>CM048750.1:220651544-221251544 GCA_026315105.1 Locusta migratoria | reverse complement strand
GTTATTCTTTTCTAGCTTGGTTGGCCTATGCACAAAAACATCATAAATAACTTTACAGCTGTTGTGAAACATGAAAATATTGAAAAAGTATTGATGAACGATGCACTGGAAAATTGACGTCGAAATAGGCGACAGTTTCGAAATCAATAAGCATCTGCAGAGTTCTCAATTTTGCACTGCTGGCGATAATAGTAATAAAACACGACGTAATGATCGCATATTTCTTCAGCCAGTGGTTTCAGTCTGGTTTCACGGCATTTGTCAGTTTGACGTTCCCTTTTTGTAGGTGGTCTGGGAGACGTGACGTCTTTACCGTTTTTTGAAAAACGATTCTTCATCGTCATATCGACTTTGCGCTTCGCCACCCTATATGTTAATTTAATATATGCAATACGAACAGAATAGGAAATAGGGTAAACAAGTAAATTTGGTTGCAGCTTACTTCCGCTTCAGATCCACTTTGTTTAATCAGCCAGTACCCATTTATTCTTTTTAATGGTAGCATAACTTCGGCTACACTTCCATTTCTTCTGCCTCTTTTGTTGTGTGTTCTTGATGTTCCTATACCTTTTCTTGCAATCTGCAACTAAAATATATAGTTCAAATATTCATGAATGTAATTATTATTTAGTTGCAAAATTAATGGTAATTTTTAATGGCACACCTTTCCGATTTTTGTTTTATTTTTCGGTTCGTGCCTTTCTGAATTTAGCAGAGACATACAAGGTGTGCTGTTAGTTCTCCATAATAAATTACGCATTTTTGCTACTGATCTCTTCGGAGCAACCAAAATAAAAATGTCTTACGAAATCGCTCTGTCAGTCAACAGCACATAAATGGGGTATTTTTTGTGTATACGATGGTGTATTTGTATTGATTTTATACTTGAGTCACCATATGCAGTGACAATAACTACGTCGATCATTTCTATAAAGACATAAATGCTTTAAGTTCCCAGACCAGAAGATAGTACCTCAGTTGCGATCTTGGCATAATATTACTTTGAATTCAAAAGAAGATCGCCAATCTCAAAAACGAGCAAATTAAATAAAATAAAATCCTAAAGATTTTGAAGAAGAATTGCAATTTCCAGACTCTTTTGGTGCCGCTGTCCGAAAACAAATGCGAATGTTTCCCCTGCGTTTTCAGGCTTATTGTTTTACAAATACCGCCCTTCTCACTGAAGTGGACGTGAATTAGAAGTAATTACAAAAGTAATACCGATAAATGATTTGTAAGGGATTAAATGCTGCCTCCCCCTACAACATTTACGAATTTGGACATATGAGTAGTAGTAACGTCACATGTTTTCGTAGGCGACGGGACATTTCGAATACATTCAAACTGTATCAAACTTTTCTCTCGTCCAATTACAAGTAACTTACTGAAAAAAGATCGTTTTAGCTGCGTGTTTCAAGACGGCGTGGAGTATCTTTAAATGCTTTCCCTATTATTTTAAGAAAATATTTCGCAGATTTTATTCATTGATCAGTCTAATGCTGGAAGTGACTAATAATTTGGTTATTGTTGCTTGATTGTTGCATAATTTAATGTGAGATGCAATTATCCAGTTTTTCACCGTGTAACCCAAATATCTAAATCACTTACCATAGAAAATGGCTCAAAGTTTGACAATATATTCTTTAGACATTTATCTAGAAACGATATGTTCTTGATTTCGAATGTATGTATCCGTTAAGAAACACTCGAAAAACCATTACATTTGGGTACCGAAAGTGCCAAATATCCTTACAGAAGGTATCTGATTTCAAGAAATCTAATCGCCGAAAAAATTGATACTTTGCAAATATTACAGCTTGGTATCTTCGCCCCGTAAAGAATTACTTTAATTTTCGTTTTTCTTTAGAGTTTCTGTATAGCATCGGGGTATTGCGACATATTTTTAAAATAAAGTATATATATGTAGTGACATGTTCGAAGGAACAAACAGCATATATGCATATATATATAACTTATATAATAATCCGATGACGAGCAATGAAACTTTCATCAATGCGGAGGCAGTCCTACGTCCTTACTCTTACGACGTCAGTTTATTAAAACCGCGAGTTTGAGGAATAGTGGGCCGAGAAACTTTGGAATTTGTATCTGACTGCAATTGTGACGATCTCTGTGCAGGGTCAACGCAACTGCCTAGAAAACAGAAGATCCGGATTCGGGTCCCGGCTGGATACACATTTTCAACTTTACCCAGTCGCAGTTAATGTCTTAAATTATGTGAATCTGATATTTTAAGGACTTGTAACAAATTCTCTCTCTCTTTATTATTATTATTATTATTAGCGAATGTCAGCATGGGAGAACGATAAGCACGTGATTTATAAATATTTCTTAAGGTTCTTCTTATTTTCCCAATATTTCTTCATTTTCTCCCCAAAGGCCTTCTTTCTTTCTTTGGTCCACTTTGGTCGGTATGGCTTTGGTGCCGTCTCTGAAGTAAACTTCCACTTGTCAATTTTTCTTCTGAATGTATCCCTGTCTGATGTGTTCGTTGTGTCAATTTTTGCTTTTGTCAAATCCTTCTTAACTTCATTTACCCAGGTTATTGTTTTTTAAGTGATGTCACATAGTCCAGTAGACGTTTAGTTAACCTGTTTCCAGATAATCTGTGTAGGAGTCTATAAAATTCCATTCGTCTCTTTCTGATGTCAGTTTCGACATTTGATAGTTTTTAGGTTATCTCGATGGTCTGCAGTCTGTTTCCATCTTGTGTATATCGTGGTCCTAGAATTTTCCTAATATTTTTTGTCTCTACTTTTTTAATTTCTTCTAAATCTAGTGTTCTATTCAGTGAGAGTGTTTCACTTGCATATGTGACTGTAGGTTTGATAACTGTGTTGTAGTGTCTGATTTTAGTTCCTTTTGACAGGAATTTTTGTTGCATATGTTTTGAACAATTCCGAATGCTTTCTTTATTTTCTGTAATCCGTTGTTTTCTGCTATTTTCTCGAGTCCTGTTTGTTCAATAACTTCGCCGGGATACTTAAACTGTTTGGCTCAGTTGATTTCACCATAATTTGTTTTGAGTTTCGGAATATCTAATTTGGAGATTTGCAGGGCAACCTTCTCTGCACATTCTTTGAGAATCTCTGTTTGTTTTATTGTGGTTTCTTGACTGTCAGTTATAATTGCTAGGTCATGTGCAAACGCTAAATAAGGGATGTTCAATTTTCCTTTACCCCTTCCTAGTTCAATTGGCGCCCAGAAGTTTTGTTTCCTTAGTTCGATTTCCCATTCTTTCATTACTTTGTCTAAAACTATGTTGAATAATAGTGGAGAGATCCCATTTCCTTGTCTTACTCCTGTTTTGATTAAGAACGGTTCCGAGATATTGGTTTTCATATCTGGGAGTCGAACATGCACGGTCCACTCATTTTCGTCCTTTTTTTTACCGGTTTCGATTAACTATGTCAGCATTTTCAAAATCAAATGTTTGTTAAGATTATGGGACTTAACTACGGGGTCATCAGTCCCTAAACTTAAAAACTACTTATGAACTACTTACGAACTAGGACGGCACAAATATCCATGCCCGAGGGGAGATTCGAACCCCCGACCGTAGTGGCCGTGCTGACCGTGACTGGAGCGCCTCAGTCTCCTCGGCCACCGCGGCCGGCCAGCATTTTCAGAAACAACTTTGTTTTAATAATAATTTTCTACTATTTTTATTGCAAAAAGTTATAAAGACTATTAAAATCTGGAAAGTCCTTGTTTGTATACAAATAAAAGTTAACATTAATACGTAACTTTTATCTTATTTGTATACAAACAAGGACTTCCCAGATTTTAACAATATAACTTTTTGCAGTGAAAATAGGATAAAATTGTTTCTGAAGATGATGACATAGTTCATCGAAACCGGTACTTATTCGTGTCAGACATCATAAAATACCTACATATTAATTTAAAAAGAAAAATTATGCAGATGTAAAGAAAGGTTTCTAAACATTCTTAGCCCAGAAGAGGGCTACGTCAATAGCGTTTGTAGTCCAGTCAATGAATGCATTGTAGAGTGCATGGACTCTGCGAGAATTTTTGACTTCAGGACTTTGTTAGGGATAGTTAGGAGGTGAACATACTAAAAGTCCCCGCCCCTGGGGGGTGAGCTAAAGCGGTGGTGGGGGTGGAAAGGTGCAATTTTTTGGTTTTTCGCTTATATCTCGAAAGTTTTAGGAAGAAAATGTTCCAAATAAAAATGAAAGATAATTGAATTTGCTATAAAATTATTTCTATACATATTAGTCGAATTCCCAACGGTTTTCGAGATATACGTTACTGAAAATCGACAATTTCGGAAAAAATCATTTTTACCTCACTAATTTTGTCAAACATTTACTTCTAGTGACTCACTCGATCGTTTTTCAGAAAATTTGGAAGGAAAGTTGTAGATCATTAAATTTTCTTGAATTTGATATGCACATTTATTACCTTATCTTCAGCCAATCAGAAGTTATATCATTTATAAGATGTGCACTCAGTTTCGAGGTCCTTCTAGAAATGAGTGTTTTGAAAGGCTGTGACATTTATGTCTTATGAAACGTGCTAGCATGGTAAATAACAACACCTTAACAGTGACAAGAAGGTAATTTCAATTGAAAGAGAACACCTTTTTACAATTATGACTTTTATTACAATATTGTGAATCATACAATGCAAGTATTTACAAGCACTGACAGTGATTCAAAATGAAAAATAAGTGCATTGAATGCAACATTTTCATTCTTCTGAGGAATGGTCGAGTGTCATTCACCTTAGTCAGTAGTGGAGACGTCGTCCAACAAGATTGGTAGAGTCTCGATGTCACTGTCTTCATCCTTAATTAATATTCAGACTCCGTTGTTGCAGTTGCCCTTGCAGTTCAGGCATGTAACAGAGCACTGTAACAACGATTTTCTGGAACCACACCTCCACTGTCACAATATTACGTGTATTGACAATAATTATCTTCAAGAATTCGTCAGAAGCAGCATCTAACTCAGAGTTTCAGAACTAGTTGGTCATTCCTTCTTTCCCAACCCCAATTCGGCACTCCATATTTTGGTTCCTCTCTTAACCAAAGTCGGTGGTACATTCGGAATGGATGCTGCTTAACAGCTCCTTCAGTTGGAGGGAGAGATCAGAGATTAGGCTTCATATGCCCAGCTGCTTTTATAAATGATTTGTAGCGGAACTCGTTGAGGGATGTCTTGCTGGCTGGAGCTCCATACCATGAGAGAGTACTCATGATTCCCGCTGTCTGAATGGAGTCGGGAAAACAAGAATTATTGGAAAAATACCTCAACAGCATGTTGTATGATTTTGATGCATTTTGACAAACCCCACTTTACTCTTGCAATATGTTTCGGATGTTGTGTCACAGCCTGTAAATACATGTAGGAATAACAAATGGACGTTGTCCTTCATTTTCAAGTCCTGCTCCTCTTGTTATACATTGCTTGTGTCCTTTCCACTCTGGAACTACAGTATCTTATTTTTTTGGCAACAAACCACAGAATGTCATTTGGTGCAGGATGTGGCGGCTCCTCTGGTATATCAATGTGTGCCACGGTCACATTTCGTAGACCTCCTTTCATCGTAATGTAAGCTTCTAGTGGAATAGTTCCGAGTTTTCCAGATACAGCTGATGTACAACGATCTCACAAATTGCAACTGACATTCATCATGATACACAGCCTCCTCCGCAACTAAATCATTTGAGGTGGAAAGTTGCCTCATCGCTTCCTCTCCCCACTGATCATGTCTATCCCGAGAAGCATCCATACTCGTCACTTGTATGTCAGTACTGCTGCGTTGCGTTTGTGAAAAAAATAACTGAAAATATCTTCCTTGGGCTTCCTTTGCTCACCATCAACACTTTCGGCACAAAAGAAACATTTTGTTTTGAAATCAAATTTCGCTTGTTTGGATCTCAAAGTTGAAGGCTGAACTACTTCAGAGGACGATGAGAGTGCCTGTCTCTTTAAATGAGCGTTGATGGATTGCGGCCGGATGTAAGTTTTTCGACATTCATTATTAATCAGAAGGATGCCAAAACCTTTTAAAGGTGAACCATTGCTATGTCCCCTTTCTCTAATTGCTTTGATGAGTGATAGTATTCCTTTTTTGTCACTGTGAAAACGCCAACATCTGGTCCGTCTACTGTTTCATCACATCAAAACACCGAGTAGACATTACGCTGACTAAATAGTCAACGTTTTCATAAATAAATGAAAAATATCACGAAAAGCCGACATACAAAGTTTTCTATGCTTGGAGAACTTTTGAAGTGGACTGAAGTAAGAAATGAGCGAGAACACTCCATTCCACCCCCTGTCCAACCTCTTGGAAGGAGCCATTGGCACTGGCAGGCATTCGATGTTCCTCGTGGTGCTTCTCCATCGTTAACCCTTTGCCGGGCGTTAGGTACCGGCGACCTTGAAGGCGTGTCCACTGCAGGTGACAATAAATGAGCATCGATCATTCCTCCTCATAAAAATGAAAATATTGCTTTGAAATTATTCATTTTGAATCACTATCAGTGCTTGTAAAAACTTTCATTATATGATTCATATTATTATAATAAAAGCTATAATTCTAAAAAGGTGTTCTCTTAAAATTCCAGTTACCTTCTTGTTATTGTTAAAGTGTTGTTATTTACCATGCTAGCACGTTTCATAAGACATAAATGTCACAGCCTTTCAAAACACTCATTTCTAGAAGGACCTCGAAACTGAGTGCACATCTTACAAATGATGTAACTTCTGATTGGCTGACGATAAAGTAATAAATGCGCATATCAAATTGAAGGAAATTTAATGATCTACAACTTTCTTTGTGAAAAATTTTCTGAGAAACGATCGAGTAAGTCACTAGAAGTAAATGTTTGACAAAATTAGTGAGGTAAAAATGATTTTTTTCCGAAATTGTCGATTTTCAGTAACGTATATCTCGAAAACCGTTGGGAATTCGACTAATATGTGTAGAAATAATTTTATAGCAAATTCAAGTATCTTTCATTTTTATTTGGAAGATTTTCTTCCTAAAGCTTTCGAGATATAAGCGAAAAACCAAAAAATTGTACCTTTCCACCCCCACCCCCGCTTTAGCTAACCCCCCAGGGGCGGGGACTTTTAGTATGTTCACCTCCTAACTATCCCTAACAAAGTCCTGAAGTCAAAAATTATCGCATAGTCCATGCACTCTACACCCCTCTTTTGAGCACTCATTGACTGGACTATTGGTTGTGCCGACATTAACTCCTCAAAGGTACAGTGTGAGGGACTGAGCGGGCAGTTATACACATGGGTAGTTGTTTGAATGGCTCCACAGTCACAGAGGGTGAAATCATTTTGATAGCCCCATTTTCTTAGGTTTACTTTAGACCTTGCTATGCCACTGCGTAATCGGTTCAAAGACTTCCACGTTGTCCAGCTTTCGTTGTGTCCAGCAGCTAAGGCTTTGGAGGGCTCCATCCACAGGTGTCTTTTCGCATCCTTCCAGCGTTCTACCGTTGTTCTGTAGTCACTCTCCTTCTCAGCTGATTTGAGAAAACTGTTTCTAGATTTAAGCCTCTGTGCTGCTGGCTCCATCCCATGGAGTGGGTGCCATTTGGAGACTATAGATTTTTGTCTCTCTTTATAAGCTGCTTGTTTTCTTCGAAATGCTGGAGGTGCAGTACCGGCAAGATGATAGATTTTATTTACAGGGGGGACATGAAAAGAGCCTCCCAGTACAATTAAGCTAGCATCACATTCGGGCGTCCCTTGCGCAACGGTTTTTTCTTACCGGCCAATTCTTTCAAATCCAGAGACATCAGGGCATAGCTAGTGTAATCGAAACCGGTAAAAAATAAAGTAGCTATCTTGGCTGAAGTAAGTGTGTTTTATATAAACTTTGATCGCTCTCCATAGGCATAATATGCCACTTACTTATAACTGGTATAATTGTTCCTTCAGTGATAAGGAAAATAAATAATATTCAGCGAAATTCTGTGTTTTTATTTTTATGTTTAAATTAAATGCTAATGATAAGTACATTTGTCAATATAAATTTCGTTCTAAAACGGCAATAATTCTGTAACACTCGTAAGAATTACTACGTTTCGTACTTAGGTGCCACCCGACCTTTTCATCATCAAAATATTAGAAGCATTTATGATTTTCATCGATCTCTTTTCATTATGTTGAATTTCATTGTTAGTTCTCGTTACTATACAGTGACGGATCCAAGGTGAGGGTCATGGGAGGTCAAAGTTTAATGAGAATCCATTTGTAGAGAACCACTTAATAACTTTCTGAAAGATTTCATTTACAAATTTATCAGTTAATTCCTATTTGTCAGGTTTGATAGCTATACTTGTATCAGCATCAGCAAAAAGAACTAGTTTAGCATCTTCGTGAATGTAGAATGGCAGGTCATGAAAATATATTATGAACAGCAAAGGACCCAAGACCGAACCTTGTGGGATCCCATTTATTGATAACTCCTCAATTAGAGGAATTAATTGTTTCATCCCACAAAGTAAACAATTCCGAAAAAACTTCCGTTACTTTGAAAATTTACACAAAACTCGTGACAAACTGGTACCAAACTTCCCACAGTGCCGCAGCGTACCGATCTCGTTGGCAACGGACGCTGCAATACTTTTCCGCCAGTCGCAACAACAGAAAGTTTCCACCACATAACACAGCGAGAACTTTCAACAATGAGACTGTCCGACTGATTATTTCGTCAGTAAACAATATATCCAAACGCGGGAGCGCGGGACACGGGAATTATAGTCTGGTGCATAAAATAAGCAGCGCGGAGCTGAAAATTAGCGATAATTCGTTGCTGTGCAGCGGGAAAGAGAAGATACACCATATCATCCTGTTTGACGGTATGTTATTTCTTTAGTGCGTTTCATAAAATTGTTCCCTTAATGAATATATGTATTGAAGGTCTGATTCCACCTCCTCGTTAATTGATTGCCGGCTGTTATTTCATCACGTAGTAGCCGACACAATGGCGATTTTTGAATAGTCGTATCTTAGGCAGTAGTAAATGACTGAAATGTTATATCGACGTTGGTTATATTTTTATCTAGAAAATCCGCTTTCCGTTATCGGAAATCTGTATCACGTTACACTAGAAAAATCATAATTTCTCGTGCCAACAGTACCAAATGAGTGCATGATACATCTATTCTATTCACGGTAAATCGTCGCAATTTTTATGATGTGTTCTTTAAATGATGACCCTTCCGCCTTCAAAGTTTTTTTTTTTCGCCATAATACTGTCCTTTACCAAATCCGTATGTTCCAAGTTATCGTACATATGCGTGTAAAATATGCGTATACCGTAGTATTTACTCACCTATAGTATCCGTCCTTTGTTCCAACTCTTTTACTTCTGAAATTGGAGAGGGTACTATAGGCGGGAAACTTCCTAAAATGAATAGTACATTCGCTTGGTTAATCGAGTTATCACATTTTATTTGAAAAGCTTCTTTTATTAAAATATAATAATGGAAAGTCCAGGTTGGAATTAATAATATAGTAAGGACAGTTTACAACTCACCGCAAGGACGTGGCGACGAGCTGCGATAGGCACATACAAAAGACACACACATACAACAAACACTTTCAGCTATCGGCCATGGCCTTCTTCAGAAAATAAAACACTCACGCAATCACACAGGCACACAACACAGTGATACAACCATCACCTCCGGCTGCCGCAATTCGAAGTAGCGGAGGTGATGGTTCTATCACTGTGTGATTGCGTGAGTGTTCTATTTTCTGAAAGTGTTGAATGTGTGTGTCTTTTGTATGTGCCTGTCGCAGCTCGTTGCCACGTCTTTGCGGTGACTTGTGATCTGTCCTTACTGTATTATTATTTTATTAAATCATTTTAATACAATAAATATACAATATATGTTGGTCAATGAAAGCTCGCCTGTGTTATGCCCTTCTTACGTTGCAGTTCGTGGCTAGCAGAAGACACGCGATGTTGCATGTAAAATACGAAAACTTCAGTTTCACGAGTTGCCACACGAACACCAAACTGGACAGCTCTGGAGTTAAACGATGCCATAGTCTTAATTCTCCGATCACCGGAACTAATTTTCTTATGTTAATAGTATGAATCTGAATTCACACTAACTGTGGGAAAATGCAAGTCTAGCGACACTGAATCAAGAAAGGCTATCAGCTGCTGTTACCATTGTTCTAGGAGCCATCGGTAGGCAATGTTGTCGAATTTAGTGTAAATTAGTGGTATTGAATTTCACGTGATTGTTTTAAATTTCGTGTTTTGATCTCAAAAATTAAGGGGAAGAGGGCTGATATAGGCGATGGGGTACTGTAGACGAATAAACGCGGTGATATTTGGTTTGATGTGTAATTGTAGTTTTAAGTAACATAAGGTACAAACAGCACGGGTTATTGGTTTGCAGGTTACGAAACTATGTTTATACTCGCCATTTACCCATAAATAGCATTTATGAAAATGAAAGTCACAGATCTTCGTAGATTTGGTCTGTGTCAGAAAAGTTTAGCGGTATTCGACACTGATTACCGTGTATTGTGCCTGTGACAGATTTTGCATTTTGCACGGATACACCAGTAAATCGCAACTGTGACGAAGAATTTCACACTTAAGAGGGAAAGCCGTTGCATAATGACATTCACCTGACTTTGTTTCGATTAACGTCGCAATTTCCATTATGGGTATTCCCACGAGTTATCACTGTAAATTACGTCTAAGAAAAGATTTGCGACGTGCGACTCCACCCTGTCCACAACTCTCCCTGTATGTATCCATGACAGTTTGTTTCTTCAGAATGAAATATGAACGTTGGTATGTCTCCTGGATTCCACGAGTATTCGAATAATCCGAACTTGACCGAAAAAATGATCAACAATATCTCCCACAATCGCAGATAATTTGCAACGTCTCCGTTATAATGGCTGACCGACAGACATACATTACTAGACCGGCAAACGTCTCTCTGTAACTGAAGCCTGACGCCGCCATCTTGCCTCACCTCACGTCAAAAATTTCCGTACGATACTACCATAATCTGATACGATATGACGTGGTAAGCTTTACTAGTAGTAACTAATACTTCTGCAATAATTAAATTTAACACATAGGCTTACATTGTCGAATCGTGTTAAATTTTAGTTAGCGTCTTGAGCGCTTCGCGTCATTATGTTGTCAATCATGTGAGGTTGGCATTAGCCGATCACGTGACAGCGTTTACGACGGCAATTACTTTTACTGAGTGAATGAACCTGTCAACCATAGAGCAGGTACAGTATTATTTATGTACGAAACACTAATCAGGTCACTTTGTGTGGATTTCAAAGAATATATTATCTTGGCGAGGGCTTTCTATCGTTTTATTGATGTTGCCAACATAATCATGTGAGGCCGCCGGAATGGTAACTAAAATTTTACCATTACGTACAGTTAAGGTCGACTGTAGTTATCTGAAAAACACACTCATAAAGAGATGTGTTATCTACGACAAGTAGCACATTTATAACGGTCATACTATTAAAAGAAAAGCCGAAGTTGATTGAAACTGGTAACAGATTAACAAAAACAGGAAACTCTACTCATTAGTGTATGTGTCAAAGCAGACTGTAGATTTCGTAAGAACTCTCAAAAGAAGTAGAATACGTGTTATCCAACAATAAACTACATGACCATATTACTGCTACAAAATCCGAAGTTGAATGCAATTGGAACAGATTAATAATAACATAAATCAGTGCAACTCATTACTATATGTCTCAAAGCTTAATCCAGCTGAAAAAATTACAGCCATGTACTTCACACGAATTTCTCGTATGTCAAAAGCCTAAAGACAGCTTAGTTAAGTCCGTTTTTCGGAATTTTTACGACTATTTTCTGTAATATCGCAAAGACTGTTTTCACGTTATAGTATATAAATATGGCGGCGAAACTTCACTGATACCAATGAGATACCAATGATACTGTATATGGCATTGACGGTCTAGTAATATATGTCTGTAGGCTGTAGGCCCCCTTTTTCCTTCCGCAAATTGTACCCTTATACCATGGTTCAAGAAATATTAAAAGTGGCATTACCAATCGCAGAAATGTGGTGTCGCACAAGTCCAAAGTGCGCGCCACCTACTTTCGCCGCGCGCCGCCATGCACACACGGCGCGGCGTTCTTACGACGTCAGCCACGAGCGCCCTCTGCTACAACTCCGCTCGTGGCCACCACTGAACGACATCGTTCACTTGGGACTGAGATAGAAACCAGTTAACACTTCGGAATCAGATAGGCACCAGTGAAGACTTGGCTATCGGATAGGCACTAGGCAGGCCTCTAGCTCAACTATGTATCAGCATTCTGCAGTACTGAGCTATGTAAAAGTTAAGTATTAATATAGATCTCGTTCTAATTTATTCTAGTGTTTCTAGTTTCTGCTGTCCCACTGGCTGGTCACCTCCTACCTGCACAAGCGTGCATCATTTATTCCTGTGTCGGTACTTTTCTACTCGGCCATCGACACCAACGACGAGACACAAAAGCGGCGACGAGGCTGGGACACAAAAAGAAATGAATGCTACTCTCGCACCTCTGAAAGCTTCGTCAAACAAATATATAACAGTGCATTTTTAAGATAATCCTATCCATCTTTCAAATACATTCATCTTAACAGCCTAAAGTGCATCATCATTCTAGAAACGCTATTTTCTCCATTTGGAAAATCTTTATACTTTATCAACGTACACCCAAAAAACGATGATGCTTGGGTACCATAAGTGACCATTGTGTTAAGAGACGGCGTTACGACCGCCATGAAACTTATTATCCGATTTAAGAAGTCTACTCTCCGACAGAATTTGATTTTTGCACAACTTACAGTTCGATATCTTCGCTCGGTGATTTGATTTTCGCATTGTCACAGTTACGGTACTGCATCCAACTGTGTAAAGTATTACAACATATTTCAAAGAGTTTGCAGATGCAAAAACACTATGTGTAGACTTTACAAACGTTTGATTTTATCTTATACTAGCAAACCCGGCAACGCTAAGCACTAGCTTCTCCCTATGTCTATCCCTTCCTTCCCGTTTCTTTGTCCATCTCCTCCTCTCCCTACCTTCACACCGCTCCCTCTTATCCCACACCATATCCACCTCCTCCCCTTCCTCTCTGCATCTATATCACTCCCCTTTCTAAATCCATTTTATTCCCCCATACTCTGTCTCTTCCTTCCCAGCTCTCTGATCTTATTTATCGGGAACTTGATTGGGGACAGAAGTCAAAATGGATAGGTTAATCAATTGGAAACGGGTTATTAGAGAGACGTTTCGATCTGCTCTATGTGTGAGGTTAGTAGCTTCAATGGGCGCACGTTTAATGGTTGCATTGTACGAACAGGTATGATTTTAAGTGTAGGCATAAAAACAAAATGACTGGGAAGAAAAATTCGAGCGAGCAGTATAGAAATGTTTCTTATAACACTTGTATATCTTCTCAAGAGTTTTTGAGTTAGATACAATGTAATTGTGGCATGATCATACTTTAATGATAGAAACTCCATATGAAACAAAACAATCAATTGAAATAAAATAAGTGGAATGGCAATACAACGTTTCGAAAGTCTTTGCGTTTGCGAATCTAATTGAAACATGATTAACAACATTGGTACATACCGGTAAAATTTTACAATCCGCGACACTTGCATGGTATACCTATGTTGGCAACAGCTGTTGGATCGTGGGAATGAAGCCGACCAATCGTGGCAAAGCTTATGATAGCCAATGAGATTTTAGATGGGGACAGTTTGTTCCGAAGCCATCTGATGCATCCGCTGCGTAATCGACTGCTGGATTGTATCTGTACCCCAAACGTTCAATTATAATCGCCACGCTTGGCCGTCTGTTTTGTCGACGACCCAAATTATTTCGTGCGTAAACTGCATCTGAGGGAGTCGAACTCAACTGTACCCTTTTTTTTTTTTCTTTTTTTTTTTTTTTCAGAGTCATAACGGATCGCACTTGAGAATTTCTTTTCGATTTACCTCCAAGCGCTGTGTACGATCTTCGTCGGTCTCGTCGACTACGATCACGTAGTAAGATTGCGTTGCACGTACGCCGACCGATATTACGCCGACGGAATGGAGGCATTGTTCTAAAAAATAAACCACGATCTGTACTTAATTTGTTTGTAACACTCAAAAATACCAAGAAATAACATCAATTCTATCTTTGCAATGCTCGAAAGATATGATAACCACCGATAACATCATGGAAGTAAGAATAATATGGAGGGACATGGACAGAAACAACGTTTCATGTTAAATCTATCTGACAGTTTTAACCTTGTATGCGTAACGCCATCTCTCTTTATTCTAACCTTCTTGGCGTATTTGTTCGTCCTGTTACAGCGTATTTGGTCGCTAGGCTAGTATCGAATGAATAATCATTGTTGGAGAATCGAGAAAATGATCCCAGCTGCAAATTCTGATATAATACGCGGTCAAACGGGACAAAAAGTATCCTATGTCCGTCTCCTGCTTCTTTTAAGCTACCTCCCCACCAATTTTGAGCCAAATCGGTTCAGACATTCTTTAGTTATAAATAGTGTAACTAACACGACTTTCTTATATGCGAATTAAAGTCAGAGGAGATATCGAAATTTTATTTAAAACAGAGAGCACAATAATATCTTACTGCACTCTCTAGACATTGCTTTCATATCCGATGGACGAACGTTCGTGCTGTACCCACATCTGTCTAATTCAAAATACTTATTATTCCGTTATAGGAACACAGTTCTGTGATGAATTTTATTTAGACATCGTACGGTCTGATATCTCCTTTCTAGTAAAACAGAAGTGATATCTGGCGTTCCCCAGGCGTTATAGGTCCCCTATTCTTCCTTGTGTTTATAAACGATTTAGGAGACAATCTGAATAGCTCGTTCAGACTATTCGCGGATGATGCTGTAGTTTATCGGTTAGTGAAGTCAACAGAGGATCAAGAGCAACTGCAAAGCCATTTATACAAAATTTCTATAGGTGCGAAAATTGGCAATTAACACTAGATAATGAAAAGTGTGAAGTAATACACATGACTACTAAAAGAAATCCTCTGAACTTCAAACCTGAAGGTCGTAAATTCTACCAAATACCTAGGAGTTACAATTACGAACAACTTAGACTGGAGACAACACACAGAAAATATTGAAGGGAAGGCGAACCAAAGATTACGTTTCATTGGCAGAACGCTTCGAAGATGCAACAGCTCCACCAAAGAGACTGCCTACATCACACTTCTGTTTCCTCTCCTGGACTACTGTGGAACCTTCACTATGTCGGACTGACGGAAGACACTGAGAAGGTTCAGAGAAGGGCAGCTCGTTTTGTTTTATCACGTTACGGGTGGGAAAGCTTCACGGAAATGTTGCACGAATTGGTTTGGAAATCATTAAAAGAAAGACGTTATTCATTGCGGCGTGATATGTTTGCGAAGTTTCAATCTCCGACTTTTACTTCTGAATGCGAAAATATTTTGCTAGCACCCATCTACTTAGGGAGACATGACCATCCCAATAAAATAAGTGAAATCAGATCGAAAATGGAACGATTTAAGTGTTTTTTCTTACCGCGTGCTATTAGAGAATGGAATGGTAGAGATAAGTTATGAAAGTGGTTAATGAACCTTCTGCCAGGCACTTAAATGTGATTTGCAGAGTATCTATGTAGATGTAGATAAATTTCTTTTTGTTATTTGGTACACCTGGTATACAAATGTATCGATGCATAGAAAAAATTGACGCAGCTTTGCTGATACAAGGAATTTGTTTTAAATAAGCTGCGCTCCGTGCTGTTCCTGCGAAAAGATGGGGGGGGGGGGGAGAGCAACTGAAATATATCCCTGTTTAAAGAACATCGACAGAATAGTGAAGAATTAGCTTCCTCAGTCTTTATTCTGTCTTCCTCACCAAAAATTATGGCATGTGAACATATTCGCTATTTTTTGTGCTGAAAGAGGAGTGGCGATTGAGTAAGAGCGAAAGAGTGAACATGTACCCATTGTGGGAGAGAGGACAGTAAACAAGATAAATGGATCGAGACAGTAACAACGAGAGCAAAAGAGAGGAGGCAGTGAAAATGAAAAAGAGAGATGGATGTGGACTATACATAGGCTTTTCAGGATCTGGATCCTCCGATCAGTTTAGGCAACAAAATTTTTGTCCTCTTGCCTCCATCACCCATACTTAAAAGTCTACGGGGATGCGGATATCTGCGGATATATCCGCATATAACCACAGTATTTCTTACTTTGCGGATAAAATTGTGCGTGACGCGGATATCCGCATATCATATGCGGATAAAGGGCGAAGTATCTCTCCAATACGTCTGTCGAAATGTTAGCTGAAAACTTCAAGCCTGTGGTCATACTTAGAAACATTGCAGGGCCCATATAGAGCGGAAGCACAGAGTAATATATACAGAGAAGAAGCCCCCCTCCCCTAAATTTCTGTCCTACGCTCCCCTCATAGTTCCGTAAGATGCCAGCAGATGTCAGACGGTTCCCTGGCTTAGTACCAGTGGACCACACTGGAGGCGCTCCTGAGGGTGCCTCTCGCACCTCAGTGAGTAGTGTGGAGGGGAGGCTAAGGGGACAGCTTGTGCCACCTTCCATGAGGCCACGGCTTTGTGTGCTGTGCCGGCGTTTGAGGCGAGGTGGTGGTGTAGACAGCCTCTACCTGCCACCTGCTCTGGCCAGTTTTAAAGGGATGCTTCTGACCTCAGCGCCATCATGGGACATCTTACGGAACTGCTCTAGTCCTCCCTCCCCACACCCCTGAGCGTGTGACTGGGCCCTTACGGAGGTTTCCCATCTGTATATATTTGTCTGTGGCAGAAGTTTGTTGTCCTCATCCCCTGGCTACAGCCACAGACAAATATATACAGACGGGAAACCTCCGTAAGGGCCTGGTCACACGCTCAGGGGTGCAGGGAGGGAGGGCCAGAACAGTTCCGTAAGATGTCCCATGATGTTGCTGAGGTCAGAAGCATCCCCTCAAACGCCGGCATGCCAGACACAGCCGTGGCCTCGTGGAAGGTGGCACGAGCTGTCCCCTCAGCCTCCCCTCCACGCTACCTTCTGATGTGCGAGAGGCACACTCAGGAGCGCCTCTAGTGTGTGCTACCGGTACTTAGCCAGGGAACTGTCTGACGGACTTACGGAACTCCGAGAGGAGCGTAGGACAGAGGTTTAGGGGGGGGGCTTCTTCTCTGTATATGTTACTCTGAGCTACAGCAGACGTAGCTGTATGCGAGGGACCTGCGCCTAATCCGTTTACATGACCGTGTCTTATCTGCAGTCTCCCAAATGTTTTCTGGGTGGCAAACCGGCCCACTGCCCACCAGAGGTGCCATGCCAAATTTCTGCTGCCTTCAGTTACTATGGATGCTATATTGTGTAAAGTGAAAAGTGAAGGAAAACAAATTGAAATGGTCAATTTGGTAAAAAGTTTGGATACGTATTTCATGTCAAGGAAAAGATCAACGATGGAGTGGCCTGCTTTGTGTGTAAAAGAGTACATTCTTACACTGGACACAAAAATGGAACTTCAAATTTGCTGAAACATTCCTTTGACACAAGAAAAAGTAACATAAATACTTATTTAAATACCAAGAGAGATTCAACAGTTTCTGAAGTTCCGCCAAATTTGAAGACAACTGCCACCGAAAAACTTATCAATCTTGTCAGCAAACACATTTTACCATTCGAAGTAGCGTGTGGATCTGGGTTTCTCAAGGCGGAACAGTTTCTTATTGATGTGGGGGCATATCTCCTAAACTATGTGTCTTACAGTCTTTTGAATTATATAAATTACCGTCGCGAAAGCGCAAGCAATATGTTGGCAAAGTTTCATAGCAACCGAGTAAAAGGTACAGCCGCGCATAAAAAACGAACAAACATACAAACATTCATGATTATGTATTAGACAAATTGAGACGGAAGTAATAAATATTGACAATAGCATTTTGTAGCAACTTGTATAATCGGATACGGTGTACATTGAAAGTGACGTATTTAGGAAGGTACACAATGTTAAACTGTATAGGCTGCCCCTAACTGCAGCCGACATTGTCTCTTTTTGTTGACAGTTACCACTTAGAAGTAGACGGCAGTTTTAACACTTGAAATGATATGCTTTGCTTTGTGTCACATGACCACTTGTGCGTTAATACGTGAAAAATAAAGTGTTCGTTTTGTAAAACTCCAAAATAATCGTATATATATATATATATATATATATATATATATATATATATATATATATATAAACACAGTAAAATCTCCTCTATGCCGATCAGTTTTAACCACTGAAATTTAAGAAGATGCCAGTATTAAACAGCTGACTTAGTGCTAGATCTCCTAAAAACATAGGCTGGCGCATCCGCCATTTTAATTCTTGCGAATGCTAAACACAGCACGCAGCTTATACGAACAGTTGTTTTATTTACGTTTAGTGAAATATTTTACAAGTGCCCGACATAGAGCCTTAGATCGTGCTACTTTGAGCTTGCATTCCGCTCTTGTTTACATCGATATGTGAATAAGACACAAAAATCTCGCGTTTTCTTTACTTATTGATGCTTCCCACCCAGAAGAATCACAGACATTGCCGAGGTGGGGTGGCTTGCGTGCCTCAACGATGCAGATAGCCGTACCGTAGGTGCAACCACAACGGAGGGGTATCTGTGGAGAGGGCAGACAAACGTGTGGTTCCTGAAGAGGGGCAGCAGCCTTTTCAGTAGTTACAGGGGCAACAGTCTGGATGATTGACTGAGCTGGCCTTGTAACATCAGCTAATGTGGCTTTGCCACACGGTTACTGCGAACGGCTGAAAGCAAGGACATGCAGCTCTACTGTGTGAAAATATGATGATGGCATCCTCTTGGATAAAATATTCCGGAGGTAAAATAGTCCCCCATTCGGATCTCCGGGCGGGGACTACTCAGGAGGATGTTATCATCAGGAAAGACAATACTGGCATTCTACGGATCGGAGCGTGGAATGTTAGATCCCTTAATCGGGTAGGAAAATTAGAAAATTTAAAAAGGGAAATGGATAGGTTGAAGTTAAATATAGTGGGCATTAGTGAAGTTCGGTGGCAGGATGAACAGGATTTCTGGTCAGGAGAGTACAGGATTATAAGTACAAAATCAGTTGGGGGTATCACAGGAGTAGGACTGATAATGAATAAGAAAATAGGAATGCGGGTAAACTACTATGAGCAGCACAGTGATCGCATTATCATTGTCAAGATAGATACGAAGCCAACACCGACAACAGTAGTACAGGTTTATATGCCAACTAGCTCTGCCGATGATGAGGAGATCGAAGAAATATATGAGGAGCTAAACGAAATTATTCAGACAGTTAAGGGAGAGGAAAACTTAATTGTGATGGGAGATTGGAATTCGGTAGTAGGAAAAGGAAGAGAAGGAAAAATAGTAGGTGAATATGGACTGGGCAGGAGCAATGAAAGAGGAATTCGCCTGGTAGAATTTTGCATGGAACATGATTTAATCGTAACAAACACGTGGTTTAAGAATCACAAAAGAAGGTTGTATACGTGGAAGAGACCAGGAGACACCGGAAGGTATCAGATAGATTTTATAATGGTAAGACATAGATTCCGGAACCAGGTTATAAACTGCAAGACATACCCAGGGGCAGATATAGACTGACCATAACTTGTTAGTTATGAATTGTAGGCTGAAGCTGAAAAAACTGCAGAAAGGTAGGAAAATAAGGAGATGGGACTTGGATAAATTGAAGGAAAGTGAAGTTCTGGAGAATTTCAGAAGGAGATTTAGGCAACAATTGACAGAAACAGGGGGAAATAAAACAGTAGAAGAGGAATGGGTAGCATTGAGAGATGAAATAGTGAAGGCAGTAGAGGACAAAATAGGTAGAAAGGCAAGACCTACAAAAAATCCTTGGATAACACAGGAAATACTAAATTTAATTGATGAAAGGAGGAAATACAAAAATGCAGTAATTGAAACAGGCAAAATGGAGTACAGACGACTAAGAAATGAGATTGACAGGAAGTGCAAAATGGCTAGGCAGGAGTGGCTAGAAGCCAAATGCAAATCTGTAGAAGAATGTATAAGAAGGGGAAAAGTGGATACCGCCTACAGGAAAATCAAAGAGACATTTGGGGGCAAGAAAAGCAATTCTACGAATATCAAGAACTCGGATGGGAAACCAGTTATCAGCAAAGAAGGGAAAGCTGAAAGGTGGAAAGAGTACATAGAGCAGCTCTACAAAGGAAATGAACTTAGAGACGATGTTGTAGGATGGGAAGAGGAAGTAGATCAAGATGAAATAGGAGATATTATACTGAGAGATGAATTTGACAGAGCCCTGAAAGATCTAGGTTGGAACAAGGCCCCAGGAGTAGATGACATACCCTCAGAGCTACTGAAGTCTCTGGGAGAGCCAGCCATGACAAAACTATTTGAACTGGTGTGTAGGATGTATGAGACAGGCGAAATACCATCAGACTTTAAGAAAAATGCAATAATTTCTATTCCAAAGAAATCAGGCGCAGACAGGTGTGAAAATTACAGAACCATCAGTTTGATATGTCATGGTTGCAAAATTTTAACACGAATTATCTACAGGAGAATGGAAAAGTTGGTAGAAGCTGGCCTCGGGGAAGATCAGTTTGGATTCAGGAGGAACGTAGGAACCCGGGAGGCAATACTCACTTTACGTCTTATCTTAGAAGATAGATTAAGGAAAAGCAAACCTACATTTTTAGCTTTTGTAGATTTAGAGAAAGCTTTTGACAATGTTGACTGTAATACACTGTTTCATATTCTGAAGTCAGCAGGGGTAAAATACAGGGAAAGGAGAGATATCTACAACTTGTACGAAAGCCAGACCGCAGTTATTAGACTCGAAGGGCATGAAAGGGAAGCATCAGTTGGGGAGGGAGTAAGACAGGGTTGTAGCCTTTCTCCGATGTTATTCAATTTGTACACTGAGCAGGCGGTGAAGGAAAGCAAGGAAAATTTTGGAATAGGGATTAAAGTTCAGGGGGAAGAAATAAAAACATTGCGTTTTGCTGATGAGATTGTAATTCTGTCAGAGACAGCGAACGACCTGGAAGCGCAGTTGAATGGAATGGACAGTGTGTTGAAGAGAGCGTACAAAATGAACATTAACAAGAGCAAAACAAAAATAATGGAATGCGGTCTCAGAAAATCAGGTGATGCTGAAGGAATTAGATTAGGTAACGAAACAATGAAGGTGGTAGATGAGTTTTGTTACTTGGATAGTAAAATAACATGCGATGGTCGCAGTACAGAGGATATAAAATTCAGTGTGGCAATCGGAAGAAAAGCATTTTTGAAAAAGAGAAATTTGCTAACATCGAATATTAATTTAAGGGTAAGGAAGTCTTTTCTAAAGGCATTTGTGTGGAGTGTCGCCTTGTACGGGAGTGAAACATGGACGATAAGTGCGGACAGGAAGAGGATAGAGGCTTTTGAAATGTGGTGTTAAGGAGAATGCTGAAGATTAGGTGGGTAGATCACATAACTAATGAAGAGGTACTGAACAGAATTGGCGAGAAAAGGAATTTTTGGCATACCCTAACTAAAAGAAGGGATCGCTTGGTAGGACACATTCTTAGACATCGAGGAATCGTAAATTTAGCATTGGAGGGAAGTGTGTGGGGTAAAAATCGCAGAGGGAGGCCAAGAGACGCGTATAGTAAACAGATTCAAGTGGATGTGGGTTGCCGTTCTTATGAGGAGATGAAAAGGCTTGCTCAGGATAGAGTAGAGTGGAGAGCTGCATCAAACCAGTCTCTGGACTGAAGACCATAACAACAACAACATTGATGCTTCTGTCCAAATACAGAAAAAAGAGTAAGAAACATATATTTCTGTGATTAAAATAGTGTACTACGTTTAATGCAGCCGAAACTGGTCATCTAGATAAAATTTTTAAGCGATCTTGGCTTCTATTTGAATAATGGCTGTCAATATGCGAGATTTGTTTTTTGTCTTGCAGTAAGTGTTTGTTATCTGCTGTGACAAATTCACCACATCGGATTTTTGTACTCACATTGCTGAAAGTACTTCTATTATGTTACTGAGAAAGTTTCAGAATTTATTACAAACACTAAAACTAAAAAGAATATTAGTGTATAGGATCTAAAGTTTACGGTCTTAGAGGCACACAGTGCCGATGTTGGCAACAACCTTTGAATGTTATTTGAAAACCTAATCGTATAGAATGTGTTGACCAGGAAATAAATAAATAATTCCGTTTCTTCTCTAAGGTTGACAGGTTTTCGTGTGTAACATTACCCTTGTCTTGTCAGTAATTTAATAATCGTAATATTGTAAACATTTCGTTGCTAACATTTGCACACTAAACCGCCGCAGGCGTAAGTAAAATTTACCCAGAATTCTTTGCCAGTTATGTTACAGCTTCTTATAGGTAAGCGTCAATATTGGCATTTACTAATAAGAAATTGAATTGAGGGTGTATTTTGTGATAAAACATCAGGTACCGTACTATTTTGTCAAATTGCATACTAAAACTTATGACGCTATAACTTCGAAATACCACAAATAGCATTCAACAGTAGTTGCCTGTATCAGCACAGTACGCTGCCACAGCCGTAACGACTCTTTTTGCCCAGTGTATTTATATTTTATATTTTCAGTTTTAGTATTTGTAATACTTTCTCGCAATAACGTAAAAGAAGTATCTTCCAATGTTCCAATGCTTGTATAGCTTATGGGACTTGACTACAGGGTCATCAGTCCCTAAACTTACAAACTACTTATGAACTAACTAAGACTAAGGACGGCACACATATCCATGCCCGAGGGGGGATTCGAACCCCCGACCGTAGTGGCCGTGCAGACCGTGACTGGACCGCCTCAGTCCCCTCGGCCACCGCGGTCGGCGAAGTATCTTCAACAATTTGTACAATGTCAGTACAAAACTTTTTGATGAGGTGAATTTCTCAATACATTATATAAGACACACATATTGTACTCTAAAAACAGTATATTCTGGGATGCTTTGCTGTAATATGATATTTTGCAGCTGCTAATTCCCTACAGGCAGCTTCCCTATTAAGAGGCAGTACTTTCAGAAGAGCTAGACAAAACCGTAAGTTCAAATATCACAAACGATTTTTACTATTAAATATTGCTTCAAGTCATAATAATAACTATTTACTTACAATACATAACTGTGGGCTCGGTCCGGGTTCCCAGTTTTTGCGCCGACATTTAATGATCCATTTTTTCTTCTCTTAGAATCTCTCGGGAAACTAAACGTTCTGTAGCCACCTCTGGAATGATTTGAGCAGTTTATGGCAATACAACCACCCGACATGTCGTGCTAAAGTGGCATGACGCAAATTCTATAGCTTACGAATGGAAATGGCGAATGCGTCAACTCGTACTTATAAGATCCTTACTCCGACCACACGGGCTTCGAAGAGGTACTGTGTGTGTTCAGAGCGCCAATATTTTATGTTTGGAATAGTCTTTTTTGGAGTAGGTATAGAACAGTTACCGTGATTCGAGAAGTCAAAAGTAGTTAAGGTGTCGCAGAAATGACTCTCAAACAATAATTATATCATTACATACCATGGTTTTAAATACTGCTATTTATTACCATTACCCATTCAAAACTTTAAAATCTGCGAATGTGGATAACGAACTTCCGGATGCGGATAAAGTGCCGCGGATGCGGTTGCGGATATTAGCCTTGCGGTTGTGGTGCAGATGCTGATAACACTTTTCTTATGCGCGCGGACCTCTACCCATACTTATGGGTTAGTTTCTATATAAATATGTTAGACTCCCGAGCAAAGAATCGCTATGATAGGTATGAAGAGGATATAACCGGGATTGATGAAACAGAGAGCAGACTATGCGAAAGAAACAGGCAGGCAGTTGCAATGTAAGATAAAAGGGTCAGCTCATCAGACTACACCATGGCAATGCCAAACCCCATGCAGCCCTTTTGACGCAGGAGAAAACCAGGAAATGGCTTGGAAAATTGTTCATCATCCTCCCTACAGTCAGGACTTGCCTCCGTCTGAATTTTACCTCTTTGGTAGTCTGAAGGTCCATCAGCGCGGAAAAACATTTGATAGTGAGAAATACCTTATTTCCTGCGTCAAGCAATGGTGTACAAGTCAGTCCTCAGATTTTTACCAAAGTGCATTTACACCATGGCCAGAATGTCACAGCTGTGGAGTCTACATTGAATAGGCTCAATGTATTGCTAAATGTTCCAATTATGTTCATAAAAAATGTCATTCTCCTTGTGCAAAAAATTTAAAAACTGGAGACAGCTGTGAAAACTTTGTACTGATGTACAGGGTATTTCAAAAGGGACTTAACCACTTCGAAAATTAATACATATTTATTAAAAAGAGGTACAAAGATGGTTTTAGTGTTGTTTCAAAGCAAAACACATCAAGTTTTGACTCGCGTAGTTCGCTAGTGTAGAATCGCGCCGCAACAAGCGCTAGTGGCAGTTACGTTAAAGGTGGCTGCCTTCACTGGACCCAAATGTGCTAGCTGTGTGGTTTGGTTTGAAGAATCAAAGTTGGCGACAACAGTTCAGCGTAAATTTCGTACCAAGTATGCTACAGGTTCTCGTAGTAGGCCTACAATTTATGAGTGGCATAAATGTTTTGTAGAAGCAGGGTGCTCAGTAAGACATAAAAAAAGTACCAGGTCATTCAAGCACATCTGACGAAGTCGTTGAGCAAGTGAGACAGAGTTTTGTCAACAGCTCTACGAAATCGACCCTGCGTGCATCCACATACAACAGTTTGGCGTGTGTTGAGAAAACGTTTGCATTTGAGACCGTACAGATTAGCATTGAATAGGAAATCATGGGGGAATTTTATTAGGGGGCACTGTGCGACAGACTGAACGCTGAAAGGCATAATCAGTCTCCAAACCTGGATTCTGATCTAGAATCAGCCCTTGCATAGCCGTCCGTGGAGGCTATGTCATGTGCCAACATGTTTCAGCATGTTACCTCAGTACTGCCTGAGCTATTGATTTGTAAATGTAATTATTTCATATAGCTGAGGGCTAGTTGTTACACTTTTTTTTCTTTTGGAAGGTCATATATCTCGATACGAAACGTGTGTCCATGGGACTAGTGCCTATCGTCCAGTTAATATCCAACACAACAATTTTGTCCCAGATCTAGAATCAGATTATTAATTTCTATATTAATGTTATTACTACACTCCTGGCCATTAAAATTGCTACACCACAAAGATGACAAGCTACAGGCGCGAAATTTAACCGACAGGAAGAAGATGCTGTGATATGCAAATAATTAGCTATTCAGAGCAGTCACACAAGGTCGGCACCGGTGGCGACACCTACAATGTGCTGACGTGGGGAAATTTTCCAACTGATTTCTCATACACAACCAGCAGTTGACCGGCGTTGCCTAGTGAAACGTTGTTGTGATGCCTCGTGTATGGAGGAGAATTGTGTACCATCACGTTTCCAACTTTGATTAAGGTCTGATTGTAGCCTATCGTGATTGCGGTTTATCGTATCGCGACATTGTTGCTCGCGTTGGTCGCGATCCAATGACTGTTAGCAGAATATGGAATCGGTGGATTCAGGGGGGCAATACGAAAGGCCGTGCTGGATCCCAACGGCGTCGTATATTATCAGTCGAGATGACTGGCATCTTATCCGCATCATGCAGCCACGTCTCGACCCCTGACTGAACAGATAGGGACTTTTGCAACACAACAACCATCTGCATGAACAGTTTGATGACGTTTGCAGCAGCATGGACTATCAGCTCGGAGACCAAATTTCCGGTTATCCTTGACGCTGCATCACAGACAGGAGCGGCTATGATGGTGTACGCAACGACGAACCTGGGTGCACGAATGGTAGAACGTCATTTTTTCGGATGAATCCAGGTTCTGTTTACAACATCATGGTGGTCGCATCCGTGTTTGGCGACATCACAGTGAATGCACATTGGAGCCGTGTATACATCATCACCATACTGCCGTATCACCTGGCGTGATGGTATGGGGTGCCATTGGTTATACATCTGTCACCTCTTGTTCGCATCAACTGCACTTTGAACAGTGACCGTTACATTTCAGATGTGTTACGACCCGTGGCTCTACCCTACATTTGATCCCTGCGAAAACCATACATTTCAGCAGGATAATGCATGACCGCATGTTGCAGGTTCTGTACTGGCCTTTCTGGATACGGAAAATGTTCGACTGCCGCCCTGACCAGCACATTCTCCAGATCTCTCACCAATTGAAAACGTCTAGTCAGTGGCTGAGCAACTGGCTCGTCACAATACGCCAGTCGCTACTCTTGATGAACTGTGGTATCGTGTTGAAGCTGCATAGGCATCTGTACCGGTACACGACATCCAAGCTCTGACTCAATGCCCAGGCGTATCAAGGCCGTTATTACGGCCAGAGGTGGTTGTTCTGGGTACTTATTTCTCAGGATGTATGCACCCAAATTGCGTGAAAATGTAATCACATGTCAGTTCTAGTATAACATATTTGTCCAATGAATACCCGTTTATCATCTGCATTTCTTCTTGGTGTAGCAATTTTAATGGGCAGTAGTGTATTAAACCACCTATACACAAGCTACACGCCTATGGTAATGAACAATTTAAGTTCACTTTTCCACATAGTCTCCAAGAGAAAGTAAACATATCTCGGATTGGTTAACCAACTTTCCGATTCCAGATGCATGGAAATCTCCTCCAGCGTTTTGTAACGACACGGAAACAGCCGCTTTCATCTCCTTATCGTTTTGAAATCGTTATGCACGGAGATCCGTTTTGAGCTTACCAAAGAGACGAAACTCGCAAGACCCGCCAAACGGTGCGAACTACTGCAGCGATTCCAACAGTCCCGACTCATCGTTTCACTAAGCTCAAAACGGATCTCGATGATTCTGAAATGAAGAGGGAGTGAAAGCGGCTGTCTCCATGTGGTTACAAAAATGCTAGAGATTTCTATGCATCCAGAATCGAAAACTTGGTTGAATGTCCCGAGACATGTTTACTGTCTCTTTGAGATTATCTGGAAAAGTGAAGTTACGTTGTAAGTTGTCATAAGTGTTGCCTTTGTGTAGGTGGTAGAATAAACGCCCATGACGTGGAAGTGCAGGTTACTTCTTTATCTACCCTCGGACATTGCATACATATAAATATATCTGGCAGGAACATTTTCAGAGCTCGTATTATACATAGAGCATTACTTATGACGCATTTGATTCAAGAACAGGAGCCAGGCTAGTAAAAAATATTATAATGTAAAGAGTTAAGTTGTCCGGAATGGTCACGTGGTCTATGGCATCATTCTAGGAACTGGGCGGCCGTTCCCGCCGGAAGTTCGAGTTCTCACTCGGGCATGTATGTGTGTGTGTGTGTGTGTGTGTGTGTGTGTCGTCCTCAGTAAGACCATAACAGTTTGGTGGACCATAAGTTTACAAACTTTTGTAAAGTGATTCGTATAAGAAATTTCAGAATTTTTGCAAATGTGGCCAATGATATAGCAAATGAAGTATGAATTACTATGACTCGAGGAGACCGCTGGAAGAAAAGAGATAGGTTGCAGCTGAAATTAGGAAACGAGGAAGAAGGACTCCTTCAATGAAAGAAAACATCTCCCCTATCCAGAACACTGAGCACTTGAGTCAGTATAGAACCTACACTTCCCAAATGCGTAAATGATAAAGAATAGTACTGAGCACGACAGGGCACGGTATTACAAGTGTTTGATAACGACATGTGCGAATTTGTAATTTCTTAGACGCCTATCTCTCAGGTTGTATCGTCCAAAGAGATAAGCGGTAAACTGTTATAGATATCCCTTGGCCTACTGTTCATTTGTGTACCTATCAGAATAATAGGCATATGTAGCTACCCTACAGCACAGCGTTAAAAGTGAAACATTAAATACTAGGGTTGTATTTTCAGTAAGGGCCGTTTTTATTAAAAAATAAAAAAAAATTACATACAAATACTTTTGTAAAAAAACTTTTATTTTCTGATCTACACACTTTTACCTATTTTTCTGCATAGTTGCCATGTTTATTTAAGCAATTGTCATACCGTACAACTAAGTTTTCAATTCCCTCTCCAAAGAATTCGGCCGCCTGCTCCGACAGCCAAGAGTTCACGGCCGCTTTCACTTCATCGTCGTCATTGAAGCGCTGCCCGCCAAGATGGTGTTTCAGGTACCAGAAAAGGTGAAAATCGCTAGGAGCAAGATTGGGGCTGTATGGTGCATGGTCCAAAACTTCCCAGCCAAAAGAACCAATCAAATCCCTCTGCGGAGCTTCTTTAGAGTTGCACAGTAGGCATCTGACTTGATTGTCGTTCCTCGTGGCATAAAGACCACTAGCAAAACACCGCGCCGGTCCCAGAACACAGTTGCCATAATCTAGCGCATTGACAGCGTCTTTTTGGCATTGACCTTTATAGGTGAGGTTGTGTGTCGCCATTCCATCGATTCTCGTTTGCTTTCGGGAGTGATATGGGATACCCATGTTTCATCTCCAGTGACAATTTGACTCAACATGTCATCCCGTTCTTCCTCGTAACGAATCAAAAAGTCCAATGAAGTGGCAAATCTCTTCACTTTTTGGTCCTCTGTGAGGAGTCTGGGTACCCACCGAGAACACAGTTTCTTAAAGTTTAGGTTTTCAGACACAATTTTCTACAAAACCGATCTTGTGGAAATTCCAAAGAAAGAGTGGAACTAGTGAATTTTCTGTCCTCACGAATCTTTGTTTCGACTGCAGCCACCAAATCATCAGTGATCACAGAGGGTCGGCCTGAGCGTCATGGACGTTTTGACGGCCATTTTTAAACTCTCTAACCCAGTGATGCACTTCACCTTCACTCACTGCTTTCAAACCATAAACTTCTGTTAACTGACGATGAATTTCTGCAGCTGATAGGCTTCTCGCGGTCAAAAAAACGTATCACTGACCGTATCTGACACGCGGCGGGCGATTCAATAATCGTAAAGATTATAATGTAGCACAGCGATGCGTACACGTCAGCTGCAGAGCTGCAACTGGCATCAGTGTGTACGGGAAGAATGCCGGCAAGTGGCGCGGTGGCTTGTTGCGGCGTCCGCGCGAACTACTGGACTATACGCGCGAACGGCCCTTACTTAACAAAACAACCCTCGTACTTCCTGCAGTACTCCCAAACTTAGCAAATCGGTTCGTTTTTGTGCATTACGAGTGGGCTGGGGTGGGCTTCGTACGACTTATGAAATCACTAATTGTTTATGGGTCGTTCTTGGGAAAAACAAGAAAAACCATGATCTTTAACGTTTTATGCTCCTATGCACGAGGCGGTCCCCCGTCGGGGGTTCGAATCCTCCCTCGGTCATGGTTGTTTGTGTTGTCTTTAGTATAAGGTAATTTATAGGTAGTTTGTAAGTTAAGACTCCGCAGTTAAGAACCATAAGCTTCACAAACATTTGAACATTTGAACCATGATATTTGCGTATGTGGGAATGGTCACTTCTGTTCATTCCAAATCGTCGAAATTTTTACCAATTGTTCTTAACACAATATTCTCTAATAATTGTCTTAAATTTATTTGAAATCTTTAGCCGTTACTGAGGTCCAGAGATTCAAATTTATCATTATTATGGCCAAAATTACAAAACCCCGATTTTGTATTGTTGTGCACGCATATCTAATAAATGAACCAAATGATTCGATTTCAAGAACGTATTGTGTGTACAATTATCTAGAAACGCCATTTTCCCAAAATCTTTATTCGTTATGATGACACACTTGAAAATCCATGATGTTTGGATACCAAAAGTGTAAGTTACAGCCGGACGCAGTGGCCGAGCGGTCTGCGGCGCGCCAGTCACAGTTTGCACGGCCGCTACGGTCGGAGGTTTGAATCTAATCCACCCTCGGGCATGGATGTTTGTGTCATCTTTAGTATAGGGTAGTTTGTAAGTTTAGGGACTGATGACCCCACAGTTAAGTCCCTTAAGCTTAACAAACGTTGGAACATTTTTGCAAGTTACACCGAGGGAAATGGCAGTGACTAAATTCTGCTTCCACTGGCCATTGCATAAGTTAGGATAACGTCCATACTCATCACAGTTCCTTCTACAGGGATCTATTGGTCAAGGAATCTGTGGAAATACAATCAGACGTGGGTTTTGAATTTCACGACACAAGGAAACCATTCCTGTCTGCACTGTTATAAGAATTATTGTTCTTTGTCTTCGTTATCTGGCACACCGAGCCATCCATTTTCATGACTTACCACATAATGCAGAAACCCTGCGTACTTACCGGCTCGGGACTTGCTACGTTTTATCTCTAGACCCATAAAGTTTTATCTACGAGCGGTGTTGCGCAGTTGCGCCACGGACAAAGTGAGTTGCGCAGTGTCTTATCTCTGAGGGCAGGCGCGTTTTACTCCACGGTATACCACTGAGGCAACCGCTTTTAATACACTCACCTTTTCGTCTTGGAAGATGAATAGGTTAATAGTGGGAATATGTGGGATGATATACGTTTCCGGACTCACTCGAAAAATTGCTAGCACAGGATGGACATAAAGTCCGGAAACACTTTCAATTATTTATTGCACACGCTCCAAACATTGTACCGAAAGTAGTTTGGATATTTTCCGATAGAGGTTGTCGCAAAGATGGTGAGTTCAGGTGCTATACCTGCCACGGATAGGGTTGCCAGATCTCTGGGCGCCGCTCGGAGTGCCCGGGTTTGGAATGAATTCTCCGGGTCTACGGGCCAATGACTCTCATCTCCGGGCTTAAATGTAACCTTCATCTTAACTTTTTTTTTCTTTTTTTACGGCGCTTTTTAAGTACTATGCTCATGTAGCGACGATCTACATCGAACTTAATGTTACTTAAACTAAGGAGGAACACAACATCCATGCCCTAGGGGGGGTTAGAACCTCTGGCGGGAGCAACCTCGCGCACCTTGGCACGACGCCTCAGTGCGCTCGGCCATTCCCGGCCGGCCCCTCTCTAGTAATTATGAATAACTTTACATAAATGTCAATTTCTTATTGCAACAAAACGCTGCTTTTCTATTCTTCCTCTGAAAACTTTTCATTTTTGCGTCGGTGGTAATCGGCTAGCGCATTATTAAGCAAACACTGTTGCAGCAACGTGTCAACTGGCGATGTCTATTATTTGTGTTCGTTCGTTCATTGTTTATCAGTTTCCCGGCTATTTTTGGAATACTCGGATCTTGTGTGAACAGCCAAGCTTACATTAACTCAGATTAGTGAGTAATAACAGTGAAATGAAGAGACGATATCTAAGCTCGTTCCGTGAAGAATGGTTGCAGGAAGAAAATTATAAAGAGTGGCTACAAAAAGTCGATACTGATGAGTGTATGTGTAAGTGCAGAATATGCAATATCTCATTTACTGTTTAAAACGACGGAGTGAAAGCTGTGAATAAACGTTTACAATCAGAAAGACACAAAGCGAATATTACCACACAAAAGAAGAATCACTCGCTTCTTAAATTCTTGCCGAAACAATTTTCTGCAGAAGACGACAAAGTCACTGTAACGGAATTAACTTTGACTTACCATGGTGTGAAACACCACCATTCTTACAATTCTCAAGATTGAGGTAATAAGCTATAGCCTTATTTTTTATTTTTTTTTTAAACATCCGATAGTTGTAACATACTTGTCCAAAGATAACGGGAAATGTAATGAAGTTCTTGATTTCTACTCGCTGGGAAGGAGGAGATTAATAGATTTTTTTTTTTTATTATTATTATTATTTTTTTTTTTTTTTTCGCGTGTAATCCTGGTTGGGGGTGGGGAGTTGGTCGCAGTTGGGGAAGGTGAGTCATTGGCCAAGGGGGAGGGGGGCACGTCGTCTACGGGCCTGCCTCGAGTTCAATCTGGCAACCCTACCCACGGAGCGATCCTGTCGATAGGCAACATTCATGTCACAGTGGTGTACTGGGAAACATACTCAAGAAGCTGCAACATGTCCAAGTAGAAATATCCAGTGACAGTGTTCTCGGCGAAGAATAATGGCGCGTAGTTTTCGACCTGACAAGGCACAAAAATTTACCCTTTTGAAGAATCATCCTCAAATTCAATGCGTTCGTGTGGATGCTTTGCACCCCAGATTCGACAATAATGCCTGTTCACTTTATCATTAGTGTGAAAAGTGGTTTCGTCGCAAAAAAATTAAGCCATCAACAATGCCATCCCCACCTAGGGTTACCATATGTCCGTCTTCAGACAAGAGGACATTTCTAGAGTCATAAAAGAAACTTGTCTTTCTCTCTCGTATTGACAACTCAAGTATTAGTGATGTCTCTACTGTATTATCAGAGTCTTGTTTGTAATACATCTTACGAAATTTGTTCATCTCTATATATAAAAGGAAGTGTCCCGATTGACTGACTGACTGACTGACTGACTCATCATCGCCCAGCCCAAACCACTGAAGATAGAAACTTGTAATTTGTGGGGGGTGTTGATCTTACTCTGTAGGCGTCATTTAAGAAGCGATTTTTCGATATTCCGTCCGTAAGGGGGTGAAATAGGGGATGAAACGTTTTTGAAAATACGTAGCTATTTAGGCAATTTTGAAGCTAGAACTACAAAATTTTGGATTTTAATTCAGGGTTCGAATTTAAAAGACACGTGTTTCGGCATTTTTTGAAATTCGACAAATAAGTGGGGAAAACAGTTGACGCAAAAAATTGATTTTCAAAAATATGTTGCTGTTAACTCAAATTTTAAGCTACAACTACGAAACTTCGGATATGGAATCTTGGTCAGGATTAAAAATGCATGATTTTTTGTATTTTTTGAAATTCAACAAGTGAGAGGATTGAACAGAGGATCAAAAATTCTTTGTGAAAACTCGTTGCTGTTGATATAATTTTGAAGCTAGAGCTGCAAAAATTGATATTTGTATAGTTGGTTAGACATTAAAAAATACGTGTTTCGGTACTTTTGGAAATCCAACCATCAACGGGGTTAAATTGGAGAGGGGGTGTTTTTCGAAAATATGTTGCTATTTAGGCTATTTTGAAGTTAGAACTACAAATTTTCGGATTTGGATTCGGCAGTTTTTGAAATTCAACCAATAAGGAGGTGAAATACGAGATGCAAAAATTACTTTTCAAAAATATGGTGCTGTTAACTCAAATTTCAAGCTATAACTACGAAACATAAAATATGGATTCTTCATCAGGATTAAAAAGAAACGACTGGTGCATACCAACCAGCCTACGCATGCGAAGCAGCGGGGTTTCAGCTAGTCTTCTTACAAATTAAAGAAACATGAAATGTTGAGACCCGTAGAACGAATTACATGACTACATAGCAGTGAAGCCATAATATTTCATCACGTCACCACTTGTAATTATCGTCTTAAGTGCTGAACATTTTTTCCATACTTATACCTCGCCTCCCCCCCCCCCCACCCCCAGACCCGTTTTTACCTGATAATGAATAAAATTACTGCAAAAATTATTTAGGCGTTGCTTGATATAGCTATGCTCCCATTTCGGATCAGACCGATGTGACTATACACATGATTAACATCTAGTTTCTAGTGAGTGAATGGAATATGTAAGGCCTAGGTGAAGAAAGCAATGAATAAAATAAACTTTGTATTTGCCGTACAAAGGCTCGCAATTAATTATTTAAAGCTACTCAGTTTTTTGGACAAAAGCTTTATCTCGATTTCTTTCGAAACACTGTTTATGTACTTACGTCACTTTCGTCCTAAACAGACGAATAGTGACTGTGGCATGTGACCTTATTTGTATGAAGTTTTGAACAAGGTTTCAACTTACGTATAACAATCATTGCACTAGCTTTTGATCTTAGTCATAAGTGTCCTTGACAGACAACACACAGAACTGCCGAGTCCCAGCTCGACGGACTGAACGTCTTATTTTTGTGTGCGGCACAATACTTCGACCTGAGAAAGGGGGGGGGGGGGTGGTGAGTTTCATATTGTACTGTGTGTATTGCACTGTCTTGCATTGTTGCAGACGTATGGTTTTAATTGGCCACCTCGATGCTCGTATTCCGCGACAATTGCGACGCCAATTATTTCAATACTTCCGAAGTAGCAGCGACGCCGCAGAAACGAGAAAATTAAAAACATTGTTTCAAGAAAGGTTAAATTATCTAGAGTTAGTGATTGTGACAATTCAGAGAGTTGTATTTACGCTCTTTCAAGATGAATCAGTTGCACAACGGAAAAAAGAGGACATTTCCCCATTTTGTTAAAAACCCGGCCGGACCACTTTTAGGGTCCAAAAAAGAGGACATGTCCGGGTAAAAGAGGACGTCTGGTAACCCTATCCCCACCCTCATTCAGTTGTTGCAACTGCCAACGAAACTCAAAACGCTTGTCTTTGTCATCGTCATTGAGCTTGTCCACTCAGTGTTGCCATGACTACTTCTTTAGAAGGAAATCTCCTTTTTTTGGAGGGGCATCTACTTTTCTACTTTCAGCTGGTTAGAAAAATACAAAATTTCCTTCTTTTTCAATATCCGCGAAAATCTAGTTAATTTTATCCCTCTGTCTCTTTCTTTTTTTAGGGTATTCGCAGTTGATAAGAAATGCAGTCAGTCATCTTCATTATTACGTTGAAGTGCTTTCCATTTTCAAAAAGCCGTTCATCCCCTGTTTCATCCCCTTAGAGATGGGAATATCGAAAAATCGGTGATACCTACGCTGTAATATAAACAACGTCTACAAATTTCAAGTTTGTATCGTCTGTAGATTCACTTTTCAGCGCTGTTTTCTGTCTTTTAGAAACGGAACGAGAACGCAATATTTCTTTCTTTCGCTTTGGCATCTTTCTTGGTAGTTTTACTTTTCAAACTGCAATAAGCACTTATTTTTCTTAATTCGTACGCTTGATGCAGGAAAACAACTGAATAATGTGCATCACGTTTCGCTGAATATTACCTCTTTGCTATTATAGAGTCAAAAGCCATTGCTGGTCTTCTGTCTGAATTTTATATAAGCCAACGACTTTCAATCACTATATCTTCCACCGTCTTATAGCTATCAACATGGAACTGCTATGCTGAACAACGAGAGACGTTGTACTAAAACAACACAGAGTGATCGTTCGTCTCCTGAAGAGCAAAATACTGACACCCACACGTAGAATCGTTAACTTTCAACTCCTATATCTTCCTCTCCCTTATCGTTATCAGCCCTCTAGCACCATAGAGCACAATGGGAGACTGATACCTACTACCACATACAAACACTGCGTTTACGATGTGTAGTTTTGGCTGCAGAGTGAAATATAGGTACAAACACCACAATTTGTATGTATATTAAGATAATTATCATCGACCATCCTTTGTCCCACTATTCCACGTTGACTTGGTGCAATTACAGAAAAAAAACTTCAACATGGTAAATAAATAATATTCAGGTAAAAGCCAGGGAATTTAAAATGTTTGAGGGGAATTTGAACAAAAAAAAAAAAAAAAAAAAAAAAAAAAAAAAAAAAAAAAAAAAATTAAAAAAAAAAAAAAAACTCTGGGTATTTTTTTTTAGTTGTCATTCTTATCTCTTCAGCATTGCCATTCAAAATTCTACTTTTTTCTCCTTCTTTTTACGATTCGCGTCTACTTCTTTCCGTGGAACCAGGTTGGCAACACTGTGCCCACTAGCTTCAGTTTGAATGGTTTATAGATAGCTTCTGTCGCAGGACTTTCCACACTGGCACTGGAGCCATTTCGAGTTCACGGGTTGTACGACGCACCGACTTCTTTGGACTCATCGTGAATGTCTCTCGTATGCGTACATTCGGACGTCCGCTTGTCTTTGCCGGCCATAAGTAAAACTGTGGTAACGAATTTGTTTTGTCAGTGGTAAATGGCCTCCCTTGCTGGTGAGTTCATACCGTACTTGGTTGTAAACATCCGCTGAACAGCTGTAGCATACTTGTTTTTGTCGAACTCCAACAAATAGAAAACTCGCTCAGTAACTGAAATCCCCATGTTTGCGACTAGCGCTATCGGCACATTACCAAACTACGCTGTGGCGGTATACATGCAGAAAATAATAATAATAATAATAAACCCTTTAAGGGTTTCTCTTTAAAATAATATATGTATGATATCTGTACAATGTTTCGTTCTTGTGCAATAAATAATTGAAAGTGTTGCCGGACTTTAGGTACACCCAGTATAATATGTGATGGTCACTTTCACCACTACAAATAATTTGAACGCTCTCTGCCGCAATCGAGCGCTCTACCTTGCTGCGGAGTTCGCCGTTGCCCCCGTCACGGGTTCCAGTCCTTCCTCGGGGACAAAAAAGCAGTGAAAAGCAGTAAGTTTCTTCTCTTGATTCGTTCAGTGAATAAAGTTGCTTCTTTCTCGATACATATCAATTACAGAATAGTTTTGATAGAATTACAAAACACGTAGGCCTACTGCAACGAATGGCATTCAGAAAATTGTCAGTCAACTATAGTAAACATTGTTGATAAAACTCTTCTGAGTATTGGACCGCATCGTCAATATATCAAATATTTCACCGACGTTTCGGCCATTATTGCAAGCGGCCATCTTCTAGGTAAACGTAACACCCAGAAGATGGCCGTTTGCAATAGTGGCCGAAACGTCGGTGAAATATTTGAGTTATTGACGTTTCGGTCCAATACACAGAAGAGTTTTATCAACAATGACAACGGCCGCCGAAGCCTTCGTTTACATATAGTAAGCCGGTCGCGGTGGCCGAGGGGACTGAGGCGCTTCAGTCACGGTCTGCACGGCCACTACGGTCGGGGGTTCGAATCCCCCCTCGGGCATGAATATTTGTGCCGTCCTTAGTTGTAAGTAGTTAATAAGAAGTTTGTAAGTTTAGGGACTGATGACCCCGTAGTTAAGTCCCTTAAGCTTAACAAACATTTGAATTTTTTTTTACATATAGTAAACATATTTTAAGCCTGCGTTTACATATAGTAAGCCGGCCGCGGTGGCCGAAGGGACTGAGACGCTTCAGTTACGGTCTGCACGGCCACTACGGTCGGGGGTTCGGATCCCCCCACGGGCATGGATATTTGTGCCGTCCTTAGTTGTAAGTAGTTAATAAGTAGTTTGTAAGTTTAGGGACTGATGACCCCGTAGTTAAGTCCCTTAAGCTTAACAAACATTTGAATTTTTTTTACATATAGTAAACATATTTTTAAGAAAGTGCTAAATGAGCCTTTCTGTATCGAGTTTTATTATTATCATTGTTATTATTATCTGTAGTATCCCTGTTCGCCAAAGATTTGTTTATTCCAGTCTTCTATCAGTCCACCGTCGTTTCTTTCTCTCTCTTTCTCTCTCTCTCTCTCTCTCTCTCTCCTCCCCTCCCACTCCTCGTCCATATATCTTTCTGTCATTTTTCTCCCTCTACTTTCTGTCATTCTCATCCTCTCTCTGATCATATCTTCATCCACCTCGTGCGCATTCGCTTCTGCGCTTATCTCTTCACCTTGTCCATTTCCTCTTTCTTCTCTGTCAGTGCTTTCTCTTTCTACTTTGTCTACCTCCACCTCCTTTTGCGCCGCTCTTCTATTGATAGTCTCCTCTCCTGCTTGTTGTTATAAATGACGGTACACTCATGCTCATAAATTAAGGATAATTGCAGCTTCTGGTGCCACACAACGTGGCGCTACACAAAACAGGCACAAATAACATAAGGAACACCCACGATACAGATCTGTAAGTCTATTATACTGGTGATAAGTTGAGAAAACCGTCCCGATATAAATGTGCTACAAAACGCCACGGTTTGCTGCGAATGTACCCTAACATCAATATGGGATATGATCAGCATGCACACGTACACTGACCGCACAATGACTTTGGCATACTGTGGATCAGGTGGTCGAGCAGCTGCTGGGGTATAGCCTCCCATTCTCGCACCAATGCCTGTTGGAGCCCCTGAAGTATCCTAGGTGTTTGATGAAGATTTGCAGCGACACGTCGACCGAGAGCATCCAAAAATTGAAATGTTTGTAAAACTATCGGACCAAACTCGGTTGTCATCAGTTCGTAGCTTACAAACTACTTAAACCTAGCTAAACTAACCTAAGGACTACACACACATCCCGTGCCCTATGGAGGACTCGAACCACCACGGCGAGCAACCGCGCGCTCCGCAGCGAGACGCTTTAGACCGCTCGGCTACTCCACCGCGGCCGAGAGCATCCCAGATGTGCTTGATGGGGCTTAGGTTAGTTTATAAGTGTAAGTTTAGGGACTGATGACCACGCAGTTAAGTCCCATAAGCTTAAAAACATTTGAATAGATATTTAAGTCTGTGCTTGCTCTCTGGTTGACAGGTTCCTGTATGTACTTTTGTCCTGAGAGTAAATCAATTATCCTGATGAACATTTCTTGCCAACATTGGCAAACTGCGCCGACGCCTTGGGTAAGATTTAATCCTTACCTCAAAACTCTAAAGGTGACGAAATTATGTATGTTTCTCTATATCCCTCACGTTCGTCTCCATTATTTCTTTGCACGGTGGGGAGCTATCATTTGGCACTCAAGGAATTGATGTTCATTGTGCGTCAGTTCGTCCTTCCAGTCGTCCGACTTAGGAGGCGACTTTGTGAGCATCTCCGCTGCGCTCCGCTTGGTAATACTCAATATATAACAGGGGACACGCATACACGACAACAGCTGTAACGCGTAATATCTCTATAAAAAAAAGCCAATGTTCCGAGTGACTGACTGATTAAATGAATGACTCATCATCGCCCAGCTAAAACCACTGATGATAAAAACTCGAAATTTTCAGAGGGTGTTCATTTTACACGGTTGGTGTCATTTAAGAAGCGATTTTTCGATTTCCTGTCCCTGAGGGGTTAAATAGAGGATGAAAAGTTTTTTTGATAATACGCTATTATCAAGTCAATTGTGAAGCTAGACCTACATAAATTGGCATATGGATTATTGGTTAGAATTAAACGAAGGCTTCTTTCGGCTTTTCTGAAAATCAGCCACTAAGGGGGTTAAATAGGGGATGAAAAGATTTTTTAAAAATGCTGCTATTAAGCCAGTTTTGAAAATGAACTATAGTAGTCTTCATTAGAATTAAAAAAGTACGTGTGCATCCACCTATTCGTAATTGCCTAATCTTCCTGTATCTCGACTTAGAACTCTTAGAACCACGTTTAGTATTATGTTCAAAATCTCATATATCAGAAAGTTCTTGACCGAATGCTTTGAAATATTGATACAACGTAGTACTGGAATACGCGCTGTGTTACATACCCACTTTTTAAATAGATGAAATATATGAATTTATATAAATTTTACAACGTGGAAAATTAGTTACCAAAATCATAAAATTTTCATATATGTAGGTTATGTCTAATGTATTAAATAAATAGGTATCTAAAAACCTCCTTGTGTTAGAGTGCAACGTTGTGACAAATTTGGAGCTACATCGGTGAAAAATTAATCTTTTTTTAAATTTTATTTTATTTTTTTATTTTTTTATTTTGAAACACAGACAAACCAACACAACATTTTTATATATAGAGATAACAATTTTCCATTCATCTTCTCCATATCATTCTCTCGGTTTACCTGCCCCTACCCTCCGTCTGTTCCTCTTAAGTGTCCATAATTGCCTGCACCACCAACACCCGTTATGTAATTCTCCTCCCCTGTGTCTCTTCATCTCCTCTCCATCTCGTGGCACATTTCCTCTCCCCCTTCTTCTCTCTCTCTCTCTCTCTCTCTCTCTCTCTCTCTCTCTCTCTCTCTCTCTGTCCACCTTCTTCTCAGCCCCTCTCGGTCAATTTCATCCACATTCCGGCAAAAAATTACGTATATTTATCAACACTGATGCTGACAGATGAAACGAAGTATATCGCAAAATACTCTCCGCCATGCACCATACAAAAAGTTTATTCACACAGATCTTTTGAAGGTAAAGTGAACATAATTTCGTCGAAATAAATAAAAATGTAGATGCTTATCAAAGTTTGTAAGTAAAGTACCTACCGCAGTGCACAGTATACAGGGTGAGTCACCTAACATTACCGCTGGATATATTTGGTAAACCACATCAAATACTGATGAACGGACTCCACAGACCGAACGTGAGGAGAAGGGCTAGTCTAATTGGTTAATACAAACCATAAAAAACGTACGGAAGTATGTTTTTTAACACAAACCTACGTTTTTTTTTTTTAAATGGAACCCCATTAGTTTTGTTAGCACATCTGAACATATAAAGAAATACGTAATCAGTGCCGTTCGTTGCATTGTAAAATGTTCATTACATCCGGAGATATTGTAACCTAAAGTTGACGCTTGAAACCTCCGACGTTCAGTTGCGTGTTGTAACAAACACGGACCAAGGTCGGCGAGTAGAATCTGCAGGGACATGTTTACGATGACGACCGTATTTACGAGTGTGACTGTAGTGCACTATTGCGGTTTGGCCTAGCTGTCGCAGTGTCCGCAGGTAGCGCTTGCTGCTATTGTTATCCTGCATTCGTCTTTGCACGCAGACTAACTGTAGTACACTGTGTTACCAGACGTCTGTGATAGTGTAGTGCTGTAGGAACTGTGACCATGGTGTATTCAAACTATGAAAAGGCGGAGATGATATCTATGGCGAGTGTCGACAAAATGCAGCTGAAGCCTGCAGGGTGTATGCAGAACGGTACCAGGACAGAGAGCATCCAACGTGCCGCACATTTCAAAACATCTACCGCCAACTGCATGCAACAGGTATGGTCGTAGGACGCAAACAGGTCCATAACAGGCCCGTCACAGGAGAAGCGGGTGCAGTTGGTGTGTTAGCTGCTGTTGCTGTGAACCCACACACGAGTGCACGGGACATTGCGAGAGTCGGTGGACTGAGTCAAAGTAGTGTCATGCGCATACTGTATCGTCACCGCTTACACCAGTTTCATGTGTCGCTACATCAGCAATTATATGGTGATGACTTCAATCATCGAGTGCAATTCTGTCAATGGGCATTAACAGAGAATGCGTTGCAGTTCTACCTGTTTACCGATTAAGCGGGTTTCACAAACGACGGGGCAGTGAATCTACGGAACGTGCATTACTGGTCCGTGGAAATCCTCGCTGGCTCCGACAGGTAGAGCGACAGCGACCGTGGAGTGTAAATGTATGGTGCGGAATCATTGGCGACCACCTCATTGGTCCTCACTTCACTGCAGGTGTCCAAACAGCTGCAACATACATCGCGTTTCTGCAGAATGATCTGCCAAAGTTGTTCGAAAATGTCCCACTGGAAACGCATCGACGTATGTGGTATCAGCATGATGGTGCACCTGCACATTCCGCAGTTAACACTAGGCTGACCCTTGACAGGATGTTCGACGGGCATTTCGTAGGACGTGGAGGACGCATAAATTGGCCAGCCCGTTCTCCTGCTCTTACACCTCTGGACTTCTTTCTGTGGGGTACGTTAAAGGAGAATGTGTACCGTGATGTGCCTACAACCCCAGAGGATATGAAACAACGCATTGTGGTAGCCTGCGGCGACATTACACCAGATGTACTGCGGCGTGTACGACATTCATTACGCCATAGATTGCAATTGTGTGCAGCAAATGATGGCCACCACTTTGAACATCTATTGGCCTGACATGTCGGGACACACTCTATTCCACTCCGTAATTGAAAACGGAAACCATGTGTGTACGTGTACCTCACCCCTCACGGTAATGTACATGTGCGTCAGTGAAAAAGACCTGTAAAGGTGTTAGCATGTGAACGTAATGTGCTGTTCCGGCCTCTTCTGTACCTAAGGTACATCATCGTTCCCTTTAGATCCCTACTTAATTCGGTGCTCTCCGATACGCACGATCGAACAGCGGAGGAGTGGTACTCAAGTGTCAACTTTAGGTTACAATATCTCCAGATGTAATTAACATTTTACAATGCAACAAATTCCACTGATTACGTATTTGTTTATATGTTCAGATATGTTAACAAAACTAACGGGGTTCCATTAAAAAAACGTAGGTTTGTGTTAAAAAAACAAACTTCCGTGCATTTTTTTATGGTTTGTATTAACCAATTACACTAGCCCCTTTCATCACGTTCGGTCTGTGGAATCAGTTCGTCAGTTTTTTATGTGGTTTTCGAAATATATCCAGCGGTAATGTTAGGTAACTCACCCTGTACACATTGTTTAAAAGGTCTAGCGTGTATAATTTCATCAGGATAGGAATAAAACTGTACACTTGTGAATTATTAACAATAGAAACTCGGTGCCATCTATCGAATGCTTACCCAACCCAGATAACAACATTTAATCTGTAAATCTTATAAAATAGCCAGTTTGTGTGTATGTGGGTATGTTTGTATGAATGGACTACTGGACTGATTTCAACCAAACTTGGTACACATGTTCCTTACTACCAGGCAACAATTTACGTCGGGGTAAGAGCCACCAACGACACATACGCCGGGAGATATGACGTCATAAACAATGACATTTGTGAAAAACGACTGCATCGTGCGATAATATTCTATATCTGCTACTAAACTAATCGACCGATTACAAACTAATTTGGTACAAATATTCTTTTAGGTCAGTAATCATTTGATGTGGTTGCATAAACCACCTACGATACATACTTCATACGATATCACGACATAAACAATGGAAACTGTCCCATCTTGCTGCGCGTGATAGTGTGCTTTTGTTTATCAACTACTTGACAATGAGAGCTCTCAGCGACTTGCAATAAACTTTCAATATAATGTCATATCCTTACGAAACTTTTTCTTGCATCAACAAAAACAAAATTATGAAAGGAAAAATGTTTATCGCTTACTACTTTTCCGACATTCATGTTGTATTTCTACGGCATTTGGCATGACGTTACAGTCACTAATTCTACGCTGTAAATTGTATTTGCGAGACAATTCATACAGTACACATACATACCACTGAATGTCCCTTCGATACTATGTCACAGTTTGACATAAAGTTCATGCGATGTAAAGTCATAAAAACTTCATCATCACACATGAGGTGTCTTATTTAAACTTGTGATGAGACAACGGAAGTAGTGACATTTTGACAAATATATAGCAAATAGAACATGTATGTAAATATATTGATATAGCCAGTTATTAAACCTGGAGATAAAACATCCTATTCAAGATTTTAATTAAACAATTAGAGTACCTAACTGAAACCATACTTAACTTGGGCCCACACTTATTCTCCCTATAATGAAGGATGAATTAGTTTATTAAAGTCTCTGGACATTCAGGCCTAAACAATCCAAACACAATTTTTAAAATCATCAAGATTACATTTTCATTATTTAATTTGTCATTAGGAATTTACCAAAGATGCTATGGCCCTAGTCCACACATTCATACTTATACAATCCTTCCATTCATCCATAAAAAGAAAAAGATTACATATCGTATTTTCAAAAAGAAAAAAAAAAGTTATGGATTAGATTAAAATAAGCGAAGTTAAATCAAAAAATAAAATTATAACATAACCCTGACCAAAATAAAAATAGAAATAGTAAGTCATAGTGCCTAACAGTAACTAGAAAACATGAGATAACAAATTTTGCTTTACATAATGTTACAAGTATAAGACAATAATATTAATTCAAAGTAATTAATGGAAACTAGAAAACAGAACATAAAATTTATAGTTTTACATAATTGTACAAGCGATCATTACGACTTCTTATACTAAAACCTGAAAAACAATTAAACATATAGAAAAAAAATTACATATAAAATGAAATCTTGAAGTGTTCCATGAGGAGGGGGTGCTTACTGTCTAGGTACATGGGAGGAGTCCACTAAGCACATGGATTTGTGCCAAGATCACTGTCTAGATAGCTTGCCCATTCAGTTCGCCCTCATTATACAGCCAGGATAATTTTCTTGATGCCTTGAGAATGCCCTTCGTTGTTCAGGTAACAGTCACAGGCAAGCAACGTATTCCTTTAGGCCTGGCTACACTGCCGCCGTCTGTGCCCCTAGGCAGATAATTACCGCCTCAGCGATGAAACAAGTGGTGCCGCCGGGCTGTCTGTTGTTGTCTTGCAAAGGCTCGCCGAACTTCAGGAGGGTACCTGGTCAGCCTTAGTAATCCGCAGTTCTCATTGTCGGCTAGTCTCCCATCGCCGGATTAAGGCCCGGCGCACACTTGACGCAGCAGAGGCAGAGGAAAGGCAGAGGATAGGCCTCCGTCCGTCTTTAGGTTCATTCCAGCAGCTGCCAGAAGGCTACTTTCAAGCCCTAAGAAACAGATCTTACTGCGCATGCGCAGCTACTATGACGTAAAATCCCTTGTTTGATATTTGCACTGCTGGAACGCTTTTTGCACTGTTTCTGGCTGCAGGCGAAGGTGAGTTTAAAGGATTAATTAAAATACTTTCCTTCCTAATAACGAAGAAGTGTATACGAGAAATATCTGATCTCAAGTGGGATTGCAGTGACTTCGAAATAATCAAACCCGCTACAAACACACACGTATCACGTGATAGCTACGCCCCTCCCACTCTAACTCAGACCTTTCTGTGCATGCGCAAATTGGCAGCTTGACCGCGCTAGAAATATTTTTTCGGATAGCGTCTGGCTGCTTGCGGCAACTGCTGGAACACCGAACAGCCACACTCCAAGTAGCCAGAAGCGGGAGATGGCGCTGCTGGAACAAAATTTCAGCGTTGCGCATGTGCGTCAAGCAATCTAGCAGCTGCTGGAACAAACCTTGTAATGCATGCTTTCTAATGGGGCAGCGCACACTTAACGCAGCCGAGGCGGAGGGCAGGGGTTTCCTCGGTCAGGCCTCTGTCCGATTGTCCGAGGCGCAAAGTTTTCCTGCGCCTCTGTTCCACCTCTGTCGCAAAGTGAAATTTCAAGTCATCCGATATGCTTCGAAAAAAATTGTTTTATGTAGACGAATATAAGCTTCATCCTTCTCTGTATTTTGTTTCTTTGTAACACTTTTACTTTCTGCATAAAAAAATTAAAAACACTATTTTCCGATTTGTGCGTGTTTTGCGCTAACGCAGCTTCCACAATCGATTTTGCAGAAAGTACTCGCTAGAAAAAAAATTATTTTTCTGTATCATATAGGCAAAAGCCACCGCATGACGTTGGGGAGGTTTTCTTTTCGTTATTGTACACAGTTATTGTTATAATAAAATATAAAGTACAACGCCGCGCATATTTTGAAGAGTTTACAGTGAAAAAAGTAGTCGCTGGCTAGTTTGCGTTTGGTGCGTTTTACACCATACATTACTGCGTATGAAATTTAGCTAACATATCGAAATTGTTTTTAACGCTTCAGCGAGAGCCACACTTGTATCCGTTCTCGAGAAAATAATGTGAGAGTGTTTGAGGGGACGCGGTCAGCAGCTACGCGCGGCTGTTCCCACCTGCAGCGGCCAGCCTGCGTCCACTGGGAGCCGACATCCTATCCGTTTTCAGTGAAGAAAAGGAAGAAAAATGCAGATGTCCAGCAAATCATTCTTCAAAGCATTAATAGCTATGAGGAAAGAGCAAAGAAAAGAGACACTTTACGCGAAAGATCACTACACCAAGAAAATGATGCCTTATACCAGTTTTTCATGTTGATATTCTGCCTACAAAAGGGATGCCGAAAGCCGACCAGGAGTCTGTAAAGAAAATAGTGATTCAGATAGTGTCTGAAATGGAAGAAAGGATTTTAAGTACACCAGTGATTCAACGTGAATCATGCAACACTGAAAACACTTCGACTGCCACTTCATTATCGTACACTCCTGAGATGGAGTTTGAACCTTTAGAGCATAATTCATTATAAGCAATGTTATAATGTGTACTATTTGTGTAAGTTTTCATATGGAATTTATTTCTTTAAAGTTCAATAAATATTGAGTGAAAAAAAATTCAGTTATATACCTTAAACATAGAGCTAATTTTTCTTTTGTAGGTATGGGCTCCTGCATGTAACTTGTTTTTTCCTCTTATGTCTTCTTCTATCGATGTGTGTACCTCTTTGAACTTCTATTTAGTCGGAAGCTTTCCTTGCACACTTGACCAGAAACTTCTGTAGCAATACGTATTCCCCTCGTGTTTTTCGCTTTTGCATGTACTTGCTTCTCCATAGATATCTTTCTGTGTTTCCTTGTGCACTGTACAACAAAACTACATTCCTAAATTCCGAATCAGAGTCGGAATCTAGGTCTAACTGCATAGACAAACTCGCAGTGAATATAGCTGCGTGCGCTGTGCTCGGCCAGCGGTGAGCCAGTACTGAGCTCTCCTCTGCCTCTCCTCTGCCTGTGCTGCGTCAAGTGTGCGCCGGGCCTAAATTCCTTGACAAGAGAGAGTGTGACGACTAGTAAAGATCTGCCGCTGTCAAGTGGCACATTCCCGCATTTCTGGGGGAGTCCTGCCCCATTCAACCCGTGCGGAGCGAGCGCAGATGGAGCGTTGTTATCTCAATGGGCCATCCGCGCCTATCGTGTTACAGCTGTTCCAGTGTGTCTGGGGCCCCATGATCAGGTGTTGACCTCACCCAAGCCGCCTTCAGCCGGTGTTTACAAGACGTCGACCGCTGACCTCTATTAACTCACAGCAGTGCGGCCCATCCATCACCACCTAGGTGTTGCCGTCTGTCTGAGAGTGCACGATCCCAGCTTTTGCTGGCCACAGCCAAGCTACGTCCAGTCGCAAGCAGCTCCAAAATGCAAAGCCATCAGTTATAAGGTGCAGACCATCTTATTGTACCTCCGCACCACTCCTCATTGACACTGTACATACTGAAAATACACAAAATTAGACATGAGTTTACAAATACCAATACATGTTTTAATTTTTATTCCTAAAACTGGGCACAAATTTAAATTGAAAATTAAAAAAAAAGTCTCCTATGATGTGCCGCCAAAATTTACAAAAAAATTTAAAACAATGAATTTAAATGCCCTACTTAAAAATATGTATGAATATGATTCAATTTAATATGTTAAGTTAAATATATAGCTTAACATTATTTTTCACTTGGCACTCAAGATTTTAATATCTTTATAAGGATGTGCTGATTTCTGTTGTCAGCTACTTCAAATTGAAAAGGAATAAAAATAAAATAAATGAATATTATCTAAATCCTGTAAATAAAGTTGATTAAATTTCATAACTAAAGTTTCAAACTACATTGTGCACATGACTAAATAGTTATTGTGTTAGAACATGCTTTACATGCAGAGTTAGAAGAACCACTATTTTACTATGGAGCGCCATCTACTGGGATTCAGGATAAGAAATGAAACAGGACATCTTATATTGTCTGATGCTGGTCCTCTTCATTCCAAGAATTCTATTTTTTTTAATCCTTTTCCTTGTACTGGAATAGGACGAAACTTTGTTTCTCTCAATTTATACGAGAGCCCTTCTCCATGGTACCATAGGCTTCATACTCGGATATTTCTTCTCGTTTTCAACTCTCCAATATCTTTACATTCTCCTTGCTGTCCTCTGAATAAAATATTTCCTTGTGCTCCTGAAACTAAGAACAGATTAGATTTCAACTATACAAAACAAAACAGCCTTAGTGGCAATTGTACTGGACAGAAATAAGATTTTTTTTGTACGATCTGGAGGAGAACATCGTCCCTACAGTGATCCAAAATTGGACAACGTCACGTCCCTGGCGACTGTCCGACCTCGTTATCGACGTCTACACGCTAACCAGCATGGACATACAAGCCTCAAATGTTCTGGAACCACGCATCATGGCGTGTCCAAAACAAAAACACCATCGATCCCTCACATCGACTGGGCATATCCTATCAGGAAGCTGTATAACTCCAAGTGGGTTTGAAACAATACTACGAACATCACGCACATGGGCGTAATCAATACAACAACACAATCGAACCTCCAAGGACGAAAAAGCACCTCCTCAACGAAGTACAAAAACTCAAGAGACCTATCGATCTAAGGTCAGATTAGATCATACAATCTTAATTCGCGCCACGTTATAAACGAAGGCGACGATGTTCAGACAGAAGAAAAATAAACCAATTGATAGTATATCAGGCGAAGACCATAAAGACAGCATATACCAATAAATAAACATTGGAGCCACAAAGGTTTCCATAAAGCAGAAGACCTAAACAATCTCAGTTATAAAAATCAGAGGAACTTCAGCAACGGCAATAACAAAGAATGAATAACACCTAGAACATCTCATCCCGATTTTGGAAGACTAAACAATGATGTAACAAATCAACATCAAGAAATTTCTGGAAATGCATAAACAGTTATATAAATCATGACTCAATGACAACATACTCTAAATACAATGTACACACAAAGAAAGACGAAACAAATTGTTTCTATGGCTGTAACTTATACATAATAAACATTCTTATTGCACAAATTAAAAATACACATTCTACATTTACATAAAATCTAAACAAAGAATCAAAAATTGCTCAATTAATGGCTTTAGGTGGCACACGTGGTGTACACCTACAGCTTCGCCCGTCCTTATTGACTCAAGCAGTGCCGCACATGGATGGACCATTCTCCTAATACATACTGAGAAAAATTTCTGGCCAACCTTTTTTTCTTTGTTGGGGAGACGATAGCACTTTACCAATACTTTCCGACCAGGTGCGTCTCAACGCTGCTTCTCTAATGCATTGTAGTGCCAAATCCACAACCCTACTGTTTCTGGTCCGTCTTGACAGCGGGAAGTCCACGACTTCTTTAATCAGGTCATCGGGATCCACATTCTTAAGCACCTTGCTGGGGGCCAGACGGTTAGTACTGTGTGGAATATTATTTATAACATCCTCAAAATCCTTTAGGAAAACATCCCAGCCTGTGTGATTTTTCTTGCAATATATGCGGCACAGGGTCCCTAGTTTACTCATAACTGTTTCCGCTGGATTACTCTGTGGATGATACGCAGAGGCATAGATTGGTTGGATCCGGTTTCTACGCAATGTCTCTCTCCAAATCTCAGCTTTGAATTGCGGACCATTTTCAGAAATGACGCACTCGACTCGGCCAACTCGCGTGAGGAAGTCCTTGCAAAACGCTCTGCTTACTGTACGCGCTGTTGCTTTCCTGAGGGGAGACAAAGTCACGAATTTTGAAGTTAATTCCATTACTACCAAAATATAATAGTATCCTCTGCATGTGCGAGGAAGTGGACCCATTAAATCTGCACAAGCAATTTGGCATAACCTCTCCGGCACTATAGGATGGAATGGGGTTTGCGTGCTCATCGTGCAATGTTTTGCTTTTTGACATACCTTATAAATTGCCAGAACCCTCCTAATTCTCTTTTCCATACCTTTGAACTGACACAGGTTGCACAATTTTAAATAACATTTTCTTGGTCCAAAATGCCCATAACTAAGATGCGTGTACCAGAGCACTTTATAAATTAATTCTTCCGGAAGACAGATGCGCCACGGCGCTGTCTCACCCCCGGAAGAATAAAATAGGACTCATTTACACACCATATAATATCTCCGCAAAGTGGCCTCATCTTTGTTTCGCGCCCGCTCTTTCAACCTCTTCAGAGCAGCGTCTCTGCCCTGTTCCTTTGCAACAGTGGCGTAACTATGGGGGGGGGAGGGAGATGAGGGGGATATAACACCCCCCAGAACCCGAAAAAAAAGAAAAAAAGAAAGAAATCGAATAACAGCAATCTGGTAAAGGTAAAGATTGAAACTTGGGGCGTTTTACCATAATCTTTCATTGGATGGGAGTGAATTACTTTCTTCAACGGGAATGGTAGATGGTAGTATGTCTGGAAACTGACTAAAATTTTGCTCGTCAAGCAGATCTATCCCCCCTCCCCCCAAAGTCAAGTCCTAGTTACGCCACTGCTTTGCAATATTCCGTAAGTTGTTGGAGACAAAATTTTCAAACGCCACTTCTCTCATATAAAATAAGCTGTAGTGTTCTTGTTCAAGTGGCTGATGGCCAATCTGTTCAAAGCCTACAGGAGACCTCAACAAGACATCTGCTATTATGTTCTCAACACCAGGAACATGTTTTATAGATAAATCGTATTCCTGAAGTGTCAGAAACCATCGAGCAATTCTCTTATTTTTCAGCTTGCCCAACATTATGAATTCAAGGGCCTTGTGGTCGCTATCCACATGGGTCTTTCGGCCGTACAAGAAGTATCTGAACTTCTCGAATCCCCATACCATCGCCAGGGCCTCCAGCTCTGTGACCGAATAATTGCGTTCGGCTTTGTTCAGAATCCTGCTCTCAAATCCAATAGTTTTGAAGAAAGGATGTTCACCATTATTATATCTCTTGAATATAACTACCCCCAGACCCGTGTAAGTGCTGTCAGTCGCCATACACAACTCCTCGGAAAGATTAGGGTGAGACAGAATCGGAGCCTCCACCAACGTTTGTTTTAAGCTCTGAAATTCCTCCTCTGCCTCATCATCCCAGTTCCATATGGTGTTTTTTCCCGTGAGTGAACAGAGACGTGGCGTGACCGGCATCTTGGTATAAAGAAAGTGCTTATAAAAATTTACGATTCCCAAAAAACCACGAAGTTGTCTTTTATTTATGGCAGTTGGAAATTTAGTGATCGCCTCAACTCTATCAAGGTCGGGTGTAATGGCATCCACAGAAACAACGTTCCCAAGGTATTTTACCTTAGATGTTCCTACACAAGATTTCCTTATGTCGACGGTAGCTCCGCACCGCCAAAAGGCTCTCAGTACCTCCTGTAGTATGAGGTTATGCTGTTTCCACTCAGGTTCGTCAGTTAAGACGTCGTCAACATAACTAATGGTTCTATTTTTGATTGAGTTCGGAAGTACGGCGTCTAGGCCCCTGATGAAAGCCGAGCAGCTGACATTAAGCCCGAAAGGTAACCGCTTAAATTGGTAACAGGTCCCAAATGCTACAAAGGCAGTATATTGCCTACATTCCGGATCCAACACGATCTGCCAAAAACTGGACCTAAGGTCAAGTGTTGTAAAGATCCTGGCTCCGTAACAGTTCTGCAAAAGCTCATCAATACTTTGAAGCCTGTCTGTTTCAGACTCTATAATCGTATTTATTTGTCTCGAATCTAATACGGAGGCGCACTGATTTATCTTGTTTCTTCACTACTACAAGTGGCGAATTATAGCTCGATGTTGCTCTTTCTATCACACCTCCGTCTTCCATTCTTTTCAACTTTCCTAACTGCTTCCCTATGTGCAGCAGGGATGGAGTAAGGAGCGACAGCAAACCTGGAATGTCGTTAGACTTTGAAGGAGTATACAAAACCTTTTATGGCTTCTGTTTTTGGGAAAAATACCCCCACATGAGAATGTGGAGATGTTTTAATAGGCGATCTAATTCCTGTCGGTGTTTCACTGATGTATTAGTCTGTCTATTGACAATCTCATTCATAACGACTAGCAGCTCATCATGAAAAATCTGGTGCCTATCGTATTCCCTCATGCCTGATCTCTGAGGTGCCGCTTTTCCTTGATCCTGACCGTCAGACCAATACAGACGAATGCATTTGCAGGTAACTCGGACCTATGACATTGGTTGGAGAACGGGATAGTAATACACTTATCCTAGTTTAATATTAGCTCACCCCGTCTAACATGGAGAGTTGCCTTTTGATCAGAAAGTCCATCCCTATCATCAAATCGATTGCCAACATTGTCAGGTTGATATCCCACTCGTGTCCTTGACAGAGTATTGTCATCCTACTTTTCATAGGGACTTTGCCTTTTTAAACTCACAGTTACATGCAGTCCCTCTCTCCCCCTTCTCTTTCCCTCTTTTTTTTTATGTCAGGCTGACTTGGGGGAGGGGGGAGCGTGTCCTTGTGCCCCTCCTCCTAAATCCGACCTTTCATGCATGTCAGTCTCATTCAAAACATTTCGTATAGTTTGAAACGGCGACGCTTTCGGGTTTAAGCACTTTTGGACGTCCAGGGCGACACTTATTCACTGTTTTCGTTTATATATATAAACACGAAACATGTCAGTAGGCTGGCAGCAGCATTGAGTGCTGTTCTTAGGCGAGAGAACATAAAATACATTAACATAAGGAATGAAAACATGTAAAAGAGCTAAAAAATGGAGATTTAAAATCATAGACAAGACAATGAAAATCGGAGAAATGACAGTTGTGACAGATGAATAAAACACACGTGCTCAGTTAAAATAATGAGCCATGGTGACGTTAAAAAACATGTATTAAGACATCAAAACACAGACAAGACGAAGAGTACTCAGAGACACTGTTAAAAACGTAGCGAATGCGACACTTGTCTGGAAGCGTTGGACACAGATAAAAACACACACTGATGCACTTTATACACAACACAGGATGAAGCACTGCCAAAACTGACGGCGCAAGACCCAGAAGGAGAGGGAGAGGGACGTACGAAGCGCAGGGGAGGGGGTATGCGAGAGGACAGAGAGAAGTTGTAGGGACCCCAAGGCAGGAAGAGGAAGAACAATGTTTGAGAGGGTATAGGAGGGGAAGGGGTTGGGGGGCGCTTCAACCACGGGAGGGATCAGTGTTGGTAGGATGGGTATATTTCAGGACGGAGGGCATCATCTGAGAGGGGGGGTTGGCGGAAGTTACCCTGGGAAAGGATGTGGAGAGAGTGGAGGTGAAGGAAGGGAGGGATGCTGTGGTAAAGGCGTGGCAGAGCCCAGGATTGGTGAGGATGGGGTATGCCAGGGGGTTGTGGGAGTCTATCTTGCAGTGGATCCGGATGTGTTCGAGGTATCGTAGGAGATGGGGAAAGGTCATATATGATCCGCGTGGAGGAGGGGAGCTGGATACGGTAGGCAAGGTGGAGGGCGTGGCGTTCAAGGATTTGGAGGGTTTTGTAATAGGAAGGGGAATCGGAAATCTAGGTGGGATAGAAACTGCAGAGGACAGGACGCATGAGGGAGTGGTCCACTGTTGTTCCAGTCTCTTTATATTTATGTATGATGGCTCGTACCGTGATTTAGATAACAGAAACCTCTGCTCCGATTTGTCGATAGCTTCTCCCTTGTGAATGGAGCAATACCACTCTCCCACGCAACAACACTGAAAGTTCCTCCTCCTTTGGCCCCATGCTGACCACTATCATGCAATTCAGCAACATACTAGCGACTTGGCCGTCAACAACACGCAATGTCTATTGCGTCAACAGATAGGGTTATGGTACCTGAAAAACCAGCAATAAACCGAGAAGCCACGCTCTGTACCAATACTTTTGAGTGCAGAGGAGGTACATGTATGCCCGTAACACAGCATTTCTTTGTTAATGTTAGGCACTGTGGGCAGAATTGTAATGTCTGGTATGTGAGGTAGCACGTGCAAGTGCTGTGTACCGCAAGGTGCGGCGTTTGTAGCCAGCAACGATAAATGCGCAGGTGTGCCAATACTTTTTGGTGCGATTTTATACAGGAAATTTAAAGCAACGGATGTCGCCTGCGCCTAGCGTGGCAATGGAGGTGGGGATTCTTTCACACGGCAAAGTGCTACCAATTACATACTGCCCCCAGGTGCGGTCGTTAAAAATCTATTTACAATACTGCCGGTAACCCCTTTCGACCCATTACGACGCTAATCGCTTTCTGTTCTCGTTTTCAAACTCGCTGACTCACATGTTGACAAACTGGGCATCGGTTGGCCTTTGTGGTGGAATGGGCTAAGTTACATCAGCCTCTAGCACAAGACATGTATCAACGTTACATTAATTTAATGGCACTACGTACTATTGTCAATTACAATCTCAACTACGGCATATGGGGAAAAACAGTTACTCGCAATGATGCATTATTTCCGATAGAGTGAACCAAATATGGGTTGAAAGGAGTTCTAAATTCCTTGATGGTTTACATATTATATCTCCATTTCCGTCCAACATTTGGTTGTTGTTTGGAAATGACAAAGCAACATTGGCAAACTCAGCCAAACATTTCACTTTGCACAATCATATATGCAGCCATCCTTCATTTTCAAAATTATCCATATTACTTATCTTATTCCAAGTTGTAATGGTCTGGCATTTTTTTTCCTCTAGCAAAAGTAACTTTTACAAAATAATATTCATTTCTACGTTGTAATTAGGCAGTATTATTTCATAGTCTCCATTTTTTTAATTTCATATGGTGTTATGTAAGTGGTATCATTATTTAGTAGTTATCCTTTTAATTACATAGACTTTTTCCGTTGCGAACAAAGTTGCCGAAGCCTTTAGTGTGTTATCTTGCTTATTTTGATATTCCCTCATTTTTAATAAGTTGAATTGCATTTGTGTATAATATTATGCAAAATAAGAAGCTTTCTTAAATGTAAAACTTTTTATGACCTACGCTTCATACTATTTTGCTTATTTATTCACAATAGGCAATTGTTTATGAGATCTGTTTTTTTCTTTAAAAATATTTTTCAAAAATAATATTGTGAAGCTACTATAATTTACCTCTACATACAAACTATACAATACTTTTCATTAGAATCAAGTAATAGAAAGATTCTAGTATACTCTTCAAAAATAAAAATAAAAAATGGACACAAAAAATTAGCTAGACATTGTTATAAGATGAAACTGTAGAAAAAAATACAAAAAATGACATATGAATTAGAATCACAGAATTACCCCAATACATGAAAATACAGATTAAATACATAGTCAAATCACCAAAGTGGTACTACACTTTTTTCGGCCTGCTAGGCATTAATTCTTTTCTTTTTACAGTCTGAAATGAGGAACACAGTTGCTGGTACCTCAAGTTGTGGCTGTTGTCTTCTGACGTACGGCGTGAGAGTGAAATGTTCACGTGAGACCAGCAATGTTGGTTGCTCACTGGTTTATACTGAGACTGTGTACGGGGATCCTCCCTCAAAATGTTGGACATTTGTTTCACTGCCGTTGATCTTTACGAGAATACCAGATTGCTAGTCCGTCCGATCACACTATAATAGATACGACAGATAGGAATGTAGTGGATTTGTTATCGCAGAGCTCATTATAGCCGCTAGCGTACTGGGAACTGCTGATATAATCTCATGAGTACCACGCTCATATTGAAGATCGTTGCAGTCAGGGCGGTATTTAGGGTATGCGACGTCCCTGTGCAGTAATTTATTTTACGCTGCTCTCCCCCCCCCCCTTCCCGTCATCTGGTATTCAAAATGGTTAGGGAAAAAAATCGCACCGACGTGTTTTACGGCCCACTTTAGAATTGTAGTTTTATAAGCTTTTGCAAACATTTTTGACCAAAATAATAATGTAAATAATAAAAAAATAATTAATAAGAGTGTCTGAAACCCTTGTAGGAAAATAAAAAAGATTTTGGTACTCGCGGGTTCTGAACCATTGCCCTCTACGCTACAGCTAACAGCTACGAATTGCGTTCTTTAATCTCATACTATTGATGGCCATTGTTAACTATGCTAATATGGCACTTGTAGACACTAGATTATCATTTATCATATTTAGAACGACGTCTTTTTGTTAATTCGTCATTGCGCCATTACTTTGAAATGACAAAGTGTTAGTTACAATAAGAAAATCATCAAAAACGCAACGCAAGATGGCGTATGCCAGAGACAGTTCAGGGGGAGGAATGTAACGTGACATCTTAATTCAATGGAGGGTGTAAAAACTCCGTTATTTTTGCAAATATCTCTCAAACGATACGAGATATGAAAGAAACATAAGGGAACAAAGTAGTAGAGAATGTTCTCCGCTACAAGTTCGTTTATTCAATTTTCGCGTCATATGAACTGTTTATTTGCAATTAAAATTACATTAGCAATGTATTTCTTGTCCGAAATATTTCAAAAAGTGAGGTTCTGGTCTCTGGTAGCCAACAATTATGCCTGTACAATTTGATACCGATCGATTGAACTGTTCGACCTAAAAAGTGGGAACACGTTACAGCCAGACAGACATCGTCAAATCGCCGTTATTTTTGCAAATATCTCTGCAACGATGGAAGATATGAAAAAAACATAATAGAGCGAAATTGTAGAGAATTTTCTCCTCTACCAATTAGGTTCTCTACCAATTACGTTATTCAATTTTCGTGTCAGACGCACGGTTCGTTTGCAATTGCAAGTATATTACAAACAGCTTTTTTTTGTATTAGTACCGTATTTTTTGTCCGAAAAATTTGAAAAAGGGAGGTTCTGGTCTCTGGCTGCCTGCAATTATGTGTGCAAAATTTGTTGCTGATCGGTTGAACGGTTCCTCTTAAAAACAGGGAACACGTTACGGACAGACAGACAGACAAACATACATCGCAAAATCGCCGTTATTTTTGCAAATATCTCTGAAACGATATGAAAAAAAAAGAACATAACAGAGCAAAGTTGTAGAAAATTATCTCATCTACAAATTCGATTATTCAATTTTCGTGTCAGGTGCATGGTTAAGCCGTTATTTTCATTTAAATTTCGAGCTGTCAAAAGACGATCGCAAAGGCCCACTTTTAGTGTTACTACCGTAACCTAAAGTGAACCAAAAAGATTAAAACAGCGTCTCTGGATACGTCACTACTATCAACACAACAACCTGAATTTTAAAATTTAATTCTGTAATCGAAACTCTGAACAAGAATATTATTCAATTTAATAACATTAATAATATTTTTTAAATATTTTGAGGCCCTGTGCAGCTGCACATGTTGCACCTGCCTAACTATGGCCCTGGTTGAAGTAGTGGATAGTTTCATGTATTGTTGAGCACCAATGGAGCATTAATTTTTGTGGTAGCTCTCTTGGTTATGGGAAGGCTTATGATGTAATGAGTTTTGTTGTACTTTCTTTGCCCATTTTCTTTCTTTTTATCACATCTGTAGATTTTGTCTAGACCTGTAGATAAAGTACTCTCAGGCACACAGCACATGCGCCATATCTGTAGAACTAAGTGTCGCAGGTGGTTCTTACCCCTTCGGCAATTGTTATCTAACGATAAGGAATATGTGCACCCAGTGGGGTATCCAGACCGCCTGGAGTCCCCACCCCAGACCTTGCTGCAGCCTCCCCTACGAGTAAAGGCGCAAGCTTTATCTTATTTTATCTCTTTTTTTTTCATTTTTTTAAGAAATAACGTTAGCTGGGTGATTGACCTCAGCTCTTCCCCCCCCCCCCCCAGAACACGATTCGACCTCAGACCCCCCCCCCCCTCACCCAAGAACACGATTTGACCTCAGCCTCCCCCCGATAATTTGACCTCAGCCCAACCCCCCCCCCCCAGAACACGATCCTGGATACGCCATTGTGTGAACCAAATTTGGTTGACATCTGTCGCCAGGTTCAGGAAGAGATGTGCAACACTCGGGTATTGCTGCAGTTTTCCGTACATGTAATTGATTATGGCGTCATAGCTCCTGAAGTATGTTTTATACGTGATCCTTACACCCACAGTGACCTTGCCCTTGGTTTGAAGAGCATGTGTGAAAAATTTCCTCAAAATTGGAACAACACTGTAGAGTCCTATACAATACAAACACAAAACCTCGCGTATACTTTACATTATAATCAGTGGCGGCTGGTGTTTCAGATGACTGGGGATTCACTTCTTTGAGTGCCGGATCTTGATAGCGGAGCCTTGCCCCCCCCCCCCCCCCCCCAATCCCAATTTCTTACATCAGCATGTTTGCGCTTGCTTCAACTCGAGCTGAGGCGTTGGACTGCCAAGATTCTTTATCTCACACTTTCCTTCCAAGCTTAAAGCTCAGTAATTTGTTTCTAAAAGAGACTGAACTTCTTCATTTCTCTTTGATAATAAACACAAAGAACATATGAATATGCACATGAACACTAAAACACAGTAAGTAACTAATGAATCTGTTACGGTGAAGAGACAAGCTACCATTCGGTCACGCGACACTGTAAGCAGCACCCTCTTCTAACCTTACACATGCGCAAAGGCTGCTCTCCCCAACATCTTTTCAAGCAGATAAATATTTGTTTCAACGAAGAGTATACATGTCATTTACCCCCAAAATCGCGACATATTTGCTAAAACATCCAAAGATATATGGCAAGTAACAATACAAAAGTCATTATTGTTCCCGTATCTGTTAAAAAGAAAACTCAGTTTAAAAAAATTACTTACAGTCGATCTCGAACCCACTACCTTCGACGGCGCAGGGCGATGCCGCTAACCACACGGCTACTCTTGCTAAGTGCAGAGTAGTGACTTCATTGTTATGCATGATCGGATTTTCTGAAGGCTTTTACAGCTGATGCGTCTTTAATTTATAGTTACAAGATATTATAGCAAATATGACGTGTTATTTGTGAATATTCAAAGCGCCAAAAACAAATATGAAGGGCGGATTCTACCTTCATAGAGAATTTGCACATGCACAAGGCGAGGTGCACAGTAGCTACAGCTTGAGAGCCAAGAGCTGGTGTCTCTACCAGCTCCAACGCCAATGTTAAAAGCGGCGTTGCCCCTCTCCCCTCCCTGCTGAGGGAGCGCCGGTATGCAAGCTCCAGGGTGTTCAGAAGAGAATTTGAACCTCAGCCGCACAAGCGCATAGCAATTCTGCGGCCACTATATTAGGCGGCAGTGGCGGCTGGTGACCAGAAAATATGATAGGGCACTGTTTTTTACCAATAAAAAGTTCGGCCTCTCTATTGTGGCAGCTCAACGCATTCGGAAAAAAATGCTGAGTCTAGAAGATATCATAGATGTATATGGATCAGAAACAAATAATATCTACCAGAGGAGGTGAAAAAAAAACACGGTCGGATCACTTTTCAACTATGTGACCGATCGCCAGAAACAAGTAATTGGCCGAATTGGCGTCCATTTTAGAGGCTTGCACCAGACTACCGAGACGCATGGAGTGATTATAGGTACCAAGAAATACATTAACTAAGAAAACAAAATCAGCGGACTGCTCATCTTTGTGTATTGCACGATATTAACATATCGATTGCTCATGTTACCGTAGCTTGTACTCGTAATAACCCAACAAGCCCAAAGCTCCACACATACTTTGGAATTCCTCTCTCTCATAAATAATAGTGAGTTCTGTTCGAAGTTTCTTTGGTTCCAAGAAAGTATAGCACTCAGTACTAATTATGAAAGTAGTTTCTGGAAAACTAGAAGAGTAAGTGCTGAATTTTTCTGGTAGAAACCGGGAGACTGCAACTAAGTGTCCACTGAACCAGTGGCGGACTATGGGGAAGGGGGGAGGGCGACGGGGAGGACTTTTCGTTTTAACTGTCTCTGAAATTGTCACACTGGGAATGGATCTACCTAGCCTCCTGACTTCCAATTTCTCTTCAAACACACGGCCACTACGGTCGGGGGCCGGCCGCGGTGGCCGAGGAGACTGAGGCGCTTCAGTCACGGTCTGCACGGCCACTACGGTCGGGGGTTCGAATCTCCCCTCGGGCATGGATATTTGTGCCGTCTTTAGTATAAGGTAGTTGATAAGTAGTTTGTAAGTTTAGGGACTGATGACCTCGTAGTTAAGTCCCTTAAGCTTAACAAACATTTAAATTTTTTTTTCTCTTCAAACCTGCGTAAATTGAAGGGTCCAGAAAGCAACGAAATTACCTGATTCATTATTTCACCTGTTCTTTGAACCTCAAAATTCACTATAAAACACGCTAAACAACGGACACAACGCACAGTTACTCCGCTCGCAGCTACCGTGAACTGATAAGAAGGCGAGAAAAGCCCGCTTTGTTTGAAGGGTCGACAACTCCAGTTGTCTTCGGGTAAGTTGGAACTCTGTTTCTGTGGCTGAAAGGGTGTCTCGGCCGCGATGTGTATACACTCAACGCGCCTATAGGGAACACTGTTGCCCCCGCAGCCCGCACACCTCCTGAGACACCATGGTCGGCGTTTGCAGGCCGGCTGCAAACCCAGCCGCTGTCGGCGAAGTTCGGTCCACTCGGGAACGGTCGGTGCGTAGCAGCCCGGGCGTTTCAAAAGAGGTAAATGGAGTGTTACTTCTCCCATTTCATAGAATCTCTAACAGTAAATGGAATTTAACAATATTATTATTCCTGGGGGTAGCGCAAACCTGCAAACCTATGCAGAAGCCGCCCCTTTTAGGCGGGCGCGCTACGTGCTGTTTCTGTGACGTAAAACATTCCTCATGCGATAAAAATACTTCGAATCTGTATATAAACACAGTTTATTTTATTATTTACTTTTTTCCACCACGAGTTTTTCTCCGGGCGTTCACTGAACCAGTGAACACACAGGACGGTCCACCACTGCTTATAATACATACTGCACCAGTTGAAAACCGGCGTTGCCCAGGCATTTATTTATTCCACACTCTTCTATCTCCCATCCCCACCTCTGTCCATTTCTTCCTCTCCCCTCGCTCTGGTTATCTCATCATCCCCTGTTTTGTTCTTCGAGATTATTTCAACGCTAAGTTTAGTTTACTTAACTATTTACAATTCTACTATGCCATGTGCAAACTACAGAGTCCGTCTTGAAGGGGCCGTAGGCATGGATCCTCTTGGGCGACGTCTTCTGCGGTGATTCTTCTTCTCGAAATCTGCCGTCTTCAGAATTCGGAGTGACTTGCCGAGCGGCCGTCTGGCTGGTCCTTAAATATGCTGGCGGAATGGTACCGTCCCTCAGTCAGCCGCGGCGGCATCGGCAGGAAAACATTCGTGAACATTCTGTATGTAAACACCGGCTGCGGATAGGCTTCCCGGCCGACGCGTGTGTCGTGCTGTACTGCTCGCTGCCCAGGCGTTTCCACACCGAACAGTGCATCTCCCTCTTTCGCCCCTTCTTTTCACCCTGCCCTCGCCCTGTCTCTGTTCAATTCTGCATCCTTAGTTTATCACCTCGTCCTTCTTCTTTTCCTGCGACTTTTCTCGCCTGCTGAATGTCGACGTTGTTGACTATGTAATTGGCTTGGTTAATTATAAGCGGTGGAGGGATGCACTTCCTGTGTTATCTCCTCATCCATATCTCTATGAAAATAACAAGTTTCTATCGACTTTCGTGGTGAACAGTGAAACGGTGTAAGCCGGCCGCGGTGGCCGAGGGGACTGAGGTGCTCCAGTCACGGTCTGCACGGCCACTATGGTCGGGGGTTCGATTCCCCCCTCGGACATGGATATTTGTGCCGTCCTTAGTATTAGCTAGTTTGTAAGTTTAGGGACAGATGACCCCGCAATTAAGTCCCATAAGCTATACAAACATTTGAATTTTGAAACGTTGTAAAATTTATTGAAATGTACCTTCACCCACACACAATACTTCCTGAAGGACAAACGTAAAATTTTTATCAAGATCGCAATGATAATACAGATTTTGGAAAATTCCGTAAGTATTGTAGCCCACCCTCTCGCCATGCTCCATGCGAAATTTTACGTAGACATGGCCACCCTCTTATTTTGAAGGTCAAATGTGCGAAATTTCATAAAGATCGGAGCAAAACTGTGGATTTTGTCGAAGTCTATTAGTAAACTACCCTCCGCCATCAACCATACGAAATTTTATGTGTACAGTGACCGTCCTTTTTCTTTGAAGTATAAGTGTGCGAAATATCATCAAGATACGAGTGGAACTGTAGGTTTTCAGATTCACGGAATTTACGACATTAACATGGGTACGTTGAAAATGTGTACCCAGCCGTGATTCGATCACGGGTCTCCTGGTTGCTAAGCAGATGTGCTGACCCTTACACCACTGGGACACAGAGATCATCACAACAGCACGGACTAATCTAGCTCGCCTCCTGTCAAATTCAAATTCTCAACTATTTCCTGCCCACTATTACTGAAACTCACTTTTTTTTTTTTTTTTTTTTTTTTAACTTGTTTCCTTAAGACTAAAGGTCTGAGAGTGCCTTCACACTGAAGACAGGATCATTTCCCATCATCGCTTTACGGTGTCTGGTCTTTCGGACACACTGAAAATTCAAACATTTCAAATTGTGCGATCAACTAATTATTTTTTAAATAAATTTTGTAAGGTTATCAAAAATCAATTATTGCTGGCCGCGGCGGAGTGTCCTAGCGTATTGAAGCGCTACGCTCCGATGCTCGAGGCCGTTCTCCGTCGGGGGTTCGAATCCCCCACCCCTTTAGTATAAGGTAGTTCATAAGTAGTTTGTAAGTTTAGGTCCTGATGACCCCGCAAAGCTACATCTGACTTTGTAATTACTTTCTCAGTAAGACTTTCCGCATAAATAATTAACAACCACTGTTTTGGTATTCCTGCATATTGATCGCTTTGCAATCACCCTCATTCGATTTTTTGAAGAATCAAAAATAACAGGTGTCTTTCTTCGTTATTGTCCGTAGTTACTGTGGCACTTAGAAGTGAAATAACCCTGGTAATATTTTGAAAAATTTGCAGTGAGAATTATAGTCGCTGGCCAATTGACGTTCGGTGCATTTTACGGCGTATATTGCCGCGTATGAAATATAGCCAACATATCAATTTTTTTAAGCTGGAATGTGAGCCATAACTTTCCTGTCGCGGGTAAATTAGTGACATATTTTCTCATTTTGCCACAAAGAGCAACGAAGCGTCACACGTTTGCCTTCAAGCTGGATAGACATTTGACCAGTGCATTTATTTTTGTGCTACTTATGGTTCAAGCACCAGTGTCCGAAGATTTTTCGTCCTGCTTCTTGAAGAAGGAACATTTTCTCGTGGAATTACACAATGAAAGCGTATTCGAAACAGATGTAAGCAGCTTGACTTGAAGACCAAGTAGTAACCGACTATGAAACTGAAGCTGATGTTTGCTGATCTCAAAACACTAATTGCGTTTATATAGTCCGAGCAATCTCCAGTCTCAATACATTTAAACATGTAGCTCGAAATAATGTCGTTCGGCCTTCAGCTTCTGATTCCTTCACGCGCACAAGAAATAGCTGTCCAATTGCGGGCATTGGCCTCCACTTAAGATAATTTGAAGAAAGCAAGGCCAACTCCAGTATAACGCTGCCTGCAGGAGTAGGAATGATGTCTAACGTCAGAAGAAACAAGTGAAGTTGTTAAATGATACGTGGTAGTAGAATCATCTCTATGCAAAAGAAAAGCTGAAGCTAGAAAGAGTGTTGTCGAGAAATCATTTAACCGACGGCTGGAAAGAAACCTAACGAACTGGAAAGGCACCAGGAGACATCAGTTAATCATGCTTATTGGCTGCCTGGATGTTTTTTAGGTCCATGACGCCTGATTTCAAGAAACGCATTGACGAATGTGTAAGAACTGTAAAGGAAAAATTCCTGTTACTTTTGACTGAGTACCTGGATGAAAATCTTAATCAGAATAAGCTGCTTCCATTCCTAACACATTGTCTACTACCCACATGGAATTCGACATCCACTTCTCCAACACTGCTGGTGAGTGATACAACTTCACGTCTAACTATGTTACTTATAATTATTTCTGAAGCTGAATCATATTGTAAATTCAGATATTCAACAGTTGTCGGTACTAAACTGCAGCTATTGCTTATATGTGAATGAAGTACCACACCAGGATTATTTTTAATCGTTAGTTAGCAACTTTCACTAACTTACCTTTGCAGCTTACCTAGTAAGTCAGAACTTTGTGTCCCGATTTTCAAAGCAGTTGATACTAGTCGTTCCCGAAACTGAAAGCTGTCTTGACTGTAGAATTTATGTTCGAGTTTAGAAAATCTACAGTCAGACGAAACCGCTTACAACGGCCTCTAAGTGACTGCCGGTTTACAGTCGCAAAAACAGTATTTTCTTTTTTACCATTTTACAAAAATTTCCCATATACTTTTTTAGGCTGCCAAAGCATAAAAAAATTACAAAAGTTGCCGATATATTAATTATAGAGACGGGAGGTATTTTTCTTACTATTGTGCTGAACGGACAGGGATAACATGGCAGCATACTGTACAACCCTGTAGTAAGTGAAACAAGACGTGGCAACAATAAAAAATTGTTCAGTAATCTCGAATACAGTCCTGGATAATTAAACATTACATGTTAGCTTGTTTAAAACTTTCTGAGACTGAAATACAACTTTGTTCCGGTTACTGTAGTAAAACGTGAATCAACAGTACCAAAGTGAATACTATTTTACGTATAAATACCTTGTGTTGTGGATATTGAGTTTCCTATTTATACTGACATGTTAATTCAATGCTTCAGATCTATCAATAATGTCTTTGACATATTAGAGACGTAAATCCGTCTCGGGGATTCTTTAATTGTATTAAAAACAAATAAAATGTTACAACAAAATACAGGTAGAGTCAAAGCGTCAACGCAGCTCACACGATAGAGTATCAACCGAAACTTCTATATAATATGTGTTACGTGCTGCCGTTCAGGAGAACGTGCGAAAACATAATAAGTAACACCTAACCTAGGGAGTAGAGGAAAGCATAGCTGTGAAAACTTACCACGTTGTGCTACCGTGGGCTAGTTGGTAGAGCGTTAGTTCAGCGAGCTGAGGGTCGCGGGTTGAAGCCTCGCCTGGAGGTTTTTTTTTTTTTTTTTTTTTTTTTTTTTTCTGTAAAACTACATTTCAGGAACATGTTGTCCCATGTAACACTCGGATATGAACCGTGGACCCTCATAAATAGTCGCTCTATCCATAACCCCACGGGAGTTCAGCGTGGTAGGCCCTCACAGAAACGCTTTTCTTGTGCTCCGTAGGACAGGTGTTATGTATTATTTCCCGTTTACGCAATTCTACTTGACGGCAGCACATAGCAAAAATTATATAGAAGTTTTGGTTGATACTCTATCGATATACAATGTTTGGTACAGATCTGAGTGTCTGACATCTGAAGGTTTGGGTGTCAGTGATAAAACAGACAATGCAATCAACACTAGGATATAGGATGACTTGGACAGAATTTCTAGTTAATGCGAGAAACGGCATCTAGCCCTAAATGTAAAAAAAAGTAAGCTGATGCAAACGATTTTAAAAAAAAATCCCATAATGTTCGAATATACCATTAGTAGTTTGACACAGTCTTTTCGATTAAATATCTACGCGTGAAGTTCCAGAAAGATATGAAATGGAACAAGCTTGTGTGGACAGTCGTGGGGAACGCTGATATTGACTTCGCTTTATTGGGAGAATTTTGGGAAGATGTGGTTAATCGGTGAAAGAAACCGCGTATAAATCGTTTGTGTGACCCCGTCAAGAGTATTGTTCAAGTGTTTGGGGTACCCAACAGATTGGTTTAAAGAACGACATATAAGTAATTCAGATGCGAGCTGCTGTGTTTGTTACTGCTAGGATCGATTAACGCGCGAGTGTTACAGAGATGTTTCGGGAACTCAAATGGGAATTGCTGCAGGGAAGATAACGTTCTTTCCGAGAAACAACGTTGAGGAAATTTAGAGGGTCTGAATTTGAAGTTGACTCCAGATCCATTGTGCTGCCATCAACTTATGTTTCGCATAACGGCCACAAGGTAAGAGGAATGAAGGCTCATGCAGAGGCATACATGCACTAATTTTCCCTCGTTCTACTGGGGTTTGAAACAGAAAAGAGTAAATGGAATGGGTAGTAGTGGTACGTTGTACCCTCCGCCACACACCTTGCAGTGGACTGCGGAGTACATGGGTAGATGTAGATGTAGTTAATAGAACGCTGTAAAGTTGACAACGAACACCTGCAAATCAGCATCGCTATCGATAAGGAGTAATGTCTCTGTATACCATGTTACAGGTCCCACCCAGTAATAATTGGAAACCTACGATCTACAGAAAACAGGAGTCTGAACACAACAAAAGTCGTAAAATGTTATTTAAAAAGTCGTTTTAGACCAGGGACTACTTTGAATTCTTTATTGTGAGCAGGGCACTGGCGTATTTAAGTGGTTGGGGGGGGGGGAGCGAAAGGATCGTGCCCCCCCTACTGAAACAATGAATTAAAAGAAAAGAAATAATTACGGTGTCTGAAGTATTCTAATGAATGATGCTTGAAGGCTTCGCCTTGGTAGACAGTGATACTTTCCTGTACTGTGTTTGTGAGGGGATGGGGGTGTTAGTACTGTCAATCTCGTGCCAGTTTTTTTAATAGCTATATATTTTATTATTCAATGTCAACAATAAAAAAGACTGCTTGATATTAGTAAAGTAAAAGGGGCTTCAGCGCAAATTATCCTCTGAATATGAACGGTAAAACTGCTTCAAAGTATCACGAAGTGTCTATTTAAAATTGTCAATTACTTATATGGTACTGTCAACCATGGAGAGGAACATCATTAATCAGTTTGCCCAAATATGCCGCTAATTTCGAGTGCACTGTTACACGAGTATAACTGATTTATTTACCGCACAAGGATACATCGAGACACTATCGACCATAGAGTAGGAACAGCAGTAATTATTTAGTTTACAGTCAGCACAAAAAAAAAAAAAAAAAAAAGGAAGTCCTTCACTCTACATAATTCGATTTTCAAAGACTAATGCTATGTTGACAACGAATTGTTCATTTTAACGTTCGCTGTCGCAAGCGTTTTAGCGTTTTCTTGTCAGCATCTTATCATTTACAAGTACTAACTAGTATATCGTCCTTACGTAAATATGACTAGTCGAGGTAATAAAACGTCGTTCGTTCATGGAAACAATGAATTTTTCTTGTGCTGACATTTTTAACACTATTTCCAAACCGACTGTTCATTCCACTGATATACATTGAAATCATCATACTTCGCATCAATTTTAATGCGGCTTTCCACAGCCGCGCCGGCCCCCGTCTGGGAAAACGGATGTGGTCGACCAGGCCGCGGGGCTTGACTGCCAGCCTAGACTTCCCCATGCTTATTCAAACACCGCCCGTGGGGACAAAGTTTTCAAATTAATATTGTTTACTATGAACAGAAAACAACTACATCGGCTATAATATCATTTGCTACTTTAAACTTTGACACAATTGGTCCGCTTCATTCCCGCGTGCTGAAAACTGGTCTGTTGCCAACATTACCCGCTAGACCTGTGTCGGCGATTGTATAATTTCACCAAAGTACCTACGCGTTGGGGAGTTTTGGATGAAAATTCTCTACATGATTTTAATGCTTAAAAGTACCTACGTGTAGGGAAAATTCCCTACATCTGGAACACTGCTTGTAAGTTTCGCAGCACCTTTAGACCATGTACTTGCATTATAATCAACACAAATATTTCCAAAGTGCTACTTTCGTTGATGATGTTGCAAACCTTAACTGTTATACTACAAGCTGGTACTGTATTACTATTAGGTTCGTGAGATTTCATTAGCGCATTTTCAAGAATTACACCATAAGGCTCGTCAGTACGCAGCTTTGTAAAGTCTGGAGACACTTTCATGCACATCCGTAGTCAATAATGAATCTTTATTTGAAATGTGGAACCGTGTAAATAGGTAAAATTCTTTAGTGGGTGTGGCTTCCCAGCTGTCAGTCGTTGGTCGGTACCCCAAATAATATGGCTGACGCCAGTTCAATTTGCCTCAAACGTGGCGGACTGTTTGAAATAGACGCTCTGTGAGCACGGACCACAAGGTTCAAGAAAAATAATGTTTCCATATAAAAATAAACTTTAACAAGAACTTTTAACATTTGTTAAACACAAATGTAATACGTATTGGCCCTGCTATTGTAATAGAAACTTTTAATAGAATATTAAATTCGGTTTGCAGCAATCTTATTTTACACCTTCAGTCTTATTTTTACGGGCTAATGCTCTTGCTCAAAGCTGTAAGGGAGACCTCATTTTCTTTCAATCGATTCCCGGGTTTGTTTTTAAGCAAGAAATCCTACTTCTGCTACATAAGTCGTGGAGAAAATCGTAAGACAACAGAAGAACGATTTCCGGAATGTTTTTCTTGACTTTTTAATACAAAACTACATAAGAGGGTGGATTCAAATGCGTTCTTCAAATTTCTGTCGTTTTGGAATTCAATAGTCATTCACAACTCTAGGAGACAAGGAAATATAATTCAAATGGTAGCGATTTTATCCACTTATGTCTTCACGAGTGAATTGTCAACTTATTGTGGCCACATACAACGACTGACTGACTGATCACGAAACAAGATTTTAACAATTAAAAAAGAATAAAAGTTGATTTTTTTTAATTATTCGTGGATCATATTTTAGCTCTTGCGGACTACAGGTCGGGAACCAATGTTATTTAGACGGTCAGTCGAAATAACCGATCTCATACCACGCCACTTTTTAAGATAGCGTTTGCAAAGGTTATAGTCCGGGCCGGTAGATTTCGCAGTCATATCCAATAGGCTACATCGTTGAAAGCGATGTCGCTGTTAACTGTATCAAGTCTTCTTTCTTTTACATTTAGGTTGCAAACAATTATAAGCCACAGTCAAGTCGTCTTCAGAAGAGGATATGATGAAAAGTGAGGCACAATTGTGTTCCATAGTCTGTTGTTGCCCCACCCACACAAATCCATTAACTAGACTGGAAAAGCCACAACAATTCAAAGACGAAATAACGAGCTATTTCTGAAGCCTAACGTAGCCACCTGACTGTCACAAACGCCAGAAATTTTTTTTCAATAAGAATAAAAATCATGTAGATCGTTGAAATTGTATTTATTGATTATAGCTTTTGGCATCTATCGTCAGATCTAAAAACCTCTGAACTTGCAAAGTACAAGTTCAGCATCAATAATAAAATATCTGTCTAGTAGACCTACTAATAGATATTTTATCATTGACGCTGAACTTAACTTTGCAAGTTCGGAGGTTTCTAGATGATGGCAGATGCCGAAACGTCGTAATCAATAAATGCAATTTAGCGATGTAGACTGTGAGGTATCTTGAATGACTTCAAGATATCTTATTTCACCACAGTCGCAGTGTTCTGCATCCATAATAGATAACAGTTTGATGTAGACTGTTTTTATTCTTATTGAAAAAAAAAAAATTAAGATCGCAGACTCGTTCAGGAAATTCGTTTCCTTTATACAAAACGTCTAAGAGTTTTTGAATGGTATTTACAGGACTTTCTGAAGTGAAATGACGTTGTAAACAAGGCTGTAGCTCCTTAATTCGTTCGGACACTCCTGAAACCATAGCCATTCCTTTTTTTCTGTGGCCACTCGCCGTTTGCTTGCTGGGAAAGGCATTGCTGCTTCCAGTTCGAGTTTGCTGCAATGGGAATTTATTAGTGTTCACCATTGATGATGCCTTTCCTCTGCTGTTATTTGAATTGTAAATGTTAATTGCTGCTCTTCAGGCAAGTTGAAGCCTTTCTTAATTTTTACGTTTTTATGTAACTGTAATTGGTGAAGGCCACTGTAAGCCTTTTTTGTTAATTTAATTTCTGCTTTTCAGGAAAGTTGAAGCCTTTTCTTAAATTTTAATGATCCTGGGTATCTTTAATTATGTTTCTGGGCAAACTGGTGTTATATTGTCATTTGTGTTTTCTGTTTGCTTTCAATAAACATTGTGTGCTAGAAATACTCAAAGTGAGGTAACCCATCCCATACCTTCCTAAATCCGCAATGGTCTATCCTTACGTATATACTGCTTATATTAATTCAACTGCGAAATCAGTAACCCCTTCGTAAATGAATAACTTCTCAGATGGCAGATGCCGAAACGTCGTAATCAATAAACACGATTTTAGCGATCTAGACGGTTTTTATTCTTATTGAAAATAATTAAGATCTCAGACTCGTTCGGGAAATTCGTTTCTTTTATACAAAACGTCTAAGAGTTTTTGAATGGTATTTACAGGACTTTCTGAAGTGAAATGACGTTGTAAACAAGTTTTATAGTTGAGCTAACATTTGTGTATTAAAATCGTGTCATGAGACGAAACACCAAGTAAGATATTTACACGATGAAAGCAGACTGCAGTTTTCTTAAGAACACGCAGATAAATTAAGACATTTGTTATCAAATGTTTGTAAAAGGTCCAAACTACTGGACTTGAACTAATTTATGCTAAAAACAACACACACACGCTCATGCCCGAGGAAGTACACAAACATCTGACAGGGTACGGCCGCGCAATCCGTGACAAAGCGCCTTAGACCGCAGGGCCTTCCTGCATGGCATGTTTATAGTGACAACGCCATTAATAACGACGTAATTGCCGTACAACCAAAATCTAACGAATGAGGAAAAAATTCTTAAATGGGACTTATATGGTAGAGATGGACATGTATTTTCATAAAACTCAACTTTTTTCACTGTAATGTTTTTAAAGAAAACGCCTTTTGCAACTGCAAATGAAGGGTTTTATTTATATAATTCACCCATACGCGTTTCGCCTTTGTCACAAGGCATCATCAGTGCGTGTCCTGAAATATTTACATGTTTCTGTTTACACATGAAGGTTAGGTTTCTTACATATGTACAAAACATTTCGTTTCTGATTTAAAGCAGTTCGTTGTTTGCTATAAAATGGTGTACTTACAGCACTTGCTACTCCATATCATTCTCTTTCTGGCAACCAGGTCGAAAGATTCCACTGTTTTCTGAAAAACTTCGTATTTTTCTGGTTCCACTGTCATCTGCTGTCATACTGTGCCTACCGTATTTTGTTTTGTAGTGTTGCCAACATTCTCAGCTTATTTCAAATTCAACTATTTCATTGAAAGTTTGTTGAAGATATCTTTGTGTGTGTGTGTGTGTGTTTGTAAATTTTATTTATTTATTTAATTTTTATCTCCTTTGTGTCTGAGGGGGGGGGTTGGGTTTGTGATTGTGTGTTGGGGTCTGTGTCTATCGTAGGTTTTTTTTATTATTATTATTTGTGACAACAAATACTGTCGTGGCCATTTATGTCACTCACGGTCTTTTCTGTGAGTTTTTCGTTTTTGTATGGAAACGTTTGTAGCAATTCTGACATACATGCCCCTTGCGTTTAGTGCAAATGTGATTTGTCTCTTTTGTGTGAAATAGGTGGAATACTGTTCGACAACGCTTTCTGCGCTTCGCGATCGCCAATTGACACGCCACTGCCTTCTTGTGAAAAACTGACGATCGTCAGTTCAGCTTACGACACCTACAAATGCAGCATCCGCTGGAAGGATTGTCTAGAGTGGGCGCCATGCGTTTACGAGTTGAAAAACGACCACAGGCGCACCTACATGCGTCCAATATAGCCGTCCACTACAGCGCCCGCTATGCGCCACAGCGTTAAAAAAAGAAAATCACTTATTGCGTCTCTCTCGCTTCGCGGCATCTTTATTCCGAAGTGTATCGCGCATCGTATCTCGTCACAACGCGCCTTACCGCCGCCCGAGTGCGAACGACCTTCCAGCCTTCAGCAGCTGTCTCCTCTGACTAATGCCAAAGGTGGAAACAAGGAGAATGAGAGGCAGAGAGAGAAAAAGAAAGAGACAGTGGGAGGGGGGCGGGAGTTAGTCCACACCAGGTATTAGTGCAACCTAATTACTTTCCCCCTCGCCAGGATACGATTACACTCGCAACCAATTCCCGCATAATGGGCGCGACTAACCAGTAGTTTATTATGGCTGCGCTTGACGCGGCACGCGCCGCGCGCGTATCTCTCTATCTGCCCACCGCCTCCCATCCTTCACTGTCCCCCCTCCCTTCCCCCCCCCCCCCCCACCCTCGTACACACGCTGCGCGTTCGACCCGGCGAGCGCCATGCCTGTTCCCCCTCGCTTGCTGGCGAGTCTACCACTGCACTACCGCCTGACCTCGAATGCCTCTCCCGCAGCCGAAGGCCGCGCGGCGTTGCCACGTCTAAACCTGGCGCGCGCGACGGAAACCGCTGGCTGCCGTCCAACGCGTCAGGCGGCTTTCCACAGCGGCGCCGGCCCCCGTCTGGGAAAACGGATGTGGTCGACCAGGCCGCGGGCTTGACTGCCAGCCTAGACTTCCCCATGCTTATTCAAACACCGCCCGTAGGGACAAATGTGTTTACCGCTGGAGATTAGCTGGCTCTACTGGATGACGTAACAGCTGCGCGCGATGCCAACGGCCTCCCGTGCGGCCGCGTCAGACCGCATTTAAAGCCCACAGGCAACACACCCGCCACATTGTCTGGGGAGTTAAATGCCGCACCGGTTCTTCCACGCTTCTTACGCTGCGAGAGATCCTCTGTGGTTTTTAACTGCGGGACGAAGCTGCACGTGACCCAGTGCCCCCAATGACAACATTGTAACTGTAGTAAACTGCGCCACGCAGATCCGAATAATGTAGTCAAGTCCACACTGGGCGTCACGTCATGGAAACGTCACGATGTCAAGGTTTAGTCACGCTGTTTGTCACGTCAGTTCGCATAGCCCACTACCTAACTGTGAAAATGATGTTATGAGTTACCATCAAAAATTCAAATGTTTGTAGAACTTATGGGACTTAACTACAGGGTCATCAGTCCCTAAGCTTACAAACTACTTATGAACTAACTAAGACTAAGCACGGCACAAATATCCATGCCCGAGGGGGGGATTCGAACCCCCGACCTTAGTGGCCGTGCAGACCGTGACTGGAGCGCCTCAGTCCACTCGGCCACCGCGGCCGTCAGATACCATCCGGATGTAAAAAGTCATAGTTTGATTTAAGAAAACTGCACCACAAACTTTTTCTTGAAATGATGTTTATTCCATGAACCGGTTTTCAAACCTTTTCAGGTTCATCATCAGATGTATCATGTTACAATATTATTTTAAGCGTCATGTTGGATGCTGGCTCTTGTGGTGGGAAGAAGGAAATATATTTTAAAAACTCGAATTGCACGTTGTTTAGGTCGTGTTTTGTATTTGTAAGATTACGTGAAATTTGTTGATTTACTTACTGCGACTGTATGGTCGGACTTTTGTGGTTAAATTCCATCTCTTGCGTCTCCTTCTGTTTAAGTCACTGCCCTGCAGTGTAGAACCCAACAGAAAAAGGTGGTGTGTTATTGTGACTTAAAATGATATTGTAACATGATCCATCTGATAATAAGAACCTGAAAAGGTTTGGAAACCGGTTCAAAGGAACAAACATCGTTTCAGGAAAAAGTGACTGAAGCAGTTTTCTTAAATCAACTGTATACTCTGTTTTTTCGTAAACCTACTGTGGTAATGTGCTGGGAAGTGAAATAACATTTAAATATAGATCGATTTCTAAGCGAATATTATATACATACAAACACAGCAAACAGTACGTATAAGAGAGTAAATAGAGCCTGTCTGCTTCACCCATCACGATTTTCCTCCCTTGCATTGTTAATGACATTATAAACAACTGCGTTTTTCTCGTTCATTGTCGTTGACTTTTTCATTTAAAATGTTTATCAATGATATTGCTCCATCTGTTTACGGTCTTATTCATAAATACTATTTGCGTCAGACTTTTCTCTGTTACTTCACTGTAAAATCTAAACTACTTTTCGGTTTTAAGAACTCCGACCTCGATTTTTGTATATATATATATATAACTTCAGATGTTAGCAGATGACCGTTCCATCAAAACTTTCTTCTCGAGAAAGTTTGATGTGACATAACGGTCCGCTGACGAACAGTGTAAATGCCGCCATTAGAAGTGCATTCTGACGGAACGTTACGTGACGTGACGTGACTGACAGTGTGAATTAACCTTGACGGCCTCACGTCAACGTCATCACGTCAAGGCAGTGTGTACCAACATAGCCTTGTTTGGTGTCCGTGTGTTTGTATGGATGAAATTTTGCATACATGAGATTCAGACCAGCAGGAACGTCGCTGTGGGTGTAACAGTAACGTACAACACAAGGTTCAGGGGATATGACGTCATAAACAATGAAGTATGTGAGAAACTGCCGCATCACGCGAGAATGTTGGATATCCTTTTCGAAACCACAGGAGCGATTCCAATCAAATTTTTACCGATGCTGTGGGGATAAGAACCACCAACAACACATAGCGAAAGAGATATCGTCAAACAATGAGATACACTCACGCAAATGGGTTGGTTGTTTGTAACGCATTTAATTCTGATCATGATGAAATTCCCATCTTGATGTAATTTTCCACAATTGGCCTTCAAAACAAGAGGAAGGTCACTGTCTGCATAAAATTTCGTATGGTGCATGACGAGTGTACTTTACCTACAGACTTCGACAAAGTCAAGAGTTTTATTCCGATCTTGATAACATTTTGCACACTTCACCTTGAAAACAAGAGAAAGGTCACTGTAGACATAAAATTTTCTACGGCGCAAGGCGGAGAGTGCTTTACAAAATATTTTGACAAATTATTCTGATCATGATGAAATTTTACACAGTTGACTTTAAACCAGGAGCAGCATCACTGTCCGATTTCATAAGGTGCATGGCGGGCGGTGCTTCAAAAAGACATCGACATCAATCTACAGTCTTATCCGATATTGATATAAGTTTGAACCCTACAGAACAAAAGTAGCATCGCTGTTAGGAAAAAATTCTTAGATTGCATGGCGGAAAAAACCCTCCGATAATTTTCGATGCCGTTTCACCGACTGACATGGAAAATTCGTAGATACAGTTAAGTTTTAACCCTTTGACCCACGAATTATTTTATAGTTTAGTACTAAATTGAAATTATGTTTTTTCTTATAGAATTACTTAAGGGAGAGCGGAATACAACACTTGTTTTCAATTTTTACTTGTAATTACGGCATAAGGTGGGTGGTTTCGTTGTGAACTGAAACAGGCCTGCACATAAAACATCCATAATTTCAATTTATCGCAAATGATCATTTTAATTACATCAGTAATGTTGAAAAGAAATATTATCACCAAATAAACTACAATTCATCTGCTGTAGTTAGCATGTCTTTCTGGCTAAACGGGAGCATAAAGATTGGTTTGAAATAACAGTCGGATATAAATCAAATCCAGCGGGAATAAAAGTAGATAAAAACTGCACAGGAATGTCTATATTATCTGTAATATTTCGGGGTCTGGTGGTTGAGAAAACTAACACATAAGAATAGAAATAAAAATGACTGCTGGTCTAGTTGTAAATTTGGGCAGCTTACTTCCGACGAGGAGCGAAAATACTTCATACTGTGTCTGTAAGGTCGATAGCACTGTGGTAGATTGACAGACTACAAATCTTAAGGTCGCGGTTTCGATCTTTGCTAGGTACTAAAGATTTTTATCTGTAAATTTCACTTCTTCCGCTCTGGCATTGATAAAAATAATGAGTAGCATGTGGTTCGGAACCCACGTTAAACTGTAAGTCAGTACGAAGGTCGGAGGAAGGCAACGGCATACCACCTCCAAACAGAACGACGCATAGTAAAGAAAGCACTGTGGTGTTGAAACCAATTTTCGGATAGTTGACTGCTTTTACCCATTTTTTTACCATCTTCAGATTCCCAGTCTTATATCGCATCAACAGGCTCTGTATGTCCATTCATGGCTGTCATCGGTTCTCCCTCAGGGTGGGAACTAAAGTTCTAGAGAAATTTCGTACTGACACCTACTGCACAATTGGTCTTATATCATAGTCTCAGGGGCAGAAATAGGATCTTTGTCTGCTCTCTACATTTGGTAAAACAAGAAATATTGTCGCTTTTATTCGTTAACGTCATGGAGTAAATATCAGATTAATTTAGAAAAAAAATTAAATGTAAGGGTATATCAGAATAAGACACCGATTTATAAAGTTATTGGGTAATGTGTTCTGTCTTCAAGGAATCACAATATTTGTAATCTAACATTCGACATTGTTCTGCGTCACGGAAGGTTTCGATTGAAACCATCAGCATAAACGTAAGTGTACTTTAGTAATGTGTTACGTATACTTAATATTATCATAAATATTCAAAGATTTGTTAAGCTTAAGAATGCTGATGATTAGGTGGGTGGATCGCGTAAATAATGAGGAGGTACCTAACAGAATTGGGGAGAAAAGAAATTTCTGCCATACCTTGAGTAAAAGAAGGGTTAGATTGGTAGGGCACATTCTTATACATCAAGGAATTGTGAATTTAGCGTTGGAGGGAAGTGTGTGGGGTAAAAACCGCAGAGGAAGACCAAGAGATGGATACAGTAAGCAGATTCAGACAGATGTAGGTTGCCGTACTTATATGGAGATGAAGAGGCTTGCTCAGGATAGGGTATTGTGGAGAGCTGCATCAAACCAGTCTCCGTACTGAAGACCACAACAACAACATAGGACTTAACTATATACAATACGAACGAATACATTCGATTATTGCAAAAACAATAGAAATGGAACATCATTTCAAGTAGCGCTGCATCCATATAGAGGCCGTAGTCACCGTTTTGTCGCTAAATGGCTGCGCTTATTAACGACGACAAGATGTACTCAGCGAGAAGCCACGCTCCCAGTAGGCACAAAGCGAAAATATTATGGTGGTTTTGCTACGAAACCACATAGGCTGAAAGGGCTTTTTACATAGGGGGAGGAGACATGATCTGAAAGAAGAAGGAGAAGAAGAACAAATACGGGGAAGAGATGATGGACAGGAGTTTGTGGAACTTGTGAGAAGACACAGTTGTGAGAAGATGGAATGTGTGGACAGTTGTGAGAAATCCGGTACACTCTGGTAAAGGCAGAGGCTGCCTCGCAAGTTACTACACTGGCCCTTGCGCCGAATCTGCTACCGCTTGGTTTAGATGGCCGCTCTGCACGGTGACTAAATGGTTTTCATCAAATTATAAAAACCAACTAATTTCAGTAATCTTTGCATCTATCGTGATATAGAAGTTATGAAAGTTTTTTCATAGTAAGGGCGTTTGTTTTTACGCGCATTTGACAGCTCTTACGAAAAGAAGTACAGCTTGATGAATATCCAATAATACGAAAATAAAATGAAACGACAAAGCAAGTAAACCTTCGTCCTTCCAAAAATATTCCAGTATATTACAAACATAAAAAATAAGTAAACGGAACATACATGTACGGCATCATCCTTCTGAAACATATGTTGAAAATATTGCTTGTTTGAGTCCATTCTTTATCGCTTCTTGACCACCAGTTTACAGAATGAAATATCATGGCTTTCAAGCTCGAAATTTTGTCCGAGCAGATTTGGATGTATTTTTTTCTTTACTGCCATCACACTTTCTTGGAAGGTAAGAAACACATTAACAGTCGTTGATACCTTTCTGTTTCAGGCAGATGTAAGTTTGTTTTCTGAAACCGATGTTACAAGATGCAGTTATGAACCGAACAAATTTGGTGAATCTGTTCATTTCTAAGAAATTTTCCTTGGGAAGATTTGATAATTGTTAGTCTGTAAACCATATCCTTCAAGACAGACTGTTACGGCTGTTTTGTAGGCTAATGGCACAGTAAGAAATATATAAATGCGAATGGATGCGTGGAACTGCACTCAAGGCATCGCTACGTTAGCAACGTTTCCAAAGGGTAAGACCAAAAGTTAATCAAAAATGTTACTGAATAGGGGAAAAGTTCTCGAGAGGATGCACAATATTAAAACCAACTAATTTTAAATATCGATGAAAAAAGTGACACCCTGTAAGTAAAACGGACGAACCTACTAAAAGACTTCAAAAAAACCTTGGTGTTGATGTCAACTCAAAATATTTTCTGGCGTAAACTCAAAAATTATGTTGAAGCAGAAATTGTCAAAGGCATAACCATTCGTTTAACTTTATAAACTGCGTGATGGAAGCTCTTGTAAATAAACTTAATGCAGGTGAAGATAACACAAAGTCGACTAAACGTGTCGAAACACGAGTCACTGTGTACAAATCTTGCAACCCCGACTGAATATACAGCAATTTGAGCAGAAGATTGCTACACTCCTGGCCATTAAAATTGTTACACCCCAAAGATGACGTGCTACAGACGCGAAATTTAACCAACAGGAAGAAGATGCTGTGATATGCAAATGATTATCTTTTCAGCGCATTCACAATGAGAAACGTTTCCAACCGATTTTCATACGCAAATAGCAGTTGACCGGCGTTGCCTGGTGAAACGTTGCCGTGATGCCTCGTATAAGAAGGAGAAATGCATATCATCACTTTCCGACGTTGATAAAGGTCGGATTGTAGCCTATCGCGATTGAGGTTTATCGTATAACGACATTGCTGCTCGGGTTGGTCGCGAACCAATGACTGTCAGCAGAATATGGAATCCGTGGTTTCAGGAGGGCAATACGGAACGCCGTGCTGAATCGCAACGGCCTCGTATCACTATCAGTCGAGATGACAGGCATCTTATCCGCTTGGCTGTAACGGATCGTGCAGCCGCGTCTCGATCCCCGAGTCAACAGATGGGGACGTTTGCAGGAAAACAACCATCTGCACGAATAGTTCGATGACGTTTGCAGCAGCATGGACTATCTGTTCGGAGACTGTGGCTGCGGTTATCCTTGACGCTGCATCACAGAGAGGAGCGCCTGCAATGGTGTACGCAACGACGAATCTGTGTCCACGAATGGCAAAACGTCATTTTTTCTGATGAATCCAAGTTCTGTTTACAGCATCAGGATGGTCGCATTCCTGTTTGGCGACATCGCGGTGAATGCACATTGGAAGCGTGTATTCGTCATCGCCATACTAGCGTATCACCCGGCGTGATGGTATGGGGTGACATTGGTTACACGTCTCGGTCACCTCTTGTTCGCATCGACGGCACTTTGGACAGTGGTCGTTACATTTCAGAGCCGTGGCTCTACCCATCATTCGATCCCTGCATTTCAGTAGGATAATGCACGACCGCATGTTGCAGGTCCTGTACCGGCCTTTCTAGATACGGAAAATGATCGACTGCTGCCCTGTCTGTCAATGATGGCTGAGCAACTGGCTCGTCACAATACGCCAGTCCCTACTCTTGATGAACTATGGTATGGGCTGGGTGGGCATCTGTACCTATACACGCCATCGAAACTCTGTTTGACGCAATGCCCAGGTGTATCAAGGCCGTTATTATAGCCAGCGGTGGTTGTTCTGGGTACTGATTTCTCACGATCTGTGCACCCAAATTGCGTGAAAATGTAACCACATGTCAGTTCTAGTATAATATATTTTTCCAATGAATACCCGTTTATCATCTGCATTTGTTCTTGCTGTAGCAAGTAGTGTATATTCTGGACGAAGCTGCAAATTAGTTTCAAAAACATTTTGTAAGCCCCAAAACGCACACAAACAGGTAGAAGAAATGAGGTTGCACTTAGTAAAATCGTTACCATTACACGGATATGCGAAATGGTCGCATAAAGGCATGGTAATTAGTGGAAAACAATTGGACCTGCACAACATCTGCAGACTGGCGTTACAGGTATAGCAACCGAGAGCAGCTGTGGGCGGATAACAGGTGCTTGGTGCTCCTGTAGACTACCTACTCGCTCGGGTCTTCTCACAAGTGTGACTCCTCACAAGTGTTCCAACCCCATGGACAATTAGGAATGGAGCTATGTCAAGTACTGCACGGCCGTTTCCGCGCGCGTTTGTGTGTGTGTATTGTCCGTAGTATAGGTTAACGTTACTTTAAGTAGTTCTTAAGTCTACGACCACGGTAGTCTGGTCCCATAGGTTTACAAACATTTAAACATTTGATTTAGACAGAGGAGAGAGAAGAAGAAGTGGATTAAAAGGAGATTAAGAAAATAAATAGCGGTGCAACGCCGGGTTTTCAGGTATTTGTACTATACAACAATTAAACCAAAGCATATCCGTATAATAAAGATGTATTACAAAAAGTAGGACTACGAGGAGTGAAATTTATTTTATACTAGCTGTCATTTGTTGCAAAGCCATGTACGGACGAAACATGTTTATCGTTTCTGGTATGCTTGACAGTGATACGTGAAAGAAAAAAGTGTTTAATTTGATAATGAGTCTACTGAAATGATTTTGAATAAACAGTGTTTTTCGTTTTTCCATCTGGTGCGTACACAAGTAAGTCAGGAAAAGTTTTAAATATAATTTAAGAAAAACTCAACTTGGGAATAACAAAAGAGGACCCTAAATGTAGGATCAGTGATGACGGTGATGAAACTACATCACATCTAATCTTCGAATGCATCGCATTGGAGAGTAAAAGGCACATAACATTTGGGACAACCAGACCCGAAGAAATTGTGTCTAATAAAGAACTGGTAAAGGGACTCCTTGCACTGTTCAAGGGCATTGGTTGGCTTTACTAGATATACAGGGAGCGATACCGCACAATAAACTTAGTTTCGGTGCGGGCAGTGGCGGCTTGGACCAAGACTGTTTAGGCTTTCCTGAGAAAATCAAATCAAATCAAATCAAAACTCAACCAGTCACTTTGTCTTGAAATGTAACTGTTTTATTCCATTAACCGGTTTTCGAAACTTTTCAGGTTCATCTTCAGACGGTGCGTGTTATAGCTTCAATTCAAGCGTGATTGTGGGTGCTGCCTCTATGTTGGAAGGATGGAAACACGCATTAATTATTCGACTTACATGTTGTTTAGGCTGTGTTTTGCCCTACGGTCGCACTAAGTAAAAGAACAAATTTCACATAATTTCCAGGTACAAAACACGACCTAAACAATCTGTAAATAGATTTATTAAAGCATGTTTCTGTCTTCCCCCACAGAGCCAGCATCCAGCAACACGCCTGAAATGAACCTGTAACACGCGCCGTCTGAAGGTGAACCAGAAAAGGATCGAAAACCGGTTAATGGAATAGAACAGTTTCAGTTCAAAGTGTCCGGTTGCATTTTTCTTAAATGAGCTGTAGAGTCAAGAAAGAAAGAAGAAGAGGACGTACATAGAAGCATTCATTTTTATATTGTAGAGATTAGCATTACGTAATTCCTTATCATCAGTTCAGAGAGGAATATGAAATAGATCGTTTTATAATATACACATCGTGTTGACGATGAGTAAGCTGAAACCCTGAAAACTGTTTTCAGGGACCAATGCCATTAGTAACTTTGAGAAACGCAGACGAAGATGTAGGTACTTCTTCACAAATTGACTATACAGTGGGATCACATTTAAAAAACTAATACGCTGCTGACAGTTGTGAATATAGCATATATATTCGGGATTGGGGGGGGGGGGGGGAGATTAATATAAATGCTCCGGGGAGCGATTCCAGTACAAACTGCTTCTGAAGCGTGTGCCTTTTATATCCGATTTCTAGACTCCCTTTCCACACATTCCCCTTTGCACATGTTCTCCTCCTTCTCATTCTTTGATGTAAATGTTATAGAATGTTCTGGATTGCCTAGTCACGTACACATTTCATGCCGGCAGATAACAGCTGGTCATGTGCTTACAAATATTTACTCTCCTTATGGCTCTATTGGTATCGTGTCGTCTTGTCGGTGTCAACTACCTACTGATTCCTGACTGAATAATTCTATCAACAAATGTACATTTTTCTAAATGTTCCTTTTTGTTATACTACTGACCATTAAAATGGCTACACCAAGAAGAAATGCAGATGATAAACGGGTATTCATTGGACAAATATATTATACTACAGCTGACATGTGATTTCGTTTTCACGCACTTTGGGTGCATAGATCCTGAGAAATCAGTACTCAGAACAACCACCTCTGGCCATAATAACGGCCTTGATACGCCTGGGCATTGAGTCAAACAGAGCTTGGATGGCGTATACATGTACAGATGCCCTTGCAGCTTCAACTCGATACCACAGTTCATCAAGAGTATTGAATGGCGTATTGTGATGATCCAGTTGTTCAGCCACCATTGACCAGACGTTTTCAGATGGTGAGAGATCTGGAGAATGTGCTGGCCAGAGCAGCAGTCAACATTTTCCGTATCCAGAAAGGCCCGTACAGGACCTGCAACATGCGGTCGTGCATTATCCTGTTGAAATATAGGGTATCGCAGGGATCGAATGAAGGGTAGAGCCACGGGTCGTAACACATGTGAAATGTAACGCCACTGTTGAAAGTGCCGTCGATGCGAACAAGAGGCGACCGAGATGTATAACCAATGGAACCCCATACCATCACGCCAGGTGATACGCCAGTATCGCGATGATGAATACACGGTTCCAACGTGCTTTCACCGTGATGTCACCAAACACGGATGCGAACCTCATGATATTGTAAACAGAACCTGGATTCATCCGAAAAAATGACGTTTTGCCATTCGTGCACCCAGGTTCGTCGTTGCGTACACCATCGCAGGCGCTCCTGTTTGTGATGCAGCGTCAAGAGTAACGACAGCCATGGTCTCCAAACCGATAGTCCATGCTGATGGAAACTTCGTCGAAATGTTCGTTCAGATGGTTGTTGTCTTGCAAACGTCCCAATCTGTTGACTCAGGGATCGAGACGTGGCTGCACGATCCGTTACAGCCATGCGGATAAGATGCCTGTCATCTCGACTGCTAGTGATACGAGGCCGTTGGGATCCAGCACGGCGTTCCGTATTGACCTCCTGAATCCATATTCTGCTTACAGGCACTGGATCGCTACCAACGCGAGCAGCAATGTCGCGATACTATAAACCGCAATTGCGAGAGGCTACAATCCGACCATTATCAAAGTCGGAAACGTAATGGTACGCATTTCTCCTCCTTACACGAGGCATCACAACAACGTGATCTTCTTCGTGTATCAGTTTTAATGGCCATGAGTGTACATTATTTCTTGTTCTAGATTTCTCTGAGGATCTAACAGAGTGTTACACGAACTCAAGTTGAGAAACAGTGTTGAGGAAATTTAAATGGCAGGAATTCGGAGCTGACTGCAGAACGATTCTACTGCAGCCAACTTACGTTTTTCATAAAGAAAGCAAAGACAAGAGAAATTTGCATTCGTACTGAGGAACACAACCATTCGTTTTTCCCCTGTGCTATCTTGGATTGCGACAGAAAAGGAAATGAGTAGTAGCTGTACAATGCATCTGACACAATGATACCTGCGGTATCATATTAATTGTAAGCCTTTGTCTACAAGATGCTGCCACACTTACTGAAAATGCTTATTTTAACCATATAATAATTTATATTTACTCTAGTTTCATTTTGTATTGGCGTTCACGCGATTACAGCGCTCCCCCCACCCCCGTGATGCAAAGTGATCAATCACGCGATTACGAATGCATCTGTAAATACACTGCGGCGACCACAAGTATGACCACAAATTGCTGCATTTCACGCGTGTGCCACCCACAGCTGACGCACTTGCTTCCCCATCAGCGTTTCCTGTCTGGATTAGCACGCGGGGCTCCGACACTGGGATCAGGGTACGGGGAGAACCACCGAAGTCGTCGAGAAGGGCCGCCGCTTCTGGCTTCTGGTAATCTTCCCTTTGTGTAATAAACTGTAAAATCCATCTGACAGGACTCAGGGGGCCCACTGGGTACTGACCGGCCGCCGTGTCATCCTCTTCGCGAGGGCATCAACGGATGCGGAGGGTGATCAGCGCCCCACGCTTCCGGCCGTTATTATGTCAATGTTCGTGACCGGAGCCGCTACTTCTCAGTCAATTAGTTCCTCAGTTGGCCTCACAAAGGCTGAATGCACCTCAATTGCCAACAGCACTTGGCAGACTGGACGGTAACCCATCCAACTGCTAGCCAAGACCAACAGTGCTTAAGTTCGGTGATCTAACGGGAACCGGTCCATCCACTGTGGAACTGCCGTTGGACTTCCCTTTGTGTACTCTGTAGCAGATACATGTAATCACGCACACCCTGTCTGCCCATAGATGTAACTCCTTGTTTGAGAATACAGTAGACGGGAGTGAAACCCTCGATAATTCGATTCGAGACTGCATCCCCTAGCTGGAACTTTGAATTTTCAACCATCAATTATAGCGCAGAAAAAGTTTTTTTTTTTTTTTTTTGGTTGTTGTAGGAATTTCGAAAACAGGCGCGAACTTAAAAAAAAATAAACATATATTTGGAAAATACACTCGTCAAAACAATTAGGAGATGAGCTAAGATATCTAGGTTCTAAAGCATTATCATCAGTAGAACGAGCTAAAATGATTTGACGTCTTTCTGTCGGTTCTATGGAGTGGAGACAACAACATTACAGCAACTGAGATAATGATAATAACGGAAAGTTGCTGCACAAGGGGTTGGTGTCGACTTGTGTTTACTCTGCGAAACCAATTACACAATCAGTTCGATTTTGATAGTGTACGGATCAGATAGTGCAATGCATCAACTACCTGATTTTTCCTAAGGTATGGCATTGAGAGCCGCAGGGAGGTTAGAAGCGGGACAGATACAGAGGGATGTTTTACGGATTTCTCTGTCTTTCAGAATGGCGCTTTGACTGCCCACTCGTATAGAGACGAGATCCTCCATATTTTGTTGCGCCCTACGCTGTTGCCATAGAAGATGTGTTCCTTCTGGTGGACGATAACGCTCGTCGCAAGAGAGTTGCATTAGTGGGCAACATGGATGAAGCTGTGGGAATTGAACGAATGGAGAGGGCAACTTGTTAACTGGACTTAAACCCAAATGAGTATGTCTGGTTTGCACTTATTAGACCCATTGCAGCCAGACCAGCACCTCCCACAAAGGTTGCAGAGCTGGATATTGCACTCATGGGAAAATGGTAAATGTCCCACAAGAGTTGATTTATTACCTCACTAGCTTATATACCCATGCTTCGCAACGGTTGTTAAACAGGGACCTGTCCATTGTGTTGTTATGGTCTTCATTCCGGAGACTGGTTTGATGCAGCTCTCCACCCTATCCTGAGCAAGCCTTTTCATCTCATAAGAACGGCAACCCACATCCACTTGAATCTGCTTACTATACGCGTCTCTTGGTCTCCCTCTGCGATTTTTACCCCACACACTTCCCTCCAATGCTAAATTTACGATTCCCCGATGTCTAAGAATGTGTCCTACCAAGCGATCCCTTCTTTTAGTCAGGGTATGCCAAAAATTCATTTTCTCACCAATTCTGTTCAGTACCTCTTCATTAGTTATGCGATCTACCCACCTAATCTTCAGCATTCTTCTGTAGCCCCACATTTCAAAAGCCTCTATTCTCTTCCTGTCCGCACTGCTTATCGTCCATGTTTCACTCCCGTACAAGGCAACACTCCAGAAAAAGACTCCCTTACCCTTAAATTAATATTCGATGTTAGCAAATTTCTCGTTTTCAAAAATGCTTTTCTTCCCATTGCCATTCTGCATTTTATATCCTCTGTACTGCCCACCTAATCTTCAGCATTCTTCTGTAGCACCACATTTCAAAAGCCTCTATTCTCTTCCTGTCCGCACTGCTTATCGTCCATGTTTCACTCCCGTACAAGGCAACACTCCAGAAAAGACTTCCTTACCCTTAAATTAATATTCGATGTTAGCAAATTTCTCGTTTTCAAAAATGCTTTTCTTCCCATTGCCATTCTGCATTTTATATCCTCTGTAGTGCGACCATCGCATGTTATTTTACTGCCCAAGTAACAAAATTCATCTACCACCTTCATTGTTTCGTTACCTAATCTAATTGCTTCAGCATCGCCTGATTTTCTAAGACCGAATTCCATTATTTTTGTTTTGCTCTTGTTAATGTTCATTTTATACGTTCTCTTCAACACGCTGTCCATTCCATTCAACTGCTCTTCCACGTCCCTTGCTGTCTATGACAGAATTACTATGTCATCAGCAAAACGTAATGTTTTTATTTCTTCCCCCTGAACTTTAATCCGTATTCCAAATTTTTCCTTGCTTTCCTTCACCGTCTGCTCAATGTACAAATTGAATAACATCGGAGAAAGGCTACAACCCTGTCTTACTCCCTTCCCAACTGATGCTTCCCTTTCATGCCCTTCGAGTCTAATAACTGCGGTCTGGCTTTTGTACAAGTTGTAAATAACTCTCCTTTCCCTGTATTTTACCCCTGCTGACTTCAGAATATGAAAGAGTGTATTCCAGTCAACATTGTCAAATGCTTTCTCCAAATCTACAAAAGCTAAAAATGTAGGTTTGCCTTTCCTTAATCTATCTTCTAAGATAAGACGTAAAGTGAGTATTGCCTCCCGGGTTCCTATGTTCCTCCTGAATCCAAACTGATCTTCCCCGAGGTCAGCTTCTACCAGCTTTTCCATTCTCCTGTAGACAATTCGTGTTAAATTTTTGCAACCGTGACTTATCAAACTGATGGTTCTCTAATTTTCACAACTATCTGCGCCTGATTTCTTTGGAATGGGGATTATTACATTTTTCTTAAAGTCTGAGGGCATGTCTCATACATCCTACACACCAGTTCGAATAGTCTTGTCATGGCTGGCTCTCCCAGAGACTTTAGTAGCTCTGAGGGTATGTCATCTACTCCTGGGGCCTTGTTCCGACCTAGGTCTTTAAAGGCTTGTCAAATTCATCTCTCAGTATAGCATCTCCTATTTCATCTTTATCTACTTCCTCTTCCCTTCCTACAACATCGTTTCTCAGTTCATTTCCTGTGTAGAGCTGCTATATGTACTCTTTCCACCTTTCAGCTTTCCCTTCTTTGCTGAGAACTGGTTTCCCATCTGAGTTCTTGATATTCGTAGAGTTGCTTTTCTTGTCCCCAAATGTCTCTTTTATTTTCCTGTAGGCGGTATCTACTTTTCCCCTTGCTATACATTCTTCTACAGATTTGCATTTGGCTTCTAGCCACTCCTGCTTAGCCAATTTGCACTTCCTGTCAATCTCATTTTTTAGTCGTCTGTACTCCATTTTGCCTGTTTCATTTACTGCATTTTTATATTTTCTCCTTTCATCAATTAACTGTAGTATTTCCTGTGATATCCAAGGATTTTTTGTAGGTCTTGCCTTTCTACCTAATTTGTCCTCTGCTGCCTTCACTATTTCATCTCTCAATGCTACCCATTCTACCTGTCCATATCATGTTTTTTTTTTAGGATTCCAAACCGAGGTCAAAAGGATAGGTGTTCTTTAAAAAAAAAAAAATAAAAAATAAAAAGATAAAAAGGGAGGGTAATGTGGAAAACGTCGAGAGTCTTAGATGAATATGAAAAACAGATATCATGGTAAAACTCGCATCTAAAGATAATCCGAGAAAGGATAGCGTTACAGCACTGAAGTAAGAAGTGGAGAAAAGATATATGGATTGAAAAGGTTCTAATCGTTGGCCTTATTCAGAATGAGTGAGATACAGTTGACCGACTTTTATCGATCACTGCAGATTCAGTACTAGACAGCACTTGTTTGAACAGATAGTAACAGGAAAAAAATGCCGTGCCAACGATAGCAATAACAAATTATTACTGTCACTTCTAGTGTGTGCCTACCGCCAACAGTCCATATATGACCAAAACGAATATGGAAATATTTATTTCTGTTCAGATGTTGGTAAACCTAAAGAACCAAACTACTAACTTACAAACTATTTCAACTAATGATCAGGACAACACATAAACACCCATGCCAGCGGGAGAATTCGAATCTTCGACGGGGAAAAGCTACGCTATCCATAGCTAGGTGCCTTAGACCACGAGGCCATTCCATTGTGGCACCATTTTTAAAATTTATTTTGATTCATTCATTGTAGATTTTTTCTGTCTTTTACATGTAGCCGGCCGCGGTGGCCGAGGGGACTGAGGCGCGTCAGTCACAGTCTGCACGGCCGCTACGGACGGGGGCTCGAATCCGCCCCTGGGGTATGGATGTTTATGCCGTCTTTAGTATAAGGTAGTTCATAAGAAGTTTGTAAGTTTAGGGACTTTTGACCCTGCAGTTAAGTCCCTTAAGCTTAACAAACATTTGAACATTTTACATGTAACTGGGAATGTTACGTATTTCATATTATGTGCATTGACGCAGACATGTTTAAAAATCGTTTATTTAATATTTGTTACACAATTAGAAATGACTATAGCATAAATAAGGCAAAACACTGATTTTGAAAGCATCATTTGTGTGAAACCATATTGCATTTTCCATGTTTTACCTCAGATGAAAGATGCAATACAACAAGTATATTCCTGTATAGTCCTTGTCCCTGGATTACTAAAAGGCGTTAGAGATTCTCTAACGTTGTCAAGTACAGTTACAGCTAAGAAAATAATGGGTGTGTTCGTAAATATGTGCTCCACCGATTCACTAGAAGAAGACGTTTGACAGTTATAATCGAGTACGTTATGCCAAACGAGTAACGCAACTAATGGGACATGACCACCGCTATTTAATTATTCCTGTTAAAATTACTATGGAAACGTAAAGCGATGATGATGATGTTTCATTTGTGAGCTATTACGTCAGAGACTTTATTGTGACTGCTAATTAGCAATTACGGTCTTTCATTATGGCCTTGTTGCGTTTGATTTGGAAAATGTAATTGGCACTGGGATTGTGTATATTTAGTCCATTTATTTACACCCCTCAGACGCACAGGGGAAACCCACACATTCGCTTTCGTTGTAACACATTGATAGTTGCCGTTAACAAATGGGCCTACATGATAACATCACGCCTGCTACTCATGATGGACACAAAACTTTTTTAAAATCTATAAATAGCATATGGAATGTCGCCACAGTAGTGCGATTGGATTCGTGGTTTACTGTCAGAAAGGACACAGTACGTAGTAATTGACGATAAGTCAACGAGTAGAACATAAGTGATATTTGGCGTTCCCTAGGAAAGTGTTATAAAGCCGCTGCAGTTCAGTATTTTTATAAACGATTTAGGAGACAATCTGACTAGCTCTGTTACACTGTTTGCGGATGATGCTGTCACTTATCGGTTAGTAAAGTCACCAGAAGATTAAAAGCAACTGCAAAATGATTTTGATAAAATATCTGCATGCTGAAAATATTTCCTATTGATCCTTAATAACGAAAAATGTGAGGTCATCCTTATGACCACTTAAAAGAAATTCGCTAAACTTCAGTTAGACGATAAATCAGTCAAACCGATTCTACTAAATACCTAGGAGTAATAATAGCGAACAACTTAAATTGCAAAGAACACATAGAAAATATTGTAGGGAAGACCAACCAAAGACTTTGTTTCATTGGCAGAACACTTGAAAGAACAGTTCTACTAAAGAAACTTCCTACATTACACTTGGGCGTCTTATTTTTGAGTATTGCTGCGCATTGTGGGATCCATACCAGGTGGGACTGACGACAATTTAGAGAAAATTCCGAGAAGGGCAGTTCGTTTTGTATTATCGAGATATAGGAGAGTGAGTAGCACGGAAATTATGCACGAGTTGGGGAGAAAATAATTAAAAGAAAGGCCTTATTTGTTGCGTCGAGATCTATTTGCGAAATTTATTTCACCAACTTTCTCTTCAGAATGCGAACTTATTTTGATAGCACCCACCTACAAAGGGGACATGATCATCATAATAAAATAAATCAGATCGAAAACAAAACGATTTAGGTGTTTCTTTTTCGGAAGCTGTTAGAAATGGAACTATAGAGAAATATCATTCAGTATGACTTGCAGAGTATCCATGTAGATGTACATGAAGTCCTTCATTATGCTCCCACATCTTCTCAGTAACCTGTGTTAATACAATGGTGTGATCTACTGTAGACCTATCGGTACAGCAACCTGTCATGTTATCTCTTATCAGGTCGTCTACAATGGGTTTGATCATTTCCAGCAGACAACTGGATAACATTTTCTAAGAGGTAGTACGCAGAGCTATTCCTCGGTAGTTGTTACAGTCCATCTTTTTATCCTCTCTTGTGAACTGGGCTGAACATCGCTGTCTTCCACTCATATAGTAACTTCTCTGAAATCCAGATCGCTGCAAGTAGTCGATGGAGCCACTTATGTCATATTTCGCCCCTTCCTAATTTCTGTCTGTGACAAAACGTTCAAATGTTTGTAAATTAATAGGACTTCGGTACAATGGTTATCAGTGCCTAGGCTTAAAAATTACTTCAACTAACCTAAGCACATCGCATACACCCATGCCCAAGGCAGAACTCGAACCTCCGCTGCAGTGCGCCTTAGGGCGCTCGGCCACTCCACCGCGGCCCTACCTGTATTCCATCTCCTCTTGGACTGTATTTCTTGAGTCTCTTAATATGATTCTTGGTTTCATCTGATGTGTGTGGTGGATAGTCAAGGTATACTATAGCTGGTGACTGGAATATGAACAGCTCTTGTGACTCATCAAAGATCAGAAGACTGTTGAAATTATTCCTCCCTTTGTCTCCAATATCTTGGTCAAGATTTCCCCATACCTGCCTTTTACCAACATCTGTCCATACTGACAGCCACTCTTACAGCGTTCACTTTCTAGTACACAGCTCTCGTCTTGTTTCCTCGATAATTCAATGCAGTAATATTTTTACCATATTTCTTCTTTGCAGTTCTGAGCACCAACATAGTTTTTCTGCATACTTCCTCGAACTGAGCCTCTCCCTGTGCAAGGTCTGCTGGCTGCAGCCCTTTTTCCCGGGCATCTCTGCTCGTCTACGTAACTGCCATACACTCTTCACCAAACGAAGTCATCTTGCCCTCGTTTCGAAGCTTAATCATCTCATCAGCACTACTCGATGTCCCCTCTCTTATTTTTTTTCTACCACGCTCTGGATCTCAGACAGAAGCTCTCCTAGTGCATCAAACCAGTTACAGAGCTTTTGTTGAAAATTATTATTTATCGTGCACTTTACCGATTAAATATTTATAAACAAAGCAGAGTAATTTCTTTTATTGCATGCATGTCCTAAATTGTGTAGTGGGAGTTTCGTGTTAAACTGCCATTACTGTGCGTTTGTGTATCATTTTTACCTCTCTGAGGCTGCGGATGATAGTTGTGTGTGTGTGTGTGTGTGTGTGTGTGTGGTTTTTTTTCCACTCCTATTTTTATTTTATTTATTTATTTATTATTATTATTATTTTATTTTTTATTTTTTTATTTATTTATTTTTATTTATTTATTTATTTATTTATTTATTTATTTATTTTTTTTTTTTTTTTTTTGCAAAATGCACAACAGTCATGTGGTATTTCTTTTAGGCAAGATGAAGAATGTCAGAAGTTACTGTTATCTCAAACATGATAAGTTTTAGAAAGTGAATAAGATACGTATTCAGATACTACTGCCACTTTTTATGTAGGTCTATCGTTGTCACTTAATTCTTCAAACCTACTAGTCGAGTTTTCATGTGGTTTTCACAGGAAACGTGAGCGAATTTTGGGTCTCGTTCTTTCGGACATATACACAGGGCTATTAAAAAAATGAAGGATTAGAATTCAAAAATTTATTGCTTTCAAACTATGAAAGATAGACACACAAATCCTATGTTCCTGGAAAGGGAAAAGGTCAAATTTTCATACTTTCAATATGTGCACCGTGTGTTACATGGCAAATATTGAAACGGTGGCTCATTTCTTGCTATACATAAAACAGCTGGTTTCTCGTTATCAAATTCACAGCCTCAAAAATTTGATGTAGCAGACTTTCAGAGATGTCAGGCAACAGTGAGATTAGAAACACTGTCTTTTACATAACCCCACAAATAAAAGTCAAAAGGTGTGAGTTCCGGAAACGTGGGAGGCAATGGTTGATGAAGCTGATCTTCTGCTGCTCCTCATCCAATCTAACATCCTGGAATGGTGTCATGCCGGTAACGTTGGGTGTTGGTACAGAAATGAGGTAGAGAACCATCAAAAATGTTCAAATGTTTGTATAGCTTATGGGACTTAACTACGGGGTCATCAGTCCCTAAACTTACAAACTACTTATGAACTAGCTAATGCTAAGGACGGCACAAATATCAATGCCTGAGGGGGGATTCGAACCCCCGACCGTAGTGGCTGTGCAGACCGTGACTGGAGCGCCTCAGTCCCCTCGACCACCGCAGCCGGCGAGAACCATCATGCATGAATATGAAGCCATCTGAATCCTCTTCAGATTTAGAAGATAACCAGTTTTGAATCATTTTTGATAGGTTAGTCTTGCTGCAGTTTTCTCCGTGAACAGGAAAGGCGCATAAACTTTGAGATACGGTGCAGCAGACATTAGTCTTCAGAAAATCTGTTTCATGTATAAGCTTTACCCTGTTGTCTGTCCAGGAACATTGGAATTGTGGTTGCATCTTTTGTAGTTTGGAATATATAAATCTTTGAAATCTGTTCCTTCTTTTTGAATAGTCTTGTATATAATTGAGGGGAAGATGATCCTTTCTTCTATGAGGATGCACGTTAGGCCCGAACTGTTACGACAATCGTCGACACGCCTCTGCAGGGGCACAAGTGGTTGGACAAGTTTATAGTTTGCGTCTGCCCTGAGGCGACCCCAGTGGCATAGTGCTCAGCATGACATCCGGGTTCGAATCCCGGCTGGCCACAAATTTTCAACTGTTATTGTTGTGGTCTTCAGTCCGGAGACTGGTTTGATGCAGCTCTCCACAATACCCTATCCTTAGCAAGCCTCTTCATCTCCAAATAAGAACGGCAACCTACATCTGTCTGAATCTGCTCACTGTATCCATCTCTTGGTCTTCCTCTGTGGTTTTTACCCCACACACTTCCCTCCAACACTAAATTCACAATTCCTTGATGTCTAAGAATGTGCCCTACTAATCTATCCCTTCTTTTAGTCAAGGTATGCCAGAAATTTCTGTTCTCCCCAATTCTGTTCAGTACCACCTCATTAGTTACGCGAACCACCCACCTAATCTTCGGCATTCTTCTGTAGCACCACATTTCAAAAGCCTCAATCCTCTTCCTGTCCACACTGTTTATCGTCCATGTTTCACTCCCATACAAGGCAATACTCCATACAAATGCCTTCAGAAAGAACTTCCTTAGGCTTAAATCAATATTCGACGTTAACAGATTTCTCTTTTTCAACAACGCTTTTCTACCCATTACCATTTTTATATCCTCTGTACTGCGACCATCATTTGTTATTTTACTGCCCAAGTAACAAAACTCATCTACCTCCTTTATTGCTTCGTTACCTAATCTAATTCCTTCAGCATCACCTGATTTTCTTAGACTGCACTGCATTACCCTAGTTTTACTCTTGTTAATGTTCATCTTATATGCACCTTTCAGCACACTGTCCATTCCGTTCAACTGCTCCTCCAGGTCCTAACCCCATAGATTTATGCCAATTCTCACTGCAATAATGCCATAATTTCCATTGTATGTGTTTTAGTCTTATATGATCGCAATTATGTTAACAGTTATATAGACATTTAAAAATTTATGCACGTGGTGAAAGCGAAGGTGTCAACCAAATAGAGGTGACTCTGGCACTTTTTTAAAGAAAATAAAAAGTAAAAAAAAATCGCCGCCAGAATGTTGCGTGCTTTTGCTCGTTTATCATTCCCATTCGGACATTTGTAATCGACCCCGCAAGCAATCAAAATTACCTTTACAAAATTACTTTACTGTAATTACCCTCACGCACATAATTGAATTGCATTTTTGAACACCGACACAAAATCAATAACGACGCCGGGCACGCAAGAGCGTTGAGCGAGCTATACACAAAAATGGGAAGCCAACAGTTTTACTGTACACCTTAAATGGAATTCACGTTTTTGAGTGTACTGGAGACGCTGGAGAATTTGCATTAATAAAATGAAACACTGTGTGAAGTAGATGAGTTTTACTATTGCGAGAGAAAAATAACAGACGATGACCGAAGCAGAAATGATAGAAAATACAGGATTGCAACAGGAAAAAAAGCGTTTCTGGAAAAATAAATAAATAAATAAAAGGTATATGCTAATGTTTCACATAAATTCCTGTATATATGCGAACTGAAGCATTATCTACAAATTTGTACAAAGCCCGTGACTCGAAACCGGGCTCTTGGCCACTAGGAAGTTGCTCTTGGTACTAAGCCATCGTTGCAGAGTGACTTCCTATAATTGGACTGATTTACGCTGGAACGTCTCCCTCCTCAGTTCTAACCACCTCTGCCTACATATTCAACCAAAACACTGCAGAAGCTCTCCAAATCAAATGGAATACCACCTCCAAACAAAAATAAACCATAGCCTGCCTCAAACCAAGGCACAGGTGCCTTTTTACAAATTAAATGGAACGTTAAGAGGAGCATCGTGTAAACATGGTTCATTTGGAATGGTTCTACCAAACAGCTTCTCATTCTCAGTGGGGAGAAGTTTTCGGACGTCAGTGTTCTCTGGTGTGTACCAAGATAGTGTGCAAGATATTCCAAATATTTAAAATGTTTAAATTTAATAGACCGACACTGCGTACTACGTACGTGCAATACTGAACTTCTAAAACCGAACAATGTGGTGACTTCAACCACTGAGGTAAGTAATTTTAACATAAATTAATATGCGCAACTGACACGCCCGGGAAATAGGGGAAACACAAATACTAAAAATTACGGCACACCTGAAGCAAATACTGAGTGAGAAACCCATCTGATAAATCTATATAATTGAAGGGGAAACAATCTGACTGCATCACAATAAATGAAATTTAACATACCTCGTATTCTCATTACAAAACTGGAAACCCGAAACATCAAGGTCTCAGCATGCAGGATCATTAATTTTATCATTTGTATAAAAAAATACTCAAATGGTTGATAGGTCATAATGCGGTTAAAGAAAAAAAGTGAAAACAAGGAAGGCGAAAGTAACTACAAAACAATTGAAAATTCGAAAAGGAAAATTTAAATTATAAATTGTGTATTCTAAAAGTTTAAAGCAGAAAAACATTTACAGGAGACTTTGAAACGTGTCCATAAAAAATTATTTTTATAAGAAAATGTCTAATATTGTGCCTCCTGTTTTGTATCGAGTAACTTGCTTGCAAGAAAATGTATAATATCGCTTCTACTGTATGTATCGATATGTGTAAAGTTTCATCTCTGGCAAAGATCATGTATTGCATAGCATTGTAGCTCGCACTGAGAGAGAGAGTAGCACTAGTGGTTCAGCTCGCTTAGAGAGCGGTTGGGTTGTGTGTATGGCTCCGATGTAGAGCAGAGGCTGCTTTGCCAGCAAGTCAGAAGTTGTATTATGTAGGTAATGTAATGCTGTTTATCAATAATAAGTAACTTAACCCTGTTTCATATTTCATTTACTTAGTTAGAAAATTAACCCACTTCCTTCATTTGATAATTACTTGATTTAGTGGAGTGTTGATTTGAATAACATTATTGAACATATTTCATTATTGGTGCGATAGTAAGATAATAGTTGATTTGGATTTCAATAATAACTGATCGACATTAACTCTCACAGTCAAGCATTAAGAAAGTGATTTGTGGTTTTTCTTATATCTTTCTCGCAGTCAAAATTTTTGAGTATAGTCAGTGTCTGTTTCAAAAGGTTACATGTCACAGTTGTTTACTTAAAAGATCCGTTGCGCACAAAATCAATTTAATGCACTGTTTCTTGTACATTAAGATCAGGGCCATAATTAAACCAAATAGCTGAGTTAATGAACAATTTATTGTCTGATTTAACGAAAGGTTCAACATTACAAAACACGCGTACAGTTTTTATCTGGCGCCCTTTCTGCCAGGATAGTTCACAAACAGGATCGTGACGTAGTTAGATACGTAGTCTTATTTCAGTTAGTTTGTCTTTTCCACTAACCAACTTACCTTTTGGCTCTTAATTTAATTTTTGTAGCACCATCCTCTGTTGTAGCAACAGTAGCATAGTAATTGTTTCTGTAGTCTGTTACTTACCATTCTTGAGATTGTGTAGTATTGTTTATAGTAGATGAATTGAATATACAAATAATTGCATTACTACTGAACAAGCCTCTCTTTTATATTGCCTGATGTTTGTTGTGATGAAAGTTCTAGTACCGCGGAACTCGTGTGATAATTAACGGTTTGCGTAATCTCGATTGTGATTGTATGTTGCACTAGCCCGATTCAACCTATTGTTCTCTCATAATTACTGTGTGTAATTTTCAAAAAAAATTAGCAGTAGGTGAAAATAAATATTATTGGTCACTTTACTGCAAAATTCTGTTAACAATGTCGAAGAATAGGAGAGTCCGCGCTGATACTAAAACTGCTTCCGAAAATGAGACCTTGAATGAAGCAAGGAGAGAAACTGAATTTTTACAAGAGTCTTCTCACTGCACTGATACAAATACGACAGTAAATACCGTGTCTGAAAACGCGGAACAGATTAGTTCGGGAACAGACAATATGGATAATGACAAAGTACAGGATTTGACAATACAGAATTCCGATTCTTGTAATGTGGTTGCGGAAAATAATGCATCGGTTCCGCCTAGCTCTGCTACAAAAATTACTTGTGCGACGGCTATGGAAAACGTATTACCAAATGATTTCATGCACATTTTATTGTCACAGCTCTCTAAATTAAATGAGAATAGTCAATTACTATCTCAGAAATTAAATGAAAAACTTGAGAATAGTCAATTACAATCTCAGAAATTAAATGAAAAACTTGAGGAACAATTTCAGAAATTAAATGAAAAACTTGAGAAAATTGAACAAACGTGCGATTCGAGGTTTGTGAGTATTCAAAGTAGTTTTAATAAGATAAACGAGGACAACAATCGGTTCAGGGAACAACTGCTCAATACTTTCAAACGTGAATCTCAGCAAATAAGACAAGATATTCGCGACGAGATTAACCCGGTAGTGGAAAGCCTAGCGTCTCGAGTGGAAAATATGGAAAGCCTTGCGTCACGAGTCGAAAATATGGAAACTACTGAACTCGCTCAATTGAAGCAACAGAGTAATCTAGTTGTTGAAAAGTTGCAGAACTTCCAGTCAGTCACGACGGAACAGATCAATAAAATAAATAAACAGTTTGAAGATATTACTGTTAAGATTACCCAAATTAGTGATAACACTGACAAAAGTTCGGATGTAACGCATCCTACCCCGTTTAATGAAACTAATGAATATCTCGCCCTTGACCGTTTCAAACAAGATCAAATGACCATTAATCAGCAATACAAGGCTGAGGTCAGAAAATTAGATGATCGCGTGGCGCGAATAGAGAGGAAATTTGACCACACTTGTGGAAATCCATACGAAGATGTGGAAGAAAATTTGAACGAAAATGACAATGATGATTCGAGCCAAGTAGGTCGCTTGGTACGTGAACGAAGTGTACCTCATAGTAACAACAATGAAGACGCAGTGCGTAGTTTACGCTCACGCCGCACGGGCGAAAGGAAGCGTTTGACTACAAGCATTTCCTGACTGTACGTAAATTCAAGACATTTAAAAACTCTCCGAATGACTTGCACCCTAAAGAGTGGTTGCAGCAATTCGATTATTGTCTTCCCCCGAATTGGCCACTTGAGCACAGATTAGAATTTATATGTGGTTATCTGGAAGGCGAGCCAGCCACCAGAATGAGAGCTATTGCACAAGAGTGCTATAGCGAGAATCACTTCCGACGCTCATTTCTATCCGCATACTGGTCGGAAGCGGCACAAGACCGCGTTAAAAACAGTATTGCGACTTTCAAAACTTTTGAGCGATCAAATTTCTCGAGCCCTGTGGAATATTTCCAAAACTTAGTATACAAAAATCAATTTTTATCGGCACCTTACTGCCCTGCGGAATTAATCAGAATTTGTTTGAACAAATTGCCTCTACACTTGCGTCAAATTGCCATTGCGGCACGATGCAAGAATGATATTGAAGCCTTTAGAAATCTCTTACAAGACTTAGAAGAAGAAGACGAGGAAAATTCCTCGCGCAGTCGATATTTTGAAACAAACAGATATGATCGCCGGTCGCAACAAAGCCCGCCGCGTACTAAACGTTATTCAGAGCACGACGATAAACCAAAAAATAACTCTTTCACTAATGAATCTTACAAACAAAGTCGCGACAATGAGAACGGTGAGTTTCATGATCGTGACATTAACCGTGGAAGTTTTCGTGGCCACAACCGAGGTGGTGGTTTTGGCCGCGGAGGACGCTACAATAATTACTATCATAACAGCAATACTTCGAATGATACTAATTGGCGTGATAGACGCAATACTGATAGTGATCGCGAGACTGAAAATCACAACAATAACGCTGAGAAGCGTAGTCGGGAGGGCACACGCGATAATTCTCGTGATCGCCTTCCACGACACGAAGACACAAATCGGGCCCAAAGCAGATCGCATACCCCAGAAAGACAAGAGCAAAGCATTGAAATTCAGTAATTTTGCTGGGGTAGAGAGTCCATTAATCTGTTTTGGACACACCAAGTGGCGATTGGTGCCCCGTTCTCGAGCTGAGTGTCACTATTCTTCCGCTTTTCCTTAGTGCGCTCTATCTACCTCTTTTTCTCACTGTTACTTTTCTCTAACTCTGAATACTTATGCTCTGTGCTACGCTGGGATATTGTCATACGAAACTTTGATTATCTTGCAATTTGCATATAACGAACTCTGTGGCTGTGCAAGACAAATAAAATTAATGGAAATTTTTGATTGTGTAATCTAATCAAGTTCCTATGTTTCAGAAAATATCAGATTTTTCTTCTGTGTTACTAATTGCATAACTTACGAAGTTCTGAGCAAGTGAAGAAGATTTTGAGTTGACATGAGCATTTGGTAAGCCAAGAACATTATGGAGGATGATGAGTAAGGCAATACACAATATGTCATGGTGGTCTTTAAAATGCATTATTGTTTATGGATAAATGATGGTAAGGAAGGTATTGGTAACAGTCAAAGATGTTTGATAAATGTAATTATGTGGACGAGATTATACAATGATTATGAAGCAATTATGAGGAGAATCGCTATGTTGCTAATGATGACGAGATTATACAATGATTATGAAGCAATTATGAGGAGAATCGATATGTTGCTAATGATGACGAGATTATACAATGATTATGAAGCAATTATGAGGAGAATCGCTATGTTGCTAATGATGACGAGATTATACAATGATTATGAAGCAATTATGAGGAGAATCGCTATGTTGCTAATGATGCTATGTTCTGTTCTTTTCTTATGTGCTTACTCGCACTGCCCTTTTGTGTTTTCTCTTTGTGCTTATGTGCACCATTTTGTATATTGATGCATTGTGCCTTCAATGGCATGTGTGATTGGTGAGATTCATATCCTTCTGATGATCTGTAATTATTTGTAATTATGTGTAATGAATATTTCTAATTATGCTTGCAGCTATGCGTATTGCTCTTGTAATCAAAGCTTACCGCTATGCTCACTAATTATATACCTAAGCCCTACCACTATGCTAATTAATTTTATAATGAAGCTCAATGACAATGTATGGTTATGCTTATACGTTCCACACAGCCATCTATCTTGCAAACTTGCAGGTATGCCATAAACTGCGCCTAGTTAAGTCTAGAAAGATAATGCACAGAAATATTTTGCTTTTGCTTACTACTATCTTCCAAATTTTATTGATGATCTTGTTGATGAAAATCTGCAGCTATGCCTAACGAATATTACGTCTGTGTTTATGTTATTGGATGATTTACTGTGATGTACATCTAGTACTGTGCCAAGATTTGCACTAATTGTTTTGTTTGACCCTACTGTTGACCCAGACAGACACAGACATGACCTGTTGACTTGAACCTCTTTTGATATTCTCACGAAACTACCCTGATGTGTTATACCTTAAGGCAATGAAATATGTAGCTCAGTTGAGACAAAAGCCTGGCCATGGCAACTTATGTAATTTAAGTGTTATAATTTGTGGTAATGTAATCACCATCATAGTGATATATATTAATTTAAAGAGATATGAACTAATGGTAATTGGAATGTCAATTTAAGTTATATCATGCCAAATTGATGACAAGCACCCTCAATGTATTTCATACGATTATGTGTTTGTAAAGCAATATGTACATATTATGTAAAGCCTTGTGCTTATATGAAATGACACTAATGTTGTAGATACTCTAAAATAAGAATTAAATTACTCATTAGTATTCAAATGTATCCGTCTTCAAGACACTACTTGTAATGTAAAAATATGGTTTAATACCATGACCCCATTTGTACCACTTGAATTTGTGGGAAAATATTTCTGTAGATATGTTCTAATCAATGACTTTTCTTTCAGTCTAAACTGAAATATCATGACTATGTTACTAATTTGTGTGTAAAATGCTTTATATCATGTACTTTGGACACGCATGGGAAGTGGCGATTTCGCACACGAGATTCCAGAATGCACACAGAACAATGGACGAGTTACTATACACCACTGATTTTGGGCCTTTCAATGAAGATGTTTGTTGGATGATGTTTGGCCACACAGTACTGTCCATTGCAGCCTTGGCCACCCACCACCAGTTTGCTCTAATTTTGGCTATGCTGATGCAGTCTGCTAATAGCTCTGTTGGTTGGAGCACACTTGGTTGTCGAATTGCATGGAGGAATACATCAGAACCTTTTCCCCATGACTTCCACTTCAATGCAACCAGCCAGCCCGCCTACAGTGTGGTGTAATCTTACAGTGTTTTGTGTTCGTGTGCAGACCTAAAATGAATGTTAGGAGCTAATGTGCTATTCGTGTGCATATACTATTCAGTGCCTCCCATTGCAAACGTTGTCCACAGGTTCATTACCAGTGTTTAGGTATATTTCATGGTTCTTTCACAGTCAGTGACCAAAATAAAATTGTGCTCTTGATAGATACATATACTTAGTCTGAAATGTCATTGTGCCTATTCGATTGACAAACGTTATATTGAAATCCTATTGTGCTGAAGCAGTAACATTATTTTGTACATGATCAGAAGCCTATGTAGTCAAAAATTTTACATGTATGTTCTAGCATCCATGAAAGTATAGCATTTTAAATGCATCACAGAATACAAAACTGACACTTTATCTTATACTAAGTGCACTAAAAATTTACATAGACTACATTGTGCACAAGATACAAATGTTCATTTTATGTTCCCAAAATACTGATCTCTTGTACAAAATGTAAACCCATGGAACTTACCACATTTTCTTTAAAGAATGATGACATTAGTTAAAATAACTTTTGTAAAACTTTGTATATGTTCATGTTTATTATTGTATATTTTTTTTTTCCATTTGTGTATTACTTCTAGCTATCTCATTTTCTCCACTATATCATTTGTCAAACAATGTTTTCTGAAATTCTATATATATACTTATGTTTACCATTATGTATAATTGTCATATATTCCACTTATTGCTGATGTTCTGTAAATTTTGACATTTGCTTATGCCTGTCACACCCTGTACCTCTCCATGCGTGACTTTTGATGGTACTGTTCTGTAAAATGGCATGCATTTATGACTGTCACATTTTTTTTAAATTTTCTATGTACTCCATCTGTTGTTTTGATCTTGTTATATTTTGGATGTCATTAATGGATTTTTGGACTTGAAATTCAGTAATTTTGCTGGCTAGGCAATGCCATTGGCATCACCCACCCTACAAAATTTTAATAGGTAGGAGGGGGGTGATGAAACGTGTCCATAAAAAATTATTTTTATAAGAAAATGTCTAATATTGTGCCTCCTGTTTTGTATCGAGTAACTTGCTTGCAAGAAAATGTATAATATCGCTTCTACTGTATGTATCGATATGTGTAAAGTTTCATCTCTGGCAAAGATCATGTATTGCATAGCATTGTAGCTCGCACTGAGAGAGAGAGTAGCACTAGTGGTTCAGCTCGCTTAGAGAGCGGTTGGGTTGTGTGTATGGCTCCGATGTAGAGCAGAGGCTGCTTTGCCAGCAAGTCAGAAGTTGTATTATGTAGGTAATGTAATGCTGTTTATCAATAATAAGTAACTTAACCCTGTTTCATATTTCATTTACGTAGTTAGAAAATTAACCCACTTCCTTCATTTGATAATTACTTGATTTAGTGGAGTGTTGATTTGAATAACATTATTGAACATATTTCATTATTGGTGCGATAGTAAGATAATAGTTGATTTGGATTTCAATAATAACTGATCGACATTAACTCTCACAGTCAAGCATTAAGAAAGTGATTTGTGGTTTTTCTTATATCTTTCTCGCAGTCAAAATTTTTGAGTATAGTCAGTGTCTGTTTCAAAAGGTTACATGTCACAGTTGTTTACTTAAAAGATCCGTTGCGCACAAAATCAATTTAATGCACTGTTTCTTGTACATTAAGATCAGGGCCATAATTAAACCAAATAGCTGAGTTAATGAACAATTTATTGTCTGATTTAACGAAAGGTTCAACATTACAAAACACGCGTACAGTTTTTAACTTAAAAAAATCATGACTTACAATAATGTCATGCTGCAACACATACCTGATGATTCAGTTGATAATGTACATTATTCCAGTTATTAAGCCATATGTCAATATACATGTTATATTTACTGAAAGTTCATGATACAGGTCACATCACAACTACTCTCTCCATTACAATTCATTATCCAGCTATTACATAAACTGCATTCACCAACCGCCTCTTGTCACTGCTACTAACCAACCCTGTCACGTTACGTATACTGACTATATATACAGGGTGTCCCAGCTATCATGTCCACCCAAAATATCTCTGGAACAATAACAGCTATTGAAAAACGACTTTCACCGGTATCAATGTACGGCTGGGGCCCATGAATGTACATATTTGGGAACATTCTAAAACGAAAGCAAATGTGTTTTTTAACACATACTTTTTTTTAATGGACACCCTATATTTTTTCTTCAGCAATCCATAGCATGACAAATAACATATACAATGGCGTTGATTGCATCGCAATATTCCAATTACATCCCGAGATATTGCGACGCGAAGTTGACGTTTAAAAAACCCGACAACATAAAACAGCACACTCTTAAAAGTTTCATCCCACTATACGCACTGTGACTGTCTCATTTTGTGTAAACAAATTTGAACACATAAGTGGAACATTGCACCAAAGAAAGACAAAGATAATTCCGATTCGTATAAATCACACTGCGTCTTGTGGAAGGTGTATTTTAATTCAATTAGAGGTTTGACATGAGAAACATGATGTAATCCTTCATTCTTATGCCCTCTCAAAGTCTCAACTTCTACAGCGTTATCATGAGAAATTCTACTTATTCTATATGGCCCAATGTGAAACTTGTGTGATAAGTGCTTACTTAGATACAATCTGGTGGCATCTGATGCTTAAGTACTAACAAAGGTGAAAGACCTGTAGTGCTATGGAATAATTCATTCAGGAGATTCTGAAAGGTAGGTTTAAATTTATCCCAAACCTGATGTCGTCCGTAACAGTGTATTCTGCAGAGCTTATTTGTCTCTTTCATGATGCGTTCTGCTGGGTCAGATTGTGACCAGTACAAAGAAATAAAATAGGTTTAATTTTGTGGCGTCTTAATGTATGTACTGTAACCAAATCTTAGATCTAAACTAAACACCATCATCAGAAATGACCGGCCGCGGTGGCCGAGGAGACTGAGGCACTCCAGTCACGGTCTGCACGGCCACTACGGTCGGGGGCTCGAATCCCCCCTCGGGCATGGATATTTGTGCCGTCCTTAGTCTTAGTTAGTTCATAAGTAGTTTGTAAGTTTAGGGACTGATGACCTCGTAGTTAAGTCCCATAGACTTTACAAACATTTGAACATTTGACAAAGAAAAGTAAAAAGCAAGAGATACAGTTCTGGCAGTAGCTTTGCGCAATGGCGTTATAGACACAAATTTGGGTGTAAGTTAAATGACAACAAAAATGCATGGAAAACCAAGACGCGTCCTAACTAAAGCTCCGAGCAAGTCAACAGCAGCAATTTCTCTTAATTTATCAGGTAAAATTGAAAATAAAGGCACATGTTGATTCACAGTAGGCGGCTTGGCCTTCTGACAAATTTTACAAATAGCCAAAACTTTGCAATGCACTTTAACTTATTATAAAAATAACAGGTTAAACGTAATTTCATGAAACATTTTCTAGCAGCAAAGTCTCCATAGCTCAAATGAATATACTAGATTAGTTTATTTATCATCAGGACTACATAATACCAAAAGTGTGTCAACAACAGAATTATAGTCGTGCCATATACTAAAGTAATGGCTGAACTGCAGACTTACCATACTAGAAGAAACATTATAGTATACAACACAGAATCCATAAGAAAATTAAAGCTAGCAGAAACAAAGTGGTAAAGTATAGCAGTAGGCTTCATTAATTAACCTATGTTGCTGATCAGAAATGGCAACAGAAACAAATGGCTCTTAAATCTAACATAATTCCAATAATGAATTATATCACATTTCAGGGCAAGAATATATGCAAATACTGTAATATGTACGTTATAAATTATTTGTGATCATTTGTATACACTATAATTAGCAGTAACAGTCAAATTCTTACACAACAGGACAAAGTGTTGGTAAATTACAGCTAAATCATGTGGAAAACCCTTATGTTTGGCATTGACAGTGTGATTTTGTGGGAAGTAGTCATTGTTGTTGTTGTTGGTCTTCAGTCCGGGGACTGGTTTGATGCAGCTCTCCACCCTACTCTATCCTGAGCAAGCCTTTTCATCTCCTCATAAGAATGACAACCCACATCCACTTGTATCTGCTTACTATACGCGTCTCTTGGTCTCCCTCTGCGATTTTTACCCCACACACTTCCCTCCAATGCTAAATTTACGATTCCTCGATGTCTAAGAATGTGTCCTACCAAGCGATCCCTTCTTTTAGTCAGGGTGTGACAAAAATTCCTGTTCTCACCAATTCTGTTAAGTACCTCTTCATTAGTTATGCGATCTACCCACCTAATCTTCAGCATTCTTCTGTAGCACCACATTTCAAAAGCCTCTATCCTCTTCCTGTCCGCACTGCTTATTGTCCATGTTTCACTCCCGTACAAGGCAACACTCCACACCAATGCCTTCAGAAAAGACTTCCTTACACTTAAATTAATATTCGAGGTTAGCAAATTTCTGTTTTTCAAAAATGCTTTTCTACCCATTGCCATTCTGCATTTTATATCCTCTGTACTGCGACCATCGCATGTAATTTTACTACCCAAGTAACAAAACTCATCTACCACCTTCATTGTTTCGTTACCTAATCTAATTCCTTCAGCATCACCTGATTTTCTGAGACCGCATTCCATTATTTTTGTTTTGCTCTTGTTAATGTTCATTTTATACGCTCTCTTCAACACACTGTCCATTCCATTCAACTGCTCTTCCAGGTCCTTTGCTGTCTCTGACAGAATTACAATGTCATCAGCAAAACGCAATGTTTTTTATTTCTTCCCCCTGAACTTTAATCCCTATTCCAAATTTTTCCTTGCTTTCCTTCACCGCCTGCTCGATGTACAAGTTGAATAACATCGGAGAAAGGCTACAACCCTGTCTTACTCCCTTCCCAACTGATGCTTCCCTTTCATGCCCTTCGAGTCTAATAACTGCGGTCTGGCTTTTGTACAAGTTGTAAATAACTCTCCTTTCCCTGTATTTTACCCCTGCTGATTTCAGAATTTGAAAGAGTGTAGTCCAGTCAACATTGTCAAAAGCTTTCTCCAAATCTACAAAAACTAAAAATGTAGGTTTGCCTTTCCTTAATCTATCTTCTAAGATAAGACGTAAAGTGAGTATTGCCTCTCGGGTTCCTACGTTCCTCCTGAATCCAAACTGATCTTCCCCGAGGTCAGCTTCTACCAGCTTTTCCATTCTCCTGTAGATAATTCGTGTTAAAATTTTGCAACTATGACTTATCAAACTTATGGTTCTGTAATTTTCTCAACCTGTCTGCACATGATTTCTTTGGAATGGGGATTATTACATTTTTCTTAAAGTCTGAGGGTATTTCGCCTGTCTCATAGATCCTACGCACCAGTGCAAATAGTTTTGTCATTTCTGGTTCTCCCAGAGACTTTAATAGCTCTGAGGGTATGTCATCTACTCCTGGGGCCTTGTTCCGACCTAGGTCTTTCAGGGCTCTGTCAAATTCATCTCTCAGTATAGTATCTCCTATTTCATCTTGATCTACTTCCTCTTCCCTTCCTACAACATCGTCTCTAAGTTCATTTCCTTTGTAGAACTGCTCTATGTACTCTTTCCACCTTTCAGCTGTTCCTTTTTTGCTGAGAACTGGTTTTCCATCAGAGTCCTTGATATTCATAGAGCTGTTTTTCTTATCTCCAAATGTTTCTTTTAATTTCCTGTAGGCTGTATCTATTTTTCCCCTATTTATACATTCTTGTACAGATCTGCATTTGGCTTCTATCCACTCCTGCTTAGCCATTTTGCACTTCCTGTCAATCTCATTTCTTAGTCGTCTGTACTCCATTTTGCCTGTTTCATTTACTACATTTTTATATTTTCTCCTTTCATCAATTAAATTTAGTATTTCCTGTGATATCCAAGGATTTTTTGTAGGTCTTGCCTTTCTACCTATTTTGTCCTCTGCTGCCTTCACTATTTCATCTCTCAATGCTACCCATTCCATTTCTACTGTTTTATTTCCCCCGTTTCTGTCAATTGATGCCCAAATCTCCCTCTGAATTTCTCCAGAACTTCACGTTCCTTCAATTTATCTAAGTCCCATCTCCTTATTCTTCTACCTTTCTGCAGTTTTTTCAGTTTCAGCCTACAGTTCATGACTAACAAGTTATGGTCAGAGTCTATATTTGCCCCTGGGTATGTTTTACAGTTTATCACCTGGTTCCGGAATCTATGTTTTACCATTATAAAATCTATCTGATACCTTCCGGTGTCTCCTGGTCTCTTCCACGTATACAACCTTCTTTTGTGATTCTTAAACCATGTATTTGTTACGATTAAATCATGTTCCGTGCAAAATTCTACCAGGCGACTTCCTCTTTCATTCCTTCTGCCCAGTCCATATTTACCTACTATTTTTCCTTCTCTTCCTTTTCCTACTACTGAATTCCAGTCTCCCATCACAATTAAGTTTTCCTCTCCCTTAACTGTCTGAATAATTTCCTTTAGCTCCTCATATATTTCTTCGATTTCCTCATCATCGGCAGAGCTAGTTGGCATATGAACCTGTAGTACTGTTGTCGGTGTTGGCTTCGTATCTATCTTGACAATGATAATGCGATCACTGTGCTGCTCATAGTAGTTTACCCGCATTCCTATTTTCTTATTCATTATCAGTCCTACTCCTGTGATACCCCCAACTGATTTTGTATTTATAATCCTGTAATCACCTGACCAGAAATCCTGTTCATCCTGCCACCGAACTTCACTAATCCCCACTATATCTAACTTCAACCTATCCATTTCCCTTTTTAAATTTTCTAATTTTCCTACCCGATTAAGGGATCTAACATTCCACACTCCGATCCGTAGAATGCCAGTATTGTCTTTCCTGATGATAACATCCTCCTGAGTAGTCCCCGCCCGGAGATCCGAATGGGGGACTATTTTACCTCCGGAATATTTTACCCGAGAGGATGCCATCATCATATGTTCATACAGTAGAGCTGCATGTCCTTGGGAAAGGTAACGGCTGTAGTTTCCCCTTGCTTTCAGCCGTTCGCAGTAGCTGTGTGGCAAAGCCACATTAGCTGATGTTACAAGGCCAGCTCAGTCAATCATCCAGACTGTTGCCCCTGTAACTACTGAAAAGGCTGCTACCCCTCTTCAGAAACCACACGTTTGTCTGGCCTCTCCACAGATACCCCTCTGCTGTGGTTGCACCTACGGTACGGCTATCTGCATCGTTGAGGCACGCAAGCCACCCCCACCTCGACAATGTCTGTGGTTCATGGGGGTGGAAGTAGTCATAATCTGGATAAATATGATTAAGTAACTTATCAATTGTATCTTTTGGCATAAAACAAGCTAAGTTTGACTCATCATGGTGAACAGTTAGAAATGGATTAACAGAGTATGCCATAGGTTGCTTAGGTGAGAGAAGTTACACTTTGGCTGGGTTGTGTGTGACATGTTTCGTCATCCACTTCAGATTGTTGCTGAATACTGTCTGTTCGGGGTATAGAAATAATTACAGTGTCAGTAAGATCAAAATGAAGTACATTTGGTGTAGGCTGAGCCTTCATATCAGTAAAGAACTGTGGTTATTTATTCTTTGGGTATCGGTAAGTGCATTAGAGTCCTCTACAGTACCTAAAATAACAGAAATGGCAGATAGATTTTGGTCAGAAGATTCAACAATGTTATCAACATCATCAGATTCTGATACTTCAGATGTGGAGGGACGATCAACATTAGTAACCGAAAAACACTGGTTACTCAAACCAGAAGTCTTAGTAGGTAAGCTGTGATTATCCACTTAATCTAAAATAACGTGTGAAGTTTGCAGATCATCAGCATCACATAAAGTTAGTGAAGTTTCAGATTCAGAAGGCAAAGTTTCATCGGAAGTTGGCAGTAGCATTTTGTTATATTCAGACACTAATGTTTTCTCAGGTTGGTGTAACAGTGAAGAGCTTAGGTCAAGAGGTGCAGAACAATGTTCTCGAAACAGCTGAGATAGAAAGAAAGTCAACAGATTTCGTACTGGTATAATATTGTCTTCTTCGAACAATGTCATTAGCAAAATTACTGTCATCAGAAGAGATGGTGGCACAACTATCACAGCTCTGTACCATATGCGACAAAAGTACTAAAGGATCAGAAGAAGGAACATTATTTAATGATGAGTCAGTGTTCAGTGACTGCTAGGGAATACACACGTGTCATGCAGCATCAAAAATGTTCAAATGTTTGTAAAGCTTATGGGACTTAACTGTTGGGTCATCACTCACAATACTTCCAAATTACTTGTGAACTAACTTATACTAAAGACAGTACAAACATCTATGCCCGAGAGGGATTCGAACCCCCAAAGGGGAACGACCTTGCACATCGTAGCATAGCGCTTAAATGCGCTGCGGTCTCGTGCAGCACCAGCAGCTGTTCACTGAAAGTTACCGGCTTCTTACTAGAAGCGACTTATTTTCATTTCGTGCGTGCATTCTCTTACAGTTCATAAAACTTTCGTGTGCTCGCATGTTTATTTATTAAGAATCGCGTTTAACTGAGAGATCAGTGTCGATATTTTGATTTATTAGCTCGCTTATATATTTTTCAGATTCGCCGTTAACAAACAGTTTAGTGTTAGGTGCATATTTTTCGAAGCTCACTGTTTATCAGACTTTTGTGTCCTCGATCGTATATTTAGTCAACTTCGCGTCAAAGTAACGATTTAGTGTATTCTCCCACAGTTTAAATCACAACAGTTGTACTTATTTGGAACATACATAGGTTGTTAGAATGGCTAGGAACTGTGATTGCTGGGAACGGATGCAGGCCGAGTTGGTGACACGCTCGCAGCTTCAGGAGGCATTGGCATTACTGGCAACGCTTGAGACTGTGGTGGGTAGGTGCCACTGTTGTGGACTGCTCGCGGGCGTGCAGCAAACGCCCTGTGCGCCCTGTGCCCTCTGACACAGACAAATATATACAGACGGGAAACCTCCGTAAGGGCCCGGTCACACGCTCAGGGGTGCGGGGAGGGAAGGTTCCGTAAGATGTCCCACGATGGCGCTGTGGTCAGAAGTAGCCCTTTAAACTGGCCAGAACAGGCGGCAGGTAGCGGCTGTCCTCACTACCACTTCCCCTCAAACGCCGGCATACCGGACACGGCCATGGCCTCATGGCAGGTGGCACGAGCTCTCCCCTCAGCCTCTCCCCCACGCTACCCTCAGAAGCACCTCTAGCGTCGTCTACCGGTACTAAGCCGGGGAACCGTCTGACACCTGCTAGCATCTTACAGAACTACGAGGACAGTGTAGGACAGAAGTTTATGGGGGGGGGGCTTCTCCTCTGTATATGTTACTCTGTGCCTCTGATCGGCCTGCGGCTGTTGTCAGCCCGGTCATTGTCCGCGAGGGGGTCGCCTACCAATCCGTATTGGATTGGGAGGTCTCCTCAGCACGTGTTAGGCAGCGTAAGATTTCCCGCGGGACCCAAGTAGAGGCCTCCCCATTTAGTCTTACAAACAAATTCGAGGCGCTGTCTGTGGCAGAGGATGTTTCTGACGCAGATTGTGTCGCTTGTTCTGTGGTCACCCCTCTGCTTACAAGATCCGGGCACTCAAAGAGGGTGGGTTTGTTAGTAGTTGGGAGCTCCAACGTTAGGTGGGTGATGGAGCCCCTTAGGGATATTGCTGCTAGGGAAGGAAAGAAGTCCAATGTGCACACCGTGTGCATACCGGGGGAAGTCATTCCAGATGTGCATCGGGTCCTACTGGATGCCATGAAGAGCACAGGGTGCAGCCAGCTGTGGGTGCCGTGGTGGAGTAGCCGAGTGGTCTAAAGCATCTCGCTGCGTAGCGCGAGGTTGCTCGCCGTGGTGGTTCGAGTCCTCCCTGGGGCATGGGTGTGTGTGTTGTTCTTAGGTTAGTTTACCTTGGTTTAAGTAGTTTGTAAGCTACGGACTGATGACCACACAGTTTGATCCGATAGATTTACAAACATTTGAATATTTTTAGCTGCAGGTGGTGGCTTATATCAGGACCAATGATGTGTGTCGCTTTTGATTGGAAGAGAATCTCACTGGTTTTGAGCGGCTATCAGACGTGGTAAAGACTGCCATTCCGGTTCCGCTAATTAGGTCAGGAGTCCACTACACTCAGGAAGCGGCTATACGGGTAGCGGAGGATGCATGGCGTGGACTGGGCGGTTTTTTAAGTTAGAGAACCTTGGGAACACAAATCGTTATAGGTTCTGAAAGCTGACTGACGCTGAGATGCGATCGGCCAAAATTCTTAAGGTGGGTTGTCCAAGGCGCGATTGCTGCCTGCGACTGCGATGGGTCGGCTCGTGACGTCAGAGGCTGGCTGCTCGCGCATGCGCACTTTCAGTTTGGAGTGAGCCGCGCGGCTGATGCGGCGGCAGGACTGAACCAGTGAAGGTGGGTTGTCCAAGACGCGGCTGTTAACTGCGATTGCGGCTCGGCCTCCCTCCCTTTTCCGGCCGTGGCGGACGGCGGCGATTCGGGAGCACGACGCGAGCCGCCGCCGTTTACCAAGGCGCGGCTTCTGGTCGGCAACTCGGCAAATTCATGACGAAAATAAAATTTCCGATTTTTTTGCTGTAAAAGATATTGCATGTTAAGAAAGCAAAGCTACATCAGTTCCCACATTTAGTTTTTCGTTACAGATTCTCGTTCTCCTTTAAAAAATTGAAAAAGGGCTACTTTCGGTTGTGCATGTTTTTTCACTTTTTATTACATCTCTATCGAGTTTGAGGAAACTAACACGCAAAAAAATTTGGTTTTTGCATATCTTGTAGTTTCATACCCCAGCTTGATAATGAAGTGTCTATTTTCTCAAAATTCCTCATAGTTATTCAGATTCTTAATTTTTAAGTAACCCATTGCATTAAACTTGAAGTGCTTACATCGAAAAATGTAGTCGCTGGCTACTTTGCGTATGGTTCATTTTAGGTCATACATCGTTGTGGATGAAATGAAGCCAATAATTCGAAATTATTTTTAAAGTTGAGAGCAGGACGATACCTGTCTCCGTTTTCGAGATTTTGGCTCGTATATCTACAGTACGTGTGCGTCGCCACTAGCGCGCCATTTCTCTCCACGTGCAACCTAAATTGTGTGTAGGTAACAATAATCACATCTTATAAACTGTTGAAGATATTGAACCCTTTTCTTAAATGATAGCCTGGGAAGGAATTCATGGTTTACGCAATCATTAATACACAAAGCTTTTTTTTTATCTACATGTATACAGAAATAACTATAGTTTTTTACGATGAAACGAGGTATTAAGCAAACAGTATTTAATATTTATGGAGCTTTATTTCCGTCTGTTGAAACTAAATGAAAGACGTTTCGCTTCTTTATTTGTGAACCATCATCAATGGCAGTTTTTTTGTTTTAATTCTGTGTGTGACTTCATGGAACTGTGTGTGTATTCTCCAAAGGGATGGAAGTTTTGTTTCTCTATTTCATCACATTGCCGGGTACTTCACTGTGTCACCTCAGATTTTAACTGTTAGTGTTTCCTATACATTGATGCTATTTTTGTGACACATGACCATGAAAGCAGTTAAACATTTTTATTAACAGTTACCATTTAAATGACGACACGAAATTCATACTTGAGTTTAGATTAAATGTCAGCCAGTTTGCACACGAATTGCAATTTGCAGAGACTGACATACAAAGAAAATCCTATAACCGATTCAACAAATCTATCAGTGCAACTGAAAAAATAAATAAATAAATAAAAATAAAACGCAGTGACGTTAAGGTAATTGTTCTTTTATTTTCTTATTTACGATTGCGGCACTGTTTATAAGACCAGGAGTGTGTTTATCTAAAACTCCTGATGCAGCTTGCATCTCTCTCGTCTCAGGCTTTTTTTCATTTTAACTGATTGGATACACCTTTGTATTGCCTTTATTGTATTGCCTGTGTTCGAAAACGTACAGTTGAAATTTTTCCAAGGGAGATCAAAAATAGCAAACACATGCCAAACAAAAGGTTTTTCTGTAGCTTGTTAAATGTATCAACAACAGTTGTAAGACTGTTTGCTGTATTGTTATAATTTATTTCATTCTGACCGGTTTCTGTCATAAACCATCTTCCAGGGAATATGGAAAACAAAAGGATTTTAAAATATCGAAGATGTCATCCATACTGTACATGAGACATTTGAATCTAAATGGTACACCACAACATTTATCTTTGTTCATATAAACTAAGATAATTTTTACGGCGCGCCACAAAACGGACTGTATTAATGAAATTAATGAAAATATTACATTAACGTTGTCATGCATTTCCCTACACCTGTGGGATCACCTAAACAAAACAATTAGTTACCACCGGTCACATTTTTTTATTTCCAAAACCCTAGAGGCCAATACAGCTCCTTTTCCAACCTTCATTTCTCTTTTATTTCTCTGAATATATTCAGTCTACGCTTATATGTCACTAGATGGCCATGAAATCTAAATCTGTTCAACGTACAAAGGCAATAGCTTAATAGCCAGACGAGCTCATCTTATGAGTGGTTCATATCCGTTTTTCTTCTGTCCGCTTGGCTCGACATCTTTCTGCCGCTGCCTTGAGTCGTCGCGATTGTAATCGCAACACTGCTCACTGGTGCAGTCCTGCGATTGTCGCCGCATCAGCCGCGTGCCGCACTCCAAACTCAAAGTGCGCATGCGCGAGCAGCCAGCCTCTGACGTCACGAGCCGATCCATCGCAGCCGCAGGCAGCAATCGCACCTTGGACAACCCAACTTGAGCAGTGTTGCGATGGGAGTCGCGACAACTCAAGGCAGCGGCAGAAAGATGTCGAGCCAAGCGGACCGAACAAAAATGGATGTGAACCACTCACAAGATGAGCTCGTCTCGCCATTAAGCTATTGCCTTTGTACGTTGAACAGATTTAGATTTCATGGCAATCTAGTGACATATATAAGAGTAGACTGAAAATATTCGGAGAAATAAAAGAGAAATGAAGGAGCAGTATTGGCCTCTAGGGTTTTGGAAAGAAAAAAAAATGTGAACTGTGGTAACTAATTGTTTTGTTTTTGGTGATCCCACAGGTGTAAGGAAATGCATGACAACGTTAAGGTAATATTTTCATTAATTTCATTCATACCAATACAGTCCGTTTTGTGGCGCGCCGTAAAAATTATCTTAGTTTATATGAACAAAGATAAATGTTGTGGTGTACCATGTACGGTATGGATGACATCTTCAATATTTTGAAATCTTTTTGTTTTCCATATTACCTGGAAGATGGTTTAAGACAGAAACCGGTCAGAATGAAATAAATTATAACAATACAGCAAACAGTCTTACAACTGTTGTTGATACATTTAACAAGTTACAGAAAAACTTTTGTTTGGTATGTGTTTGTTATATTTTGATCTCCCATGGAGACAAAATTTTCAGCTGTACGTTTTCGAACACTGGTATTTATTTCAAAGGCAATACAGAATGTGAATCCACCAGTTAAATGAAGCCTGAGACGAGAGAGATGCATGCTGCATCAGGAGTTTCATATAAACACACTCCTGGTCTTACAAACAGCGTCACAATCTTAAATAAGAAAATAAGAGAACAATTACCTTAGCGTCACTGTGTTTTATTTTTATTTATTTTCTTAGATTTTCAGCTGCACTGACAGATTTGTTGAATCGATTAAAGGATTTTCTCTGTATGTCACTCTCTGCAACCTCCAATTCATGTGCAAAATAGCTGACATTTAATCTAAACTCAAGTATGAATTACGTGTCGTCATTTAAAAGGTGACTGTTAATAAAAATGTCTTAACAGCGTTCATGGCCATGTGTCACAAAAATAGAATCAATATATAGAAAACCCTAACAGTTAAAATCTGCAATGACACAGTGAAGTACATGGCAAAGTGACGAAATAAAGAACCAAAACTTCCATCCGTCTGGACAATACACACACAGCTCCATGAAGTCGCACATAGAATTAACACAAAAAACTGCCATTGATGATGGTTCACAAATAAAGAAGCGAAACGCCTTTCATTTAGTTGCAATAGACGGAAATAAACCTCCATAAATATTTAATACTGTTAAATTAATACCCCGTTTCATCGTAAAAAACTATAGTTATTTCTGTATACATGTAGATAAAAAAAAAGCTTTGTGTATTAATGATTGCGTAAACCATGAATTCCTTCCCAGGCTATCATTTAAAAAAATGCGTTCAATATCTTAACAGTTTAGAAGATGCGATGATTGTTACCTCCGCACAATTCAGGTTGCACGTGAAGAAAAAAGGCGCGCTAGTCGCGACGCTCCCGTACCGTAGATATACGAGCCAAAATCTCGAAAACGGAGACCGGTATCGTCGTGATCTCAAGTTTAAAATTAATTTCGAATTATTGGCTTCATTTCATCCGGAACAATGTATGACCTAAAATGAACCATAAGCAAAGTAGCCAGCGACTACATTTTTCGATGTAAACACTTCAAGTTTAATGCAATAGGTTACTTAAAAATTAAGTACCTGAATAACTATGAGGAATTTTGAGAAATTAGATACTTCGTTATCAAGCGGGGGTATGAAACTATAAGATATGCAAAAACAATATTTTTTTGTGTGTTTGTTTCCTCAAACTCGACAGAGATGTAATAAAAAGTGAAAAAAAAAAAAAAAAAAAAAAAAAAAAAAAAAAAAAAAAAAAAAACACGCATAACCGAAAGTAGTGCTTTTTAATTTTTTAAAGGAAAACGAAAGTCTGCAACGAAAAACTAAATGTGGGAACTGATGTAGCTTTGCTTCCTTAATATGCAGTATTTTTTACAGCAAAAAAATCGGAATTTTTATTTTCGTCATGACTTTCCCGAGTCGCCGAAAAGGAGCCGCACCTTGGTAAACGGGAGCGGCTCGCGTCGTGCTTCCGACTCGCCACCGTCCGCCAAGGCCGAAAAATGGAGGGGGGCCCAGCCGCAATCGCAGTTAACAGCCGCGTCTTGGACAACCCACCTTTACAAAGGGCAAAATGGTCTTCACAAAAGATAGATTAAATAAAAAAAGGGGGTGGCGTGTTTATTGCTGTTACAAACGGTTTATCCTGCAGCGAAATTGAGGCCTATACTTCCGGTGAGTTGGTATGGGTAGATGTTATACCTGACAACCGGAATAAAGTAATAACTGGATCTTTTTATCGGGCCCCTGACTCAGATGAAGCAATTGCCGAAATGTTCAAAGAAAGCTTGAATCACATTTGGAAAAGGTATCCAAAGCATACTGTTATAATCGGTGGTGACTTTAATTTGCTCTCGATATTTTGGCATAAATACGTATTCAAAAACGGAGGCAAATATAAAACAGCGTCCGAACTAGTTCTGAATGCTTTTTCTGAAAACTACTTCTTACAGTTAGTTCATGAACCCTCTAGAATAGTAAATGGTTGCGATAATACCCTTCAACTCCTAGCATCATATAATCCTGAGCTAGTAAAGAGCATTAGCGAACTTAGAGTTGTAGTAGCGAGACTGAATATTAAAACTCCCAAATGCACTAAAAATAAACGAAAAATATATCTATTCAGCAGAGCAGATAAAAATTCGCTTCACGATTTCCTGAGTGATAGTATTCAGTCTTTGAAAACTAAAAATGCGAGTGTACATTAGATGTGGCTTACTTTTAAAACACGTCCACTGATTGTGTGGTCGTGTTACTTTTTGATTTATTCTTTAACCGAAAGTGTTTCTGCACCATTAATGTTATCTATCTGTGTGTTAATTATTTTATTATTTTTATCAATGATCAATCCCCCATGTTTATGTATGTGTGCCCCACATTTATATATGTTTCCACCTGTGTGATTGAACTTGTGTGTTCATGTCAATGTGGAAGGTTGCTCTTTATTTTGACTGAATGCTTACAGTCGCCGCCTCCCGCTTTAGGCCTCGTTCTGCTGTAGCTAATAACGCATTCGTTTGTCGTCTGCGGTGGCGTTTGCTGGCTGGCCAGAAACAAGCTTATTTGGCAAGATGGCGAGGTGGCCGTGTTCTTAGTGTTGTACCAACCTAGTCTTGGACGAAAGAGGTGACAGGAGAGGGAATGGTCTTGGCCAGGTAGCAAGGGTTGGTGAAAACTAGTCTCTGAACGTGCTCTGCGTCGTTTTTAGCGCGCCCTATATCGGGTGTGTGGCAGGGGGAGTTTTTTCCATGGCCTTAGAGCTACACACTTGACTCTTCATTCTGGCTCCAACGAATGTGGAAGTAAGTACTCCGCTGAATCATGCTGAGGGGAAGGCATGCAGATAGGACTTTACTCTCTTTGTGATCAGGCAGTCTTGGTTTTTCAGTGATGGTTCTCTTGGGTAATTCTTTCGCTATTTGAGACGAGTGTTTCATAATTTACAGAACTCGAGTAAATTCAGTGTAAATTTATTATTTGCATTTTCATTCCAGATTGTATGTCCTGTTTTGCGTAAGTTAGAATACATGTGTGTGTCTTTCAGCCTTTGTGTAAATTTAGTGTGTTTGAATTTCCTTGCTGTTTTTAACTAACTTTTCACATCGCATCTGTATCTGTGAGTAGGCTAAATATTTCTTAGATTTTCTTGTTTGATTCCATCTTTCCTGTCTGGTATGACCGATTGCACCATGTGTTTTCATAATGGTTGTTACTTCAGCCATCAGCCATGTTTTTGTTAATACTAGCTTACTTCTATACGAATTCCGGTGTGTGCTTTACTCGCTTATTCAAGATTAATTTCTGTTTGAGAATGTTATGAAATTCAGTGTGGTTGCACACCACATGGTACCTAAGAATAGTGAGCCACAGCCTCCCCACACATGAGTTCGTTTATTGCACAGTATATTTAAAGATTTTTGATCAAGACAACCCGCCATCACGTCAAGACGCCGCTGATGTTTCATTTTGCTGCTGTTATTGAGTGTTCCCACAGAGTAATTTATTGCCAGAATTATGCGCGTGTCTGTGAATGAATGAATGTTCTTTCAGCTACTCATTGTGTATTTGAAAATTTTCTCCCACGTTACCAACATATTGAAAAAAGGGCAGAAACAATTTCATTATGGGTAGTAACTATATGATTTAATTCACTTTTGTACAATGTGTGTGCTTAATTTGGTCTCCCCATATTTACTTGCTTGTTATTTTACTGAATAGATTATGATTTTAAAGTATCAAACCTGTGCTTTATAATTTCATGCACCCAATTCTATGATTAATTATCTATTCATTTACTTTTTAACGTTGATTTTGTGTTTGTTAAAACGTTGGCTGCTGCCTTAAGGAATGAGCAGTTAGATACATTTCTGTTGCGCATGTACTGTGGCCACTCATAAAGTAACTTAGAGCAGCAGTGAACGTTTTAACTTACATTTGCAGGTCTCAACTGCCCGAGATCATGCTTATTTTCATAACAGGCTACTTTCACTTTCAAAGAGATAATATCAGTAGCAATCGAGAGATTTATACGAAATAGATTAATAAAAGAGGGGGCTGATCCCCGTGGTATACAAAACAGGTCAGATCACTGTTGCAGAAACAAGGAGAAAACGCGTGCAAAATTTAAAGAGAATCCCCGAGACTGGGAAACTCGCAATATAGCGCTTACTTCAATGCAAGAAGCTTATAATAGTTTCCACAACGAAATCCTGTTTCGTAATCTGGCAGAAAAGCCACATAAATTCTGATCATATGTGAAGTACACTACCGGCAAAACACAAACAATACCTTCACTACGCGATAGCAATGCTAATACTGCCGATGACAGTTCTGTTAAAGCGGAATTGCCGCGACCGTCCGCCGTCGGGGGTTCGAATCCCCCCTCGGGCATGGATGTTTATGTCGTCTTTAGTATAAGGTAGTTCATAAGTAGTTCGTAAGTTTAGCGACTGATGACCCTGCAGTTAAGCTTTACAAACATTTGAACATTGTATACAAACTAGATTCATCTCGGAGTATGTTGATGTAATAGCTCCATACATAGCTATTGTATACAACCGATCACTCAGCGAAACATCCGTACCCAAAGACTGGAAAGTTGCCTAGGTCACTCCAGTATTCAGAAAAGGCAATAGGGATGATCCCCAAAATTACAGGACCATCTCATTGACGTCGATTTGCAGTAGGATTTTTGAACTTATACTTTGTTCGAACGTTATGAACTACCTCGAAGAGAACGACCTATTAACCAATAGTCAAAACAGATTCAGAAAGTATCGCTCTTGCGAAATACAGCTTGTCCTTTATTCACATGAAGTGATAAGTAGCCATAAGGGATCTCAAATTTATTTCATATTTCCGGATTTCCAGAAAGCTTTTCACACTGTACCTCACAAGTGGCTTCTAATGAAATTGCGTGCTTATGGAATATCGTCCCAATTGTGCGACTGGATTCGCGATTTCCTTTCAGAAAGGACGCAGTTTGTAGTTATTGACGGTACGTCATCGAGTAATGCAGAAGTGATGATATCTGGTGTTCTCCAGGGAAGCGTTCTAGGTCCCCTACTCTTCCTTGTGTTTATAAACCATTTAGGAGACAATCTGAATAGCTGTCTTAGACTGTTCGCGGCTGATGGTGTCGTTTATCGGTTAGTGAAGTCAACAGAGGATCAAAAGCAACTGCAAAGAGATTTAGACAAAATTTCTACATGGTGCGAAAATTGGCATTTGACACTAAATAATGAAAAGCGTGAAGTAATACACATGACCACTAAAAGAAAAAAAGAAACACGATAAATCAGTCAAACCTTAAGGTCGTAAATTCTACCAAATACCTAGAAGCTACAATTACGAACATCTTAGACTGGTGAGAACACATAGAAAATATTGTGGGGAAGGCGAACCAAAGGTTACGTTTCATTGGCAGAACACTCCGAAGATGCAACAGCTCCACCAAAGAGACTGCCTACATCACACTTGTGCGTCCTCTCCTGGAGTACTGTTGCCCAGTGTGGGATCTTCACCAGACTGACGGAAGAAATTGAGAAGGTTCAGAGAAGGGTAGCTGGTTTTGTTTTAGCAAGTTACAGGGGGGGGGGGGGGGAAGCGCCACGGAAATGTTGCGCGTTTTGAGGTGGAAATCATTAAAAGAACGACGTTATTCGTTGGGGCGAGATCTATTTGCGAAATTTCAATCAATGACTTTTACTTCTGAATGTGAAAATATTTTGCTAGCACACACCTATATAGGGAGACATGACCATCCCAATAAAATAAGAGAAATCAAATCGAAAACGGAACGATTTAGGTGTTATTTCTTCTCGCGCACTGTCAGAGAATGGAACGGTAGAGAATGCTTAGAAAGTGGTTATCGCGTTTTTTTATCTGTTCGTCACGTTCAACTAAGTCGGATATAATTTTAAGAGTTTTGTGAAAAATTATTAAGAAGTTGTTTCTCAAAAAGTTGCATAAGCATTTATATATTGATTTCTGAGTGAACCGTAGCAGTATAATTAACTGGTAATATAGTACCTACTTGTGTGATATTAGTTGAATGAGACTCTAAATGTGTTACTTCCATATCTGTTCGTCGAAGAAATTGTGAGGTACTCTCGTCCTGTGTGGAGACGTAATTTTCAGCTTTACCTGACTGTACTAGCGTTACGTGGCGAGACTCGTCCAAGGTCACGGATTGTTGCGTCATGGTGCTGTTGACACAGTCCATCCTGATGGCATTGTCGTTAACTAGTAAATCATTATTATCTGAATTCAATGAAATTTCGTCATTAAGGTAAAGGTCACTTATTTGTTCTAAACATTCGTCATTTTCAGTCAAATTTCTCTGTGCGCGGGTCCTACGCACTGATCGCGTATTTGATGACATATTATTTGAAAATATAGCGTAATATCAGAACAAAATTACCAGAAAAATATTTTATCATGAAGGAAATACTTAACACATTGAACAAAACACAATGATACCATTTAAGCACTACAAAACTTTGAAATAGATTTAAAACAGTTAGTCAAAACTTGTATCAACTGATGACATTAATATGGTAATAGTGCAGTTTATGCGGCAACGGCTAGCAGTCGCTCTCGCTAGGTTAGGAACGGCAGAGAAGTCAATCAGGACTCGCGTCGCCGCGGCCATTTAGAAAGATCGTTACAATTGTACTATGTAAACAAACGAAGCAAAAGCTTTTGACAATCAACAAGCTACAGTTGCTATCAGTATGGATGTCACTTGATCACTGTTTCGAACATATCATAAAATAAAAACATGCTATACCTGCTCTATGGTTGACAGGTTCTTGTATGTACCCTTGTTCGGTCAGCAAAAGTAATTCCGGTAATTTCCAAGAATGCTTGCAATCGTGGTAGCTCGAACTGAAATATATATATATATATATATATATATATATATATATATATATATATATCGAACGTACAACTGTAAGTCGATAGGTTTCTGAACCGGAGATCGGAGATTAACAAAAAAAAAAAAAAAAAAAAAAAAAAAAAAAAAAAAAAAAAAAACCTCGTTTAACATATACATACAGAACTTTCACTTAAGATGATCACTGTTTCGTACAGATCATAAAATATATATGCTATACGTTCTCTATGGTTGACTGCTGTCGTGTATTAATAATAGGTCACTTATGACCGTAATACGACAATTATCTAAAAATCTCTTATAAATTCCTAACGTAGTGAGCGCGACGGCTAGCCGCTGCCGCATAAACTGCACTTTAACCCAATAATATAGCATTACCGAAATGTCGGGTTGCGAAAAAAATCGTTATGCAATGCACAGCAATTCGGTTTTGCAAATCATTTGCGAAAATCACAGTGCAATTCTCAGCAATGCGGTTTTGCAAATCAGTAGCGAAAATCGTAATTCATTGCGCGACACTGCGGTTTTGCAACTCAGTCACAATGAATGTAACGAAAAAATTTATCATTAAAATGGGTTAATTGCAGAAGCGTTACGATCAGGTAATTTAAACAGTTCGAATAAAATGCGCAGCGACTGAGTGACTGGGCCGTTACCGCTACGGCCTCTCGCAGTCGAAGCGCTCACTCTCAAATCGATCGATAGGTCCAAAGATTACTGTACCACTTACAATGTATATCTGTGGCCAAATCACATCATCAACTACATTGAATATCTTTGCTTTAAAATACGTACTAAATTAACTGAGCACAGTGAAGAATGACAAACAGCACAAATAATCAGACATGATTAACTTTGTAAGTACTGTGTGAACACTATAGTGGCTTTAATACTACAGAAAATTAATTATGTTTGGAAAATATACGGGAAAGTTGGAAAATTTGAAAAGTGTGGAAAGTTCGTATTAATTCTGTTTTTCAATGAACTCAATCCTATAACTGACGGTTCTCACTAAAGAAGTTATTAAAAACCACCAGAAACCACTAGATTTTATTCGTGTGTTTAACAAAACCAATATGTTGTAATTATTTGAAGTAATGAGTATGCTGAGTAAGCAAAAATATGATACAGTTAAATTTATCCCTTGTATTTAAGAGCTAGAACAGATTTTTTGAAAAACAAAAATAAACAGTTGCAGGTCGAAATTTTATATCCCTTTTATACTTCGTAACAATTTCTGTCACGTTGTTTCTACCAAAAATGCATTTAAAAATGTATAATTTTCCCACTGTAAACGTGCTATATTAAAGTGTTACAATGAGACTTAATCGTTGGTTTTCAGGATCACGGAACTTTTACATTAATTATAATAATGAAAGATATAATATCTAGTGTCCCGTATTTTCATGGGGACCTATCTAAAATAGCCCCGTAAAAGTGTCCACAAAATATGAAGTATGCATGCAGATGCATAATTATTTGTACTATTTTTGGAATATTTCTCTCTGTATTTTGTGGTCCTGTTTTATATATTGTAAGTTATAATGCATGTTTCTGACACGTGTAAATAAAAAAGCGCGCATAACAATATGAACGCACAAAATGGGGATAGGTGATATAAATTCAGGAGCTACGAGACGTTACAAAATTAAATAGTACTGTTACTGAATGCTGCCTTCATCAAGTGTTTTTAAAAATAGTTTTTCATAAAACCACCGAAATATTTTTACAATCCACCATAATTCCATTAGATGCAAAATTTTCCCACTAGACAGGTACTCAAAACCGCCAGATTTAGTGGGAAAACCACTAACATGGTAACACTGCTCAGAACCACTACTTGTTATTTGCTTTCCTGTTCCACTCCCACGCAGAACGAGGGAAAAACGAATGCTTGTATGCATGTGTACGAGCCGTAGTCTCTCTGTCTTATCTTTGTGGTCTTTAAGCGAAATGTGGGTTGCCGACAGTAAAATCGTTCTGAACTGCACTTGAAATTCCGGGTCTTGCAGTAGACTTCGACAGCGTTTGATCACTCTCCATGAAAGATGGCAAGTATACATATTTTTCATAGATAGCTGGAAAGAGGGAGGGGCGAGGAGATGTACAGAGTCAGGGACGTGGACAGGGTGAAGGAGCAGTTGAAGACAGAGAGGAGTATGGAGGAGATGGACTAATGGAACATCATTATATAAATACGCTAATACGGAAATTGTGGTACAGATTACTAATTTATTCGTACAAGAAGGCCAATGAAAGTTACATAATTCGAAAGATTGTTTGTCGTAGATTTCACGAATATAAATATTATGTGTGCATTTAGGCATTAAAAGTGGTGAAAGGAAGTAGAAATTTTCCTATCTACAGCTTCGATCAAGTTCTACATTCTCCAACAATCAGCTCACTAATTGGCTATTTGCCTCCATCAAAGACGCTGTAATGCCGTGCATCTGCAGTATTAAATCAACGTATTAAAATAAGTGAATATCGAAATATGGAGTACTCCCAACTCACTTTCTTGTGCCGTTCAAATGCTTCATTTTCGCAGTGATTAAGAGTGGTTAAAGGAAATGGATGTTTTCATATGAATGCCGATATACATGATGATGCGCCGGGAGAGGCATGTAGCGGTGCACAGGTGGAACTACGAAGTCGACAAACTCTGGAATTCTGAATATCGCAGTATCGAAATAACATTATTTCTTGGCGTTGTATAAATATACGAACACCGAAATTGTAGTTCCATTTCAAATATTACGCTAAAAAAAAAGGTAAAGCAGTCAATAATCCGAAGATTGGTTTGAACACCACAGTGCTTTACTAGGCATGGTCCTGTTTGGAGGTGGTATGCCGTTGCCTTCCTCCGACCTTCGAACTGACTAACCCAGCCAGTCATAGGGGGACCTACAGTTTAGCGTGGGTTCCGAACCACGGTGCTACTCGGTATTTTTCACATGAGCAGTACTGCCAGAGGTGAAAGAAGTGGATGAAAGTTATATAATTCGAAAATAGCATGAGAAGTATATACTTCCGTTTTTATTTGTTGTTCTTGTGTCAGGCATTTTCCTTGACATGTAAAAGATACCGTTTCATATCTCCCAGTGCCGGTTAAATTTTACCAAGTATCCCAGCGGCCTCCTATGATAATGTTGGCAACAAATGCTGAATAGTGAGAACCCTGTGAGTCTTCATTTTAGCCACTCGCTTGACAACGCTGATGTTTTCTCATGGAATCTTCGTTTTACGAGGGCAATTATTTTTACTGAGCGGACGAGGGTACATACAAGAATCTGTCAACCATAAAACAGGAACAGCATTATTTGTTTACTTCATGGTCTGTACGATTCACTAATCAAGACATTCTACGTAGTTCGAACAAATGGGCAAAGATTTTCTATCGTGTTGTTGATGTTGCCACCATAATCAGGCGAGGCCGCCGACATGATACGTAAAAGTTTACCCCCAGTGACCATTGTAAACACAATTGGTCGATTTTCGACCACAGGCAATAATAGTTCAGATAAATAGGCCTACGTTACTGTGAATTACACGTAACAATGTTTCTATGAGAAGGATGGGAATCGGAGATAAAAGAAGAGGAATGGACGGAGGTAGAAAGAGTGGGAGGAGGAGACAGATAGAGATAGCCGTCCCTACTCCATTTTGCCTGCTTCATTCACCGCATTTTTGTATTTTCTCCTTTCATCGGTTAAATTCAGTACTTCCTGTGTCATCCAAGGATTTTTTGTAGTATTTGTCTTTCTACCTATTTTGGCTTATGCTGCGTTCATTTTTCCCCCGTTCCTTAACCCTTTCAGACCTTGCGTCCAATATATTGGACACCGACTTTTTACTAACTTTAGAACACTATACTATTTCGATTTACTTTGAGACCCAGTTACCTGTTTAGTTTAGTGCTTCTTGCTACCACCTGTCACCAGAATGCTACAATGAAAAACAGCGAACGTGAAGGACCCGTTGCGGAGTGCGTCAGACAGGATGTCAGTAGCTGAAACTATTATTTGTATTAATTTATGAATTTTGCACAAATTCTAGTTGGAGATATGACTTTTTATTTCACATCCTTAACTGCATTCCAGACCCAGTGTACAATTTATTGGACACTTTATTTTGGAAGCCAAGTATCTAAATTTTTAATTTTGCTCAAATATATAATAGATAGGGCCTTATGGACATGAAAAAGTGCAAAAATTCATTTTATTCTTTTTTTAAACTAATTCAGGACTGAAAGGGTTAAAACTGTTGCCTAAAGCTACCTCTAAAACTCCCAGAAGCCTCAGGTTCCTTCATTTTATCCAGATGCTTTTATTTTCTAACCTTTCTGTAGTTTCTTCAGTTACAGTCTACAATTCATAACCAATAACATATGGTCAGAGTGTATATACCCGTGGGTATGTCTCACAGTTTGAAAGCTGGTTCTTACCATTATAAAATCTGTCTGGTAACTTCCAGTATCTCCTGGTCTCCTCCACATATATGACCATCTTTAATGATTCTTAGACGAAGTGTTGGTTATGACTAAATTACGTTCTGTACACAATTGTACCAGGCAGCTTCCTCTTTCATTCATGTTAACTGATTCTTCCGTCGCTTCTTGGTAGAACTTATTCATTATGAAGATTAAAATACACAAATTTGTGTTTGTTCTACGCTTTTGTTTATTTTGTGAATAGATTTTCGGGTTATTAGGCCATCATCAGACATTTACTGATTTTCGGGTTCTCGGAAAGATCTTTTGCTAAGGTATGGCTGTGATAATTATTGTATGCTTCGCGCAACGATCTTTTTATAGACGCACGAATTTCTACTAACTTTTGCCTGTCATCATTTGCGTGTTCTTTTTTGAATCGAGAGTGCAACAGCCTTTGCTTTCTCAGCAGCTTTCTAACATTATTATTATACCACGGTGGATCTTTTCCATCATTAATCGTCTTTACTGGCACATATTTCTCTAATCCTTTATTAACAATGCACTTATTTAGTCCACAATTCCTCTACATCCATAGTCCCGGAATTAAACGATGCCCATTCATTTTTTGTGCGATCGTAACATTTGCTTATCGGCTCTTCCCAACAAAAACACGCTCCTAGCCTTCTTGATTGGTTTATGAGCTTTGGTAACCATCGACGCTAAGACGATATCATGATCACTAATTCCTGTCTCTACACAGACATCGTTAATAAGTTCAGGCCTGTTTGTGGCTATGAGGTCTAGAATATTTCCGTTGCGCGTGGGTTGCCGGTTTAACTGCTGAAGACAGTTTTCGGAGAATGTGTCCAAAAGTAGCTCGCAAGACTGTTTGTCTGTACCGCCTGAAATGTAACTAGCGGGGTCCCAATCTATACTCTTAAGGTTGAAGTCTCCTCCGACTAATATTACATGGCCCGGATACCTATGCACTACCTGGTGTAGACTTTCCTTGAATGATTCTAAAACTGCTACATCAGCACTGGGGGGCCGGTAAAAACACCTAACTATTAACTTTACTTCTTTTAGACCTGTTATACGTGCCCAGATAACTTCACAGTTACTTTCAACCTCGATCTCACTAGAAACAATATCTTTGTCCACAGCGATGAACACTCCTCCAGTTGTATCAGATCTATCTTTCCGATATACATTCCACGCTTCGCTAAATATTTCTGAACTTGCCACATCATCATTTAGCCAGCTTTCGGTGCCTAAAACTATCTGAGCGCAATAACTTCCATGCAGTGCTGCAAATTCGGGAACTTTGTTTCTAATACTCTGTAAGTTCGCGGCTAATATTTTGATGTTCGAATTTTTGTTCCGAACGTGGCCTGAATTCGCTGTTTGAATGCTGACAGGCGAGTGCTCATCAGAGTTATTACCTAGCCTAAAAACCACCATGTGCACTCCACAAGTACTCTGCTACCCGAGTAGCCGCTTCCTTAGTGTAGTGCACCCCTGATCTATCTTGGAGCACCCTACAATTTCCCACCCGATAACGCAGATCCAGAAATCTGCAGCCATGACTGTCACAGAGTCGGCGAAGCCTCTGGTTCAGACCCTCCACTCGGCTCCAAACCAAAGGACCCCGATCAACCCTGGGAACAATGCTACAAATCGACAGCTCTGCTTGCATCCCGCGCGCGGAGGCAGCAGCCTTCACCAATTCCGCCAGCCGCTCGTAGGACCTAAGGATGTCCTCAGAACCCAAGCGACAAGCGTCATTGGTGCCTACGTGAGCCACGACTTGCAGTCGACTGCACCCCGCACCGTCGATAGCCGCCGGCAAGGCCGCCTCCACATCTCGGATGAGGCCCCCCGGCAGACACACCGAGTGCACGTTGGAATTCCTTCCGGATCTCAACGCTAAAGAATACTGCAATTACAGTAATTCTTGTTTAATTTTATTTTTATTCACTGTACGGATGTTGTAAGAATTTATGTTTGCACTGTTTCTCTATGTATGGTATTATGTTTCCCTTTGTCAGTACTATTAATTTACAGATTTCATTCATATAATTATTACACTGTAACTGCTCCACGAAAGAAGTTAATTTACTTTTCTGTATGTAACGTGTCTTCTGTTTTACTGACAACACAAGTTCTTTGACAGAACTTCAATAAATGTCTGATGATGGTCTAACCTCAGTCATTCCTTTTTCCCAGTCCATATTCACCTACTATTTTTCCTTCCTCTTCTTTTCCTACTACTGAATTCCAGCCTCCCGTCATAATGAAGTTTTCCTCTCCCTTAACCAAGTGAATAAGTTCCTTTACCTTCTCTTACGTTTCTTCGATCTCGTCATCTTCGGCAGAGCTAGATGGCATACAAACATGTGCTACTAGGAATAACAATTACGTCGCGGTTGAGTGGCCGAGCGTTCTAAGGCCTCTAGCTGCGGAGCGCGCCGCTGCTCGCCGTCGGAGGTTCGATTCCTCCCTCTGGCATGGGTTTATTTGTTGTCCCTAGCCTTACAAACTGCTTAAACTAACTTACACTAAGGAGTTAAGTCGCCGGCCGCGGTGGCCGAGGGGACTGAGGCGCTCCAGTCACGGTCTGCACGGCCACTACGGTCGGGGGTTCGAATCCCCCCTCGGGCATGGATATTTGTGCCGTCCTTAGTCTTAGCTAGTTCATAAGTAGTTTGTAGGCTTAGGGACTGATGACCCCGTAGTTGAGACCCATGAGTTCTACAAACATTTGAACTTTTGAGTTAAGTCCCATTGATTTACAAACATTTGAATAACAATTACGAACAACTTAAATTGAACAGTACACATAGAATATATTTTAGGGAAGGCGAACCAGAGTCTACTTTTCAATAGCAGAACACTTAGAAGATGTAACAGTGCTATTTAAAAAAATGGCTACACTACACTTGTGCGTCCTATTTTGGAGTAATGCTGCGCATTGTGGGATCCGAACCAAGTAGAACTAATGGAGGATATAGAGAAATTTGAGAAGTGCTACTATTTTTGTTTTGTTTTATTGTCGCGGTATAGAGGAGAGTGTTACGGATATGCTGCACGAGTTGTGGTGGAAATCATTGAAAGAAAGTCATTATTCTTTGCGGACATATTCATTTTGCGAAATTTCTTTCAACAACTTTGTTTTCAGATTGCGAACATATTTCTTTAGCTCCCACATACATAGGAAGACATAATAATTGTATTGAAATAAGAGAAATCATATCGCAAAGGGGAAGATTTAGTTGTGACTTTATCCCGTGCGATGAGAATGGAACGGCAGTGAAATATGATAGAAGCGGTTCAGAAACTTTCTGCTATACACTGCACTGTGATTTGCAAAGTATTTTTGTAAAGGAGGGAGGAGGAAATAGACCGAAATGGGGCCATGAAATGGATATCATCAAGGACAGAGAGGATATAGACACAGAGAGGAGGAAAGAGGAGATGCGAGAGAGTGGTACAAAAGGCGTACAGGGAGTGAGGTTCTTTAGCACGTAAGAAAGGTTACGAAGTTTGTGTAATCCTGAGTTTTACAGTTCCAAATAGGGGATTCTGAGAAAATATTTTGAACGTTGCGCTAAAAAAGAACTCGATACTGGGATAATAACATATCAGCTCTAGAGATAGAGAAACTTTATTTTAAAAGCCAAACTTTGTTTCAGTATACACACGGTCTAACTTATTCCGTCACGACACTCCTATAAATTTTTGTTATACGCTGTTATACAAGCGGCCGGAAAGCTACATTTCTGAATACGATATGGGATGCGTACGAATAGAATCGTTTATATTAATTTTAACTTACATTTTTACGTTACGGAAAGTACGTAGTGCCATAAAGAATACGTAATAATAGCTCCATATTTGCCTTTCTTAGGTTTCCTTTACTTCCTTACAAGGTGCGAAATGGTACATTATAGGGCATTTTGTTTACAATTATCTTGTAACCTATAGGCTTTTACTGAATAATTTCATTTTCTATTAAATATAAAACATGGCTAGCAAACATTAGAAGACCTGCCCTTTGGCAGAAAGACGTCGCTCTTCTACTGAGAAACGATAACCTTTACTCATTACAGTTCCAGTAAAATCACTGAGGGTGGAACGTAGGAAACGTATACAGAATGCGGTAAAGACGGTATTTAACGTATTAAATCAGCCACACAGCTGTAGCTGAAGGTAAAACGTCACAGACGTGGCAATAAAACGGAGAAAGCTACAAAGAAGATCCGAATTTCACAATTGTTGCTAAAGCTGAACCACAAACGGCAAGAATGTAATTACACTCAAAAGAATATGCATGTATAAGAAAGACAAGTGAGGTGTAAAAATGTGAGAATTATTACACTCCCCATAGAATTGATATGCGTAAAAAAAATTTAAAAAAATTCAATAAATAAATAAAAATAAAAAAAGGTTCTCATTGTAAGAACAGACCATAATATAAATTTATAGTTCTCCTATGTTTATATTCTACTTACTTTCAGCAGAATAAGCTGCAAATATAAACATATTCGTAAGTATTTATTCATGACGAAGATGTTCTTTATACCACTGAATCAGTTAAATTCGGCTGTTCTTACATTAATTTACGTATTATGCATGTCTCTTGATGTTTCGCTAATGCTTGTAACGCAAAATGTATAGTAACTGTTTCGTTAATTATGTACAATAATAATTATAATCAAATGTAACTCTTTCGGCTAGGAGCGCTAGTGTCGTTGCAACTGTCAGTTGGTAACAACTTTCACAGCAGTGAGTATCGCGACTGTATATGCTAGACTGTGTAGGGTTACCATACGTCCTCTTTTTCCCGGACATGTCCTCTTTTTGATGCCAGAAAATGTGTCCGGCCGGAATTTATAAAATTCAACGAAATATCCTCTTTTTTTGGGTTCCGAGAAAGAAAACATATTTTTGGGTCATTGACGACAACGGGATCGTTCGCATTGCAGTTCCAAACTGTTCGCAACTATCCCGCGCATACACAGAGCGAAATTGCCGTTCCCAATTTCGCTCCCCGCATGGGTCTGACAGTTGCAAACGATTCGGAACTTTTCTGCGAAGGAACCCGGTTGTCTATCCTGTATTCAGCCAGTGTATTTTGTCTTCTGCATTATGTTCTTTGGTGTCGCTTTTGATGTACTTTGTGGTTTAGGTTAAAGCTGTGTTCGAGAGCGCAGGTAGCTTTTTCTTCAAAATAAATTATGAACTTAAATAGAAATACAATACCTAATCATAATGCCAACACAGAGCGTGCGGTTTTTATTATTATTATTATTATTATTATTATTATTATTATTATTATTATTATTATTATTTATTTTTATTATTTATTTATTTATTTATTTATTTATTTATTTATTTATTTATTTATTTTTTTTTTTTTTTTTTTTTGTGAACACATTGGACACATAATTTCAAAGATTTGAAATGCCTGAGCTTTTATCCGTACTTGTTGAAAAACAAACAGCTTTTGAGAGAGATATCGTCGTTCTTCAAATATAGTTGGTTCAAAAGTGAAAAACAGAAGAATGAGGCAATTGAGGTTGATAATATTTTTTTTTTTTTTCTACAATAACCACACAAGGTTGCTGTTTTAGTTTTCTAGTAGTTTTATGTCGTTAATTAATAAAGTTGTAAATTACATTATGTTAACAATAAAGTGTCCTCTCTTTTGATGATGAACATGTGGTAACCCTAAGACTGTGGTATACAGGAGAAGCTTCTTTACTTACCTATGATGGAGGACTATTTTTCTCTTTCGTGGATTCGTCAGAGATTATACAGGTAGACAATAAGCAGTTAAATGGAAAGCCGGAAATGATATCTTATTTGTGGGGTATTCCAAACCATGGCCGTAACATTAATGGAAATGGTAAACAGAATAACGGTGATGGATGTAGAAAGAATGGTACAGATCGCCAGCGATTCGGAAACAGTAACAGACAATTTACTTACCTAAAAGATCTCTACAAAATGTGAATCTTTATTTCACTAGCAATAGTAATAGCTTTGCATTATAATCAGAACAAGAACTGAAATTTCCCGAACGGCAATAGCCGTAACAGAAAAGGGAAATACAACACAAATAATTAAACAAATGGACTTTCGACGAACCAATGATATAACGCAAGTCCTAATGTAAATTCTTGGCAGTCGTCAAATACGGCAATTCCTGTGCTCTGTGCACCGAGCAGTAATCATGAAAATTCAATCAACGGAACGCATTTTTCCCATTCCCAGTTGTTTTCATTGGTTTACCCAGAAACGGTTAAGTAAAGGGCATATGGTTATTACACGTTTTTTGTTCAGGATCACTAATCACTAATAGTATCACCCCTCAAAGCATGTGCCTATTCCTATGACTCACCTACAATGAAGGACAAAAATCAATGAGCAACTTTAGGTGCCTATCTCGTGTTGATCAGACAAATACAACATACATCTATGCACGGCTCACTAAATGAAATATGACACGATGTGGTCTAAGAGCCGAGCAGTACATTTCTGCTTTCATGCCCAGCAACTACAATAGTTGCGGATGGTACCTTGTGCCTTTGAACCCGCAGTCAAACAGTATGCATAAGCTAATATTTGCAAAATAATAATAATATATAAAACACAGAACCACCCCCATGAATTACAAACATCGCCATGGTGGGATGGCTTGCGTGCCTCAACGATACAGATAGCCGTACTGGAGGTGCAACCACAGCAGAGGGGTATCTGTGGAGAGGCCAGACGTTTGTGTGGTTCCTGAAGTGGGGCAGCAGCCTTTTCAGTAGTTACAGGGGCAACAGTCTGGATGATTGAATGACCTAGCCTTGTTAACATCAGCGTATGTGGATTTGCCACACAGCTAGTGCGAACAGCTGAAAGCAAGGGGAAACTACAGCCGTTACGTTTCCCGACGACATGCAGCTCTCCTCATATACTTTTTCGATCTCCTCATCATCGGCATAGTTGGCATATAAACTTGTACTACTGTAGTAAATGTTGGCTTCGTGTCTATATTTGATACGACAATGCGTTCACTAGGCTGTTTATAGTAATTTCCCCGCATTCCTATTTTCTTATTCATTATCAGACCTACTTCTGCGTTACCACAAACTGATTTTATCTTTATATTCCAGTACTCACCTGACGAAAAATCCCTTTCATCCTGACACTGGACTTCACTAAGCCCCACCATATCTAACTTTATCTTGATGACGACATCCTCCTGAGTAGTCCCTGCCCGGAGATCCGAATGAGGGACTATTTTACCTCCGGAATATTTTACCCGAGAGGATGCCATCATCATATGTTCATACAGTAGAGCTGCATGTCCTCGGGAAAAGTAACGACTATAATTTCCCCTTGCTTTCAGCCGTTCGCAGTAACTGCTTGACAAAGCCATGTTAGCTGATGTTACAAGGCCACGTCATTCAATAATTCAGACTGTTTCCTCCTGTTACTACTGCAAAGGCTGCTGACCCTCTTCAGGAACCAAACGTTTGTCTGGCCTCTCCACAGATACCCCTCCGCTGTGGTTGCACCTACGGTATGGCTATCTGTATGTTGAGGCACGCAAGCCACTCCATCTCGGCAAGTCTGTGGTTCATGAGGGTGACCCTAGGGCCACGAAATCCACAGACGATGAGACCCAAGAAAAATACAGGGGCCCGCGGCGGAGTGGCCAAGAGCATTGCGCTGTGCTCCGATGGGCGAGGCCGTTCCCCGTCGGTGGTTCGAATTCCCCCTTCGGCATGGATGTCTGAGTCGTCTATAGTACTTAATGGCAAGGAAGTCAACACCCTTCCAATGAAATCTTGTTGAATTAATTCCCATGCTGGAACACCAGCTATATTAGTTCACATTATTTGCTAGAAGTTGACTTCTCTACAGCAAATCTGTTCTAACCCTCATCTGCCATTCTTAATTCAGACATTTTTCGAACTACTTAAATCCTATTAGCTTACCGGTATGATAGTATCGTCAAAAACTTCGCATTCTATTTTTTCACCCGGAATGTTCGGGCATGCTGCTTATATAATACGGATTATGTGGATCAGTAAAAGTACAATTTCTGTACACTTACTGACATGCCCATACACAACGTAAGACCAGTTCCAAATAGAAGTGCGGTCATTCAACAAGAGCAGATATCAGACTATACGCTGACCAAATTGATTTCGTTCATAGAACATTTTCCTTAAAACTGAATGTAAACTATGTTGAAATTGCAGCCGAGACATAAGAGGTCACGCCGTGGGCCTCATCCATATAAAATGAAACCAATATCAGCTCCTGTTGTGCTCCCAGTTTTAAATGAAATATCTCCTTTAAATTTTATACGCTGCTATGTTTGAGCAAAAACCAATATTTACGCAACGTCGATGCAGTGTGTTTTTACTTCGCCAAAATTTTTGAAACACTTCAGTTAATTTGATGCTGCCCAGCAAATGTGACAAATAATTAAAGTAATCCAATTGGTCATTGAACGTAAGCACCAAACTGTAAGATGTGCAAAAATAAAATTTTCTTTCGACGAGAAATTTTTCTAAAAATTGTATGAAAGTTTCATATTGGCCGGTACGCCGTCTCTAGGGAGAATTGACACTTTTGATAACCAAACTTCATTTATTTATAACGACTATCGAAAAAGGAATAATTGCATTTCTAGATAAATGTTTATACATATAGCGTTAAAATTGGAACCATTCACTGTGTTAGTTATTTAGGTACACGTCGTCCATTGAGGGAAAAAAAATTACAAAAAAAGTAATAAAACCGATTATTGTGATCTGTTCATAAATTAGGTATATTTGAACCTCTGAATCTGGAAAACACACAAATATTTCAAAACATTTTAAAATAAGCCTGAGAATCTCACCTTATGGAGATACAGTAAGAATTTAGATAGTTGTCAGTGATTAGGTGGTATAAAAACGGCGATATCCACAATTCATAGTTTTGACACCCAAAAATCAAGAACAAATCTCAATTTGCCTGGCCTCCAAGAAGTGCGTAATGTTTAATTTTTTATCTCGTTCTGTAGGATAGTTACATTATAGTAAATTTTTTACAGGTATTCACTATTCCAAAGTCTAGTCACAAAACTTTACCCTTGGTTTCTAGCTCCTAGAACACGAGTAGTGGCCGCTGAAGGCTGATATTTTCGCATCTTGCATTTCCAACATTGTCATGTTTTATATGTATCGTTGAAGCATCTGTAAGTTTCAGTGTACATATATTATTGGGAAACAATAGATGTTACCAGATTTTTTTATTTTCTTTTTCACGCATGAGATTTGACTGTAGTCATATCGCAATACAAAAATTATCCTTGTTGCAATCAGCGTAGAGTCAAATGTTCAAATGTTTGTAAATCTATCAGACCAAACTGCGTGGTCATCAGAACGTAGCTTACAAACTACTTGAACTAAAGTAAACTAACCCAAGGACAACACACACACCCATGCTCCAGGGAGGACTCGAACCTCCGATGGCGATCAACCGCGCGCTCCGCAGCGAGACGCCTTAGACCGCTCGGCTACTCCACCGCGGCTCAGCGTAGGCAGACGAATATACTTGGTTTTGTTTCAGTAATTCCCGCTATCACCAGGCGTTATTTTATTTCTCCATATGACATGTATTGGAGCGTGCATTCTGTGTCTTCTAAGGGGTCTTGTATCCGCATCTGTGTGTGTGACGGATACATTTTTCGCTAGTGTTCGGCCCAAGTTACGACACGTTGGGACCGATTTTTCGAGGAATAGTACCTTCATCGTCCGTGGCCGATTTGTTGGGAATCGATGAGTATACCCACCTCTGTGTGGTGTTCGATTATGTTTTGGTTCCTTGAACCACTCCGCCACCAGACGCGAGTTTTTCGAATGAGTTCAGACCGTTGAAGATACACGGAAACAGCACCAATGCCAAGCCTCTTTAAAAATAATATATTCAATCCTGTAAACGTGGACTTCTTGTCTTCTTAATGAAGCTATTAGATTACTCCCAACATAAAAGAGTCAGCATTGGTAGAAGCGCCATGATGTTTCTTTTGTTGGTTATAGTTACGTTAAAAGGCATCCTCAGCTTAAGAACAAACGGAGAATATCTTTAACCATAAAAATAATCTACATGACGAGTGAAAACGGAGACAAGGGTCGAAAAATATGAAGCGTCTCCACAGAGGACGAGACCCAAGAAAAATACAAGGGGCCGGACGGAGTGGCCGAGCGCATTGAGGCGCTATGCTCCGATGCGCGAGACCGTTCCCCGTTCCCTGTCGGGGATTCGAATCCCCCCTCGGGTATGGATGTTTGTGTCGTCTTTAGTATAAGGTAGTTCATAAGTATGTTGTAAATTTAGGGACTGATGACCCCGCAGTTAAGCTGAACAAACAAAAATATACTGCCATATGATTCTATATATATATATATATATATATATATATATATTGTTTTTTTTTTCATTAATATGTGTAACCTTGGCGGCGCGATAAATTTAGTTACTCTATCGAAATAATTTTTTAAATGTCTAATCAATCATACTTTTTTATAAGTCATAGCCCAAAGCACCTGAAATTCTGGATGGTGCGCAGTAATCAGATTAAACTACAAAATAGACGAACATGTTGCTTGTTGGGCATTCTTTGTACGAGCGTTGTAGAGAAATGTGCAGGAGTATGTAGCCGTAATAGTGTTCCACATTTGCAGTGAGAACACGAGATGTAATTCTAGCAGTGGTGTTAGAGTTTCGGAACAAATTAGAATACACCATTGATCCTACACAGCACTCTCCTACAACTACACTATGGCCACATGCTCTGCAAAATGATAACGTAATTACTTTAGGTTAACTAAGTTTATTTTCACTCCATATTTTTTGGAAATGTCATTTATCAAGAAATATACATTATCGATTATAAACCCATCTGTCTTATTGTGTGTAAAAAAAAAAGAAAAAAAATCTTATTTCCATTGGCAGCAATGCAATAATCTGTAATATCAAATATTCATTACGTAAATTCTGTGTGAAGATAAAGCCACAACACACAGTCCTAACGAAGACGGACGAGTCTGGCTTTTTCTGGAAGTGGGTCGACGCACCAAATTTGGACAACAGCACTTAGGTGCAGCAATCCAGTATGGCTCGCCCAGGAAGGAGTGATAGCTGAGGGCTTGGGCCTTGTAAGCTGGAGTAGTCAGACACCGACTTGTGTGAGCCCGTTACGATTGTGTGACAAAAGCAAAGGCATTCGCAGATGGCACCCGTCGGCTCGAAAGGCGAGGAGTGACACTCACGAAGAGTCAATGACACTGAAAGTAAAAGGTGTTTACCCCACTGCCGGATGGCATATGTTAAGCAGGGCAGTTGTCCCATTCTGCATGACTATGTGAATCCAAATGAACACAGTGACTCCGGCCACGATGATAAACTGTAAACAATCATTTGTCCCAGAATCGTGCCGTTCCCAAAAATAAATAAATAAATTCTGACGTTTTAGCGAGTGCTGTGTGTGTTGTGCAAAGACAAAATTCATTTGTTAGGAAGTATTTCTTTCATGTCTCTCAAAACATTGTACAAAAAGAATTGGTTTAACATGCCAAATTGTAAACTTTTATTCTTGCTTTTCATCATTTTTATTACTTTTAAATTGATTTCATGATATTTTTGTGTACGTTTATCTTTAATCAACAATCTTTGTGTGCACAAGACATGTACCTATGTATTTAGGCAGTGTCCTATAATTGTAATCACCACCCAATTATCACAGTAACAAAAACACCTCTGTAATTTTAGGTGTTTTAGTAATTGGTAGAAACATTTACAATGCTGTGCTGTACTTCAAATTTACGTATTTTACGTGGGATGAAGCACCTTAATTTTAGACAAACAACTGACTTAACAGAAACACCACTTCATTTTTTTAAACAAATCAGCAATATTGAAAATCCTATAAACAGGACGTTCTCTGTCTACCGTATATACAAGTACTACTAATATTATAAGCATTCAATCGATAACCACAGTTGAACGTATTATTGTAAGCCAAGATCTAGGTATGAAATGCTAGTCTTTTACATCCAATATATAAAAATGAATGTTTGTGTGTTCGTATTTTATGCGCGGTCATACCGTTCAACATATTGTAATGAAACTTTGTCAACATATTGTTTGCCCTTTCGCATTGGTCATACGCACCATTAAATGATTGTACGACAAATAGTTCAGGAGTTATGACGCAATAAACATAGAAATGCGCGGAAAAGTGCTGCATCATGCGACGTCTGCTTCTAAACCATTGTTCCGATTTCAACCAAATTTTTTATACATATTCCTTCCATGAGGTAACAATTGCCGTAGGGTAAGAACTGCTTGCGACATATAGTTTAGGAGATATGTCATAAACAAGTATATGGTTGAAAACCTGTGGCATCACCCGAGATGCGAATATAGACACTACATTCACCCTAAAATCTTCATGACATTTTGGACACTTGACCTTCTAAACAAGAGGAACGTCACTGTCACATTAAATTTTGGATGGTGCATGACGGAGAATACTTCACATGTGCACTTCGTCAGATTCTACAGTTGTATTCCGATCCTGATGAAATTTTTAAATATGACTGAACAATTCAGTTTATCAGAGCAGAATTAATATATTCACTTTACCTACAATCATTACAACTAATTAACGTGACTAAACAGTTAAATTAATAATCAGATTTCGGCGAAGTTTCTAATGAAATAAAATATCTGAAAACTCTATCAGCTCTCTCTGGAAATTAGGCTACATTTTTCAGGGTGATAGTCATCAAATAAACATTTAAAACATAAATATTGTTCACACCATGTGAATTTTGTGTAAGCAATTTAAAGTGAGAAATTTTTTAAAAAATATGTTTCAGAGGAAGAATTCTTCATTCAGATTTTTAAATGACTGTTTTTTTATGTCAGCTTTGATGCATACCAAGCGTACCGAATCATTGGGATGAAAACCACCAGAAGAAGGAATTTGTTGTTACCAACTTATGGTTTAATGTGAATTTGAAAATAAATCTAATATACAAAAATTAATATTTGTTAGTCTTTTTCGTATTTTATGCACGACCATATCGTACATCCGATTGCAATAAAACTTTGTCGACTCCTTGCTTGCACTCGCGTGAAGGCTACAGGCATACAAACTTTGTATGGTGCATGGAGGAGGGTGCTTTACATTTATTTAATTCTCTTCTAGCGCCTTCACGGTGAAATGGCTGGACGGATGTCAATCAAATTTGGAACAGAGATAGCTTATACCCTAATTATTATATGGGCTAGCTTTCGCAAGCCACCATATGGTGCACAACAGTTAATATGTTTGATACTCCTTCATGCTGAAAGGAATGGAGAGATTTGTATAAAATTTGGAATGCAGATAACTTGGGGTACCTTTCGTGAGGACTGATAACCGTCGCTGTTTAGTCCCTTCCAAAAACCAACAACCTTTCGTGAGCCACCGTACGGTGCGTGACGGAGGGTACCTTCCAATGGGTTAATACGTTTCTTTCTCTTCACGCTGAAGCAGCTGGACGGATTTGAAAGAAATTCGAAAGAAGTGAGAGAAGAGGGAAGGTAAAGAATAGTAATGCAGTAAAATAACAGCCAACCAGTTGCAAATTAAAGTTTAATAAACTTTACCGCGGTTTCAATTGATATAAATCAGTCTTCTTCAGGAGATACATGGACATTACATTCTTACTATCAATTGAAACCGCAGTAAAGTTTATTAAACTTTAATTTGCAACTGGTTGGCTGTTATTTTACTGCTTTGAATTACCGTTGCTGTACGCAGCCATGTTTAAAATTTTGTGAATAGTAATGATTCTCAGACGGAAGGAAGAAGTTAAAAGAAGTATTCACTAAAATTAATCGTCTGGTTCTCTGACTTGGTTGCTCTGCAGGGAAATCGAAACAACCTGGTAAAATGCCACCTGTGTATGAATGAACCGTGTTTCTCGCGAGCGAATCGATCAATACACGTGTGTAAACCAGAGTTTTGTAGTGCTTACTCCGAGTAAAGGGAAAAAGAAGGTTGTCAAATATTATAAAGTAGTAGGGGAAAGTTGGGTACGATAGTGACATTAAAGTATATTATATTTTTTTCTGACCGTTAAGTAGAAATCTGATACTTAATTCATGTAAAAACGATTGCTTAATGTAACTGCTTTGTAATAAAGCTTTTAAACGTTTCCTAACACTGAAGCTTAAATTTAGCTAGGCCTGTTTTTGTTAGTGATGAACATTTTATTTAGAAAACAAAGACATTTGTTGATACCTATCAAAAGAAACACAGACATAACATTTCTCCTTTGCATCCCTGTAATTTCAACCCGAACAATGAACAGATCCTACTTCATCAACATGGTTTTTTTTTTTTTTTTTTTTTTTTTTTTTTTTTAAGCATAGTGACCTAAAGTAGCTTCAGGGAAGTTGCACTTCCTAGCGGCACCTTTAAGAAGCTTACCGTTTCTTACAAGCTGCATTGCCTCTTTGAATAATTCCTAGTTCCATTTCTGTCATCCTGTCTTTCTTATGAACTGCATAATTAGTTATCTTAACCGCAGTCGACATTTTGTATTCAGACATTTACATGCACACAGTCTTCTTACACAATAAATTCATTAAACCGTTATTAAAACATCAGTAAATCCAAAGGGTTTAAGGAATCAACTCATATTCATTAATGCAGAAGTATTAGTTGCATGAAACTTATTCAAACCACAGGAAAAATTGTTACGAAAGCTGCATCTACTTCTGAGCTTCTGCTGTCAACAAAACATGATGACGAAGTGGTTCTATTTCAACACTTGTGCCTGCAGAGCGAGCTAAGGAAGCAATACTATAATGCACGTTGCTCAATCTGTAGAGCTAGCGGAGAAGTTGAAAATTTGTCAGACTTCTCGTCTGTGAATGGTAGAGTTGTGTTATAATGAAGAGTGTAGTAAAAAAATCTATACACTGATGGTGGGTGATAAGAAAGAAACATCAAGGAATCAAATGTTATGTTTGGAAATGGAATGTTCAACAGAAGAAAGAGCTCGAACTAAAAGGAAAGAGTCGAATACCCGATTCAGAACATTCGGATGTAGCTTGTAATTAGTGTGATGAAACAGAAACAGGGACTGCTTAAAGGTGGGAGGGGACTGAGGGTAATGCTCGACAGAAGGAAATCTGACTTCAGAGTGAAAGGAAACTTCTTTGTAATTTTTCACATCTTTCTTAAAAAGAATTCTTTTGAAGTGTCACACGAATTTTCTATCTCGCTAAGATTTTCGTTCTGAAGCTGTAGGTAGAGTTTACGATACTGTAAAAGAAATTAGAGGGGAAACTAATTATAATGAAAGACATTTGTTAGAAGAGTCAATATTACCATAAAGCAAGAAGCTACAAATGATGCTACAACTGCAGAAGTCGAAATAAAGAAACCGAGTGTAAAATAAACAAACCTCTCAACACGCAAAGCAAAACCATTGAATATTCATCACAGGGAATACTGAAAGGAATACCAACTTCCAGTCAGAGCTCCTGTCCAGGTGAAATACTGCCACGCCGAAGGAGGCCGAGGCTGTTACAGAGTGGCGACGGCCTTCTTTGCTGTCTCACTCGCTCTGCACAAATAATACCCGTTTCCTATTTTCTGTGTCTGACGTACATATCAAAACGATTTGGCAATTTATTTTTGTTTTCAGTAATGCATACAATGAATGCATTTAAAAGGGCCTGATGAAATATAATGCCCCGAAATTATTTCTCCGAAAGCTACAAAAATAATAAAAAACTTTTAAGGTCATTCCAAAATATTTCTGTACACCAACAGCCGTAAATTTTGACTGAACTTTATATTATTTTGCTACAGGTTTCGATACTTCATTGGTATCATATTCTGGCCACACCAAGGACGTCTATCTAATCACATGTATAGTCAATATGGCCATATTTACACAGGGTTCGTACGCCTCCTTAAAATCCTTAAAAAGTCATTTTTTCAATAAATAAATTTTAAGAGCCTTTAAAACTCTTTATTTTAACGTGTCCCAAAAATTACTTGTTCGAAATGTAGTTTTCATGTATCTTTGTTTTATATATTTGTTTTGAAAAAGATAATTTGGTACGGGATTTCTAAGCCCTTACTACACGATGATCCATGAAGAAAGGTATATAGGTCTATCGCGACAGACATCTAGCGGTAGAACAGGTGAAACTACGATTTTTAGCAGACGCATTATCCTCGCGCAGGCTTAGAGACCGGTTCTGTTCTGCCGCGAAACCGCACGTGCGCAGTAAGCGGCAAGTTCCCGGAAGGTGGAACTGCAGTAAGCTTTCTGCTTGTTAATTGTAAACAGGTTAGGTTATTTCTATACTGCTGTTGACGTCTGTGGACACCCCTTTAATTTCCAAGCTTTAAATGGGAGATATTTCTAATTTCTCTAATTTTTAATTTAAAAAAGGCTGTGTATAGTTTACATAATAATGTGATTAAAATCCCCATAAATTCATCTAAATCTACATACATCTACATAGATACTCCACAAATCACATTTAAGTGCCTGGCAGAGGGTTCATTAACCACTTTCATAACTTTTCTCTACGTTCCATTCTCTAACAGCGCGCCGAAAGAAAGAACACCTAAATCGTTCCGTTTTCGATCTGATTTCTCTTATTTTATTGGGATGGTCATGTCTCCCTAAGTAGGTGGGTGCTAGCAAAATATTTTCACATTCGTAAGTAAAGTCGGTGATTGAAACTTCGCAAACAGATCACGCCGCAATGAATAACGTCTTCCTTTTAATGATTTCCTCCCCAATTCGTGCAACATTTCCGTGACGCTTTCCCCCCGTAACGTGATAAAACAAAACGAGCTGCCCTTCTCTGAACCTTCTCAATATCCTCCGTCAGTCCCACCTGGTGAGGGTCCCACAAGGGGCAACAGTACTCCAGGAGAGGACGCACAAGTGTGATGTAGCCGATCTCTTTGGTGGAGCTGGTGCATCTTCGAAGCGTTCTGCCAATGAAACGTAACCTTTGATTCGCCTTCCCCACAATATTTTCTGTGTGTTCTCTCCAGTCAAAGTTGTTCGTAATTGTAACTCCTAGGTATTTGGTAGAATTTACGACCTTAAGGTTTGACTGATTTATCGCGTAATTGAAGTTCAGTGGATTTCTTTTAGTGGTCATGTGTATTACTTCACACTTTTGTTTATTTAGTGTCAATAAACAAGTGTGTAAACTGTTCAGTATAATTTGTAGCCAAACTGAGTGGTACTTTTTCATACAACGATCTAAAAATAAATATCGTTGCACAAGGGGATGTTCATGCTACAAACTTCGGAATCATTAAAGAACTGTTTTAATAGTGAGGTAAAGTATTCTTATACTTTCAAGTTTATGTATATGTAAAAATTATTTCGTTTAAGCCTACTAATTATGACATTGCAGTTGTTTGAAGTTTTGTGTACACTGTGTATGCATGTAAGCAGTGACTCCTCAAAAACTCCTTAGATTCAGAGACTCCTTAAAAATCCTTATTTTTTTCCACAAAAAAGGGTACGAACCCTGTTACAGAAATTCGTAGTTCTTGGCTATTCACGCGAAGATGATACCAATGGAGTATCGATATATTTCTTGCAGTTACCATCCGCTTGGAAAGTGTGTAGATAATGAACAGCACTGAAATATTGTAACACAATAATTTATTATGGCAGTATACAGAGTAATATGGACTTCAAGGTGCAAACAAATTACAGCACAGTACACTTACAGATGACACGACCAGGCCAAATTTTCTAATGTCAGCTGTTTGTGTACTTGTTGTCATTCTTTTGCAGAGTGAAGGCCATATTGCTCTGTATACTACCGTAATAGTGCGTTGCGAAATTCAGTGCTATTCATTGTCCACGTGCGACCTTCCCATCGGTACTCACCAATAAGAATTGGGCAATACATAACTCTGGGTAGTAAAAGTTTATGGCTCGTTGTCTCTGTTCATAGGGGCGAGTAATGTACGACAGCTTCTATGCCCTAAACAGCTACCCAATCTGTTTAAACAAGATCAATAATTTTTATCAATAATGAAAGGAGCAGCATTAGCCGTAAAATCTTTTGCTTTATTTAGGCAAATCGATTTCGGTTTTCCAAGAAACCATCTTCAGTGCTGTCAGCAAGTTCAAAACAGCATATTTGTGAAATGTACAATGACATTTACGTCTAACATATCTATTGACAACATAGCGTTTGAATTTGACTTCGTATGACGCCAGACAGTATCACGTGGATCTAGCTATGTTGTCAATAGATATGTTAGACGTAAATTTCATTGTACATTTCACAAATATGCTGTTTTGAACTTGCTGACAGCACTGAAGATGGTTTCTTGGAAAACTGAAATCGATTTGCCTAAATAAAGCAAAAGATTTTACGGCTAATGCTGCTCCTTTCATTATTGATAAAAGTGATTTTGTGGCTTTTGATCACACCCCTCCAGATAATGGAATCCAATTTAAAGATCAATAATTAATCTGTAGTTTAGCCAGTCTATCATTATACATATGAAGACCGTGAAAATATATTTAAACGAACACAGATTAAACCTCTGAATAACCAACAAAATTGATTCTAAGATAGAGAAGTGATTCACACACGAAGTAATTCATTATAAATGAAGTTTATTACTCATTTTGGACATGAAAATGCGGAGGTGGTCCTACTTTACCCATGTGTAAATAACTGAATATTTCCCCAACTATTGTTCATGAAAGGCACCATATCACACGCATCCGAGAGTAAAAGTTCCAAATTACCACTCGTAAATTAGTGTAATCCATGAAACATTTCAGTTCCAAATTAATCTGCGATTAAAGTATTTATTAAACACAGTTTGTAATCATGTGAGTACACGATTGCTGAATTATCACAGTTCCACAGCCCTACTACCGTGCAGAGCTTATCACTTTTCACCAGAGGCTAAGTTCTTCAGTCACAGTTCCGTAAATTTTCTAAGTCCACACATGCCTATCTCTTCAAATCACAACTTCGTAACGCACCTTCAGACTGCCCAGCGTCACAACCTTTCACCACCCCGTCTAAGTTACGAGTCCCTTCCCAAGCGTTCGAAAGCGTGCTCTACCTGCTCCCAAAATTGTATCCTTCCGCGCATCCTAACGCCTCATCTTTAAAATACAATTTCCCTTCCACAATATTATACATTTGAATATCACAGAATTAAATGCTTTGACCACCTCCCTATATATGTTATTTACATTTAACAAACAAATACATATTTAACAAAACTAAAAATTGGTTGAGACCTAAGCTCTTTGCTCAGCTAGCTATAAAGCGTGGCGTCTCACTATTCAAATATACTGCCGCCATCGAAGTATACTTACACAATTAATATTTAATTTATCATGGCTTTTTATACAAATATATGCAGTTATTGTCCACAAATACTTATAATTGTTTATTATAAATTAACTGCTGCATATCTACTATTTTTAGTCGGCCATGAAATATTCAAGTGGCAGACTACAACATAAAAAACGACCATTACTAAGAATAATATTAAACATAATAAAATACATATATAAATGTAATGCGCTTTGCTGGGTTCATATTTTGTGTTTCTGTGGTGAAATCTATGTTCTGATACAAGAATTTTATTACCTCAACGAAAAACAGAACAAGAGAGTAAAACAAAGTTTATTGAAAGAATACGGAAATAATGTGGTACGTCTTTTGAGATAGGTAGCGTGGTACAATTCTGCCCATTTGTGTCTTAAACTGTTACTCATAAACACTACGTATCAATAACTGTAATTGTAAGTCTTTTGATATTATTATTATTATAGTACTGAAATTTGTCGGCTTTTTATCTTTAAGGGATATTGAAATTGTAATTATGACGTTTGATTCTGACAAGTTTCCTGAATCTATTCGTTGTTGTTGTGGTTTTCAGTCCGGAGACTGGTTTGATGCAGCTCTCCACAATACCCTATCCTGAGCAAGCCTCTTCATCTCCACATAAGAACGACAACCTACATCTGTCTGAATCTGCTTACTGTATCCATCTCTTGGTCTCCCCCTGCGATTTTTTCCCCACACACTTCCCTCCAACGCTAAATTCACAATTCCTTGATGTCTAAGAATGTGTCCTACCAATCTATCCCTTCTTTTAGTCAAGGTATGCCAGAAATTCCTTTTCTCCCCAATTCTGTTCAGTACCTCCTCATTAGTTACGCGATCCACCCACCTAATCTTCAGCATTCTTCTGTAGCACCAAATTTCAAAAGCCTCAATCCTCTTCCTGTCCGCACTGTTTATCGTCCATGTCTCACTCCCATACAAGGCAACACTCCATACAAATGCCTTCAGAAAGGACTTCCTTAGGTTTAAATCAATATTCGATGTTAACAAATTTCTCTTTTTCAAGAACGCTGTTCTACCCATTGCCATTCTGCATTTTATATCCTCTGTACAGCGACCATCATATGTTATTTTACTGCCCAAGTAACAAAACTCATCTACCTCCTTTATTGCTTCGTTACCTAATCTAATTCCTTCAGCATCACCTTCAGCATCTTACACTGCACTCCATTACCCTAGTTTTGCTCTTGTTAATGTTCATCTTATATGCACCTTTCAGCACACTGTCCATTCCGTTCAATTGCTCTTCCAGGTCCTTTGCTGTATCTGATAGAATTACTATGTCGTCGGCAAAACGCAATGTTTTTAATTCTTCACCATGAACTTTAATTCCTTCTCCAAATTTCTCCTTGCTTTCCTTTATACCTTGCTCAATGTACAAATTGAACAACAATGGAGAAAGACTACAACCCTGTCTTACTCCCTTTCCAACCACTGCATCCCTTTCATGCCCTTCAACTCTGACAACCGCTGTCTGGTTTTTGTACAAGTTGTAAATAACCTTACGCTCCCTGTATTTTACTCCTGCTTGCTTCAGAACTAGAAAGAGTTTATTCCAATCAACATTGTCAAAAGCCATCTACAAAAGCTAGAAATGTAGGTTTGCCTTTTCTTCATCTATCTTCTAGGATAAGCCGTAAAGTGAGTACTGCCTCCCGTGTTCCTACCTTTCTCCTGAACCCAAACTGATCTTCCCCGAGGTCGGCTTCTACCAGCTTTTCCATCCTTCTGTATATAATTCGCGTTAATATTTTGCCGCCATGAATTATTAAACTGATGGTTCTGTAGTTTTCACACCTGTCTGCACCTGCTTTCTTAGGGATGGGGATTATAACATTTTTCTTAAAGCCTGAGGGTACTTCACCTGTCTCATACATCTTACACACCAGGTGAAACAATTTTGTCATGGCTGGTTCTCCCAGAGACTTCAGTAGCTCTGAGGGAATATCATCTACTCCAGGGGCCTTGTTTCGACTTAGGTCTTTCAGGGCTCTGTCAAATTCTTCTCTCAGTACAGTATCTCCTATTTCATCTTCATCTACATCCTCTTCCCTTCCTACAATATTGTCTCGAAGTTCATTTCCTTTGTAGAGTCCCTCTATATACTCTTTCCACCTTTCAGCTTTCCCTTCTTTGCTGAGAACTGGTTTTCCATCAGTGTCCTTGATATTCATAGAGCTATTTTTCTTATCTCCAAATGTTTCTTTTATTTTCCTGTAGGCTGTATCTATTTTTCCCCTATTTATACATTCTTCTACATCATTGCATTTGCCTTCTAGCCACTCCTGCTTAGCCATTTTGCACTTCCTGTCAATCTCATTTCTTAGTCGTCTGTACTCTATTTGGCCTGTTTCATTTACTGCATTTTTATATTTTCTCCTTTCATCGATTAAATTTAGAATCTCCTGTGATATCCAAGGATTTTTGTAGGTCTTTCCTTCCTACCTATTTTGTCCTCTGCTACCTTCACTATTTCATCTCTCAATTTTACCCATTCCTCCTCTACTGTTTTATTTTCCCCTGTTTCTGTCAATTGTTGGCTAAAGCTCCCTCTGAAATTCTTAAGAACCTCAGGTTCCTTCAGTTTATCCAGGTCCCATTTCCTTATTTTCCTACCTTGTTGTAGTTTCTTTAGTTTCAGCCTACAGTTCATAACCAACAAGTTATAGTCAGAGTCTATATCTGCCCCTGGATATGTCTTACAGTTTAAAACCTGATTCCGAAATCTATGTCTTACCATTATAAAAGCTATCTGGTATCTTCCGGTGTCTCCTGGTCTCTTCCACGTATACAACCTTCTTTTGTGATTCTTGAACCAGGTGTTTGTTATAACTAAATTATGTTCTGTGCAAAATTCTACCAGGCGGCTTCCTCTTTCATTCCTTTTGCCCAGACCATATTCACCTACTATCTTCCCTTCCCTTCCTTATCCTACTACCGAATTCCAGTCTCCCATAACAATTAAGTTTTCCTGTCCCTTAATTGTCTGAATAATTTCCTTTAGCTCCTCATATATTTTTTCGATTTCCTCATCATCGGCAGAGCTAGTTGGCATATAAACCTGTCTGTGAAAGCCGCCCTCGCTCAATCAAGAGCGTCATTTTCGGTTTCCTAGAACATTAGGAAAACCCTGACTTCCTGTATCCCATTCACTAGGTCCAAAAAGTTAGCCGGCCGCCTGGGGAACCCAACAGCCTGACAAAACCCGCCTTTCACATGGAAACAATCAGCTTCTCCCTGTATCCGTAATGTCACACAAACATGTAGTTAACACCTTCTCCTTTCGTCTGTATATGTTACATTTTCCACCCGGACTGGTATCTGCAAGGAAAAAAATAATTGCTTCGACGTTTGACCCAACCCTCGTATATACTGACTACACGGCATCGATAACAACATGAAATAAGCAACGACACAAATATAAACGTAAACTAGGAAAAAAAAAATAAGTAAAAGAACTTAAAGGGAATTAAGGGATTTTGAGCTGTGAGATTCTAGATAGAAAAACAATAGCAAAAGAAATACTGAAATAAAAATGAAACATGGGAAAAATGCAATGATAACGTTTCATTGTATGTAAATAGCACTTGTGGGTAATGTATGACACAAAATCACCCTGAAAGTGGCTCGTTTATTGAAGTTCTTGAATTCGATGTAGCATTGGGAGACCTTTTTTTCGTAATAATGAAGTACATTTACGAAACTGGTGAAATACGACGTGAGAGACTAGCGAAGTGTATAAGTGAAGTTACGTTTTTGGATGTTCTTTTATTTTAAAAAATTGATGTCGAGGGTTCGGAGTCTGCTTAGAGAAAAAAATGCTTTCAGAAATGTCAGGCACGCGTTATCGCGCAAGCGTTTAAGTGTAACGTAAAGCTTCATGTTTCAATTTATTAAAAAATAAATAAATAAAATAAAAAAACTCTCGGGATGCAGACAGATCTATCTTTTACTGCAGTCACAGGAACGTCCAGATTAATGTGCTGTGTAAAAGGGGAAAAAACTCACGTGATGAGGACAGATCGATGGTTAATAAACTCACAGACACGATCTGTAACTTTATTAAGAATGATGATTTATAGTAACGTGATTGCTGGTCATTTCACTGCTAGTAATTGGTGGAAGTAAAGTATGTCACATGTTGGCAAGTAAAGCGGAGGATACCACCCATTTTGTTTTAATAATGTCATCATTTTTCCTATAAAACCAAAAATTTGATACAAGTTCAACCGGTTCGAAAAATATAACGCGGTTGGTAAGACTGTTGCTTTAACCCTTTAAAGTTTATACCTGTAAACCAGTGAACCAACAAGGCAGTACCGTTAACGAATAAGTCCACACTTGTGCTTCTACGTTAGTTTATTTTCTTTAGTCACATTTACACTATATATCACAATCGCTTGCACAGTGGTAGAGTGCGAGACTGCAAATCCAAAGGTCGCGGGTTCGATCCCCGCCAGGTCCTAGGATTTTTATCTGCCACTTTGCACTTCTTCCACCTCTGGCAGTGTTGCTGATGTGGAAAATACCGAGTAGCACTGTGGTTCGGCACCCACGTTAAACTGTAGGTCCCCCTACAACTGGCTGGGTAAGTCACTTCGAAGGTCGGAGGAAGGCAACGTTATACCACCTCCAAACAGGACCATGCCTAGTAAAGCACTGTGGTGTTCAAACCAATCTTCGGATTGTTGACTGCTTTACCTTTTTTTTTATCACAATTTACAATAAACAACTTCGCCACTCACGTAACTATTGGAGCCGAGAACGGAAGATATTCGCGTACGAGCGCACTTACAAATTTTATACACATGACGTATAAAATGCGAACCGCACTGATGCCGCTATAAGCAGCTACCTTACCTACTCAGCCTCCGGCAAGCAAAAGACCACGGCCTTGCCTCCCTTGCACCCAGTTACGTGTAGTCACGTGATTGACCACTTTAGTAAACTTTTAAAAAATATACATAAACATTGAAATCACGACACTTTGTGATTCTCTCACACTGCATATCTAAACTAAAAAGGAAAGCAAGATTTATATCACAAACTGTTCATAGTAATTGTTGCAGTTGAGTTATTGACCACTTTAGTCAACTCTAATATATATATATATATTTATAGTGCTTTACTAGGCATGGTCCTGTTTGGAGGTGGTATGCCGTTGCCTTCCTCCGACTTTCGAACTGACTTACCCAGCCAGTTTAACGTGGGTTCCGAACCACGGTTCTACTCGGTATTTTTCACATGAGCAATACTGCCAGAGGTGAAAGAAGTGGAAAGTGACAGATAAAAATCCTAGGAGCTGGCGGGGATCGAACCCCCCGACCTTTGGATTTGTAGTCTGGCACTCTACCACTGTGCAACCGCGCCAAATATTTGTTCTGTAATGTTATAGTGCAGAATACTTCAAAGCAGAAATTCTGTAGCACTGAACTATGTAATCTAGCAGGCAGACGCTACCCTCGAAATAGCTCTCATCAGCAGAAGGCAAACACGTGATTTTTAATTCTGTTCGCGACCTATCGCGCATATTTTAGTTCGCGACCGGTAGCTCTCGTTTTTTTCGTCGCTCGGCCGCGAAGTAAGTCGCTCTTTTTAGTTCGTCCGCTCGTTTTGGCTTTTGCTACCGCTACTAAAACTACAGCTGAGCTGCATCTCAGCTCGAAATGACGGCAACTGGCAGAAGGGAATCACGCGATTCTGCGCGCTCTCGCGTCCTCTCGCTGTTACCCGTCAAGGAGCGGACGAACTAAGAGGCGAGGGATCTGCGAACTAGTTCGCTTACTTCGCCTGTGGGAGCGCTCTTCCGAACTATCGTTGGCGAACTACACAAGACTAATTTGAATCATGTCGTTCCGCGTGTTCAATGCCACATCATTGTGATTATAATCTCTTCTGTTACTCCATCTGGCCAAGAGGATTGAGGCGCTATACTACGATGCGCGAGACCGCCCCCCCCCCCGTCGGAAGTTCGAAACCACCTCGGGCATGGATGTTTGTGCCGTCTTTAGTATAAGGTAGTTCATAAATAGTTTGTAAGTTTAGGGACTGATGACCCTGCAGTTAATTCCTTTAAGCTTAACAAACATTTGAACATTTGATTTTCAACACCGTGTTTGCGTTACAAACGTCACTTTGTGGATCCGCCCTAATGCAAAACGTTTATTTACATACCCATACTAGTTTCGTCGGAAGTCTTACTATCATCAATGGGTTTTGTATTTGTTCTTCATGTCATTAAACTATTGTACAATCCATATTATTTGTCTCCTTTTTTGCGGCGTATAGCATGTCATATTAGTTTGGACGGTCCTGTTGATGAACAGAAATTTCTGTGACGTGAGAACATCTATCAAATCCATCAAGAGAAACATTCAAACTAATATGACATATTGTACGCCGCAAATAAGGCGACAAACAATTTGGAGTGTACAATAGCTCAATGGCATCAATAATAAATACAAAACACACTTATCATGGCCGAATTGCCCCCGAAACTACGCTTTTCCAGTGTTTCCATTCCACGATGTACTGTAGCATCAACCGCAAAAATCCTCACTGAACCATAAGGGTTATGGTATCAGCATCTCCATAACGAAAGTGTCTGTGGGAAAGAGGTTTAAACAGGTTGAGTGCCAAATAGAAGGAACAAAGCTAGAACAAGAGGACAGTTTCAAGTGGTTAGGATGTGTTTCTCGACAGTGTGGCAGCATCATGCAAGGACTGGAATCAAGGTGTAGCAAAACTAAAAGAATAATTGCCCAGATACGACCTATTCTATTATGTAAGAAGTAAGTCAGTACCAAGACTAAGTTAGCAGTGCACTTCTCTATTTTTCGACCAACTTTTTGTATGGGAGTAAAAGCTGAGTGGATACTGGTTACTTTATTAATACAGGGATAAAAACAGCAAGGATGATTGTGGGTACTAACAGATGGGAAGAATGGCAGGACGGTGTCCATAAAGAAGAAGTAAAAGAAAAACTGGGAATGAAGACCGTAGATGAAGCAGTTAGAGCGAACAGGCTGAAATAGTGAAATGTTACACGCATGGGAGTAGGAAGGTTACCTAAAAAACTCATGTGTTCAGATATAGATCAAGGAGAAACTACGTAGATTCGGTCAAGAATGAAGGAACAGGCTTAATATTAGCCGGCCGCGGTGGCCGAGCCGTATGCGGCGCGCCAGTCACAGCCTGCACGGCCACTACGGTCGGGGGTTCGAATCCCCCCTCGGGCTTGAATATTTGTGCCGTTCTTAGTATTAGCTAGTTCATAAATAGTTCGTAAGTTTAGGGACTGACGACCCCGCAGTTAAGTACCCTAAAGCTCTACAGCCACTTGAACATTTGATTTGGTTAATATAAGACGAGGCATGAATGTTAGAATTGAATAAGAGTTCAATGAGAAATTTTATAAGAGGTACTGTGCTCCACCAAAACACTTAAAGGCATAACCAATGAGGATGATGTGCACTTGGAACACAGCATTGTGTGGTAGAGAATCATGGACTGCGGGAATACTTGAAAAAAAAAAAAAGATAATTGGAGCATTACATGCGTAGTGCTATAGAAGGATGTTGTATATTTGGTGAATTAGTAATAAACAAGGCTCTCAATTTATTTCAAATGTTTCAGCTTATGGGACTTAACTGCGGGGTCATCAGTCTCTAAACTTACAAACTACCAGGTGATCAACAAGTCAGTTTACATTTGCAAACTTAATAAATCACTGAATAATTTAGATAGGTAAAAATTCACACAAATGCTTGAAATGACATGGGGTTTTATTAGAAACAAACAAACAAACAAAGGTTCAAAAAATGTCAGACAGATAGCGCTTCATCTGATCAGAAAAGCAACAATTAGCATAACCGATTAAGGCAAAGCAAAGATGATATTCTTTACAGGGAATGCTCAATATGATCACCATCATTCCTCAACAGCTGTAGTCGAGGAATAATGTTGTGAACAACACTGTAAAGCATGTCCGCATTGGCGTCAGACATTGTCTTTCAGCATCCCTAGTGATGTCGAACGATCACGATACACTTGCTACTTCAGGTAACCCCAAAGCCTATAATCGCACGGAATGAGGTCTGGGGATCTGGGAGGCCAAGCATGACGAAAGTGGCTGATGAGCACACGATAAACACCAAACGACGCGCTCAAGAGATCTTTCACGCATCTAGCAATTTTTTTTTTTTTTTTTTTTTTTTTTTTTTTTTTGTTCTAATAAAACTCCATGTCATTTCAAGCATGTGTGCCAATTTTACCTCTCTATCTACATTGTTCCGTGATTTATTAAATTTACAAATTTATACTGACTTTTTGATCACCTGGTACTTATGAACGAACTTATACTAGAGACAACACAAACATCCATGTCTGAGGGAGGATTTGAACCTCCTACGCGGGAGGCCGCGCGATCCGAAACGCGGCGCTCCATACCTCTCGGATACTCCCGCGCGGCGCAATTTGTTTGAAAAAGAAAGTAAGAAAAAACAGTGACAAGAAGAAGACACCTTGCTGGAACATGTGTTAAGACACCAAAAATAATTCCTGTCGTACAGTACAGGTGATGTAGAGAAGTGAACTACTAGATTATGACTACCTAATAAATAAGAATGCTGAGTGTGTTACTGTAATGCGAGTAACGCGACGAGACTGACACAGGAGAGGAATTCTTGGCCGTCTGCAAGAGTCAAGTCAGAAGACTAATAACCCGAATGAACCGGACCTTGCTTCTTCGAAGCAGAATTGTATATAACACTCAATTTGTTTCTTCACTTTCCTGCGCTCTTACCGAATCAGTCATAGTTTCGCAGTACCTCTTATCTGAATTGCCTGGAATGCGTGTTTGTGCCAGGATTCTCGCTATCTAATCTACTTCCTGTCTCGTAAAGTCGCCATCGAAAGTTTGGCCGCCAGTTGCGCAAACACACGCTTAAGGAGAAAACCAGTTTCCAGAACTAAGTTATCTCTGCTTCATCTTCCAGTCACGCATTCAGCGCGATGGCCTTGCATGATACCTCGAAGTTCCATCTGTTCCATCACGCAACGTTGCCTGGAAGTACTTTTCTGGGTTATCTCGTCTCGTATCCTACGTTGCCAAATCTCTGTTATTGATGCACACACACATAAAACACTTGACCCCACAGTGCTAATTAAAATTTCAAATTTTTCTTTGTCTTTTCCGAAAGTGACATTTGTCGCATCACATTTCCCGCATATGATGCTGTTAACAGTTAACGAAATTCTATTTTCAACATCGTCATGATTTACCTCCTTGAGATCCTGATAAAATTTCTTTGTTGAACAATCATAAACATAAAGGCTATACATCAAATGCGTCAGATAATGCAATCTAGAATTCGTAATTTTAAACTGAAGAAGGTAGAGCTGGCGGAGGCTTCAAGTAAGATGGGGTTAGATGTTTTAGCTGTTAGTGACGTTAGAGTAAGGGGAGAGAAATAGGACAAAGTCGGAGAATACAGGTTCTACCTGTCAGGAGTCAAAATAGGAAGAGCACAGTGGGATGTAGAATTTTACATCAGGAAAGCAATCGAACCCAGCATAATTGCAATAAGGTACGTAAATGAACGACTGATGTGGATAGATTTGGCAATCACCAGCAAGAAAATTAGGATTGTGGCAGTGTATTCACTCTGTGAAGGGACAGATCAAGATGAGATGTACAGATTTTACAACGCACTTAGTGATGTAGTTGTTAGAGTGAAGGATAAGGATAGTGTTTTACTCATGGGTGATTTCAACGCCAGGATAGGAAATCGAACAGAAGGTTATGAAAAGGTTATGGGTAAGTTTGGAGACGATATGGAGGACAACAGGAACGGAAAACAGCTCTTGGATTTCTGTTCCACGCGTGTTTTCAGGGGGTTCATTGATGATACTGATCATTATTTAATCTGCAGTGAAATTGTTTTTGTGAGGCCAAAGGAGCAGAAAGTCAGGTCCATGTGTAGAAGGATAAGAGTGGAGAAGCTCCAAGTCAAGGAAATTAGGCACAAATACATAAAAATTATCTCGGAAAGGTACCAGTTAGTTGAATGTAATGATTTACAGTCACTGGAAGAGGAATGGTCAAGGGACAGGGACACACTACTGGAAGCAGCTAGAGAATGTCTTGGAACAGTAGTGTGTAAAGGCAAGAACCAGACAGCTTGGTGGAATGACACAGTCAAGGCAGCCTGTAAAAAGAAAAGGCATTTCAAAAATGGCTCCATACTAGAAATCAGGCTGACAGAGAAAGTTATGTTAAAGAAAGAAACAAAGCCAAACTGATAATTGCATAATCCAAGCAGAAATCATGGGAAGACTTTGGAAACAAGGTAGAAACCCTGGGTCAAGCCACGGGCAAACCATTTTGGAGCGTAATTAGCAATCTTCGAAAGGGAGGGAAGAAGGAATTAACAAGTGTTTTGGACAGGTCAGGAAAGCTGCTAGTCAATCCTGTGGATGCCTTGAGCAGATGGAGGGAATATTTTGAAGAATTGCTCAATGTATGTGAAACATTCAATGATGTGTCAGATTTTCAGGTAGAATGGGATAGGAACGACGATGGAAACAGGATCTCATTTGAGGAAGTGGAGAAAATGGTCAGTAGATTACAGTGCAATAAAGTGGCTGGGGTGGATGAAATTAAGCCGGAACTCGTCAAATACAGTGGAGTATCAAGTCTCAAATGGTTACACAGGAACATTGAAAAGACGTGGGAATCAGGACAGGTTCCGTCTGACTAGACGAAAGCGGTAATCACGCCTAATTTCAAACATGGAAACAGAAAAGATTGCAACAACTATCGAGGTATCTCCTTAATTAGCGTTGTAGGCAAAATATTCTCAGGTATTGTAGAAAGGAGAATGCGAGTATTAATTAAGGACAAGTTAGATAAAAATCAGTGTGGGTTTAGGCCTCTTAGAGACTGTCAGGACCAGATCTTTAGCCTACGGCAGGTAATGGAAAACTGCTATGAGTGGAAAAGGGAATTGTATCTGTTTCATAGATCTGGAAAAGGCTTATGACCGTGTTCCTAGGAGGAAGCTACTCAAGATTATGGTATAGGAGGCAAACTTTTGCAGGCAATTAAAGGGCTTTACGTAGACTGTCAGGCAGCAGTTAGAGTAGATGACAAATTAAGCTCATGGTGCAGGGTAGTTTCAGGGGTAAGACAAGGCTGTAACCTGTCACAACTGTTGTTCATACTATTCATGGATCATATGTTGAAAACAGTAGACTGGCAGGGCGGGATTAAAATAGGTCAAAAGAAAATAAGCAGTCTCGCATATGCGGATGACTTAGTTGTAATGGCAGATTCGAATGAAAGGTTGCAAACTAATATTTCAGAGCTCGTTCAGAGGTGCAAGGATTATGATATGAAGATCAGCATCTCCAAAACGAAGGTAATGTATGTGGGAAAGAGATTCAGACAGATTGAGTGCCAGATATGAGGAACAAAGTTAGAACAGGTAGACAGTTTCAAGTACCTGGGATGTATTTTCTCACAGGATGGCAACATAGCGAAAGAACTGGAATCGAGGTGCAGCAAAGCTAATGAAGTGAGTGCTCAGCTAAGATCTACTCTCTTTAGCAAGAAGGAAGTAAGTACCAAGACTAAGTTAGCAGTGCACCGCTCTATCTTTCGACCAACTTTGTTGTATGGGAGTGAAAGTTGGGTGGATACAGGTTACCTTATTCATAAGGTAGAGGTTACAGATATGAAAGTAGCAAGAATGATTGCAGGTACTAATAGATGGGAACAATGGCAGGAGGGTGTCCATAGCGAGGAAATCAAAGAAAATCTGGGAATGAACACCATAGATGAAGCAGTTAGAGCGAACAGACTGAGATGGTGTGGTCATGTTACACGCATGGGAGAAGCAAGGTTACCTAAAAGACTCATGAGCTCGGCAGCAGAGGGTAAGAGGACTCGAGATAGACCAAGAAGAAAGTACTTATATTCGGTGCAGAATGATCTTGAAGTAAAAGGCATAACATCAGACGAGGCATCAATAGGGGATCACGGAGGAATTTTATTAGAGGTACTTTGCTCCAGACTGAACACTGAAAGGCATAATCAGTCTCTAATGATGATGATGATGATGATTAAATTGATCCGTGATTTTGTAGGCGCTAAGTCCAGCGAGAGATTTTGCTTATTAAAATTCAGTTATGACACAGTTTTGGTCGTTTGTATACCAGAAAGACACGTCTGCTTGTTTGGGAACGTCTATGATGGTAAAAGTTAAATGCTATAAATCGGTAGCCGCACTGATTCAGATTGGCTGGACCGCCATGTTAATTAAAAATAAAATGGTAGTAGTCACCACTACGAACACAGACGTAGCAGCAGAAGGAAAGCAGACGACTTGTCGTTCTTCGGTGAGCGCGCCGCTGTCGATCTTATTAACAAAAAGCATGTTGGGTAGGGGCGGGCAAGGATGATCTTTGCCTTCATCATGTGTCAAAGTAATTTTAATCGGAGTATGAGTGTCCTAATTTTCAAATAATAGATGAATAATGCCTCATTATTCTGGCGTCGCATTAGGTGGCAGTTTTTCACCCATTTGATTATGATGTCATGTCTTCTGAACTACGTCGTGTCCTAGACAGTGACTGACAATGTACAGGTAGGGCGGGGAGGGGGGGCGGTGCGTGGACCGCCCCGAGCCTTTCGTCTTGGGGGGCATCCAAATATCTCGAAAGCATACTTTTTTCCTTTTTATTTATTTATTATTATTATTTTTAGTGCTCTTGGTTTCTCGTCTCTCGTTCTGGGGCCTCCAAATTTCAAAACTTACTCTTTTTTCTAGTAATACATGTACACTCCTGACCATTAAAATTGCTTACACCTCGAAGATGACGTGCTACAGACGCATTGTAGGTACGTTGGTGCCAATCACGAAAGGATGAGCTACGATCATTTTATTGTGAACGTGGTGAACACAAACACGTGAAATCCAAAAAAAGGCTGAAACTACAGTACTACTGCTAGTCACAGAGCGAAGCCTACCGAAAAAAGCAATGAACAGAACGATAGGGCGTCTTTCGGTAGTGTAGTTACCCATCACCATTACTTCATGCACCGTACGGCATTCTTTACTCTAACATAATTTTAGTTTCAGAAGATAAAAAGGCATTTCATGCTGTGAAATGCATTGTTTTCTCTGCAAGAAGATATAAGAAACCTGAAAACATTATCGGGTCAAATGTTTGTAAACCTATTGGACCAAACGGCTACTGTCTTCAGTACCTAGTCTTACAAGCTACAGCCCATTACAATTGCTACACCACGAAAATGACGTGCTACAGATGAGAAATTTAACCGACATCAAGAAGATGCTGTGATATGCAAATGATTAGCTTTCCCGAGCATTCACACAAGGTTGGCGCCGATAGCGATACCTACAACGTGCTGACATGAGAAAGTTTCCAACCGATTTCTCATACACAAACAGCAGTTGACCGGCATTGCCTGGTGAAACGTTGTTGTGATGCCCCGTGTAAGGAGGAGAAATGCGTACCGACTTTGATAAAGGTCGGATTGTAGCCTATCGCGATTGCGGTTTATCGTCTCGCGATATTGTTGCTCGCGTTGGTCGCGATCCAATGACTGTTAGCAGAATGTGGAATCGGCGGGTTCAGGATGGCAATACGGAACGCCGTGCTGGATCCCAACGGCCTCGTATCACTAGCAGTCGAGGACAGGCATCTTATCCGACTGGGACTGGGACGTTTGCAAGAAAACAACCTTCTGCACGAACAGTTCGACGTAGTTTGCAGTATGGACTTTCAGCTCGGAGACCATGGCTGCGGTTAACCTTGACGCTGCATCACAGACAGGTGCGCCTGCGATGGTGTAAGCAATGACGAACCTGGGTGCAAGAAATGGTAAAAAGTCATTTTTTCGGATGAATTCATGTTCTGATTACAGCATCATGGTAGTCGCATCCATGTTTGGCGACATCGCGGTGAACACACATTGGAAGCACGTATTCGTCATCGCCATACTGGCGTATCGCCCGGCGTGATGGTAGGGGGTGCCATTTGTTATATGTCTCGGTCGCCTCTTGTTCGCATCGACGGCACTTTGAACAGTAACACATTTCAGATGTGTTACGACCCGTGGCTCTACCCTTCATTCGATCCCTGCGAAACTATACATTTCAGCAAGATAATGCATGTTGCAGGTCCTGTACGGGCCTTTCTGGATACGGAAAACGTTCGACTGCCGCCTGGGCCAGCACATTCTCCAGACCTCTCACAAATTGAAAACATCTGGTCAATGGTGGCCGAGCAACTGGCTCGTCACAATACGCCAGTAACTACTCTTAATGAACTGTGGTGTCGTGTTGGAGCTGCATGGGCATCTGTACCTGTACACGCTATCCCAGCTCTGTTTGACTCAATGCCCAGGCCGTTATTACTACCGGAGGTGGTTGTTCTGGGTACTGTTCAAAAATGTTCAAATGTTTTTATAGCTTATGGGACTTGACTACGGGGTCATCAGTCCTTAAACTTACAAACTACTTACGAAATAACTAAAACTAAGGACTGCACAAATATCCATGCCCGAGGGGGATTCGAACCCCCGACCGTAGTGCCCTTGCAGACCGTGACTGGAGCGCCTCAGTCCCGTCGGCCATCGCGGCCGGCTCTGGGTACTGATTTCTCAGGATCTATGCACCCAAATTGCGTGAAAATTTAATCACATGTTAGTTCTAGTATAATATATTTGTGCAATGAATACCCATTTATCACCTGCGTTTCTTTTTGGTGTAGCAATTTTAATGCCAGTAACGTATTTAGAAGTTTATATCTATGCTAAAATTTGACTTTCTTTAGTCATGCCTTTTAAAATTATTTTATTTAGAACACTAAACATAGAATAAGCATATTAGACAGCCTGCACATATATGTTTATGTTTCTAACCCTACCATCTTGCTGCTTTCACCCCTTTTAGAACAGTTACTCTGCATTTTACCGGAAGATCACCTTAAAGCTTAATTTAAAGAAAAAAGACTACTTCACATATTCAGAGTCTTTGCTCTTACATGGAAAATAAATTTCTGTATTCGAAATACAATAACGTCAAAGAAATATATCAAATACCGTCGGTGAAAAGGGTTACGTCACACCGAAAGATGCCAAAGGTAATTTCTGATTTCTGTTACCATCAAACAGAACCTATTTACTTGGTATAAACTCAAACAGGGAGAAACCAGTTGAAAAATTTCAGAAAAAATGAAGCGAAACAAATAGTCGTGTGGACTTTGGCGCATTCTGCAGTCCGCACGGTCGTTCGCTGTCGGAGGTTCGAGTCCTCCGCAGGCATGGATGTGTGTGGTGTTCTTACGATGAGTTAGTTTAATATAGTTTGTAAGTTTAAACTGCAGTTAGCTCCCATAACTTTACAAATATTTGAACATTTGGATTGGTAGCCAATCTTTGCATGTCAGTTACTTTTCCTGTTGAGTATGTAAATGTAAATTAGAGACAACAATGAACTTATGTTCAGAACAACTAAAGAGTTGTAAGGAAATAGGCAGAGGCTTGCAATCAGATAAGCGTACCACTGCCCCTCCTCAACAAATCTGAGTAGATTTTTATTCACAAAATTCAAGAAAGCCGGCCGCGGTGGCCGAGGGGACTGAGGCGCTTCAGTCACGGTCTGCACGGCCACTACGGTCGGGGGTTCGAATCCCCCCTCGGGCATGGATATTTGTGCCGTCCTTAGTATTAAGTAGTTCATAACCAGTTTGTAAGTTTAGGGACTGATGACCCCGTAGTTAAGTCCCTTAAGCTTAACAAACATTTGAATATTTTTTTGAATTCAAGAAAAAGGCTACTCTGGTGTCAAAATTAAGAGAACTAGTCGCATGAAAGCAAGCAGGGGAAAGCTTATGGTGCCGGTAAATATTAACGGGTGTATGTCTTATAGTAGCATTCATTTTCTTTAAAATTTTAAAATCCATTTTATCGGAAGTAAAATGTTTTTAACGCGATGAAAATTTTTTTGTCATCAGTATTAACCAAGGTGGATGAAATTTTGGCAGTAAGCAGTGTTGATGTGTTTGCCTACATCTACGCATTACTATTAACGAACATGTAACTTGTTTATTTTATGATCACATTTACGTACCAATAATTGAAGAAAATTTAAGGCTGAAACTTGAACTAAACACTGAAAACATAATCAATACATCGCATAAAATGAATGCACAGAATTGTTGAAATACCGAACTGAAAAATGTCGTAGTAGAAGCATGTTGTTCATCAACAACCATGAGACTTTAAAGACTGGTACATAAAGTACGATATATACGGCTGTTGTTGTCCAGGAACAACACTGGGAATGAAAGGGATAAGTCCGTAACTCCATTGGTTTTCGAGTTCTCAATTTTTAATTTCCCCTAATTTTATGAAAATACCTAGAAAATCATTTGACGGTACCAAATGTTGGTTAATTAGAATACCAATGGAGTTACGGACTTATCCCTTTCATTCCCAGTGTTGTTCCTGGACAACAACAGCCGTATATATCGTACTTTATGTATCAGTCTTTAAAGTCTCATGGTTGTTGATGAACAACATGCTTCTACTACGACATTTTTCAGTTTGGTATGGCGTGTACCCATATATGAGAATTATTTTATCCGTCTTCGAGGTTGTGTTACGTTGCCGTGGTCCATGTTATTTTATTTCAGCAGTGAGTTGTCTTGTCTTTGGTGCTGTGGCGAAGATGTGCTAGCATTATTGTTCGGGCAGTGTTATCTATCAACAAAATAACGTCTGTGTTGCGCATGAAAAACATGACATAAAAGAGCAATAGTTCGATCAAAAATTTTAAAACAAATACTTTAATTTTTAGTGCACTGTATTAATGCAGTAAACATTGAATTTTAATTTTTCCAAAGCTGAATTCATAATGTGGGAACGAAAGGTTCCATAATGGGCACAATTAAAAATTTTTGTTGCTATCGCTAATGCAGAAGAAAAGTTAATTTTCTAGATAGAGTCTTCCCTTAGACACTTCGCCGTTCAATATTGTATGCTAGTTTATAAATCTACACCGAACCTAATAGAGTGGGTGAGTTGAAAAAGGTACACATTACACAAATTTTACAAATTAAACTGAGATAGCCATTTTCTTCTTTGGGCGTATCCATTGAGCATAAAAAAGTACATCTACCTCTACTTCAGATGCGCTTGCCGACAATAGTCAGATACGAGCGAGTTAAAGGGACATATTCCAGGAAAAATGTTCCTTCTTCAACTCAAAGCCGCGACACCAACTACAGTGCTAGTGTTCGCTGCTGTCATGTGTTTGGCGTGTAATGTAGCAGATAAGCGAGCTGTTTAAGGTTATGTTTACCGTGTAAAGTGATAGGATCAGTGGCAAAACTAGTTTAGTGGATTTTATTAGTTTTTGGTTTACTTTAACCAAGTAAAAATGTCAGCAACAGTGACAGCGGTGAACAAAGACGTAAAAAGGAAAGTCATCATAAAGATAAACATGTACGGGAGATGGAAAAGTTAGCAAGGCGTCGTGGTGAGGAGTTTGTAACTTCAGCAGGTGTTCATGGTAACAAAAATAAAAAAAGAACTTTTTTTTATATATTTTTTCTTTCAAATGCTGATCCACCAGAATAAGAAGATTGACTGTCTTCTATGAAAAGTCCAACAATGAAAATGTTTAATCAGAAAACATTATTTTTTTAAATATACGTAGTCAACATATTTAAACAATTTTTATTGCCTTTTTACAAACACTGAATAATTTTACTTGTTTATTTCTGAAACCTTTTTAGCATAATTCACAAATTTGGATGACGTTTGTGCATTTAAAAACTTCGGGTTGCAAAAGGTACATATTCCTGAACGTATTTAAGCAGTTACATGGTGTATAACAAATATTTATACGTAGACACCATGTGCAATGTGTTTGTTACACTTAAATGTACACATTCACAATAGTAAATTTTTCTGTATAACAACTAGTTTTCTCACAAAAGTTTTTATTTTTTTATTTTTTTTTATCAGTTTGTTTTTGGAATATGTTCCTTTTTCAACTCACCCATTCAATAGTTACGATCGTTCCTCTGAAAGCAGCACATTGTTTGCGCTTCTCCTGCGTTTCCACTCGGGTGTGTTGTTACCTAAGGTCATCGGACCGTTCCATTTTATCGCGAGCTCTCGCAACTTAGACGGCGAGCGAGCACAAAGATACCTGCGAGGATAGGCCGCCGGCCGCGGTGGCCGAGGGGACTGAAGCGCTCCAGTCACGGTCTGCACGGCCACTACGGTCGGGGGTTCGAATCCCCCCTAGGGCATGGATGTTTGTGCCGTCCTTAGTATTAGCTAGTTCATACGTAGTTTGTAAGTTTAGGGACTGATGACCCTGTAGTTAAGTCCCATAGACTCTACAAACATTTGAACATTTTTTTTTAGGATAGGCCGGTGTGCCCCACTTGTGGAACCGACTGTCCACTACCTGCGGTTTCCGGAGCTAAGGGCAAGTGTCAACACTTTCCCTCTCCGGGCAACTATCTCTCCGTGGAAATGTCACAAACCATATAGTTGTCTGTGCACAAACTCAGTCCTCCGCCCCCCCCCCCCCCCCCCCCCCGCCTCCTCGCCGTCCTCTTGGTCCGACACTCACTGAGAGAAGGAAGGAGGAGAAAGAGAAATTTGAGCGCAGAGGAGAGAGAGAGAGAGAGAGCTGTGTAGCAGCACAGACAAGTTACTCTGTGGTAGCGGAGACTAGCCTTGTCAGCTGCGGCAACAGAACTGGTCTGCTTTGCTCGTCTGGTGACTCAGCGGTCTGCAGCCGGTGCCATAAGCCGCGGCAGGTGGCTCCTATTCCACCAGAGCAGCCCCCAGCTCAAAGCTACGTACTTGCCATCCCGTAGACGGGGGACTCCACACAAAAACACGAGTTCTTAAAAGGTGGAAGTTACACCGTTTCCGAGAGCAACGATTATGTGAAACACAAGCCGCGCTATTCATATACTACATCCAGAAAGCAGTTGATACAGGATCTCAGGTAGACGTCGTGTTTCTTGATTTCCGAAAGGAGTTAGATACCGTTCCGCACCGTTGCCTAATGAACAAAGTGAAAACATGTGGAATATCAGACCTTGTGATTGGACTGAGGCGTTTCTAGTTACCTGAACGCAGCATGTCATTCTCAATTACGTGAAGTATTAAGACGTTACATTGATCTCAGGCGTACCCCAGGGGAGTACTACAGGACCGTAGGGACAAGGTTCGGCACTTAAATAGTGGGAACTATTTATTCACAACCGATACAAAAGCGTTACATGTTTGCATTTGTTACTGTCCTAAGAAGTCACCAGCGTTGTGTAGAACCCGTTGCCAACGATGTGGAAGGTGTAGTATACCTTTAGCTGAGCCTGTTCTGTTGATGGTGCGTATGGAGCGGTGCACTGCCTGTCGAATCTCTGGAAAGGTTCAATGAAGAGGTTCCATCATCTTCGGAATCAAATCAGTCACCAGGACTTGTCCAGGGAGTATGGTGGATGGTACAGTACTTCCCAATCCCATCGACTGAACAGAGTAGTCACAGCTTGCGCTGTCGTGCAAAATGATACGTGGGTTGCACAGAAAGTGTTGCCGTTTATTTCGCAAAGCTGGTCGCAGGCGATGCTCCAAAAACGAACAGTAATACCATGCACTGACGGTTGCCGCGGAGGACCGAAGCGTTAGGATAACACCATCACATATTGGGGTTCTGATGCCCTTTCAGCTTCCGCAGTGAGCCATATTGACGTCACTAATTGGACTGGCATTCCAGTTTTGACTCTTGCGATGTTACGATATGGCATAAGAAAGGCTCTCCTTCGCGCTCATAGCGCTCCAAGTGCTGAGCAGAGTTATAACGCAACCATTTCCGCATTTCTGTCAGTTTTGCGGACCCCTAGTGATCCAGTTTTTCGCATGCCCAGGCGTTCCTGCAGGATGCGAAGCACAATCTTATGCGTTAATCCGGTTTCGTGGCCGAGCTCTCGAATCGTCTGGCGACCATCACTGGCCATAACGCGGCAACGTTGAAGACTTTTACCCAACGTGCCACTGTTCTGTACGACAATGCCGATTCCCCGCACGCCTCTTGAAGACCTTGATGACACTGTCGTGCTGTACGACCTCTGGCACATTCAATCTTCATCCAACTCCTTTGCTCCTGTTTCGAAAAACGTTGTGACATCGTTACGTTAGACCGCTCGCTTACAAGTGTTTCCGTCGATTGTGAGCACACCCGTGACGATAGTAGATTCCATTGCATAGTGTCTCCACAGCAGTGATGCCATATTTAAGTTCCAGCCCTCGTATATCCAGTTCCCGTGTATATTTTGAAATTGCGAAGCATTCCGGGTTTGCTAGTAAAATTTCCATCTTACAGGAAGTTTCATATTAGAGCACACTCCGCCGCAGAGTGGAAGTTTCATTCTGGAAACATCCCTTAGGCTGTGGCTAAGCCTTGTCTCCACCATATCCTTTCTTCCAGGAGTGATAGTCTTGGAAGGTTCGCAGGGGAACATCGGAAAGTAGGAGGCGAGGTACTGGCAGAAGTTCTGAGGACGGACCGTGAGTCGTGACGGGATAGCTCAGTCGATAGAACGCTTGCCCGCGAAAAGCAAAGGTTCCAGGTTCGAGTCCCGGTTCTGTCACACAATTATAATCTGTCAGGAAGTTTCATATCAGCGCTCACTCCGCTGCAGAGTGAAAGTTTCGTTAAAGACAGTAGTGGTCAAGTAAAATACTTGTATGGTTCTTGTGAAGAACTCCTTGGGGGCTACAAGAACATATTACATTGTAAGAGTACACCTGTCGCTGTATCTTAGTTTGATTTAACGTAATGTATATATTGTCTTAAATTTGTTTATTTCATGTATTTTTCATTTGTTGTATGCTAGATTTATTTCTTATGTAACGTCATTTTCTATATTGAATCATTTAGTGTAAACCCGCATGAATGCAAGGACATTCTTATGTTGTAAGTTAGCAATGCGCCAGAGACAATGTTGAACCTGTTGTAAAGACTGTCTTTGGCACAGAAGTAGTAGCTGTGAGTGTCGCGTTGCTGAAGCAATCGCGGTGCGGACTCGCCAAAGTAAAGACATAAATGCAGTCGCGGAGCGGACTCGCTATAGTAAGCACATAAATGTTTTGTTGATAGTGCAGAGGCACGGTAGGCGCAGTGTGGCGCGAGTTTAATGCAATTGCAATAAGCCTGAGAGGCGTACTGTTTAATGTATTGAAGGAAGTGCGAAACAAGTTTATTTATACTCAGTGTAATCTTTTTTCATGTGTGCAAGAAAAGTAATTGTTTGGTTATCAAGTCCATTGTCACCGAGTGTGATCGTTGTTGTAGTAAGAGTACCTATTGTAATCATATCTGTCTTTTATGGACTTCATGACGAAGACGACGAAAGCAGATGAGTACTTTTGTAACATTTTATTTTGTATGCATGTAAATGTAGTGTCAACCCAATCAGAACTTTGGTTCAATTATACATGACTTATTTTGAAACCAGTCTTAATTTTGTAAGTAGTTGTAGTCACCCCATTATCACCATTATTAGATTATGTTGATTATGCAAGCCTGTACATTGACCAACAAGATCAATCATTTTTCAAAGTAATTACGATCAGTATAAAGAAATTGCTAGATGATTTAAAGAATTCCTAAACGTGTTACAACCACAGAGACTAGTAATTAAAGTGCGAGAGCGTTTGCAAGTAAAGTAAAGTTGATTTCATTTATGTAGAAAGTAACCAGACTTGACTGAAGTAATTTTTTTATGAAATACGTTAAATGCCAAACTTTGCTCAGCTAGTTACACGCGTACGCTACCCAGGCCCTGGAACCAATTACAAAAAAATAGTTCACGTAAAGTTTTATAAGAAACTTGAATGCTTTAAAAAATATTATCAAAATTATTGAGAAGTTTAACTGTAGTATTTGTGAAGCTCATTGCACCACGGAGTTTCACTGTACTGAGCTATTATCATTGTAATTATAGTCTATCTGCTATTACAATTTTGATTATAACACGAACACGCCATCACCACTACATGAATTCTGACACATTTGTTAGTGAAGTTGTACTGTTCGTGAATCGTAAGAGGTGCTAGTTGGAGGCTGTAGTCAATGCTAAGTCAGATAGGGCCAAGCTTAATTAATTACTACAGTGACTGTTTTAAGTTAATTAATATCATTTTTTTTATTTATTAAAAATTCTAACTTACAATGCGAAAGTGTTGTTGCGACCCATTAGTTGTGATTTGCTACAATATTCAATAACAAAATTATTATTACTAGAGCATATCATTACGCATTCTGAATTTTGAGATTTTTTGACGACCTCCAACAGGCAATTTTCTTACAATTGGCGACCCTGCCAGGATAGTTTGGGCGCCTACGTTTGTAACTGGTTTGGCAAGACATTTGATAATTAAGTAATAGTAATTAAGTTATCATTAAATTTTGATTTATTATTTTTTTCTGTATATTGATTGACTGTTTATTGGATTTGAAACTTGTATATCGTTTGTTGATTTTGAAACATTGTTGAAAAGTTCAAACATGGCACCAGTAGGGCAGCGTCATCGTGACGCAACAATAGAGAAAAGTAGGGTCCTTACTAGGAACGCGATGATGCGTAGAAGCCAGGCATCAACAATGGATTCAAGATTAGAAAAAGTAACCGAAATGGAAAATGTACCAGAAATGGAAAATGCAAATTTGAACGTAGATCGACAAGTAATTACACGTGATCAAAATGAGGTTCGAAGAAGTAGTACAGATTTGAGACAGTCAAACGATCGCAGGTTAGCGATAAACGTTGGTCACGTAATTAACCCTCGAGCGGTCGCGCTGGCGCACTGAGTGCGCCATAGTTAAATAAACATTGTTTTCGTTATGTTGGTAACAATGCAGACGTTTGAAACTCCAGCTATTCCTCCACTGTTATCCTCACTATTGTTGTGTGCAGTCTGGTAATTGTCGGTGCTCAAGAAAATTCTTAACAGAAGAATTTGTGAAGCGTTGTCATAACTGGCGCACTCAGTGCGCCGTGCGACTGGTCATGTAAATATTTTTTTTTTTTTTTTTTTTTTTTTTTTTTTTTTTTTTTTTTTTTTACTTTCTCAAACGTAGTGTTGTATTTCAGTTACGTTATTCCTATGGGCTGTTCATGAGAATATGCTTGATATTGCGTTAGATTATAATGCCACGAAGGGACCAGATATGCGGCACATATTCTGTGGCTCGTATTACGAGAAGATGGCCCTTGGTAATCTTTTTCGCTCTAATGGACATTGCGGGCATCAACGCCCAGATCCTATTTTATTCAAATGGACAAAATCATAAGGTGTCAAGAAGGATTTTTCTAAAGAACTAGGCTTATGATCTCACGAAAGCACATCTAGTAGAAAGGGCAAAAATTTCAAGCCTTCCTAAGTATATTTCGCCGTTCCTTCAAAGATACCAGATAACATCTGAGCAACTTGTGCAGCCTTCTTCTAACACACGACGACGGTGTGTTATTTGTGGAAGAGCCGAGAATGTTAACACAACAATAAAGTGTGATTCATGTAAGAGTTTTGTTTGCAGGAAACATGAGATTATTAGTTACTCGTGTGAAAAGTGACATGTTTCAACTGCAGACTCAGAAGACTAGAGATATGACCCTTGACCTCTCTGAAATTACTGACTTGGGCTGTCTGTAAGCTGTTACAACAACATTTCAGTAGGCATTCAGTACGAACATATTTGTTTTCAAAGCTGATAGTAAAACGTAATCTTTTGTCAGTGAAATTGTATGATTTAAATTCTTGGATTTCCATCTACGTTTATAATAAGAAGTGCCATTAACTGTCACATTAATTAATGAACCATTTCCTTTTGCAATGAAAGTGATAAACATACATATTTCTTGATTAGACGTGTAGGCCTAGTATTTGGAATTGTGGTGTCGAAATAAATTCGTATTAATTAGCCAAAAATGTGTAATATTTCGATGCTATTAATACCTGAGTGAGTGATAGTACATCAACCTTTTAGAAAATTAACTATAAACATTAGTACTGTCATGAGTTCATGTGAAAAGTGCAATAGAACTGAGTCAACGTACGTGGCGCACTCAGTGCGCCGCGCGTCCGCTCCTGCACCATGAAAATACACGACTGCTCGAGGGTCAATGGAGAGAAAATTAACATGGATGAGATCGCGGACAATGTTAGTGATCAGCAAAAGGTAATTGACGAACATCAGGACGAATCGGAGGATAAATGTTCATCAGATGATCTGTCATCAAGTAGTGAGGAGGAACGGAAAATCGACAGAAATAAAAAGGATAGGCGAAGGACAAAAATGAGGGATGCTGTGCCTAAAGGAAATGCAGACATAAGTGCGTTAATGCAATTCATGCAAAATATGAGCCAGAATTTTGAAAAGTCACAGAAATGAGCCGGAATCTTGAAAAGTCACAGTTAGAAATGAGCAGGAATCTTGGTCAAAACATTGAAAAATCACAGTTAGAAATAAAGAAAATAGATCAAAAAATCGAAAAATCACAGTTAGATCTAAGACGGGAACTTGGACAGGACATAAACAAAATAGATAAAAAAATCGAAGAAATAAAAAAGGAAAATGAACACGTTAGGAAGCAAATAAGTAAACAGGAAAAGAGGATAGATGATTTAGCCACGCAAACGGAACAACAGATTACGCAGGCGCAAAAAATTTGTGAGGAGCGTCACACCGAGTGCAGTAACGAAGTCACTTTGGTTAAAAAATCATTAAACAGAAACAAGGCAAAGTAGCGGGACTCGAACAGGGATTAAAACACACTGAGGAAAGAATTGTTCAGATGCAAAGAGAAATCCAGCATATTGTCGAACATGAAAACAATACGTGGACCCCGCCTAGTACAGAAGTGCAAGTTGGCAGTCACAATGATGACGCAACAAATAATTGTTATCATCTCGTGAGGCAGCCTGCTGCAGGAAACGTCAGCTTTGAAACGACAAAATCTGTCACCGAAACCAGTAACGGGAATTCGCATTACGAAATAAATTTGAACGGAACTGTACCGGAGCAAAGAAATGTTGCACCATTGCCTTGTGTTGACAACAATGAGGAGGCAAGGCGCACCGAAAATAATAGACGAATGAAAAGTATTTGCGTAGTATCAGACCGCCACTATTCAAGCCAGATGGCGACATCCATATAATGAAATTTTTGAATCATATCGAACAAACTTTACCGCGAGATTGGTCGGATCGCATGTGTATAAATTATATTCTGTCCAACGTGCATGAAAGTATTCATAATGACGTTATGGACATGAGTAGCGAGAGCAGAAGCTACCGCGAATTTAAGGATCAACTAATACGCAAATATTGGTCATCAGCAAAGCAGGATGAAGTTTATGAAGATATTCACACAGCACCGATCTTTAACGCAAATAAATTCAGTACGATGGAGAAATATGTGAAACACTATTGGAATAAGAATAGGTATCTTAGCTATCCAATACCGGAGCGAGCTTTCATTTCAGTAATGTTAGCAAAATTGGCCAGACGTGTGCGAGATCTTTTCATTGTACAACCAGTTTTATCTATAGAAAAATTTATGGAAGTCTTGGAAAGATGTGATCGAAGCTGGGAAAATGGAGACCGTCCCAACCGACAGGACAGAGGGAATAGGAATGGAACAGATGATCGACATTATCGGAGGGACGAAGGTACTCGCCGTGAAGATAACGGATACGGCACCGACAAGCGGATACACGGGAAGACAGGTCACGAGGAGGTGATACCAATAACGGCCGACAAGATGATCGACGGCAACGTCATCAGAGAGAAGAAGAACCGAGACAAGACCGACAGGAAAATCGTAATAGAGAGAGGAATAATCGAAATGATTGGCAAAACACCGGAGCTAGGCCCAAAGAATACTATCAGTCACGTAATGTAGACAGAAGTAGAGGAGGCGGAAGAACAGTCTACGAGAAACCGGGACCTCGCGACAAACAGGTTTATGCGATAGAAGCACGCGCAGTAGATAATGGCGACAGCTCGGACGAAAATGAAAAGAAAGAAGACTCCGATAATGAATGGATAACGACAGATGATGAAGACGAAACTGACGTTATATACACGACTACGAACGTAATTGAACGTGGCAAGAATGAACGAACAACAACTGTAGAAGCAAAGAAGCTTGAGGGCGCGCAAATAAACGAAGTTATTGACGCATCAGCGCAAATAAATAAAGCAACAGTTGGGGCAGAAACGGAACAAGAATACCATGAAAGAATGTTCGTTGAAGCAATAGATGCGTTACTGGACAACAATGATCAAGATAAGAAAACTTGTGTTCAACTGGAAGAAGATACTGACGTGGAAGAGACGGAAGACAGTGACGAATCGGATACGACAGAAGATGAGCAGGGAGAACCAGACAACAAAGCGGCAGATACCGTAACCACCTGTACGGAAGAAGTAGCAGAAAATTACGATTCATTGCATAATGAGTTTCCTGACATCATCGAACATATCGAAGTTTGGAGCCACCACGACGTTGCAACAACAGCATCGCAGATGAGACAATTCAATACCATCCGAACGTCAGATGAACAACAAAAGTTATCAACGGAAGAAGAAGATGTGCTTAGAACTGAAATACGAGTATTGAGAGACGCCAAACAGAGCGAAAGCAATACATGTCCGAAACTAAAACTGGTAATCGGAAGCAAGGAATATGAAGCATTAATTGATCCTGGGTCGATGATTTCAATTTTGACACGATCGATTTATGAGGATGTTAAGAAAAGCTTAGATAGAATAGAAGAACTTCCAGCAACTAGATTGAAAATATATGGAGCTTTCAATTCTAAATTTGTGGAATCAAAGATGAAGATTTTCTTGTCGTTTAAAATCAATCAGCTTAACTAACTATTTTACCATGAGTTTGTAGTAGTGGAAGAAATAAATATTAAACAATTGATAATTGGAGCTGATTGGCTACAGAAAGTTAAAGCGTTCGTGGACCTGAAAATAAATATTTTGACTGTTGAAGACGAAGGAAACCAGTACACCACCGAATTATTACCGCAAGTGGAACATCCAGTAAAAACATTTAATATCAGATGCAGCCAGGAAGACATAAAAACAGGTCATGACAAACAAAGGCAAAGAGAAAGGTTAAAAGAGAAGGACGAACAATTCGAAGATCTTAACGATATATGCAACGTGCCGACAACAATGAGGCGTGACGCGCCGCGAACCGGCACAGAGTACTGGAGAAGACGACGCGTGAAAATGAAACACTCAACTGTAAATGAACCGTCTGACTGTAGTTATGTGAATCAAGAGCATTGCAGCGGACGAAGAAGTGGGGTACAGCAAAATGAAACCTTATTTGGATTGACACACAAAGAAAGGACACATTTTTTACTCGAAGAAGACGACACCCAAGAGGACACCGAAATTAACTTGATAGTTACCGGATTTGTAGGAGAACGGATTGTTACTGTGACATCGGACACCGGAAGCCAGTACAATGCAATCGAAGAGGATTTGTACTTAATTAGTCGCAAGCAGAAGCTAATTATCAAAGAAGACTATTGTAATATAAACACTTCATCTATTATACCAAAGCAAAGCGTGCAAGTACGGAAACGAGTAATGCTAGAGATTATTGTATGTGAACAGGCGATAGTGGCAGAATTTTTAGTTGTCAGAGGATTAAAGACCGACGTCATGATTGGTGCGGACACGATGCGGAAGTTAGAAATGAAGATTAATTATTATGAAAAATATATAGAATGGAATGTGGGTGGAATCAAGACGAAATGGAACTTATTTGAAAAGAAAGAGAAAACTTTAGGTCAATAGTGGATTTGCAGAAGAAAGACGAGCGAATCAGAACAATAGTGCAAAAGATCTCCAATCCAGAGAATGTGCATTTACGCCAATACCACAAAATTTTTAGAGGAGCATTATACTTCAGGAAAGGCAACGATGATCAAGGCTGGAAGATATACGTACCAGAAGAAATTATAAACAAGCTTATTTGGTTCATACATCTGAAATTCGGACACTGCGGACCTGTTAGATGCAAAGCAAAATTGGAGGAAGTTACTTATTTTCCAGATATGTTGCGAAGGGTCAGAAAAGTTCTAAGAATTTGTAAAATTTGTCAAACCATGAAGCCCAGTACAACCACAATGCAAACCAAGTGGAATGCCATTTTGCCAGCACAGGTGAGTGAAATTATAGCAACCGATTTGTACGGACCAGTTATCAAACTTTTATGGACTTCATGACGAAGACGACGAAAGCAGATGAGTACTTTTGTAACATTTTATTTTGTATGCATGTAAATGTAGTGTCAACCCAATCAGAACTTTGGTTCAATTATACATGACTTATTTTGAAACCAGTCTTAATTTTGTAAGTAGTTGTAGTCACCCCATTATCACCATTATTAGATTATGTTGATTATGCAAGCCTGTACATTGACCAACAAGATCAATCATTTTTCAAAGTAATTACGATCAGTTTTAAAGAAATTGCTAGATGAGTTAAAGAATTCCTAAACGTGTTACAACCACAGAGACTAGTAATTAAAGTGCGAGAGCGTTTGCAAGTAAAGTAAAGTTGATTTCATTTATGTAGAAAGTAACCAGACTTGACTGAAGTAATTTTTTTATGAAATACGTTAAATGCCAAACTTTGCTCAGCTAGTTACACGCGTACGCTACCCAGGCCCTGGAACCAATTACAAAAAAATAGTTCACGTAAAGTTTTATAAGAAACTTGAATGCTTTAAAAAATATTATCAAAATTATTGAGAAGTTTAACTGTAGTATTTGTGAAGCTCATTGCACCACGGAGTTTCACTGTACTGAGCTATTATCATTGTAATTAGAGTCTATCTGCTATTACAATTTTGATTATAACACTAACACGCCATCACCACTACATGAATTCTGACACATTTGTTAGTGAAGTTGTGCTGTTCGTGAATCGTAAGAGGTGCTAGTTGGAGGCTGTAGTCAATGCTAAGTCAGATAGGGCCAAGCTTAATTAATTACTACAGTGACTGTTTTAAGTTATTTAATATCAATTTTTGTTGTTGTTATGGTCTTCAGTCCGGAGACTGGTTTGATGCAGCTCTCCACCCTACTCTATCCTGAGCAAGACTCTTCATCTCCACATAAGAACGGCAACCCACATCCACTTGAATCTGCTTACTATACGCGTCTCTTGGTCTCCCTCTGCGATTTTTACCCCACACACTTACTTCCAATGCTAAATTTACGATTCCCCGATGTCTAAGAATGTGTCCTACCAAGCGATCCCTTCTTTTAGTCAGGGTATGCCAAAAATTCCTTTTCTCACCAATTCGGTTCAGTACCTCTTCATTAGTTATGAGATCTACCCACCTAATCTTCAGCATTCTTCTGTAGCACCACATTTCAAAAGCCTCTATTCTCTTCCTGTCCACACTGCTTATCGTCCATGTTTCACTCCCGTACAAGGCAACACTCCACACGAACGCCTTCAGAAAAGACTTCCTTACACTTAAATTAATATTTGATGTTAGCAAATTTCTCTTTTTCAGAAATGCTTTTCTTCCCATTGCCATTCTGCATTTTATATCCTCTGTACTGCGAACATCGCATGTTATTTTACTACCCAAGTAACAAAACTCATCTACCACCTTCATTGTTTCGTTACCTAATCTAATTCCTTCAGCATCACCTGATTTTCTAATACCGCATTCCATTATTTTTGTTTTGCTCTTGTTAATGTTCATTTTATACGCTCTCTTCAACACCCTGTCCATTCCATTTAACTGCTCTTCCAGGTCCTGTGCTGTCTCTGATAGAATGACAATGTCATCAGCAAAACGCAATGTTTTTATTTCTTCCCCCTGAACTTTAATCCCTATTCCAAATTTTTCCTTGCTTTCCTTCACCGCCTGCTCGATGTACAAATTGAATAACATCGGAGAAAGGCTACAACCCTGTCTTACTCCCTTCCCAACTGATGCTTCCTTTTCATGCCCTTCTAGTCTAATAACTGCAGTCTGGCTCTTGTACAAGTTGTAAATAACTCTCCTTTCCCTATATTTTACTCCTGCTGACTTCAGAATTTGAAAGAGTGTATTCCAGTCAACATTGTCAAATGCTTTCTCCAAATCTACAAAAGCTAAAAATGTAGGTTTGCCTTTCCTTAATCTATCTTCTAAAATAAGACGTAAAGTGAGTATTGCCTCCCTGGTTCCTACGTTCCTCCTGAACCCAAACTGATCTTCCCCGAGGTCAGTTTCTACCAGCTTTTCCATTCTCCTGTAGATTATTCGTGTTAAAATTTTGCAACCATGACTTATCAAACTAATGGTTCTGTAATTTTCACACTTGTCTGCACCTGATTTCTTTGCAATGGGGATTATTACATTTTTCTTAAAGTCTGAGGGCATTTCGCCTGTCTCATACATCCTACACACCAGTTCAAATAGTCTTGTCATGGCTGGCTCTCCCAGAGACTTTAGTAGCTCTGAGGGTATGTCATCTACTCCTGGGGCCTTGTTCCGACCTAGGTCTTTCAGGGCTCTGTCAAATTCATCTCTCAGTACAGTATCTCCTATTTCATCTTGTTCTACTTCCTCTTCCCTTCCCACAACATCGTCTCTAAGTTCATTTCCTTTGTAGAGCTTCTCTATGTACTCTTTCCACCTTTCAGCTTTCCCTTCTTTGCTGAGAACTGGTTTGCCATCTGAGTTCTTGATATTCATAGAGTTGCTTTTCTTGTCCCCAAATGTCTCTTTTATTTTCCTGTAGGCGGTATCTACTTTTCCCCTTCTTATACATTCTTCTACAGATTTGCATTTGGCTTCTAGCCACTCCTGCTTAGCCATTTTGCACTTCCTGTCAATCTCATTTTTTAGTCGTCTGTACTCCATTTTGCCTGTTTTATTTACTGCATTTTTATATTTTCTTCTTTCATCAATTAAATTTAGTATTTCCTGTGATATCCAAGGATTTTTTGTAGGTCTTGCCTTTCTACCTATTTTGTCCTCTGCTGCCATCACTATTTCATCTCTCAATGCTACCCATTCCTCTTCTACTGTTTTATTTCCCCCTGTTTCTGTCAATTGTTGCCTAAAGCTCCCTCTGAAATTCTCCAGAACTTCAAGTTCCTTCAATTTCTGCAGTTTTTTCAGTTTCAGCCTACAGTTCATGACTAACAAGTTATGGTCAGAGTCTATATCTGCCCCTGGGTATGTTTTACAGTTTATCACCTGGTTCCGGAATCTATGTTTTACCATTATAAAATCTATCTGATACCTTCCGGTGTCTCCTGGTCTCTTCCACGTATACAACCTTCTTTTGTGATTCTTAAACCACGTGTTTGTTACGCTTAAATCATGTTCCGTGCAAAATTCTATCAGGCGACTTCCTCTTTCATTCCTCCTGCCCAGTCCATATTCACCTACTATTTTTCCTTCTCTTCCTTTTCCTACTACCGAATTCCAGTCTCCCATCACAATTAAGTTTTCCTCTCCCTTAACTGTCTGAATAATTTCCTTTAGCTCCTCATATATTTCTTCGATCTCCTCCTCATCGGCAGAGCTAGTTGGCGTATAAACCTGTACTACTGTTTCGGTGTTGGCTTCGTATCTATCTTGACAATGATAATGCGATCACTGTGCTGGTCATAGTAGTTTACCCGCATTCCTATTTTCTTATTCATTATCAGTCCTACTCCTGTGATACCCCCAACTGATTTTGTATTTATAATCCTGTACTCACCTGACCAGAAATCCTGTTCATCCTGCCACCGAACTTCACTAATCCCCACTATATCTAACTTCAACCTATCCATTTCCCTTTTTAAATTTTCTAATTTTCCTACCCGATTAAGGGATCTAACATTCCACGCTCCGATCCGTAGAATGCCAGTATTGTCTTTCCTGATGACAACATCCTCCTGAGTAGTCCCCGCCCGGAGATCCGAATGGGGTACTATTTTACCTCCGGAGTATTTTACCCGAGAGGATGCCATCATCATATTTCCATACAGTAGAGCTGCATGTCCTCGGGAAAAGTAACGGCTGTAGTTTCCCCTTGCTTTCAGCCGCTCGCAGTAGCTGTGTGGCAATGTCACATTAGCTAATGTTACAAGGCCAGCTCAGTCAATCATCCAGACTGTTGCCCCTGTAACTACTTAAAAGGCTGCTGCCCCTCTTCAGGAACCACACGTTTGTCTGGCCTCTCCACAGATACCCCTCCGCTGTGGTTGCACCTACGGTACGGCTATCTGCATCGTTGAGGCACGCAAGCCACCCCATCTCGGCAATGTCTGTGGTTCATGGGGGTGGCAATTTTTTTTATTTATTCAAAATTCTAACTTACAATGCGAAAGTGTTGTTGCGATCCATTAGTTGTGATTTGCTACAACATTCAATAACAAAATTATTATTACTAGAGCATATCATTACGCATTCTGAATTTTGAGATTTTTCGACGACCTCCAACAGGCAATTTTCTTACAACATTTCGTCTTGGAAGGAGAAGGACCTGTCTGGTTAGATCTACATCTACATACATGCTCCGCAAACCATCGTAAGGTGCATGGCGGAGGGTACACCGTACCAATGCTAGACACTTTCTTTCCTATTCCACTCCCAAATAGAACGAGGAAAAAAAGAATGCCTATATGCCTCCTTACAAGCCCTAATTTCTCTTGTCTTTCTGATCATTACGTGAAATGTAAGTAGGCGGCAGTAAGATCGTCGTGCATTCAGCTTCAAATTGCGGCCCTCTAAATTTCTTCAAAAGAAATTCACGAAAAGAACGTGGTCTTTCCTCCAGCGATCCCCAATTGAGTTGTCGGAGCATTTCCGTGACACTCGAACATGGGTCGAACCTATGAGTAACAAACCTAGCTGCCCGCCTCTGAACTGCTTCAAATCAAATCAAATGTTTGTAAATCTATCGGACCAAACTGCGTGGTCATCAGTCCGTAGCTTACAAACTACTTAAGCCTAGGTAAACTAACCTAAGGACAACACACACACCCATGCTCCAGGGAGGATTCGAACCTCCACGGCGAGCAACCGCCGGCTCCGCAGCGAGACGCTTTAGACCGCTCGGCTACTCCACCGCGGTGAACTGCTTCCATGTCTTCCTTTAAACTGATCTGCTGCTGGTCCCAAACACTTGAGCAATACTCAAGACGTGGTCATACAAGCGTTTTGTGATCGGTCTCCTTTACAGATGAAGTACATAATAAACCAAAGTCGGCTGTCCGCCTTACATCTGCCCTTACATGTTCGTTCCATTTCATATCGCTCTGCAATGTCACCAAAAAAAATGTTCAAATGTTTGTTAAGCTTATGGGACTTAACTACGGGGTCATCAGTCCCTAAACTTAAAAATTACTTATGAACTACCTAACACTAAGGACGGCACAAATATCCATGCCCGAGGGGGGATTCGAAACCCCGACCGTAGTGTCCGTGCTGACCGTGACTGGAGCGCCTCAGTCACCTCGGCCACCGCGGCCGGCTACTGGCGTACCGGCAGGTTAAAAATGCAATGCGGCATGGCACACGCAGAGGCCTCTAATGGGCGACCGCAGAGTTTTGGAGATGCGGGAGTATCACTAGTGCAATAAGGGACCTTTACATTATCTAAGATTTTGGTGTATTTCTGTTTGTTCGAACCTAAGTAATTTCCTTGTTAGTTGTATGAGAATCACTTCTCAGTTCACCCCACTAATATTTGAAGCCATAGACACAATGACACTTCGTTTATGTTGACAGTTGCCCTGGTAGCGGCATTCACCTCGGCCACCGCGGCCGGCGCAATGTCACCCCTAGATATTTGAACGACGCGACTGCATCACGAAGCTCACTACTAATACTGTATTCGAACATTATGGGATTGTTTTTCCTACTCATGCGCATCACTTTACATTTTTCTATATTCAGAGTTTGCTGTCATTCTTCACACCAACTAGAAATTTTGTCTAAGTCATCCTGTATCCTTTTACTGTCAATTAAAATCGACACCCTCCGAAAGCTGGGTACCGTTAATAAAAATTTAGCTTCGTTAATCATTAATCCGTTACTAAAAAAGTTGACTTCGTTAAAAGTTGGAGCGTTACTTTACGGACAATTTAACGGAAGTTAACGTCAACCCTTAACTCGTAAAAACACTGTGCATCCGTGAAAACTCCCCTTCAGTCTCCAAATTTGTATATTTTCGGTTGTTGTATTATTGAAGTGAGCAATTAAATTAAACGTATTACCCTATCTGATATATATATCCTGGTACTCGGATGCGAGCGTAAAAAATGGACTAAACACATACCACGCTGTAAAGTTGCAAAACCGCCTTCGCTAGAGTCGTTCGCTTTTGCGGAAAAGTGTTCTGTTCTGTGAGTTGATTAGTCTTCACGTACATAATAAAGATTTTGTCTTTTTTTTATGCCCGCGGCCGGCCGCCAGGACATAATGTCCTAGTAACACATAAATCTTAGTTTATAACAATAACAACAATAATAATAATTATTAGTATTATATTTGGCAATAAAATAAAATTTACGGTAGATTCAAAATACGTAACTTCACTTAATATCATTTGACTTAAGGTACATATTGCCTTTAAGAAACATTAACATATTAAAATTCTCGTCTGACTGTTAGGCATGTTTGGGAGTAAAAATATCATTTCCCAGTGGGAAAAATACGTTCCACTGCAGCACTTGAAGGTGTAGCGGTAATATACCTTATAAAAACATCTATTAAAATATTGTCCTCAAGAAATACACGTCGTTAAATGAACATTTTTATTTCATGTCTAGCCACAATTTCATTAGACTCTGTGCTTTATTTGTGAAACATATTTGGCCTGCGGTCCCTTTAGATTGAATGACAAAATTAAAAATAAAATCTTGCACAGAAGGTACGTTACAAATAAAAAATTAAACACTTCTGTTGTAAATATTTATTTAATTGCAGTCAGCATAAGACGAGGAACTAAAATAATTAAAATTATATGCTAATTTCCTGATTAGGTGTCTCAGCCATATCTCGATTTTCGCAGCCTCCATTATGGCAGTAGGCAATTTAAATTTGTTCTCGTCAGCTGTAACAAAGTTCAATGAGAAAATTGTAAAGAAAATTAAATTTTCCTGTCTTTCTGTCCCAATTCACCATTAATGCCTACGGCGAGCAGATACTCCCAAGTTAAATCCATTAAACATACTTTTTTGTTTACTACGTTGTCGCTGAATGTACTATTAATCAACAGGGACATAAGACAAACATTTATTTTCGTTGAATCGTATTCGCTCGCCATTCTTATCGCTTGTGGAAAAACAAGTGGGTACAAAAATAACGGATTAACGGAATTAGAACAATTGACCGGACGTTAGAGTCCGTTAATGTTTTTTTGAATTAACTAAAAAGTTAAACCATTACTAAAAAAGTTAACTTCGTTAATTAACGATTAACGGATTAAGCGACTTATTCCCAGCTCTGCACACACCCATACACTACAAAATCATCAGCAAATAATCGCAAATTACAAGTTCTCTGTCCATCAGATCATTTATATAGATAGAAAATAATAGCGGTCCCAAGGGGCACGCTTGACGATACACCCGTCTCTGATGAACACTAGCCATTGAGAACAACGTACTGCGACTTCCTAAATCTGTGAATCCATTTCACATGCTCGTAGCTTCGTTAGTAGTCTGCAGTGTGGCACCGCGTCCGATGCCTTTTTGAAATCAAGAAAAACACAATATGCTTGTTCGCCTTCATCCATAGCTTCGTTTGCGTCTGCATGGAAAACAGCCGCTTTTTTGGCTTTTTCGAGGTTACCTACTCATTGATTTCTCGAAATGGACTGTTGTTTGTTGAATTTCTCCTTCGTACTTCGATTCGACTAATACTGGCTATTCTCAATGCGAACAATCCACATTTCACAGCTGGGTTTCTTCATTTTGTTGCTTCCACCCTAAAAAATATCAAATGTTTGTAAAAATATGGGATCAAACTACTGTGGTCATCGGTCCCTAGACTTACAAACTACTTAAACTAACTTAAACCAATCCAAGAACAACACATACGTCCATACCTGAGGGAGGACTCGAACCTCCAGCGGGTGTGGTTGTGCAGTCCCTATAATAACGCCCATCTCGTGCGGCTCCTCATAACCATGTTAAAGTGAAGGGAACTATGCAAATCGTATTCTGCATCTGATTTCATTGGTTGATCAAGTTCAGTTTTTTCGTATATGGTACTATAAAGATACTTTGTATTCTTTATTTTTGTTACCAAATTCGTACGTTTGGTTCTAATGACATAATTAAAAGCTATTAACAGAAAAACCGAACTTATAAACTTTTCGGCAATGTTGGCAACATGTCCAAAAAAAAAATGCACACATCTACCTGTGCACTGTATATGAACAGCAGAAAGAAAAGTGTTTTTAAAGAAAGCAGATTTGATAACTTGTAATATTATTTTTTTGAAGGCATTGGTCTGGAGTGTAGTCTTTGACATAGCTTGAGTAAAGAAAGGGATCTATTAATGGTAAACACTCGTCAATTTAGTATTAGTGGGATATGTGGTGAGTAAAAATCGAGGGATGAGACCACGAGTACAGTAAGAAGATTGAAATGGATTTGTGCCATGTTGTAAGCAGATGGAGAGGTATGCAAAAGATAGATCTGCCTGGAGAAATGCATCAAACTAGTTATCGTACTGAAAACTGCAACAACACTTAACACATAACCAGAGGGATATAAATAAACAATTGTGTCATCACATTCTGCTGTCTTTCAATGAAAACATTTTGGTTAGGCTTTACTGTGAGTGTTTTTTGAAACATTAAAATACAAGGTATTTCTGTTACCAGCCACTGTTTATTGAACGCGCAACGCGTTTCGAGGGTTTACATCCCATCATCAGGTGGAATAATATTATCCTGTGTACATGAAGGTTTTATGAAGGTTTATGACCTGTTGCACTGTCCACAAGAAAAAATATAAACACTACATCAGAATGTAACATCGTACAATTGTTCACTGTAGTTAAATGCGAACAATTAAAATATCATACCTCCAGTGATCACAGGCACCTTGCATTCTCATAACCTCAATTATGTGTAATAAATCACAGCCGACATCTTTGTTTACTTTTAACAGATGCAAAGAACTTACAGTAAAGCCATAATACACCAAAGATTCACTTTTTTTTTTTCTTTTTTCTTTATGGGACTTAACTACGGGGTCATCAGTCCCTAAACTTACAGACTACTTACGAACTAGGACGGCACAAATATCCATGCCCGAGGGGGGATTCGAACCCCCGACCGTAGTGGCCGTGCTGACCGTGACTGGAGCGCCTCAGTCACCTCGGCCACCGCGGCCGGCAAAAGATTCACTCTAACATTTTATGCTTTAAATGGTGATAAACTGAAGACGAGTATACAATGCACACTATAAATTAATATAATATATACTTAATTTTGGGCCAACATAGAATCTAACATTTTATACGTAGATTTGTCATTCACTCAGTAAGGGCGTAAAATAACAATAATAATAATAATAATAATAATAATAATAATAATATCGTTTAGACAGATGTTCATGCTTTAAATAATGATGATATGATGACAAATATACAGTGGACATTTAAAATTGATGTTTATATAATTTTCAGTGTACTACACTTTTAAAAATGATTTACATTTTTTCTTTAACACGTTTACAATTTTTGGGGCTCACAAGGGTTGTGTATGTTTGTCTGGATCATAAATGTACACAGCATAATATTATTCCACCTGATGATGGGGGTTTAAACCCTCGAAACGCGTTGTGGGTACAATAAAGTGACTGGTAACCGAAATACCTTCTGTTTTAATCACATTGTCCTCTGTTAAACAGAATAATTGCTTAGCTTTGTGACCGTGCGAGAGAGGGCACAAATCAATATTGCAAATCGAGGAAATGATGAAGAAATATGTAAGATTGTTTCCATAATTTATGGATTGCGACAAATCAAAACGATACAAACATTTGTTGAACGACTTGATACCGACAGTTCAACTCTTGCGCATGAAATTCTGATAAAAGTGGTTAGCAGATTAAATAAATTAATGACAGTGTTTGGTGTCATAGAATTAGTTTCTGCAACATTTTGAACGAAATTTTGAAAATTATTCTTTCCCATTTTCCAGATTTTGATACATCGATTACAAGATTTTTGCAATTAAACAGCTGCGGAAACAGTAAACCACTGCTGTTGTCACTTATGAATTTCTCTATGGCATTGTCTATCACAGGTAGCTGCTCTACCCGTTTACGTGACGTAAACTTCATAATTTTGCGACTTCCTACTATTTACAATTTCTTGAACCTTCGTAGCCAGTCGGCGAAGCCTGGAAATAAGCAATGTTCGTGTTAGATGCAATTCGGAGGGCCCAGTCTCGTAGATCTTCATCGGTAACGGTGAATTGCCTTTCACGAGCAGTTCTAAATCTTTCGAACAGTTTTTCTTTAAGATGTTTTCGAGTTTCCGTTTGGCGCATATTTCTTACTTCATGTAATTCTTTCTTCCATTTATAAAGTTCACGCTCAGATTTTATGAAACGAAAACGCCTTTGCACACTGCTTAACTTCAAGCGTTTTTCCTTCCTTCGTTCAACCATATTTCACTGCCTTTTGTTTGTCGCAGAAAGCTGATGTTGTAGGTTTTTTTTTTTTTTTTTTTTTTTTTTTTTTTTTAGTCTTGGAAGGTATTCTTCAGAACTGTTACTGGCACAACTGAAGTCGTCCGAGTCATAGTTCGTGGAACTGTCACAGTTATTTCCTATTTCTTCTAACCTTTCCACAATTTCAAACGAAATGTCGATATCATTCGAATGAATCTCAAAGAAATCAATCAACAAATGACATATGTATGTACTCATGAGAAGTAGGTGATTACGGCTGGAAACCACGTACTTCGTATTTCATCTTTGCTAAATTGAGAATGTTAATTGGGTTCCACATTATTGTGAAACTGGAAGAAGAAAAAATAAGATACTATAAGCAGGCATGTCTGACGAAATCAAATGTTCACATGTTTGTAATTCTATCGGACCAAACTGCGTGGTTATCCGTCCGTAGCTTACAAACTACTTAAACTAAACTAAGGACAAAACACACACACACACACAAACACACACACACACACACACACACACACACACACACACACACACACATGCCCGAGGAAGGACTCGAACCTCCACGGCGAGCAACCGCGCGCTCCGCAGGAGACGCTTTAGACCGCTCGGCTACTCCACTGCGGCTTGCCTGACGAAAGCACAATAAATATTGTTGTTTGTATAGTCTATGGGACTTAACTACGAGGTCATCAGTCCCAAAACTTACAAACTACTTATGAACTACTTACGAACTAGGACGGCACAAATATCCATGCCCGAGGGGGGATTCGAACCCCCGACCGTCAATAAATATTAATTGAGCTTTATCTTTATTGTCAATATTTACCAATACTGCAATATTCAACGTATAATCTATATCTATAAATGTGAATGTCTGTTCGGTGTACGTTTATCACGTCTGAACCACAAGAGATAAAAAGCTAAAAATTTGTATAGTTACTAAAATCTACCCGCGGAAGGTTTTCGGCAGGGTTTTATGGCGAGCGGATAGCTATTTATCTATATATATTAATGTGAATGTCTGTTCGGTGTACGCTTAGCACGATCGAAGGACAAGTCGCAGAGACTTAAATATTTGGACAGTTACTAATTTATACCTGAGGAAGGGTTTAGGCACGGTTTTATAGCGATCTGATACATATTTAGTAATTTGAAGAATATAACGCGAAATGCGAAACAATAATTACTATTTGAAAATTGTAATTACGCTTTGAAAACGGTTTTATTGATTGCATTGGTGCTTGAGGGTTGATAATGATAAAAGGGTGGAGTATATTGGGTTGGAAAGTTATCGGTGTGTATAAAATTCTACGTTGTGTGTGTGTTAATATTTCGCTCTGCAGCGAAAACTACAGAACGCAAACGAATGGTCTGTGTGTAATTATCCGAAGTCTCCCGTTGTACACCATAGCAGTTTCATGCCGATAACTATAAGGAGGTGTAATATATGGTGGTTGAAAGTCGTCAGATTATAAAAAAAAATTCGGACTGAAGGCCAGCGATGACGTTTGCGACTCTATAGCTCTATAGCAAGGAGATTACATACAGCGAAACGTGATGCCACAGACCATATCTTTGATCTATGCGTGCTACACTGTCTTCAGCTCTTTCTCTGTAAGGACAAGCATACGAATAAGGAAATATGAGACTAAATAAATAAAGCAGTAAAACAGAAAATGCTTTTAATACATCTCTTTAAATAAATCTATTTGACGTTTCGCGCATTATCTATCATAATCAACACGCGGGCGGAGCCGCGGGTTTCAGCTAGTAGTTAATAGACAAACGATAACCTGAAACGTCGTTTACAAATTACGATCGGGTTGTGTCATGTTTCCTGTTTACAATATACCGCCGACCTCGACTGTGTGTGTCTGTGTGCGCGCGTCTAGTTGCGCATGCGCTGTTGCCAAAGCGCCACTAGGGGTGTACATTTCTACCGCCACTAAGCGCATTGAACTTGGCAATTTTCAGCTTTTTTTAAAAAAATACTTGCAGTGCCTCTTAGCAGCTAAAATTTTGATAGTGCATTTCTTTCGTTGTCTTTTGCCTGTGTTAAAAATTTCAGGGTAGGTATCGAAATGTCTTATTCGACCGTTCCCTTGTCAGTTTCTGTGGCTAAACGGTGTCGTGGTTTTAATGAGACACACCACAGGCGTCTGTGTGTAGAGGCCACATTCCCTAAGGCAATTTCGGACTGTCTGTGTTGATATTGCGCGTCCTGTTGCCAGGATGGTACGTTGCAGCCTCCTAGCTCCACGGGCTGTTAACGAAAGATAACGGTAATCTCTTGCTGATACTACCGGTGGACGACCTTGGCCTTGCGTTCTTTTAACGGTTCCTGTTGTAAATCACCCTAGGTCCTTGAAATTACACTCCAACAGCTGCAACCACCTCCGTCTCTGTCTTTCACGCTTCCTTGGCTATCCATACAGTAGCTTTGGGTAAATCAGGTTGTTGTTGCTTTGCACTACCTGCTCACTATACTATCAGAAGCCAACTTCTTGTGTAATTCGTTTGGTAGAGTAAACACTGAAACGCTACAAATAAAAAAATATAAATTAGAGATATCACCAAGGATCGTTTTTCTTTCTCTCCAAAGAAAAAAATCGCACTGACGTGTTTTACGGTCCACTTTAGATTTGTAGTTTTATAAGTTTTGCAAACATTTTGGACCAAAATAATAATCTAAAAATAAAAAATTAATTAATAAGAGTGTCTGAAACTCTTGTAGGGAAAAAGAATTTCAGGTACTGTCGGGTTCCGAGTCACTGACCTTCGGCGTCACAATCTAACACATTGCCCACTACGCTACAGCTAACAGCAGGGAATAGCTGTTCTTTAATCTCAAACTATTGATGGTCATTGTTAACTGATGCTAATATGGCATTTGTAGACACTAGATTATCATTTATCGTACGAATAACGACGCCTTTTTGTAAATTCTTCAATGCGCCATTGCTTTGAAATGACAACGTGTAAGTTACAATAAGAAAATCATCAAATACGCAACGCAAGTTGGCGTATGCCAGAGACCTGGGCGAGGAATGTCACGTGACATTTCGTTAATGGAGGGTGTCAAAACTCTTTTTGCAAATACCTCTCAAACGATACGATATATGAAAAAGACATAAGGGAACAAAGTTGTAGAGAATTTTCTCCTCTACAAATTCGTTTATTCAATTTTCGCGTCAGATGAACGGTTTATTTTCAATTAAAATTACATTACAAACGGCTTTTTTGGTATTATTAACGTATTTCTTGTCCGAAAAATTTGAAAAAAAAGTTTCTGGTCTCTGGCGGCCTACAATTATGTGTGCAAAATTTGGTGCTGATCGGTTGAACGGTTCGTCTTCAAAACAGGGAACACGTTACGGACAGACAGACAGACATCCCAAAATCGCCGTTATTTTTGCAAATATGTCTGAAACGATACGAGATATGAAAAAAAAAAAAAAACATAAGAGAGCAAATTTGTAGAGAATTTTCTCCTCTACAAATTCGGTTATTCAATTTTCGTGTCAGATGTTTGGTTAAGCCGTTATTCTCATTTAAATTTCGAGCTGTCAAAAGACGATCGCAAAGGCCCACTTTTAGTGTTACTACCGTAACCGAAAGTGGGCCAATAATCTCTGAAAATCCTACATTCCCTTGTTTTACCGCCGGAGAGAAACAACAGCGAACCGCTTCATTTGTCTGTCTTTTACCGCCGTCTAGTTAAGACTCATTAATAGCAAATGTCCCAGATCGCCATTAAATTGCTGTAAGTATAGTGCTAAATGGGAAAATATATTAGTTGAAATATATAAGTTCCTTAATTAAATGGCGTTGTGTTCTTATTTGATTCCCCGTCTCCTAGTGGTGTAGATGGTTCGTACAGTGGACGCCATTACGGCTGATAAATAACAGCGCAATGATTGTTAAACATTTTATTACCATTCAATCTTTCCCCTTGACAATAGTATTCAATTTTTTAGAACCTGCAGTCATTTTTATAAGCTATAGTATATGAGGCTGAGCTCGCAACTAAAATTTATCACACGTTTCACTGTGATCCAGATCACGATGGTGTTTTACCCTCAATTGCTCTCATTTTAATTTACAGACTTCTGGGCTGATATCATCGAAAATATGTATGGTAACGATGAAGGTAAAGTCTGTCGACTTTTTTATGATGTAGTTGCCGCCAACATTCACCTTATTTCTGACGTTAAACAAAATTAATCAAAGGCTATTGAAAATCATTCCCGCATTTATCGTCCGTTTCTCCCCGATTCAAAGCTTTTACGTAATATTTTAGCTAACGTCTCAAACCCCAACAACTTATAGACGCTACATTACAACACAAGCGAACACCAACCCCCTCTGCAGCAACTTTCTATTATTTCTACTATCTCGGTTGCCGTAATGTTATTGTCTCTCCTCTGTAGAACAGACGACAGACAGAAAGACGTCGAACCATTTTAGTTTTTACTGCCAATGACAATACTGCAGAACCTAGATACCAAAACTGTTTTGTCTAGTGTGTCTAAAGGACGTTCCATGTAGATATACAAACCTACTCATGTATAATATAAGAAGGCTAACAGAACGGACCTGCGAAAGCATAGGAAGGAAGGAAGGAAGATTTGCGTTTAACGCCCCGTCGACAGCGTGGTCATTACAGGTGGAGCTTACGCTCGGGTTGTTTGGGTGAGGATGGGGAAGGAAATCGGCCGTGCCCTTGGAAAGGAACCAACCCGGCATTTGCCTAGAGTGATTTAGGGAAATTACGGAGGTGGATTTGAACCACCAACCAGCATCCTCCCGGATGCGAGTCCAGTGTGTTACCACTGCGCGACCTCGCTCGGTGTGCAGAACTACAGAGTCAACAACTCCAGTGCAAGACCACATAAAGCAGAGGGTGTGAGGCAACTACTGCTACGTTGGGGAGGGGATGAATTGCCGGCCGCGGTGGCCGAGGAGACTGAGGCGCTCCAGTCACGGTCTGCACGGCCACTACGGTCGGGGGTTCGAATCCCCCCTCGGGCATGGATATTTGTGACGTCCTTAGTCTTAGTTAGTTCATAAGTAGTTTGTAAGTTTAGGGACTGATAACCCCGTAGTTAAGTCCCATAGACTATACAAACATTTGAACTTTTTTTTTTTTTTTTTTTTTTTTTTTTTTTTTTTTTTTTTGTAATGAATTGGAAAGCCCTGTCACTTTGATGTCATTCCAAAGATTAAGGAACAACTACGTGGCAGGTGGTTTGCAACACGAGAGAACATTGCTGATGCTGTGGGCAAACAGGTGACCCGATTCAATTCAAATTTTCAAATGTTTGTTAAGCTTATGGGACTCAACTACGTGATCATCAATCTCTAAACTTACAAGCTACATATAAACTAATTTATACTAAAGACAACACAAACATCCATGCCCGAGGGAGGAATCGAACCCCGAACGGGGAACGTCCTTGAGCATCGGAGCATAGCGCCTCGATGCTCTCGGCCACTCCGCTGCGGTTGACCCGTTTCAGACATAGTGCGGCAAATACCGAGGTAGATGGCATTCTGCGCCTAACACTTCGTTGGCAGAGTGTGGTGAGAGCAGCAGGTTACTACCTTGAGGGTCTGTAGCACAGACAAATATATACAGACGGGAAACCTCCGTAAGGGCCCGGTCCTACGCTCAGGGGTGCGGGGAGGGAGGTTTCCCAGCAGTTCCGTAAGATGTCCCATGATGGCGCTGAGGTCAGAAGCAGCCCTTTAAACTGGCCAGAGCAGGCGGCAGGTAGCGGCTGTCCCCATCACCACCTCCCCTCAAACGCCAGCAAGCCGGCACACAGCCGTGGCCTCGTGGCAGGTGGCACGAGCTCTCCCCTCAGCTTCCCCTCCACGCTACCCTCTGACTTGCGAGAAGCACCCTAAGCCAGCGATCCGCCTGACACCTGCTAGCATCTTACGGAACTACGAGGGGAGCGTAGTACAGTGGTTTAGAGGGGGCTGCTCCTCTGTATATGTTACTCTCTGTTGGCGCAGGTTTGCCACGTCACCTGTATGTGTACTATGTTGTCATTCTTTTGTGCTGTGAAGGCCATATTGCCCTGTATACTACCGTAGTAAATTAGTGTGTTACGATTTTTCAGTGCTATTCATTGGAGTTTGTGACACTTGCGGGGGGTGACACTTGGTGGGAAAGGGAATGTGTAGACACTTGCGGGGAGACCCGGACGCTGCAGGTAGTGAACAGGGTGTTCCAGAAATAGGGATACACCACCCCTACTCCACGCCCTCCAGCCGCTACCTGTGCCATATTCAGAGGATTTTAACATTTTATCAAAAAATGAATGTTACTACAAGAGATACAGCCATTCAAATTTATGGGCACCATAACGTTTTCCCTTCCTGAGTAAATGAGCTGTTTCTTGTAGTTTCAACACCACAGTAGCCTTTTTCTTGAATGTTCTGAATATTAATCTTCACACAGACGTCTTGAGGAGGAGAGTGATCCGGATATCTGATTGTAAACCACTGCCTATTACCTTAGACCTTGTTGACTGTACTGAGCAGGAGTTCCGCGTATTCCGTAATTTATATTTATATAGTTAACAGGCAATGCAATTTATAACTTACTATTGGCTGCCAATTTCGCATCATTTTTCCTGGAAGTCTTGCACCTTGTTTCTCCCTGTTGGTTTATCTTTATCATTTGTCGGTGTGTGACATTCCCTTACACTTTCCGTATTTCATACATTTAGTAGATGTATTTGTAATTCGAATACAGCGAAATCGTTTTGCGGTCTCGAATAAATGCATCAAGTATGTAAAATACTCACTGACTTATTATTAACGTTTTTTAATTGAAGGTTTAAGGTTGCGTCTCCTATTAAAAAGCATAGTAGCTATTTTTAAAGAGATGGAAGTTGCGTGATAGTGGGGTTAACTACATAGTGGTCAATTAAATCAATGTTTCTGTGCAGGATGCCTAATATATTTATTGCTTGCGCAGGTGTCTTGATATGCTTAGTGTTCTGAATAATATGCTTTTAGGAGGTATGACTGTGGAAAGTCATCGTCTTGTAGTAGCAGAGAATGTCTTAATAACTCTCCAAACATTATCACTATTAAAATACCTTATTGTTTTCAGGAGGAACACTCGACGAATTAATATGTAGTTATAACAAGTTACTATATTGCTCTTCAAAGGGTTGTGCAATTTCACTGAGTTTCGTGTTATGTTGACAGTGTGGAAACTTGACAACAGCAGTGCTAGACTTCTTGGTGTGTCTGTACCCAGGAAAAGCCATCAGCTGCCCCAAGGGCCCCAGGTTCTCCGCAAGTGTCACTCCCCGCAAGTGTTCTAACCCCATTCATTGTCCACGCACGTAGTTAACACCTTGTCGTTTCGTCTGTATATGTTAGATTTTCCAATAGGACTGATTTCTGCAAGGAAAAAAAAAAAAGAAAAAAAAGCGGTTACCATGACTTTTGTGCCAACCCACGTAGAAAGAAAAGTAAGCTAATGCAGATAAGTAGAAATGCTCGAATACGGCATTAGTAGTGTGCTGCCTGACACAGTGGCGTCGATTAAATATCTAGGCGTAACGTTGCAGAGTGATAGGAAATGCAGCAAGCAAGTAAGAGCAGTTGTGGGGAAGGCGGATGTTCGACTACAATTTATTGGAAGGGATGTGATTTGCACCTGTAAAGGAGACTGCTTATATAGTAATAGTGCGACGAATTCATGATTACTGTTAGAGTGGCCGGAACCGCCACCAGGTCTGTTTAAAGGAATGTGACAGACGCTTCGGGAAAGGCGTTGTTCTTTTCGAGGAACACTGTTGAGGAAATTCAGAGACCCACCATATAAATATGTTTGCATCTGACTGTAGAACGATTCAACTACCGAAAACTTTAATTTCACGTTAGCACCACACAGATGAAAGAAATTAGTGACCAGCCCTGTTAGCCGTGTGGTTTAAGTCGCCGTTTTCTGGGCTCAAGGGTGTTGCCGGCTCCGGTTCGAATCTGCTCAGCGGATTTACGATGTAGCTCGGTATGTTGGCCAGACTGAATGTGGTGATTTAGGCGGGGAAGAGGGGGGGGGGAGGTAATGACGGGAGCGGCATCCGTTCACCCCTTATAAGTAACCAAGCCAAATCCATAGAAAATAGCGCCCAAAAGGCCTAAGAAATAGAAAAGTCGAGAAAAAGTAGGGCTAGTATGGAAGGCCTATATTTTTACCCAGTTCTTATTTGGGAATGGTACAGGAAAGTAAATTACCAGTAGTGGAACGAGATATCCTCCGCCACCTACCGTAAGGAAGGTTGCAGACAGTTTTGGGGAGTAACGCGTGACTTGTTACGCCGATGCCAGTAACAGTTACTTTTTTAAGGGAACGGTCGTTAACGGTGTTATTATTTGCATAAAGTAACTTTAACTGTAACTAAGTTACTTTTATCGCTTATCTATTTAACGCAAGTAGAGTAAAATACGTCGGAAACGTATAATCTGTACATTTTAGTACTGTTATAGCATTTAATAGTGATCGTTCATTCATAACATTTTCATTTTCTAAATAATTATAACAATGAGTATATAACATTCACGTGATGTGATACACATAAACAGCGCGCGGTCTCCTTTCGGCGTGGAGAAGAAAGATGACACATGCATGCCTTGGCCAGCTTCTGAGAAGTTTTCGAATGTTTGACGTTGGATGGAAAAAAATGATTCCTTTCGCTGCAAACAGTGTGTTGATGGGAAAACAGTTCAAAGCAATGAAAATTCCACGGCGAACTCAAGAATTAATGGAAAGGTTACTTCACTTCTCGCTGTAGGCGTTGCGTTCACAACGAGTTTGAAACAAGTTCTGCTACGTTGTTCGCTGTTAGTTCTGACCTAGGGTACCGACCTTCATAACATGCCTTTATTGAAAATGATCAATTGCATGTGAAAACATCAATATACGATCGATTAAGTATATGTTTCAGTACTATTAATATAATTGAATTACATTTAAAGCTTCACAAACTGTGGGGACAGTAATGAGACATGGCTGGCTTTGAAATGTGGAATAAACATACAAGCTATAATTACGTAGGGTTTCTAGGCACTTCCTGTTGAAAATGAGCAAACATTGCAACTGGGATGCATTGAGATAGAAGATGAAGTGGACTATTTATATAGTAATCCATTAATTATGCATTATTATGCAAATATGTATGATTCAAGGTATTTAATTATTGACATTAAAGCTTATTTCCTTTCTAAATGTGTAAGGTTCAATATGGATTTACAAATGAATTACAATTAAAATTTTTAAAAGTAACTGTAAAAATAGCTCTAAAGACACTAGTAACTGCTACAGTTGCATTCTATGTATAGTAATTATAATTGTAACTAAGTTACCTTTCAGAGAAGTAACTAACTGTAACTTCTTTACTTTAAAAAAGTAACTTTCCCAACCCTTCTTGCAGATTATGTATGCAGATATAGACTAATTACATCGCGTAGGCTTTCATGGTCGCCGTCTTCATCAATTAAAGCGATAGTTACATAATCGGCAGACCTGACACTTGGTGTCGCTCTCTATGCGCTTTATATAAGCGGCACCTCAAGTGCTTAACAGCCAGTCGCCGACTCACCTCTGAAGATTTTGGAAGCGAAACTTCAGGAGGGAGAAATTATAAGTATCAACCTCGACAATTCAGACCGGAATTTTTAATTAATATAGACGAAGACTGTTTAAGAATACAAGCTATCCTTAGTAGCAGCCAGTTGTTTACAAACCCACACTATGACACGCCTGAAGGTGCAATACTAGGAGCATACTTCACTTGAGAACCGGCTTTCTTCCGAAAAGATGCTTTACTCTCCCTTGACAGAAAGGTGCCTGCTATTCCTGGCAAGGACATATTGTTAGGCAGTGTCCTGATAATCCTAGAGTATTGTAACCAAAAGGAGGTCGATGTCATCTCTCTGGAGATACCACTCACTTTTTTTTAACCCTTAACCCGAAACGTCTCTGAAAAGTGCGTAACTAGAAACATGCGGTCTCTCAGACCACCTAATGTTATTATGTCACCGACCTCCACATTAGTGGAGAGTAAAGAGTCAGTTAATTCATATTCTAAGTAAATTTAATACTTTCTAGTCGATATTAACACTTTGTTGTTTACATTATCTAAAATAAACATGAAATATCACAAGTAAGTGCGATCTGACTTTTTTCTTTCCTCCCTGGTAGTCACATCGTCAAATCTCAGGCTGCTTAGAAGTATTTCAAAGCGCTTTGCCGACATTGTCACCACAAATATAGGACGTCCGGTCAGGTCTTTTTCGAAAAGAGAAAACATATCTGCATGAGACGATTTGAATACTGATGTCATCATTAGAAGACCTATGAAAGCTTTGATCTCAGTGTCGTCAGTATTTCTGTAATTGGATGGATTAGTTGTTGTCTGCAACTTCGCCCTTATAGTATTCAGTTTTACGTTTGTATGTAAAACTATTTCATCTGTCATGTCATCATCAAATAAATTCTTCTATATTTGACATTTAGTAGGACTTTGTCCCAAACTTCGACTTTTGGCTGTTAGTTCAGGCATTCCTCCTTTCAGAGTGTTGTGGTGCATGGGTGTTGTTCTTGTCCTAACAGGCTCAGAACGTTCTCACTTGAAATTATTTTTACCATAAAAGAACTGTGTTTTATTATCTGTAGTACAGACCACTCCAGGCTCTTCTTCCAATAAAACATTTTCTTCACTAGTATCACTCTCTGTTTCATGGTGGCCATCACCTATCACGAAATCTGGATCATTATCAGAATCATCAAATGTGTCATCATCGTTCACATTTTCCTCTTCACCTAAATCCCGTTATTGCGCTTGCACCCAAGCTTCCAAATCTGGATTAGCTGCAGACTTCTTAGAAAGTCGATCCATATTATACCTGAAATATAACATATATCCACGCATAGAAGGAAATGTTACAAAATAACAACCACTGAAATCAGACTATGTCATAATTAGAAACATGCGGTCTATTGGACCCACCAAAGTCTTGTACGTAATACGAAACATGCGGTATCTCAGGCACACAACTTGGCGCACTCCTCTAAACAATACTCTGTATCTCTTCAGCGACGTAGCAAAACTGTTGTTTTGTTGACTGTTGCTTTACACGCGGCAAGTATTGCGACGAAGGTACTGGGAAGGGGAAGCCGCTTTGCAGTGCTGCCACACTCGACCTTTAAAATAAACGAGGGGTCTGAGAGACCGATGTTTCGGGTTAAGGGTTAAGAAAGATTGCCCTGATCTTACTAAAGAAAAGGAAGAGAAAATAATAAAGTTCCAACAAGCCCTTAGAGGCATTAGAAGATGAAAAAACACCAGATCTGTCTTGCCTAATCATGTTAACAAGAAAAGGGATGTCAAATTTTAATGAGGTAGCAATTCTGTTTTGCAAATGAAATAAAATTAAAATAAAAAAGAAACTAAAAAATTGAGATAAAGTTTTATATTTTAAAAAATAAACAAGTAATATAAAATTTTTGCAGACAAAGAAGAGTATTATTTGTATTTGTGGCAAACATTGTCCTAATTACTGGCCGAAAAAGGAAGGGAGGAAAGCAGATTACGGTTTAACGTCCCATCGACATTTTGATCATTAGCCAAGTACAAGGTCGGATTGTTTTATAATGAATAGGGGTGAGGTAGAATACGAATTAAATCGTTTCTCCCTACAGATAATAACTTATGTAGAAAATTTAAACACTCCGAGAGAGCCCTAAGACTAACTTAAAAATCTACTTTACCAATCAATTTTCTTAAAGAACGCAAAACAGTTAATGTTATATAAAATATAAATGTTGATTAACAAATGTAATTGAAGAACATTATTTTTATCATTCTAGTATTTCATTGCTGGAAGAATTAATAATGCCAGAGTTAGATTGAACACCTTAGGTTAATATTAATTTTTTTCTATTTGTAGCTTTTATTCTTGCCGTGTTTGCAGTAAAAATTTGCTAAAGTGGGAAGTGATCGTGGTAGAAAAAATCTCCGCAAAATATGTGTATTACCTGCGTGCTATCTACGAAAACGCAGAAGAGGAAGTGTACGCCAAAAGTAAGTGTAAGTAATAGACTTCACACTAGAAGTAGCGGTTTTTAAAATCCTACAAGATTCAAATAAAATATTTGGTTGCAGTTGACAAAGCTACCAGATTATTTGGTTGCAGATGACAACGCTACCAGACGTAACTATGTAAAAACGGTTCCACAAGGCCACAGAAAATAAAAACAAGGTAAAAACCAAAATAAAACTCATGACTTTTTAGGCCTAAATTCACACATTGTACGGTAGAAAAATAATTTGTCTGGGAAATAAATAAATGGAAAACTCACTGATGATGGCCTAGAGGTGCCTAAACTAGTTTGGGTGTAAAATAAAATAGTGTTTATCATATCACGCGAAACTCATACGCAGAAACCTTAGATTAATTTAATTCCAAAGAATAAACAGTATAAACATTCCTATGATAGATGTTTCTATTGCAAAGGAACAAATAAAATTATACGACGCAATAACCAAGAAATACTAGAAATAAAGATCATTTCGTAATATACAGTTTTATTTACATCGAGATATTTACTGAAGCAAAAAAGAAATATGAAAAAGAACTGTGACCTAGAATTTAATTTTATGAACATTTATCTCCACAAAGGAATGAAGCCTTAGGAAACTAAAAATAAATAAATAAATAAGGTTACTATAAAATCAAAACAATAACGATAAAAAACAGCAGTTCTACTGAAAGTGCGCATCCTTTCACACTTACATCAAAAACTGTTATTAATCCACAAAATGCAGCAACCAGTTGCTTCTAATCATTTTATTTGTGACTACCGGTTTCGGGCGCTTGAGTGCCCTTCTTCTGCTCTCTATACAGGCAAACAAGTGCATTGGTATTACAGTAAACCATATAAAACGTACAAAAGTCGGCTACAGAAATTTGAATTTGTGAGTTTAAAAGCATTCAACCTGAGTGTGAAAGTTTATAAAGCTAATACAATGACTGATGCAGTTTTGAAAGAAATAGATTGTAATAAAATATATGTTGATATAAAGTGCAGATATTACATGTTTGAACATGTTCACCTTTGCTCGATTCTGTACTTGCTCTGCTTTATATATAACTCAAAAATTAATGTCTATTCTATCACTATGTTTTCTCTAGTATGATGATTACTCACATTATCTTCACTTATCTGGTGTAGTTGCTTCCTAAAACGCCCTCCCCTCCCTACTGTTTTGAGTCTTAACCGCCGCAATGGAGTAGCCGAGCGGTCTAAAGCACCTCGCTGCGGAGCGCACGGTTGCTCGCCGTGGAGTTTCGAGTCCTCCCTGGGGCATGGGTGTGTGTGGTTGTCCGTAGGTTAGTTTACCTAGGTTTAAGTAGTTTGTAAGCTACGGACTGATAACCACGCAGTTTGGTTCGATAGATTTACAGACATTTGAACATTTGATTTGAGTCTTAACTCATCCTAGTACCTTTCATAGTAAACTTATTCCATAGGCTGTAGTAATACAATTAAATGAATAGTCAATTTCACTGAACCACAAGCAAGGTATGCTGTGCGCATACAGTTCCTCGTTGACTGATTAGCTCTTCTTCTTCTTATAAGTTACTGCAGTATTAATTAGATTGCTTTACTTCAGCCTTCTTCACATACTACACATGTTTTACAATCTTAACTTTACTGACTAAGCCACCTTAATACTGCATATAATGCGTACATAACTCTACACAGACGCTGAACTACTCCCTTATTGTACCGTCTAGACTGGAAGGGGTAGCCACCCCACATTATAGTGGTAGACCATATATAATTTTAACAACAGAGTTACACACTTTATTGTCTTTGCACAGTTTCTTCTGTGCAACCCTACTTAGTTCTGCTTTACTACACAATGTAGTAATGTAGCATACTATACCCCCTCCCACGCCTGGGCATACATTGTAATATCTATGCACTGTTACTCAAACTTTCCTTGGTTGCTTTCTCTTTGTGAAGGTTCCTTACCTCTGTCTACCCCCCCCCCCCAAAAAAAAGTAAATAAAAAATAAATAAATAAATTCCACTCAGTCATCAAATACCATCTACCACTCTAACCTCCTCCTATCCAATAAATATTTGGAAACACAATCCAATTGTAATTTCTGGTAACTATGTCCCCCTCACCTCCCCCCTCATATTAATGATTGGTTGTATTATACCTCCAATTTGTTAAACTGCTCTATTTAATAGTCACTACCATTGTGATAGTGACTTATTTATTTTTAGGATACCGGTCACCACATATTCTTATTGTGTCTTAGAGCACCATGATCTGCTCTGCAGGATTGTTCTCTTTGGTATATTTCTAGGAAGTTGATTGTTGAGCTTTCTTCAGTTGTCTGACTAGATGCGCCTATTGTAACACTAACTTAATATTACTGTAACCAATCACATTTATTGCACTTCACGTATCTCAATTCTTATAACCCACATCCTTAACTTACAAGGAAAGTACCTAGGCTCGAACAAACAGAAATACATCAAAATCGTATGATAGATAACGTAAAGGTCTCTTATTGCACTAGTGATATTCCCGCATCTGCAAAACTCTGCAGTCGCCCATTAGAGGCCTCTGCGTATACTATGCCGCATTGCACTTTGACCTGCCGGTACGCCAGTAGTGACGGTGCAGTGTGCCTCTGAAGTTGCGTTTTCTGTCGTTATTTGTGTGGTGAAGTGTCGAATGGGTCGGCGATTGGTAATCAATCCTGCTAATATAGTGTGACTGGTTGAGGTGAAGTTACGAAGAAACCTTCTTCGTGTAGATGGTATTGGTGTATAAGATGAATCATTCGCATGTTACCTATTATCTATTATAGCGTTTCTAATCTATGCTCATATTTCTGCACTATAATAGATACCAGAAAACATGTGAATGATTCTTCTTCTACACCAAGACCGTTTTCACGAAGAAGTGCTCTTCGGAATTTCATCTCAACCAATTGCAATACATTAGCAGGATTGATAACCAATCGCCGACCCATCTGACGCTTCACTACACAAATAACGTCACAAAGTGCAACCAGAGGCACACTGCACCGTCACTACTGGCGTACCACATGTTCAAATGTTTGTAGAACTTATGGGACTTAACTAAGGGGTCATCAGTCCCTAAGCTTACAAACTACTTATGAACTAGCTAAGACTAAGGACGGCACAAATATCCATGCTCTAGGGGGATTCGAACCCCCGACCGTAGTGGCCGTGCAGACCGTGATTGGAGCGCCTCAGTCACCTCGGCCACCGCGGCCGGCTACTGGCGTACCGGCAGGTTAAAAATGCAATGCGGCATGGCACACGCAGAGGCCTCTAATGGGCGACCGCAGAGTTTTGGAGATGCGGGAGTATCACTAGTGCAATAAGGGACCTTTACATTATCTAAGATTTTGGTGTATTTCTGTTTGTTCGAACCTAAGTAATTTCCTTGTTAGTTGTATGAGAATCACTTCTCAGTTCACCCCACTAATATTTGAAGCCATAGACACAATGACACTTCGTTTATGTTGACAGTTGCCCTGGTAGCGGCATTCCAAGTGCCCCACTAATGTAGGACTAATTCCGAAATATCCCGCCTATGGCGCCACTTATCATTGTACTTCTTATACTACAGAATATTCATCTGTTATGCGACCGATTTATCAGTCACCTGCTCCTCTTTTTACGCTTTTATTGCCAACTACATCGATTATTACTGTTTTTCATCGCACTCCTGTTTTTCCTTACTTATTTTTACCCTTTCATTATTAGGCTCAGGCATAGATACTTTGTTAGCAGCTGATTGTTATTCCTTGCATAATCTCTGCACTTAGCGTTTAGTCACCTGCCAGCATGTACATAGATTAAGCTACAACACTAAAATGTAAGTGTAAATTTTATCCCTTTATATGAACATATATTTTATTACCATCTATTTGTTTCAAAACTGCATCACTCATTGTATTAGCTTTATAAACTTTCACACTCAGGTTGAATACTTGTATACTGACAAATTCAAATTTTATATGGCTTACTGTAATACCAATGCACTTGTTTGTCCAGAAGGAGCGCACTCAAGCGACCGAAACAGGTCGTCACAAAATAAAATTATTAGAAGCAACTGGTTGCTGCATTTTGTGGATTAATAACCTGAACAGTTGCTGCAATGGTTAAAATACTTCAAAAAGTGTTGCTTGGTGACGTTCAAATGCGCGTTGCTGCGCTCGGGGCATTCCCGCTGACTTGCATCGTCCTTATCATGTTGTCCACAAGGCTGTCGAGCTGTTACTGCACGGTCCCGTCCCTCACGCCTTCCCAAGGTCACCCAGTGCTCGTGGACACTGGCTGCAACCACACTTTGCAGCAACCGGTTCAGTGCAAGAATACCCAGGTTCAGGCCTTAACCCTTTCATTCCCAGTGTTGCTCCTCGACAACAACACATTAAAAGCTGATTTATACCATGCTTTGTATAACAGTCCTTAAAGATGCATTGTTATTGATGAACAACATGCTTCTAGTGCATTTTGAGGCTTAATACGGCGTGTAGCAACTTCTGAGGTATTAATCTATCCATTTTGGAGGTTTAAGGTTACCATATGTTCATCACCAAAAATGAGGGCAGTTCATTTTAAACAGAGGACAATTTATTGTTAACATAATGTAATTTACAACTTTATTAATGAACCACGTAAAACTACTACAAACTGAAATAGTAACCCTGTGTGGTTGTTGGAAAACGAAATATTATGAACCTTCACAGTTTATTCCTCATTACTACTCTCATTTGTCTCATTCTTGTCTTATTCACTTTTGAACCAACTATATTTGGTGGACGACGAAATCTCTCTCAAGACTTTTTTTTTTAACAAGTACTGAGAAAAGTTCAGGCAATTTCAAATGTTTGAAATTATACTGTACACATACAGTATATTTTAAATCTATTCCTGTCTTTTGTTCACTGTGTGTTAACAAGAGAAAACACAGGTTCTCTGTCGGAATTATGACTAGTTACAGAAAAAAAGAAGTCTACAATTTTCAGCAGTTCAGAATATTTAACAGCACTAGCTGACTGATTTAAATGTGCACACCACACTTCAGCTGTTGGTATGTACTGTTTCCTTTAATGATCTTTTGAAATTTTTACAAAATTACGAACCTGATCGGAGCACAATGTGTCATTAATTCTTACGTTTGTTTGATCATTCTCCTGAATGATTTGTATTTCTCCAGGAGCATATATTTAAAACTGACTTTCTCTTCGGTATTATGTTATATTTAAGTTCGTAATTTATTTTGAAGGAACACACAATACAGGTTTAACCTAAACCACAAAGTATATCAAAAGCAAGGCCATGAACGTAATGCAGAAGGCAGAGTGCACTGGTTGAATACAGGATAGACAACCGGGTTCCTTCGCAGAGAAGTTCCGGATCGTTTGCAACTGTCAGACCCATGCGGAATGCAAAATTGTGAACGGCAATTTCACTCTGTGTATGCGCGTAAAAGTTGCGAACAGTTTGGAACTGCAGTGCGAATGAACATGTTGTCGCCAATGACACAAAAATAAATTTTCCTTCTCGGAACCCAAAAAAAAAAAGAGGAAATTTTGTATAATTTTATAAATTTCGACCGGACACATTTTCTTCCCTCAAAGAGACGACATGTCCGGGAAAAAGAGGACGTATGGTAACCCTATGGAGGTTGTGTTACGTTGCCATTTGTACGTGGCTGTGAGTGTGAGCGTGAGTGTGGTTCATGTTATTTTATTTCAGCAGTGAAGTCTCTTCTCGTTGGTGCTGTGGCGTCGATAATGCTAGCATTATTGATCTGACAGTGTTATCTATCAATAAAATAACGTCCCAAGTAATTAAATACCTCGACACAAACGTATGTGTTGTGCGTAAAATACATGACATGAAGCATAGTTCGATCAAAACTTTTAAAACACGTATTTTGATGTTTACTGCACTGTATTAATAAAGAAAACACTGAATTTTAATTTTTGCAAAGCGTGTGAATGAAAGGGTTAAACTACTGCAGGTCTTTCCATTTGGTTGTGATGTATCTCAAAGGGGAAGTTGCTCCTTCCCTCGTCTCAATCTCTTAGCTGATTATTATTCGTAGCTTGAATTTTAATGAGGCTTGATAATATGGGAACTCGATAGTGAACAACAGACCGCACTTTTCACCCTATTTCAGTGCTTAACCCGTGCAATACCAAGGGGGGGGGGAGGTTGTACTTTGTGCCCACCTTTTAAAAATACTGAAATCTACTCAGGTACTTTATTTTTGAAAATTTTGTAAAAAATATTTATTGTCTTTAATAAAGTCTCCTTCCAGATTTTGCGATTATTTTACATTTTTCGTTTAAGCTTCACCCTTAACTGCTATGGACATTGACAGGAAGACAATTACAATTTTATTTTTATTTCTTATATATCAAACCAGTGGTTTGCGGAATGTATATTTTCCTAACTACCTGTTGTTCATTTCACTTCTTTCAAGTAGACTGTATTGAAACTTGACTTCTTTTAATAATATAGTATTTATAAAATGGCGACAAATAAAACAATGCGAAATGTGCTGTATATTTTTATTTTATTTTTATTTTTTTACGGAAAACATCAAATAGCTCTCGACTCAACCGCAGACTATCATCAGAGTGATTATATTAGAGATTCGAAACATAATTACATGGAAAAATCCCATTTCAGTACCGATAAATTGTACGCAAAGTCATATTTCAGTTTACGATTCGTTTTTCCATGTAAAGCGACTACTACATTCCGTAAGTCGGTGAATGGATAAACTTTGTCAAAATTTTACTTCTGCAATATAAAGTAAAAAGTAATTATATCCGCTATGGCCGCAAAATCATGTTTTAGTGAGTTTGAACCTACATACACTTCACGCTCTGAATTAGTATTATGATCACTAAATATCTCAGGGGCCATATCGCTGTAATCAAATTCTTTATCTGAGGATTCACCAAAGCGTTCTGGATATCCATATGTCTCGCGTAAAACACGTTGCATAGGAGGCTCAGCTTTCGCCGCCAGAAAGAAACAGTAACGTGTAGTAAAACCATGAGTCGCTAACACTATGATAGCCTGTTTTTTTTTCTTTTTTCTTTTTTTCAGGCGCTTTTTTTTATTAGTCTTACCGCTTTGTTAATTTTTTCAAAAATTTTTTTATATATATTTTTTTCAAAAGTTGCTTACTTTAAAAAAAATATGTTTTCGTTTTAAACCAAACCTTTTGTAATGAAAACGCAAGTGAAAAAGCAAATGAAACATCTTCTATGTTATAATTAATATGTGAACAATGAGCAACACTGTGCAACGAAAACGCTTCTACGTGGTAAATGAATGAAACAAAAGAAATGCATCTTTAGTTACTTGTAATATATTGCTTTATTTCATTTTATGATTATTATAGGGGGCCAACTGTTCGAAGAAACGTAACCCGTCGACAATCCTGCACATGAGTATCCCAGTCGTCTTCTCGCATTCAAGGGCTGTAGCCTTTGTACCGTTGGGATCAATCAGGTTCTATGGGCTGCATCATTATTGTCTTCTCATACCTGGGACACCCCAGCTGGGTGGAGAGTTCGTGAACAGTGACCCTAAAAAGTTCGCAAAAGTGGTTCGGTAGGATGCTCCACGTTGGACAGTCGTGTGTGTTTCAAGCAAATATTGCCAGAAATCCAGGATGTCTTTGTCGCTATCTCGGTAAAGGTAATGTAGCGCCATGCCTTTAATCCAGTTGATAGCATTCGTCTTCGCTGGTGGAAAATAGACGCCATCAGGGTAGAAAACTTCGGTAGATAGGATCGACGTGAAAGGACGACGTAGAAGGAGGGCCAGCATTTGCCTTGTGAGCTTCCAACACGCACTCGCAGTGCTACAATTCAGTCGATGCACATCGGTATCGACGTCTGCACACTGTGGACATAAGGGGCGCCAAGGAGGCGAATGGAATGTAACGGCTGACGATTAGGGAATTTTTCGTTCACTAATATGTACCACGATGTCCGTACTTCTGTCGGCAGTAAAGGTGAATGAATCGCCCGCCACACTCTTTTCCAGCAGATGTTCGGGTGTCGCCGTTCTATCATGTTACTTGGATTCCTTCTTTGTAAAATGTTGTAGTAGTCCTTAGCCATGGCCTCTCGCGTTGTCGGTAGGTCAGTCAGCATGTAACTGTGTTCTACAAAGTAGATCTTGAAGTGAGCAAGCGCTGGCGATAAATGGCCAACCGGAGCCGGCGGTTGCAGAGATCGTGGCGCGTTAGGTCTGTGAGACCTCTCGGGGCTAATAAATACGAAACAAAGAGCAACAATGCAAGGATGCTGGCACGTGTAGCTTTTCATCCAATAGGAAGTTGCACGGGAGAGTCAATTTCTCTTTGCAGAGACGTGTGAAGTGTTTTGACACAAAAATTCGTAGCGGTCTGAGCGACAGTCGATAGTAGTCAAGGGTTAATCGGAAATTTAAGGGTGTGTGGTCATAACGTAACCCCCCCTCCCCCTCGCTATTGGTAGTAGCATTACGTGACCGTAGAACGAACGGGCATTATATATCTCTGGATTGACAGCAACAATGGTCAAAGTAATGTTTCATTTCCCTTTAGTTCTTTTATTGTTTCCTGTTCAGTGGCACTTAGTCCAGTGTTAAGCCCTTTCTATACGAAATGTGCAACACGCACATGGAAGTCGTTGTCAGCTGCAGCGCCCCTTGCGATAGACCTTCGAACTACAAAGAAACGTTCAAACGGTACGCATTTGTTGAGTCATCTGCTTCACGCGTCTACTTCGTTTGTTGTCAACTTGTCGCCGCGTTAACATCACTTTTTGAAACTGTATGATGTATTGTGATGATTAAAATATTTGTGTTTTAGACTCCCACTGTGAAACAATATTTAATTGTTTTCGTGCAGTTCATGGGTAACTACGTCACTCACATGTGTTAACGTTATCATAAAATGCGATTACATACTTCTAGCCCCTGCGGTTTGAGGCGCCTAAGTATATGATGAAGAAGCTCAGGTGTCTATACATAGACCTTTCACTTTGATAAAGCTTCAAGTAATGCTCACCAAAAACAAATATTTCATGTTAACTACAGCATGTTTCCGGAAAAACAGCAAAATATTTTAGAAGACAGATGATTTGCAGTTAAAATTTCATATAACGTGTGTACAATTTTTATTGTGTATAGAGATACAGCTCTTGGTATGTGCAACAAACTGATTTGAATATTTTGACTGATTCTTTCGTCGGTTCTTGGTAGATCACCATATTGACTTTTATTTAAATAACCTATTTTCGACAGAGTTTGAAGTCTGAATATATTCTCGTAAGCCGAAAACAGGGTAACTAAGTGGAAATGAACGTGTAGTAGATACACAAAATTCTACTTTTAAGTAAGTGTGATGTTGTACTACCAATCACCGACGGATAAATCAGTGAAACTTTCTTGATTTACATTTGCTCTACGTTTCTTTGGATTTCATATTAACAGCTATATCTCTGTATTCAATAAAATTGTACACATGTTGTATTAAATTTTAATGCAATTCCTCTATTCCTCCTAAAATACTTACGACTGAGTCGAAAACTACATTCCTCTGAGCAGGAGACAAGTACACATTCTCAAATAAATTCCCGACTTGGCTTCGTTTGTCAGCTGGGTTCCCCATTCGGTCGTCTGCGCATGCGCGAAGCACTTCCATACGCGTGAGAATAGGATCCATCCTATTCCGTCTACTAGCGATCGCATGCGTGCATCTTGTGCAAGTGGACGCGTCTACACTGTACGCGGACGACGTAACCGGTGCATCATGGGTAATTTCGTAAGCTCTCACTTCCCGTGTAGAAAGGGCTTAAGATACAGCTGTCATTGAAAATGTGTCGAAAGTCACTTACTGACAGGGAAATATCAGAGATTTTAGAAGTATCTACAGATTGTGAAATAGAATTTGATGAAACTGACAATGTAGTGAGTGAACCTGAAGAGGAATGTGTTGTACGTTAGAATGTGCACAGTGATAATTCTGGGCACCTGAAACTGGTTATGCATCAATAGATCTTTCAAAAGTAAGTTATTAATGTAATTTATGAACAATTAATGAATATTATTTATTCTTTAAATTTTTTATGGTGGGCACAATGTACCCCCTCCCCACTTTCGTAATAAACGTTACATAAAATGGCTTGGTATTGCGAGGGTTTGTATTCGTTTCCTGTTGCTTTCAAATCTTGATTCAGAAATCAAGGAGTCGGATGTGGTAGTACCCACGATAAGATTCGATTAATGAGATTCAAATAAACTACAAGTGGGATCGAGACATGTTTAAAGAGCCACACGATATTGGATCACCTCCATTGTGTGCCATGTATTAGCAGAAGTGGAGAGGAGGCGACATCTAACACCACACAGTGTTGGGGGTTTATGCTGTCGTTATAACCAGTCTGCTGTTTCAATTTGAAAACAAATGCAAACTGTTCACTTTCTTCTTTACTTCTATTTTCAGCATTGTGACGTGTTATTATAACCATCTGTTTTTGTCCTGCTGGCGCTTGAGAATGGTCTAACAAGGAGACCACATGGATTTCGTATTTAAGAATTTTATATTTATGGTACGTGAAGCTCAGAAGTCAAATAACAATCAGCCTAAGCCATTCGATGCAACTCTCAAAAATTCTCGAGAAAATCGACTTTGAAATTTTGCAAGTACCCACAAGTACCTAAACGGAAAAAAAAAAAAAAAAAAAAAAAAAAAAAACAGCATCTGAGCATCTGTCGGTGTAGCTTAGAAGGCCAACGCTTCATGGTTATTATATGTACCTGTCTGCGGAATATTTTGCGATCAAAAAATATCTAAAGTATAAAAAGACGTTTCAGAATTTCCTCACCATTGCATTAAACGATGGACGCCTTTATGTTATCGGCAAACTAGGCAGTTTCTATTTCTTTTTATTTGATTTTATTGTTGATTACTATTATTTCTAATTCTGTGCGTTCCTAGCCGTTTCGACTATCCATACTCTGTGTATTACGCCAGCGACGCTGCACAAAATGTTCAAGTGTCCTTCCTTCTTCTGTATAAGTTGGAGAATTCCTTAAAGGCTGCGGAAGTTACGCACCATTTGTGTTTACAATTCTGGAGTTTTGTACCACCTGATTTATTATGGAAATCACATTCTTCATTGGAGAAGACTTTCTTTATTCCTGTGTACATTGAAGAGGAAATATTGCTTTGCTACCAAATTTTCACTATTTATTTATGTTTATTTCTGAAACAGAGGTCACGCCAATAGTAGCAGCTTTCATCCAATTGTAGGTACTATAGTCACAGACAAATGATAGTACGGAGCTCTCAGCGGGTTGTACCCTCAGAGTTAAGAGCAGAGGAACTAAACAGAAAATGTTGACCGACACGACACGGAAACTTAGCACTTCGAGAAGACTGAGTCCTGACTTCGCTTCAAAGGCAAAGTACTGCGGAGATCGTACGGCACAGCTGGAACATACACTCGTACATCTCATGGTACCCGGATAAAAGATACCAATTTAATTTACATATATGGTGTACATAGGTAAGGGGAAACAATTTGTTTTAAAAGGCATTGAAGCCGACGCCGCAGAAGGAGATTTTCGGAAAAAAAAGATCGAACGAGGACGTGAAATCAGTGATTGAGAAGATTCCATCAAACTTCATTCAGATAATTATCATCAGATGTCCTCACCAGTCATCGGTGAAATGATCAGGTATGTATGGTTCGCTTTCAAACTGGGCCAGACAGGAGAAATCTTCATGAACGCAAACGACGTTTGCTTTCCAGTTGACCAGTGGCGTAACTATGGGGGGGGGGGGGATGAGGGGGATAGAACCCCTCCCCCAGAACCCGAAAAGAGAGAGATAGAGAGAGAGAGAGAGGAGGGAGAGAGGAAAAAATCTTATTACAGCTATCTGGTAAAGGTAAAGATTGGAAACTTGGAGTGTTTTCCATAAGCTTTCATTGGAAGGGAGTGAATTAGTTTCTTCAACGGGAGTGGTAGATGGTAGTCTGTCTGGAAACTGACTAAAATTTTGCTCGTCAAGCAGATCTATCCCCCCCCCCTAAAGCCAAGTCCTAGTTACGCCACTGCAGTTGACATATCCAAGAAAAATTGCTACTGTAACAATGCAGCATTTGTACGATGTGGTGGATGCCTTGAATACTATTGTTTTAAATCTTTTTTCGATGCTTATCGCCCTAGCATGACGGAGACCACATCGACAGGAAGGTTTCTTTTTGGTTTTCAGTATTGCCCCAAATGTGGAATATGCAATGTTTTCTTTCAATTTAAATACTGTAATTGTTATTGACAACCTTCTATAAAATGTACAAAATTACGAATAAGAAAAATACTTGCGTTGTTCATATAAACTACCATTAGGTATTAAAAAGGAGTAAGTTTTCGGAAACAACGAAAAAAGTAGTCACAGCGGAATTCGAACCTCCGACTCTGTGATCGTGCGGTAAAGACCATCTGAACTACACCGATAGATCCTTCCGCGGTTTTAATTATTGGCACTTGCAAGTTCTTACAAAACTTCAAAGTCGATTTTGTCGAGAATTTTCGAGAGTTGCGTCGAATGGCTTCGTCTGAATGTTATGTTATTTAAGTTCTGAACTTCACGTACCACAAAATTCTAAAATCCGATACCCATGTGGTCTCCTTATAAGACCGCAGTCGGCAGCATTGGACTAAATCAATAAACAGCTTTTGGTCAATCACAATCGCGTTTCACAAGTATAAACAGGCGTTATAACAGATGTTCCTGTCAAGTAACCAACAAGGGTGAAGTCTACAGATTCCTGTCGCTGAAGCTGAGAAGACACGCCAAAAGTGACAACTAAAAGGGGTACCTAGCTGTTGAAACCAGGAAACCAGACTTTCTAACATGTAACACCCTAAAGAGAAGTTAACCAGAATGAGAGCAGGAAATCGGCGATAGACACAAAATAGAAGCTGGCCGCGGTGGCCGAGGGGACTGCGGCGCGCCAGTCACGGTCTGCACTGCCACTACGGTCGGGGGTTCGAATCCCCCCTCGGGCATGGAAATTTGTGGCGTCTTTAGTGTTAGCTAGTTCGTAAGTAGTTTGTAAGTTTAGAGACTGATGACCCCGTAGTTAAGTCCCATAAGCTATACAAACATTTGAACATTGGAACAAAATAGAATTCACCAAGAAAAATGAAACAATACTGTGTTAATAGAAAAGCTCATGAAAACCAGAAAATCCCTATCAATCTTGACGAATTATGGCGTATGTAGCAGAGGACAAAAGAACAGCAAAAACACATACACCATGGTCCACAGGTAGCCCAGACGGGTTTAAAAAAGCTGTATAGGTCATCAGTCTGATGCAGAACGATTTAAGAGTAGTTTAGTACCACTTTTGATTGATTTCTGTCCACGCCAATGAACGTATAGATCCAGCTCCTTTTGATTCTAAGCATAAATGCTAACGTCTCCTTTTTCCTGACATCGAACTTGGTCAAATTATGAGTTCACTTGTACGGTACGAAATATTAATGAGGAACTCTCATTTACTCTGGAATGGTATTGTCGTTAGTACTGTTTAATGTACTAACCTTTTCCGTAAGTTTCTGGGTTCAGATACCACTTGTTTCCAAATTCCAGTATGGCACTTTTGTGACTTTTTTTCCGGCGGTGCCTTTTGTTGGTGAAAAATGCCAAATTGCGCCACGTTTGGGATTCATTATTTTGTAGATCTTGACGTAATTGTTCGATGGGAATTATCCCGTCTCGGAATAAGGCGAAAGATTAGCAAATGTTTGTAGAGTCTATGGGACTTAACTACGGGGTCATCAGTCCCTAAACTTACAAACTACTTATGAACTACTTACAACTAAGGACGGCACAAATATCCATGCCCGAGGGGGGGATTCGAACCCTCGACCGTAGTGGCCGTGCGGACCGTGACTGGAGCGCCTCAAACCCCTCGGCCACCGCGGCCGGCAAAGATTAGCAGCTTTTCTAGAAACATACAAAGTGAAGCAATAAGGTGTTCAACTTAAGCGTTGATAATTGATTTATCTTTTAATTACCGTTACATAATTTTTTTTGTATTCAATGGTAGTAGTGCATAATGTATAGTTTCATGTGGGATAAAATCAACAACAATTATGTATAAAAATAAATATATTAAGCACTATGCAGTTTTATTGACCCGACATGGACGTGTAAGTTTCGACTTCTAGAGACGGTGCAATACGCTCACATACAATTATGTTCCTTATTTCGTTTAGTGTGAATGGCGTAAGAAAGGAAATGGATAGATGAGGTAAATTAAAACGAAGTGAGTGTGTCAGTACAAATATACAATAAGTAACTCTTTATCAGTTACCATTCTGATTAGACTTAACAAACACGCCTTGCGTGATGTGCAAATAATGTGAGTTACAGCTGGTCTGTTTGGTTCTGATGCAGCTGCCTTCTCTGTGGACTTCTTGCCGCAGAGATAACAGCTCTGTCAGACAAACCTGTTTTTCATTGCCGCCGACCACTGCCACGCAGCTGGAGAAATATTTGTCCTAGCCTTATCGACTGATACCTAACGAGCACAACCTAATGCTCACGGAAGCGGCGTGGAACGTGTAAACAGTTTGTCTCCACTCGGCCCGCTTTCACCACCGACGTGTTTCAAACTGAACGGACCAACTAACGAGCGTAACCTATGGAATTTGGAACCCGTTTGAAGTCACGATTAGAACAACATGGGCAAGAACTGAGTCACTTCCGTTCCGGATTATCTAATCACGTCAGCATCGTCCGATATATCAGCCAACAGATGATATAAGAGACATGGGGTAGGAAAGGGAGAGATGTGACTGGTAAGGTATGACATCAGTCACAAAAAGTGAGTGTAATGTTGGCGTTTTTACCACCAAAGAATTCGAATGTAAATGAAACATATTAGTTACGAGAAACAGACACGATCCCCTCCCCCCCCCCCCCCGCCCGTTATCTGATTTTGGTAAAATTAAGCCTATATGGTGCCACGTGCTACGTTCAAGTTACTCAAATCAAATGTTTGTATAGCTTATGGGACTTAACTACGGGGTTATCAATCCCTAAACTTACAAACTACTTACAAACTAGCTAATACTAAGGACGGCACAAATATCCATGCCCGAGGGGGGATTCGAACCCCCGACCGTAGTGGCCGTGCAGACCGTGACTGGAGCGCCTCAGTCCCCTCGGCCACCGCGGCCGGCTTCAAGTTACTTATAAATCATCATCAACATCATTAGAGACTGATTATGCCTTTCAGCGTTCAGTCTGGAGCATAGTACCTCTAATAAAATTCCTCCATTCAATGCTAACATTGATGCCTTGTCTGATGTTATACCTTTGTACTTCAAAATCATTCTGCACCGAATATAAGTACTTTCTTCTTGGTCTATCTCGAGTCCTCTTACCCTCTGCTGCCGAGCTCATGAGTCTTTTAGGTAACCTTGCTTCTCCCATGCGTGTAACATGACCACACCATCTCAGTCTGTTCGCTCTAACTGCTTCATCTATGGTGTTCATTCCCAGATTTTCTTTGATTTCCTCGCTATGGACACCCTCCTGCCATTGTTCCCATCTATTAGTACCTGCAATCATTCTTGCTACTTTCATATCTGTAACCTCTACCTTATGAATAAGGTAACCTGTATCCACCCAACTTTCACTCCCATACAACAAAGTTGGTCGAAAGATAGAGCGGTGCACTGCTAACTTAGTCGTGGTACTTACTTCCTTCTTGCAGAAGAGAGAAGATCTTAGCTGAGCACTCACTGCATTAGCTTTGCTGCACCTCGATTCCAGTTCTTTCACTATGTTGCCATCCTGTGAAAAAATACATCCCAGGTACTTGAAACTGTCTACCTGTTCTAACTTTGTTCCTCCTATTTGGTACTCAATCTGTTTGAATCTCTTTCCCACAGACATTACTTTCGTTTTGGAGATGCTAATCTTCATATCATAATCCTTGCACCTCTAATCGAGCTCTGAAATATTAGGTTGCAAACTTTCAATCAAATCGACCATTACAACTAAGTCATCCGCATATGCGAGACTGCTTATTTTGTTTTCACCTACTTTAATCCCGCCCTGCCAGTTTACTGTTTCCAACATATGATCTATGAATAGTATGAACAACAGTGGTGACAGGTTGCAGCCTTGTCTTACCCCTGAAACTACCCTGAACCATGAGCTTAATTTACCATCTACTATAACTGCTGCCTGACAGTCTATATAAAGCCCTTTAATTGCCTGCAGAAGTTTGCCTCCTATACCATAATCTTGAAGAACTGACAGTAGCGTCCTCCTAGGAACACGGTCATAACCCTTCTCCAGATCTATGAAACATAGATACAATTCTCTGTTCCACTCATAGCACTTTTCCATTACCTGCCGTAGCTAAAGATCTGGTCCTGACAACCTGTAATAGTCGTAAACCCACACTGATTTTCATCTAACTTGTCCTCAATTAATACTCGCACTCTCCTTTCAACAATACCTGAGAAAATTTTGCCTACAACGCTAATTAAAGAGATACCTTGATAGTTGTTGCAATCTTTTCTGTTTCCATGTTTGAAAATTGGCGTGATTACCGCTTTCGTCCAGTCTGACGGAACCTGTCCCGAGTCCCACGCCTTTTCAATTATACTGTGTAACCATTTGAGACCTGATATTCTTATAAAAACCCATGAAAATTCGTCTAGTATTTTTTGGAGATTAACTTGTTCAAGCTGACAGACGTGACGATTTTAGACAGAACGTAAAATTACAGTTTCTTCACAACTGCTCCATGGATGGGACATGGACAGTTAATACACCATATACCATGTAACCATCATGTGTGTACGAAATTGGGTTGCAAAGGTTTGGCAACGTGTACAGACAAACAATAGCTGCGTTTAGAATATACATTGATAAGACAGAGACACCATGGCGCCCTTTGTAACGCAGTGAGTAGGGAGTAAGGATTACGCTGTCGCTAAGGATGCGGCTACTATAATGCTGAAATATTATTACGTAAGCGAGAATCTGCCAGCCCCTCAATCTGCAGACTTACTATAAGTCGAGAGATAGTTAGAAATAATGACCAGTTGTCTAGTATCTAGAGAGGGGGAGAACGAGCGAGGGGGAGAGAGAGAGAGTTAAACTGGAGAAGAACATGGAGAATTTAGAATCAATAACGAAAATAATGAGTGATGAGTAATCAAGTATAGCGACCAATCGTTACAAAGATTTCCGTTCTAGCATTGTAGGTACGTTGGTGCCAATCACGAAAGGATGAGCTACGATCATTTTATTGTGAACACCAACACGTGAATTTCAAAGAAAAGGCTGAAACTAATGTACTAGTGCTAGTCACATAGCGAAGCCTACCGAGAAAAGCAATGAACAGAACGATAGGGTGTCTCTCGTTAGTGTTGTTACCCATCACCATTACTTCATGCACCGTACAGCATTATTTACTCTAACATAATTTTAGTTTCAGAAGATAAAAAGGCATTTGATGCTGTGACATGCATTGTTTTCTCTGCAAGAAGATATAAGAAACCTGAAAACATTACCGGGCAAATGTTTGTAAACCTATTGGACCAAACTGCTACGGTCTTCAGTACCTAGTCTTACAAACTACAGGCCATTAAAATTGCTACACCACGAAAATGATGTGCTACAAATGCGAAATGTAACCGACAGGAAGAAGATGCTGTGATATGCAAATGATTAGCTTTTCAGAGCATTCACACGAGCTTGGCGTCGGTGGCGACACCTACAACGTGCTGACATGAGGAAAGTTACCAACCGATTTCTCATACACAAACAGCAGTTGACCTGCGTTGCCTGGTGAAACGTTGTTGTGATGCCTCGTGTAAGGAGGAGAAATGCGTACCATCACATTTCAGACTTTGATAAAGGTCGGACTGTAGCCTATGGCGATTGCGATTTATCGTCGTGACATTGCTTCTCGCATTGGTCGTGACCCAGTGACTGTTAGCAGAATATGGAATCGGTCGGTTCAGGAGGACAGTACGGAACGCCGTGCTGGATCCGAACAGCCTCGTATCACCAGCAGTCGAGATGACAGGCATCTTATCCGCATGGTTGTTACGGATCGTGCAGCAATGTCTCGATCCCTCAGTCAACAGATGGGGACGTTTGCAAGACAACAACCATCTGCACGAACAGTTCGACGTCGTTTGCAGCAGCATGGACTATCAGCTCGGAGACCATGGCTGCGCTTACCCTTGACGCTGCATCACAGAGAGGAGCGCCTGCGATGGTGTACGCAACGACGAACCTTGGTGCACGAATGGCAAAATGTCATTTTTTTCTGATAAATCCAGGTTCAGTTTACAGCATCATGATGGTCGCATGCTTGTTTGGCGACATCGCGGTGAACGCACATTGGAAGCGTGTTTTCGTCATTGCCATACTGGCGTAACAGCCAGCGTGATGCGACCATCATGATGCTGTAAACAGAACCAGGATTCCTACAAAAAATGACGTTCTGTCATTCGTGCACCCAGGTTCGTCGTTGCGTACATCATCGCAGGCACTCCTGTCTATGATGCAGCGTGAAGGGTATCCGCAACCATGGTCTCCGAGGTGATAGTCCATGCTGCTGCAAAGGTCGTAGAACTGTTCGTGCAGATGGTTATTGTCTTGCAAACGTCCCCATCTGATGCCTCAGGGATCCGTTACGGCCATGCGGATAAGATGCCTGTCATCTCGACTGCTAGTGATACGAGGCCGTTGGGATCCAGCACTTCGTTCCGTATTGCCCTCCTGAACCCATTGCAAACAGTCATTGGATCGCAATCAACGCGAGCAGAAATGTCGCGATACGATAAACCGCAATCGCGATAGGCTACAATCCGACCGGAAACGTGATGGTACGCATTTCTCCTCCTTACACGAGGCATCACAACAACGTTTCACCAGGCAACGCCGATCAACTGCTGTTTGTGTTTGAGAAATCGATTGGAAACTTTCCTCATGTCAGCACGTTGTAGGTGTCGCCACCGGTGCTAACCTTGTATGAATGCTCTGAAAAGCTAATCATTTGCATATAACAATATCTTCTCCCTGTCGGTTAAATTTCGCGTCTGTAGCACGTCTTCGTGGTGTACAGTTTTAATGGCCAAGAGTGTGTAATTCTAAGGAACCAAACTGCTGAGATCATCGGTTACTAGACTTAAAAACTACTTAAACTAACCTAGCGAGGCACACGTCTGCCCGAGGGAGGACTCGAACCTCAGACGAGACGTATCTGTTTGGAAACTTTTTTTTTTTTTTTTTTTTTTTTTTTTTTTTTTTTTTTTTTTTTTTTTTTTTTTAATTGCATCGACCTGCGGTTTTATCCAATTCTTAGGATCGCTTCGCTCCTTTAGAAACATAGGCTACACTGCTGCTCGAAAGGGGATATGTTCCTTCGCGCACCTAAAATTGACCTGGAATCCCGTTAAACTAAGTGGTTGGTGGAGCTATTCGCACCCTCATCAAATTCGGCGTCGATTCTGCCTTACCTTTCATTTTATTTTATTTTATTTTATTATTTTGTGGTACAAAGCGATTGAAGTACCATCCTAATGGACGATTCACACTTCACATTTTAGTATAGGGAGGTTGACTATAACTTTATTTATTACAATAAGCTTTAGGGGTTAACTTGTATGGGCCTTTATTTTGGTCCGTAAGGTACCCCTCTCGATGTATTAATTACTTTACATGTTCAATTAAACTTGGTATTTACATATAATTTAAGACTTTATCGATTAGTCAAGGTCGGCGGCACTTTGTATCTATGCCATGGAAGTGACATTGTCCTCCCCAATTTGCGGATGTTGTGTACTATATCCCGCAACTGGTCAATCTTGCGATGGATCTTCGTTGCTCTTTTTTGGACGGCTCCCATGATGGTATCCATGTGAAACGCCTCACGGATGCCGGTATTCCGTGTGTATCTGTTTGACCTGAGGAGCCATCGTAAGGTTTTGTTCTGTATCACCTGCAGCCGTTGAATTTGGGTAGCACTGGCCAGTCCCCAGACCGAGCTGCCGTATACCTTACGTTGCTCATGGATAACCTTATATACTCGTCATGGAGGTCTGCCCTATTTGGACACGGAACCTTGGCAGGTCTAGTTTTCTGTTTTCCAGGATATTTCAGTACTGTGAACTTCAGTGCTGTGGACTTTCACTGGTTTCCTCCTGTGCTGTAGAGAATATTCCCAAGCTCCGGGAGACTCACTGCCTGGGGCGGCCCTGGTGTTTACCCGCTGATGCTATTTTTATCTCGCCACACTTTCCTTTCCGCGTGCTCGTTTAGCTCCGGGTTGAGGCGTTTCCCGAGAAGTGAACTTTCCCGAGAACTGAACGTTACACTGTGTGTTATTGGTTATAATCATCTCCTTTTGATAACTAACTGGTGTTGGGACCTGATATCAGTAGCATATACATTTTAATAACGATCATGTTTCCTGAAGTTGAAAACGGGACACTTTCAACATATTTTTTTTTAATTAGCGTTATCTTAAGCCTTGATGTAAAGGCACTTGTTGTTGTTGTTATGGTCTTCAGTCCGGAGACTGGATTGATGCAGCTCTCCACCCTACTCTATCCTGAGCAAGCCATCTCATCTCCTCATAAGAACGGCAAACCACATACATTTGAATCTGGTTACTATATGCGTCTCTCGGTCTCCCTCTGCGATTTTTACCCCACACGCTTCCCTCCATTGCTAAATTAAAGATTCCTCGATGTCTAAGAATGTTTACTACCAATCGATCCCTTCTTTTAGTCAAGGTATGCCATAAATTCCTTTCCGTCCCAATTATGTTCATTACCTCTTCATTAGTTATACGATCTCCAACATAATCTTCAGTGTTCTTCTGTAACACCACATTTCAAAAGCCTCTATTCCCTTCCTGTCCACACTGTTTTATCATCCATGTTTCACTCCAGTACAAGGGAACACTCCACACAAATGTCTTCAGAAAAGAGCTCCTTACACTTAAATTAATATTCGATGTAAGAAAATTACTTTTTTTCAAAAATGCTTTTCTTCCCATTGACATTCTGCATTTTATATCCTCTGTACTGCGACCGTCATATGTTACTTTACTACCAAAGTAACAAAACTCATCTACCACCTTCATTATTTCGTTATCTAATGTAATTCCTTCAGCATCGCCTCATTTCCTAATACTGCATTCCATTATCTTTGTTTTGCTCTTGTTAATGTTCATTTTATACGCTTTCTCCAACACACTCCAATCCATTCAACTGCTCTTCCATATAATTTGCTCTCTCTGACAGAATTACAATGTCATCAGCAAAACGCAATGACTTTATTCTTCTCCCTGAACTTTAATCCATATTCCAAATTTGTCCTTGCTTTCCCTCACCGTCTGCTCGATGTAATAATTGAAAAATATTGGAGAATGGCTACAACCCTGTCTTACTCCCTTTCCAACTAAAGGTTCCCTTTCATGCTCTTCGAGTCTAATAATTGTGGTCTGGCTTTTGTACAAGTTGTAAATAACTCTCATTCCACTGTATTTCACCCCTGCTGACTTCAGAATTTGAAAGAGTGTATTCCAGTCAACATTGTCAAAAGATTTCTCCAAATCTACAAAGGCTAAAAATGTAGGTTTGCCTTTTCTTAACCTATCTTCTAAGATAAGGCGTAAAGTGAGTATTGCCTCTCGGGTTCCTAACTGATCTTCCCCGAGGTCAGCTTCTACCAGCTTTTCTATTCTTCTGTAAAATAATTCGTGTTAAAATTTTGCAACCATGACTTATCAAACTGATGGTTCTGTAATTTTCACACCTTAGCACTTAGAAAACCGAAAACGTTACGTAGTTAATAATAAACAAAATGCGATCATAAGTGTACTCAACGTATTCACTATGTCAGAGTTGTTATAATATACGAAATAATGCAACCTATGACAAATTTCGGAGAATACTCCTGTAACATTAAGGTACACGAACTATGAACTACAGTTACCTTCCTGCCCTACGAAAGAGTCACCTCCCATAACCACCGCTGAGCTCTGCGATACATGTCTTGGAAACATTCCACGAAGTCTTACGGTGGGATGGTGTTCAAAAGCTTCATCACGTTTCGTTGGATCTCAGGAATATATACCGGGTGATCAAAAAGTTAGTATAAATTTGAAAACTTAATAAATCACGGAATAATGTAGATGAAGAGGTAAAAATTGATACACTTCCTTGGAATGACATGGGGTTTTATTAGAAAAAAAGTATAGCAAGACGCGTGAAAGATCTATTGCGCGCTTCGTTTTGTGATGATCGTGTGCTCAGCCACTACTTTCGTCATGTTCAAATGTCTGTAAATCTATCGGACCAAACTGCGTGGTCATCAGTCCGTAGCTTACAAACTACTTAAAGCTTGCCCTTTTCTCACATGACATCTTGCGAGCCATGGACGAAGGGCAACAGGCGGATTGTGTTTTTCTCGACTTCAAAAAGGCGTTCGACGCTTTGCCACACTGCAGACTGCTAACGAAGATACGAGCTTATGGAATAGGTTCACATATTTGTGACTGGCTGGAAGACTTTCTAATAGAAGGCAGTACGTTGTTCTCGACGGCGAGTGTTCATCACAGACGAGTGTATCGTCAGGCGTGCCCCAGGGGAGTGTGATAGGACCGCTATTATTTTCTATCTATATAAATGATCTGATGGACAGAGTAAGTTGTAATTTGCGGGTGTTTGCTGATGATGCTGTGGTGTATGGGAGGGTGTCGTCTTTAACTGACAGTAATAGCATACAAGATGACTTAGACGAAATTTCTAGTTGGTGCGAAGAATGGCAGCTAGCTCTCAATGTAGAAAAATGTAAGGTGATGCGCATGAGTAGAAAAAACAATCCCATAATTTTCGAATACAGCATTAGTAGTGAGCTTCTTGATGCTGTCGCGTCGTTCAAATATCTAGGCGTAACATTGCAGAGCGATATGAAATGGAACGAGCATGTAAGGACAGTTGTGAGTAAGGCGGACAGCCGACTTCGGTTTATTGGGAGAATTTTGGGAAGATGTACTTCACCTGAAAAGGAGACCGCGTATAAAACGCTTGTACGACCACGTCTTGAGTATTGCTCAAGTGTTTGGGATCCGCAGCAGATCAATTTAAAAGAAGACATAGAGGCGGTTCAGAGACGAGCAGCTAGATTTGTTACCGGTAGGTTCGACCAATGCGCGAGTGTCACGGAAATGCTCCGGCAACTCAATTGGGTATCGCTGGAAGATAGACGACGTTCTTTTCGTGAATTTCTGTTAAGAAAATTTAGATGGCCGGAATTTGAAGCTGAGTGTAGTACGATCTTGCTGCCGCCTACTTACATCTCGCGTAAAGATCACAAAGACAAGATAAGAGAAATTAGGGCTCGTACGGAGGCATATAGGCATTCTTTTTTTCCTCGTTCACTTTGGGAGTAGAATATGAAAGGAAATGCCTAGTAGTGGTACAGTGTACCCTCCGCCACTCACCTTACGGTCAATTGCGGAGTATGTATGTAGATGTAGAACCTAGGTAAACTAACCTAAGGACAAACACACACACACACTCCTGCCCCAAGTGTTTGGGATCCGCAGCAGATCAATTTAAAAGAAGACATAGAGGCGGTTCAGAGACGAGCAGCTAGATTTGTTACCGGTAGGTTCGACCAATGCGCGAGTGTCACGGAAATGCTCCGGCAACTCAATTGGGTATCGCTGGAAGAAAGACGACGTTCTTTTCGTGAATTTCTGTTAAGAAAATTTAGATGGCCGGAATTTGAAGCTGAGTGTAGTACGATCTTGCTGCCGCCTACTTACATCTCGCGTAAAGATCACAAAGACAAGATAAGAGAAATTAGGGCTCGTACGGAGGCATATAGGCATTCTTTTTTTCCTCGTTCACTTTGGGAGTAGAATAGGAAAGGAATTGCCTAGTAGTGGTACAGTGTACCCTCCGCCACGCACCTTACGGTGAATTGCGGAGTATGTATGTAGATGTAGAACCTAGGTAAACTAAGCTAAGGACAAACACACACACACACACTCATGCCCCAAGGAGGACTCGAACCTCTACGGCGAGCAACCGCGCGCTCCGCAGCGAGACGCTTTAGACCGCTCGGCTACTCCACCGCGACCTTTCGTCATGCTTGACCTCCCAGGTCGCTAGACCTCAATCAGTGCGATTATTGGCTTTGGGGTTACCTGAAGTCGCAAGTGTATCGTGATCGACCGACATCTCTAGGGATGCTGAAAAACAACATCCGAGGCCAATGCCTCACCATTACTCCGGACATGCTTTTACAGTGCTGTTCACAACATTATACCTCGACTAGGCGAATGACGTTAAGTCAAGTGCCGGAACATTAGAATAATAATTATATAGTTTTATGCATGGCTGTGAATCAGCGTCTTTTTCAATTAAATTTATAAGGGGCAGCCCTCAGTCGCAAAGTACGAAATTAATCGTTACCCGGTTTCAATGCCGCTATGGGCACCTTCTTCAGACGAAGATGAATATGTTAAATTTTGACATGTAGGTTTAACATATTCATCTTCGTCTGAAGAAGGTGCCTATAGCGGCACTGAAACCTCGTAACGATTATTTTCGTAATTTGCGACTGAGGGCTGCTCCTTATAAATTTAATAATAATTATACCTCGACTACAGCTATTGTTGAGGAATGATGGAGTACATATTTAGCATTTCCTGTAAAGAACATCATCTTTGCTTTGTCTTAATTTGTTATGCTAATTATTGCTTTTCTGATCAGATGAAGCGCCACCTGTCGGACATTTTTTAAACTTTTTTTCTTTTTTTGGTTGTAATAAAATCTCATGAAAACCCTGTCATTCAAAGCATTTGTGTCAATTCTTACCTCTCTATCTACATTATTCCGTGATTTATTAACTTTTCAAATTTATACTGACTTTTTTATCACCCGGTACTTTCAAAGCAAGTTGGAGTCGTCGAGAGACCAGGAAGTAGTCTGGAGGATTGGATCCGGCGAGTACGGTGGATGTTCAAGTTGCAACACCCCCTTTTCTTGCCAGGAACTTTTTGATTATGTTGGCTATGTGTGGGCGAGCGTTGTCGTGCAACTTGAACATCGACCACACTCGCCGCATCTCAATCCTCCAGACTACATCCTGGTCTCTCGACGAATCGAACTTCCTTTGAAAGGAAAGAGATTTGACGATATTCCCGACATCTGACGTAACGTGACGAGGCTATTAAACAACATCCCAACGGAAGAATTCTTGCACAGTTTACATGACACATATCGTAGTGCTCTGCGGTGCATAGTTTTGGGAGGTGAATATTTCGCAGGCCAGGAAGGTTACTGTAGTTCATAGATCTACTTTAATATAATTCACCAATTTTACTGTCAGAAGTTGTATTATGTATTATGGTTTGTACAACAGGACACATGCAAAATCGGTGTTTTAAATGGTACAATGGATATCAGAACTGAACCATAGTTTCTTTCTAAATGTGTGCCTATATTTAGCATTTCTTAATTTATGCATTCTTTTTGTGAATAAAAATTGCAAGTCCTAAGTCAGACGGTAACATACTTACTTTACTTTCTTTTTTCAATGGAGCAGTGATCACATGCCTTCCTTTTAGCATCTTGAATCTCACCCGGAACTGCCAAATGATGCACGTTACACTCCGACCGCCACTCACTGACACAATGGAATCGAAATGTCGAACTGAAGCGCATGAGACCAAACAAAGTCGGTAGTAACGAAGTCCTCCAGCGATGGCATATCGTTCTTCCTTAGTAATTATGAGCATAAATAATTGAAATATTACATAAGTAACAGAAAAAGAAAAACAAATGCTAATAAAACGGGACAAAGAGGCGTCCAGACAACGTCTCGTCACTTACGTTTAAGGTTAGAAACGTGTCCATAAAAAATTATTTTTGTAAGAAAATGTCTAATATTGTGCCTCCTGTTTTGTATCGAGTAACCTGCTTGCAAGAAAATGTATAATATCGCTTCTACTGTATGTATCGACATGTGTACTTAACTCTGTGGAGTTTCATCTTTGGCAAAGATCATATATTACATAGCATTGTAGCTCGCGCTGAGAGAGAGTAGCTCTTGTGGTTCAGCTCGCTTAGAGAGCGGTTGAGTTGTGTGTATGGCTCCGATGTAGAGCAGAGGCCGCTTTGCCAGCAAGTCAGAAGTTGTATTATGTAGGTAATGTAATGCTGATTATTAATAATAAGTAACAAAGTTGACCTTTCTTTCCTGTTTCATTTACGTAGTTAGAAAATCAACCTACTTCCTTCATTTGATAACTAGTTATTAGTGGATTTAAAGTGCAGTATTGATTTTCATAATATTGTTGAACAGATTTCGTTATTGGTGCCATAGTAAATGATAGTTAATTGACTATGATATTAAATTTCAATAATCAGAAACTGATCTGCATAAAATTCTCACAGTCAAGTATTAAGAAAGTGGTTTGTGGTTTTTTAATATCTTTCTCGCAGTCAAAATTTTTGAGTATAGTCAGTATCTGTTTCAAATGGTGACTTGTCACAGTTGTTTTGTGTTTAAAATATCCGTTGCGCACATAATCAGTTTAATGCACTGTTTCTTATTTAATAGTATATACATCAATATCAGGGCCATAATTAAACCAAATTGCTGTGTTAATGAACAATTTGTTGTCTGATTTAACGATAGGTTCAACATCCACAACACACACACAGCTTTTAGGTTCATGTACTTCACCGCAGATACGGTGCGCTCTACCTCGTGCGGGAATCCAAAACGGCAAGCAGAACAGGGCATGGGCGATAGGGGCACTGCAGCCTTAGTGTGTGACTCCTGTACCCTAACAACACGCCCACAGCGCCTGCGTCACTGCGGAGGTGTGCAGAAGAGGTTACAGCCAACACTGGATTTTGATTTCATCACCGTCCCCATATTTTTCCAAATCAAATGTTCAAACTTATGTAAATCTAAGGGCTTTAACTACTGCGGTTGTCAGTCCCTGGACTTACAAACTACTTAAACTAACTAGTGCTAAGGACAATAGACACACCCATCCGAAGGGAGGACTCGAACCCACGACGGCGAGCAACCGCGCTCCGCAGCAAAGCACCTTAGAGCGTTCGGCCACTCCACCCAAGCTATATTTCTCATCATGTGATCTTTGTAAGATATGTTGTCTCTTCAAGAAGTTAGACTTTGATACCTTGGATTTAAAGCAGTGTGTAAAACAGCAAGTTTTCGTCCACCTCCCAATATAAAATATACATATAACCGGTTGCCATTTGTATGTCACTTTGGGATAACTTAGTGCGCCATCTAGTGACGCGAAGCATGCGTTGTCTCCTCTCCCCTAAAAATCCAAGTCTGTGCTCCTATGCAGTCAGCCGGCAAGGTGATGTGACCGCCTTTTTTGACGTCCGAGGTCCGATACTCATCGAATTCCTCGAGCACGGTAAAACCATTAACTGCGACGTTTACTGTAAGACACTCTGTATCCCACGTAGGTCCATCAAGAGCAAAATGCCTGGATGCTCACGTAGGGACAGATTCTGCCCCAAGAAAACGCGCGTTCACACATGTCTAGACTCACACAAAGTGTTACTGACCAAGTGGGAGTACCTTGAGCATCCACTCTACAGCCCGGACATGTTGCCCTGGGACTTCCATCTGTTTGGTCCACTAAAAAAATCTTCAAGAGAAGGGCTTAAACTCACCCGACCAACTGAAGGACACAGGACTGGCTCTTGTCACAATCACAGTAAATTTGGGAACAAGGAATCCTTCGGCTCCTTAAACAGGGCGATGGCTCAGGCCTCTGGTGATTACTTTTGATTAAAGGCTCCAATTATACCCATAGTGTCGCTCCGTACATTTTCATTTGAACACCTTTACAGGAAATTCTACCCCTCCCCCTCGTTTTTTTTTTTTTTTTTTTTTTTTTTTTTTTTAAACAAGGGACTCTCCATTGGCCTGGAATATGTTTTACAATATTTCGTCTTCTGCGGTTTTGGTATTTCTCGTGCTTATTCTGAGTAACGATGTTTTGATTTTATACTAACAGTTTTTGTAGATGCTGTTCTAGATGTGTTGTTGCCTCAGTTTCTTCCTTTATCTCATTGCCATGTTTCGTTCCAGCTCTAGGCACATAACAATTTGTGTGATGTTTTTCTCTTGAATTCAGATGCCATCTGTTGAATAAAAAACTGCCCAGTATCTGTAAACTACAACTAACAACCGAGAAAGGCAAGGATCAGTACTACACAAACATGAATGCCAAAGCTGTGTAGCAGAGTACATAAGAATGACAAGGTGAAATTTCAAAACACGTATAACCTCCCAACCCTACAATACCGGCAGCATAAAACGAAACATCAACACATGTCTCTAATGTTCTTAACCAGATGGTCACGGCTATCATTAAATAGACCGATGTGTTAGTGGATGTTGTAACCGAAACGTAGCTTCGTAACAACGATCGACTGGTCACCTGGGAAATTTTGAAAAAAAATATTTTTTATTCAAAAAATGCAGGACAAACAGCATGAATAAATAATTTGGAAAAGAAAATGATCTTACGGTCGCCAGATCGATGCACGAGTAATGAATAAATAATTTGGAAAAGAAAATGATCTTTCGGTTGCCCGATCGATGCACGAGTAATGAATTTAGTGAAAAGTTAAAGAAAACAAAGTTGATTAGCGACCTGAAAATTATGTAATTGAGCGGGTACGGAATAAGTACTTTGCGGGCCAAACCAGGGTTCAAAAGACATTTATACTGCACTCTGCTCACACAAATAAAGTAATTAACACAGATTCTGAAAAAAACAAAATAACAATGTGCAAATAGCGTCAAAGCAATTTTAGTACACAAAGTAGATGCATATCTCGCCTTAATAATTTAATAGGAAATAACATGTCTGGACAATGACAATGCTGAATAAAGTCTTTAAGAGGGGTTCTAAATTAACAGGTTTCTCTTATACACTATGTGTTGAAAAGTATTCCGACAGCTTTTTAGTCATAAGCGAAATCCTTGAAAAATTTCGAAGTTTTTCGGCCACCAAAATTATCTCTCCCCCCCCCCCCCCCCCCCCCCCCCCACTTTCGAGATCGATTTGGCATAACCTCATCATACTAAACGATTCTAGAAAAATATCTTTTGCCGCAATTAATGTAAGCTTAACTCCAACATACTGGGCTATTATGACAGAGATTTTAATGCGTAATAATAATAATTTCTTGTCTCTTAGAGGCCTGATGCAAGTCTTTCAGCTGGACGCAAGTTCGACGACTTCTTGTCCTTAACCTACCTCGGTTATCCAAATGGGGAAATGATCTGCAGTCTATAGTGGAATCCGAACCACATTTCTTTTCTGGTGACTTCTCACTTAGTTGAGACGTGAAGGCTGGGTTGAAACACAAAATAAAAAATTGCATGATTCGACCCTTCAGTTTCAAGTCGCGCACTTTTATCCCGAGACTACCTTTCATTCTTCTTTATTTCGTTATGGATAATTGGTTGAGTATTTGGCTCAGTTTTTTAAATTCATTATTATTATTATTATTATTATTATTATTATTATTATTATTACAGAGGGTGGCGGGCCGTCTGACCGTGCAGTGAGCCTGGTGAGAGGAAAAACTGGATGTATAACTCTGGTGTCTCACCATAGAACTGCAGCGTACCTTCACATTTAGATGTTTTGCACACGATTTCCCATTGTCCGCCATTCTTTTTTAATTTTTGTAAACGAATTTCCATCAGGTATTATGTGACAATTATTTGCTTACCTCTTGATTAGAAATTGATTGCAGCGGAATCGAAACGTATTTTCTTTTCGTTTTCTTGTAATACTTCATAGCAGCCATGTCTGACTGGCAAGAAACGAAATATGAACATCATCTATGGCTGGAACGCTCAGACAGCTGAAATTCAACATCCACGTAGTACAGAGATAACTGGAAGAAAGGAGTTACAGATAAATGCTGCCTATACACACGATTTGTATTTTGTGCACATCTGTGGAAATGTACCTTTCCAATTATATAACTTTCATTGGCCTCCTTGTACATTTAATATTAAAAATCGATATTTCAAATTTCTTGTTCACGAAATATATAAAGATATATAATATATAAATATGTGACCAAAACAATAAAGCAATGAGTAGCATTTCATGCCATATTATTCTCAATTACACACAATAACCTTTTGAATACTCAGTAACTACAAAAATTTGCTTCCGATAAATGGTTCCTTTAGGAAATATATTTGTTATTGTTCCGTGTATTATTCTTGTTAGTTCGTGCACTGAATTTTTGAATACCCGAGACTATTTTTACAGTCATCTTGCTGTTAGTCTGTCTAGCGGTGGTTATATGCCACCAGGTCGTTGAAATTAGATTAGATTAGTACTTGTTCCATAGATCATGAATACGACACTTCGTAATAATGTACTAAATATAACATGACACAATATTTTTTTTACTTATTTTTTTTTTTTCAAATTTACTAATTTATATCTAAAAATTCATCTGTAGTGTAGAAGGAGTTGCCATTCAGAAATTCTTTTAATTTATTTTTAAATGCTAGTTGGCTATATGTCAGGCTTTCGATGCTGTTTGGTAGGTGACCAAAGACTTTTGTGGCAGTATAATTCACCCCTTTCTGTACCAAAATGTTACGTAAACGCGCTGTTTGTAGTCTAGCCGCACACTGAAGTAACCGCAGGGGCGTTCAAAAGGTAAGAAAGAGTGTGGAGAAGTGAAAACTCAGATGAAACGGAAAAAAGTAACAAAAACAGCTGAAGTTTTCTGAGTGTAACCAAAAACCTACGTCGTAAATTGACTAACCTCATCCAACAAGACGAAAAAAAAGCAGCAGTGGAATGTAAAGAAGATAAATTGAACCGTAAGTAAGTTATATACCACCTTTAAAAAACACATAAAGTTGCCGAAAAGTTAAAACTGTTTGTAATCTATAAATTCAAAACAAAATGTACAAACCTGTGTATCCACATTTGGAGAACCATAGAAGATGTTTCATAAATAAAAAGCGAAAGGTGTCTAGTGTGAAAAATTGGCTAGCTGCAGCCAGCATAACAACGGAAACCAGTTGTCTTCAATTTTAAGAGCTGCTGCAGAAGACGTCCACACAAATAAACATAAAAGGTATGTCATCTGCCAAGGGCCTTTAGCTGTGGGTTATCGAATTCTGTGTGGACCAGAAAACTGCATTAATTTCCATTAATGATGGTATTGACCAACAGACATCCGTCACAGTGGGACAGGAGGAAACAAGGGCTTGGCGCTGTTATTTTTAACTTAATAGTTCACGGAGTTTCATACTTGTTACGTGGTAAATGTCCTCTTAGAAAGCTTTCTCCAGCGCCGCGGAATAAAGTTATTGCTGCTGTTGTAGTCTTGAGCCGGAAAACTGGTTTGTTACAGCTCTACAAGCTACTCCCTCCGGTACAAGCCTTTTCATCATCGTCTCTTGGTCTGCCTCTGCGATTCTTACCTCCTACACTTTTCTGCTTTGTTATCTCAGAAAGTATCATATCAGTCGTCCCTCTTTCCGTCAAGTTATGTCGCAACGTTCTTTTCTCCCGAATTGTTTTCTGTATCTCATTAGTTACGTGACGTACCAATCAAAGAATAAGTACAAATAAATATATAAACATAAAAAATATGTTAATAAATGAAGTATACAGTTAGATTTGAAACAAAAGCACAGTCATTTCCATAAATCGACGGGTGTAAATATTCAAAGTCTGATTATAAGCCACCTTGTCTGGTGTAGCTTAGCGAAAACCGCCGCCCTATACAGGGAGGGATGGTTAATATACAATGATGGATCAGAAACAATCATTCGAAGCAAAAATTTCCTGTAAAGAAAGATTCTGAATTGTATACCTCAAGAACTACGACCATGTATTCACTAGGTGTTTCATCGTAGCGAAGAGTGTTCTAAAGATACGTACATTAGAACCCATGCTGAACGGACATATTTTCTGGTTTCGTGTGATACTCCCACATCTCAAAATACGGAAAGCATAGAACTTCCATTAGAAGAAATGAGTTTTACAGCAGCGACGATAAAGTTCTTCTAGTTCTATGTATTTTAGACCCCACGTTTACCAAAGTTTTTCCTACGAATTATCGTTCTTCTCATATCCCTAAATATTTATCATTTTTCCTGTAACATCCTTTATATTCACTCTTTCAGTATATATATGTATTACTTATCTCACCCCATATAAGTAATACACGCTGAATATTCAACGATATTATTTTACCCTTGTGAACAGCATAACGAACACATTACCTGAACTACGTGAAGCACAAAGCCAACACCTAGTACAGTATTTCACTTACACAGAGAGTAAACCATTATTGCTTCCCACGTACGGTAGTGGTATAGGAGAAGCCGAGACAGACAACTGATGGAAATGGTGCAATAACCTCATTTGGCCAGAAATAAGATTTTACAACCACTGAATAATTTGAAAATTCCTCGAATATGTAGTACTTAAATGAGATCGTTTCAGAAGAAAGCAAGGACTTTTCAGTGTATTATGCAACAAGAACCAGACTTGTGCAGATCTTGCTCTGTCATAGCTCCAAACGTTACGCAGATTATGGAAGCTCGCTGTGCTGTATAAGATCTACTTTTATACTTCCCGTCCCACCTGTAAATTCTGCTTAGATCCAACATTTAGTGTAAAGTTTACTATTTCAAAGTCCAGATTTTTTGAATACGCCACTGAAAACAAATATGCAGTTGGCTCTAGTGCATCAGATTCACAACTTACTTGCCTCTGTTTCGTCATTCAGAAAAACTCTAACGTTGAATTTTCCCGATGAAAAATATAATCTGAAAAATATGTAGAAATTGAGTCTCAAACATGGAATTTTATAACATGGTGATCTTTCACAGTACTATTTCGGATCTTTCGTATAATTCAGAACTAGAGGTATTTATCATCAACCTTCCATGCCTATGAATGTCACTAGGATATCCATTTCTTTTTTTATGTCTCAGACTTGTCCAAAGTATTAAAGAGCATTTATTGAGTGCAAAAGTGAGGCAACACCAAATTCTTAAACCCAATAATTTACATACATAAACTTTGATTGTAAAAATAAATAAATAAATAAAAAATAAAAAAAAATAAAAAAAATTATTTTGCAATTTGTGAACAGTTTTGCGTTTCTTTAATTTAAAAATGTAAAGGTAACGTATCTGGTTATTGTACCAAAGCCCTCTATTTTATCTAAGTCACTTGTGGCCTATGAACATGTGAAATATTTCAAAGTGCCCTAAATAAGCCACCGAACCTATAGTGGATGCGCGCTGCGCGAGATTTTCAATATTCTCTCTCTCACCCCTCTAGCTTAATTGGCTATTTCATGAACATTATTAACTTAAAATTTCCCGTAAGCGTAATCACAGAAAACAAAATTTTATTAAACGTTATGGAAAAAGACTAATTACATTTTAGTTCGATCCAAACACAAACCTTCACAGAAAAAAGGAAGACACACAATATAATTTTATGTTACTTTTATGCTGTCAGAAGAATATTTTGAGGGAATAGTTACACAAAATTTAATCATATTTTGTACGTTTAAGAATAGAGGACGTTTATTTTATTTTATTAACAATCGATGATGATGTTAATCAACCACATATTTCTACCTACCTTCAAATCCATTTTAATTAAATTAAAACTATTGTTATATTAAGAACCCATTGTTGTATCTTTGGCAATTCGGATGTAAAAGAAAAATTATTGTATCGTTGAAACCCTGATCTGATGTAAGAGAGCGTCCAATGACCCTTATCTGATCTGATTAAAAACAAATAAATAAATTTCAGCCAAAAACCACGCTCAGCGCATAGGCACCATAGCTTATGTACCGTTTGTACATCGACTATCGACTTTGTTTCCCCGGCTTTATTAAATGTAGGTGTGCCTCATATTTAAAATTGATCATCTCAAATAGTTCTACTCCATTGTGGCTTATTGTTAAGTTATCGTTTACACTCCTTATATGCTCGCTCTGCAGATGATAAACAATTTTAAAAAATAATATAGACAATATAAATTAAATGATTTACATCTTTACGAAAGATGAAAATCTTATTATAATGCGACACCGTAATACACCTGTGGAAGAAAAAGGGAAAGAAGAAACACTAACAAAACGTGGACTAAGGACAGAAATGAAATGAAGTGGCTTTTTATAATTCTGTAGAGGACACAGTTTAATCATTAGTAAAATTTGAATTAGGGAAATCACGGAAAACCTAAATCGGGATGGCCGGAGGTGTATTTCAAAAATTTTCTACCTTTTCAAATTTGCGACCCTCCCCCCTCCCTTCAAAAGTAAAAATATTCCGCCGACCCCCTTTCAAACAGAAATATTGTGGCAACCCCTCCCCTCTCCCTCCTGGAACGTAACAAAACAATATTATCTCAAAGAAAACAAATTTTATCTTCTTTTCTTGTTTTTTTTTCGATATTTCTCGGAATAGTACACATATTATTTTTAGGTGTTTTCTGATAGAAAAAAATATTTTTGTTAACGAGTATTTCGCATTTCAGGCAAGACCCAGAAGCGAATTATGCTCATTAAGAAAGGTTCCATTGTATAGACAATTTGTAAAGACGTGGATATTTTTTTATAATTTTTCAAAATTACTTATTGTGTCAAATTCTTTCCTTGAAAACTGTTTTCAGACTTTCTGCTTATTATCATTAACACATTGTAAATTGTAAAACAATATATGATCAATTCATGATGAACATTACACATGAATAATACACATTAAATAAAGTTCACTTAGGCATACGTTTTTGTATTACTGAACCTCTAGTTATTTTATGGTGCAAGTACTGCCTCCTGAGAAGGCGACCCCCGAAGCATGAGTTCGAGACCCCCCCCCCTCCTGGGGTCATCACTCAGAGGTTTTAAAACACTGGTGTATTTGATCCATCGTCCGCCCGAATGCCAGTCCGTTGTGATACCACGGCGCCACCATATTCGATGATCTGTAATGGACTAACAGGAACGGTTGTGAATTGTATCACAAACTACATATACAATTTTTTCACTTTTGAATATTTGTCAAATAATGTCACCAGTTTTCGGACTCCAGCATTAAAGAACTCTGCCTCCTGAGCGACAATTTTTTTTCTACTGTTTTTCAGTAGAACTGTGATAGTGTCTTGAATTTTTTGGAAATTTCTGAAGCGCCTCATTAGATCTACTATTATGAACGAAGACTTGACACTAAAATTTGTAAACCCTAAGAGATTTTGGTCATATGTTCAATATAGTAGGGGCAAAACATAATACCCTCACTACGTGATAGTAATGGCGATCCTGCCGATGACAGCGCTACTAAAGCAGAATTACTAAACATAGCTTTTAGAAACTCATTCAAAAGAAGACGAAACCAATATTCCAGATTTCGAATTACGAACAGAGGCCGCAATGAGTAACGTAGAAGTAGATATCATCTGATATCTACCTGATTATGCTGAAGCCATACCTCCTTACTTAACAGCCATATACAACCGCCGTCTCAAAGAAGGATCTGTACCAAAAGATTGGAAAGTTGCACAGGTCACACCTATATTCAAGAAAAGCAGTAGGAGTAACCCACTAAACTACAAGCCTATTTCATTGACTTCAATTTGCAGTAGGATTTTGGAACATATCCTGTATTCAAATATTATTAATTATCTCGAACAGAATGATCTATTGGCCTAGGTCAACAAGGATTTAGAATATATCATTCATGCGAAACACAACTAGCTCTTTACTCACACGAAGTGATGGGTGCTATCGACAAGGGTTCACAAATTGATTCCGTATTTCTAGATTTCCAGAAGCTTTTGACACCGTACCTCAGAAACGGCTTTTAATCAAACTGCGCGGTTATGCTACATCGCCCCAAATTTGCGACTGGATAGGGGATTCTCTTTTCAGAGAGGACAGAGTTCGTAGTAATCGATGGTAAGGGATCAACTAAAACAGAGTTGATATCGGGCGTTCCACAGGGTATTGTTACTGTGCTCTGCTGTTCCTTATTTACATAAACGATTTAGGGGAAAATCTAAGTAGCTCTCTTAGGTTGTTTGCAGATGACGCCGTCATTTACCGTCTAGGAAAATCATCTGAAGATAAAAACCAACTGTAGAACGATCTGAATAAGATGTCACTATGGTGTAAAAATTGGCAGTTGACTCTAAATAATGAGTACGAAAAGAAGATAAATAAATCAAAAGTGAAGGCCGTAAACTCCACAACATACCTAGGAATTACTATTACTCCGGACTTAAATTGGAAAGAACACGTATGTAATGTCATGGGAAAGGCGAACCAGAGACTGACTTTTATTGGCAGAACACAGAAGATGCAACAGAACCACTAAAGAAACTGCACACACCACGCTTGTCCGTGCTTCGTTGGAGTATTACTGCCCAGTGTGGGATCCTTATCAGGTGGGTTTGACGGCGAACATCGAAAGAGTCCAAAGGAGGACAGCTCGTTTCGTATTGTCACGATACAGGAGAGACAGCGTTACGGAAATAATACAAGATTTAGGATGGGAATCATTACAACAACGGCACTCATCGGTGCGGCGTGGGCTACTTACGAAACTCCAATCGCCAACATTCTCCTCCGAATATGAAAATATATTGTTGACTCCCACGTACGTAGGTAGAAATGATCATCGGAATAAAATACGAGAAATCAGAACTCGGAGAAATTCAGGTGTTCTTTCTTCCCGCGCGCTAATCGAGAATGGAATGGGAGATAAATTCGTATAACGGTGGTTTTATGAACCCTCTGCATGGCACTTAAATGTGATTTGCAGAGTATAAAAGTTGTTGAGGCTCTTCGCCAAAACAGGCGCTTCACTATTGTCAAGCTGCATCAGATATTTCTACAATTTCAAGCTCACTTTGTTACTTCCAAACTTCACCGCCAAAAACTCTGATAGTCAGGCGGCAGAGTTCTTTGATGCTGAGATCCAAACGTTTGATGCACGACTTAATAAATGTTTAAATGTTCACGGTGGCTATGTTTTAAAGTGAAAGGATGTACGTATTGTAATTTATAGTCAGAAGTAATGTATCTATTACTACGATACGTAAAGGTTCTTACTTCAAAAATGTCGCTCGTCTGTTACAGTTGCTACAGGTGATTAATGAATAGTACATACTAAACGCCAGGTCGTGGATTAAGACTGTAGTACTATCACCCTAATGCCTTGATATTGTTCTGAATGAGTCTGACGTCCGTAAACATTCAAAGAAGAACATTCGATCGTTGCTACACAGACAATAAGAGAGTAATAGCCTTAATGGACTTGCGTGATAAACGCACTTTCATGCCACTGTACGAGTTACTTCAGGCAATTCAGAATTTGAGAGAAAAATATTGTTAGTTGAAATCGAAGCCTAGCAACGAGAATGTCACAATGTGCACTCTCCGTCGCTCGGGTTACAATTATGTAGAATTATGGGGCAAGACAGTAACCTGGGGAGGAGATTCTGTAATAAGACATGAGGTCGTTTCTGATGTTAAAACTTTCATCAGCTTTTTTAACAGCTCATCTGAGAAATACAAGTGAAAAAATCGAAGGGATTTGGAAGAGTAAGTTTTACAGAATTGGTGAGTAGACTGTGTTTCTCCGTAAGCCCTGTCATAAATCATCGGACGTTCCTTGCGGCACGTCCGCTTCTTAGCTAATTGGTCAGCATAACTGACTACTGCGTGGAGGGCCAAAGTTTAATTCCTGGAACCGCCAGGAGGCTCTTCTTGATGGCGGGAGTGCAAGGAACTTCTCTGAGCCTTTTGATGCCAAATGAGGAGCTACTTAAATGAAAATTAGCGACGCCGAGATGTTCTGGGGTACTGCCAACTTCCGGGAGAGCAGTAACTTCCTTCCATACGACAGCCAAATGGCGGAGTTCGCCCCAAAATGTTTCACTGGGTTCATTCCGTACGCACAGCTCCCAAGCTCTTAAAAACTGTGTTGAAGAATAACATGAATTTAGATTGCAGCAAACCGCAAAGACGATTCTCGAGTCCCAGACAGAAACGTAGAAAAGACAATCAGACAAGGTGGTATTGTCTGCTAGGATACCAGGTATTCTGAATTACGTAAAATTAGTTTTTGTGAGTTTTTTTAAACGAAGTTCTTGCAGACGGGCAGCTAAGTTTTCAGTACTTGAAGGGGTAACAGAGTTGATGATTGAGTGAACAGGCCTTGTAACAACAGGTAATGTCGCTTTGCGATACAGTTACTGCGAACTGATGAACGCAACAGGAAACTAGAGTTCCAAAAACTTGCAAATCTACCGTATGGATTCTCGATGATAGCGTCGTCTTGTGTAAAATATTCAGGAGGTGGAATAGTCCCCCATTTGGATCTTTTTGGGCATAGACTACTGAGGAGGATGTCGTCACACGGAAAATAAAGTGGTATTCTACGGAAATGTGGGTATGATGTTCTAGCACTTAATCCGATAGGTAAGTTAGGAAATCTGAAAAGGTTCATGCCTAAGTTAAGATTAATTGCGGTGGGGATTAATGTAGTTCAGTGGTAGGATGAACAGGTTTCTGGTCAGGTGAGTACAGGAACAGAAACACAGACATTTGGGTTAACGAAGGAGTAGGTATAATAACAAATAACAGGGACGCGTTTCAGCTACTCTAAACAGCATAGTGATCGCATTATTGTAGTAAAGATAGAAACGAAGCCAACATCCATCAGATTAGGTCAATTTTATATGCCAACTCGCTCTGTCGATGATGAGGAGAGTTACAAAATGTATGATGACATTAATGAAGTTAGTCAGACAAGGGAGAGAAAAATTAATTGTGATAGGGGACTGCGGTAGCAGGGAAACGAAGAGAAATAAAATATTAGGTGAATATGGACAAGCCAAAATAAATGAATGAGGAATTCGACTGGTAGAATTTTGCACAGAACACAATTTAAGTATTACAAACACGCGATTTAAGAATCATGAAAGAACGATGTATAAGTGGAAGGGATTAGCGGACATCATAAGGTTTTAGATTGGTTATATAATTGTAAAACATAGATTTTGAAACCTGGATTTAAACTGCAAGCCAGATCCAGGGGCAGACCATATCTTATTGGTTGTGAACTGTAGATTAAGACTGAAGAATCTGCAAGAAGATATCAAAGTTAAGATATAGAATCTGGATAAATTGAAGGAACATGAGGTTATTGGTGGATTCAGAGGGAGCATTACGCACCGATCGACAGAAACGGGGATTATTGATGCAGTTGATGAAGAATGGATAGCTTTGAGAGAGTAAATAGTGAAGTTCGCAGAAGACCAAATTGGCAGAAAGAAAGACCTAATAGAAATCATTCAAAAAACACAGGAAATACTGAACTGATGAAAGGAGAAAATACGAAAATGCATCAAACGAAGAAGGCAGAAGAGAATTCACAAACGTAGAAAATGAGGTTTACGGGAATTGCAAACTGGCGAAGCGAGAATGGCTAGAGGACAAATGGAAGTGCGTAGGAGAAGGTATAACTAAAGTTAGATACCGCCTACAGGAAAATAAGAGACAAGAAACGTAACTGCATGAATATCAAGATCCTAGATGTAAAAACAGTACTGACCATAGAAGAGAAAGCTGAAAGGTAAAAAGAATATTTAGAGGGGCTCTGGAGAGGATGAGAGAGAGGAATTTCTTATGCATGGCTGTAGAAAGGAAAGAGGAAGTAGATGGGATGAGATGGGAGATACAGTACTGATAGAAGAATTTGACTGAAAGAACTAAATCGAAATAAGTCCCTGGAGTCGACGAAATTCCTTCAAAGGTGCTGAAGTTCCTGGGACATCCAGCAAGATGTATGGGACAGGGGACATAGTCGCAATTAAAAGGAAGACGCAACAGATGTGCAAATTACAGAACCAACTGTTTAATAAGTCATGGTTGCAAAATCCAAACGCGATTTATTTCCAGAAGAATGGAAAAACTAGTAGAATCCGATATCGTGGAAAAATGGATTTAAGAGAAATGTAGGGACATGTGAGGCAATATTCACAGCATTTCTTAGAAGATAAAGGTAAGGCAAAATACATTTCTAGCTGTTGGAGATTTCAAGAAGACCTTTGACATTGTTAACTGGAATAGGCCTACACTCTCTCAAATTATAAAAGTAGCAGGAGTAAAATGTAGGGAAGGAAAAGTTGTATTTAATCTGTACAAAAAACAGACAGCAGTAATAAGAGTAGGTGAGCCCGAAAGCAACGTACTGGTTCGGGTGGGAGGGTTCTACCTTCCCCCAGTGTCATTCAGTACGTACATTGAGCAAGCTGTGAAGAAAAGCGAAGAGAAATTGGCGGAAGGAATTGAAATTGGAGGAGAATAAACAAAAATTTTGTGGTCTGCTGATAACAGTGTAATTCTGTCAGAGACAGCAAAGGATCTGTAAGAGCAATTGAACGGAATGGATAATGTCTTGAAAGGAGATTAACAAGAGGAAAAGAAGGGTAATGGAATGTAGTCTAAGAAAATCAGGCGATGCTGAAGGAATTAGATTAGGTAACGAGACAATAAGATGGCACGATTTGTTACTTGGGCAGTAAAATAACTTATGATATAAAATGTAGAATGGCAACGGGAATAAAAGCGTGTCTGAAGAGGAGACATTTTTAACATCGATTATTAATTTTAGAAAATATTTTCTGAAGGCGTTTTTCTAGAATGTAGCCTTCTACGGGAGTGAAACATGGACATTTCAGGCAATAAGAGTCTAGAAAAAGAAGAATGCTGAAGATTAGGTGACTAGATCACGTATCTAATGATGAAGTACTACAGTTACCTACAGCTAGAGCTGTAACATGAATATTTAAAAAAATATATTTTTTTATTATGTCGCCGTGCAGTGTTTGCACATAAAGATTTTAACGTCATTGATAACTTGTGTAAGCGAATGACCAACATTTTGTATGTAATTGATCTAAAAATGACATAATGCATTGAAACCGGTGGTCAGAAAGTAAAGGACTACAAAAAAGCGATGTTGGCTACATTCCGTCATAGCAGTTGTTGACTAACATAATTGGATCCCCTCCATCCTGAAATGTCAGGTAATGATATCTGAAGAAAACTGATGAGAAAGATTTCTTCCATACCTTGACTAAAGAAAGGGATCAATTGGTATGACATTCTGAGATATCAAGGAAGCGTCAATTTATTATTGGTGTGAAGTGTGGAGCGGTAAAAACCGCAAAGCGAGACCAAGACACTAATATACTAAGCAGGTTGAAACGGATGTGGGTTTCTGTTGTTCTTCAGAGATGAAAAGACTTCATAAGAATGAGTAGGCCTCTGGCCTGGAGATGTGTATCAAACCGGTCCCCGGACTAGAGACAATAGTACATTAAATTCTATAGTCGTTCATGATTACCTTGCTGCATACATTGTAAGGTTTCAAATGAATAACAAAGCCATATACTAAATTTTTCTGTTAGGTTTTTGTATGCTGCTACGCTCCCTCTACTTCAGTTACGGAAAATCATTAATATTTCACCAACCACCTATTACATTTTTGTTTGCAGTTATCTTGATTGTGACGTACAATTTGGTTATTGTCACACATGTAATCCTTTAATTTGCACTAAATATTAACTACGCCTCTTATAAAGAAACTGAATAAACGTAAATTCAGTGGTAAGAAGTTCACAAATATGCCATCCACAGTATTGAAGATACAAAGTAAATTTTAAATGTATTTTTAAATCAATGTTTACATATGTTACATAGACTAAACAGTGTCCCACTAAGCAAGGAAAACTATGAGAAAGAATTGAAAACAATACAACTTACTCTAAAAACAATGGCTATTACACCCAAACAGTAGAAAGACTCAACCAAAAAATCAAAACACAACTAATGAGAAATTTCAAGAAGCACAGAGTACAAACACCTAAAACTCTCACAAACATAGACAAGGCAACACACACAGACACTCAAAAAACACCAACACTCATGACACAATCAGCAAAAATAAATGGTACACCATTACATACAAACACAAATCAATACACAAAATAGCAAACATACTAAAGAAGCGAGGTTTACAAATTGCCTATAGAACAAGAAACACACTTCAGTGACAGTTGCAAACAACAAATAAAGCAGACAAATATGAAGGGGCACGTATATACCAGCCAAGAATGTAAATCAGTATATCTGGGAATGACGGACGGAAACTTCATAACCAGATATAAAGAGCATATAAGAAGCTGGAAGTATGAAAATAGCCACTCCACCTTTGCAGAACACCTTATAGAACACGGACATGAACCATCCACCATGGAACAAGATATGAAAATTATCAGAACTAATAATCCAGACAAAAAAATCCTGACACTACAAGAAAACTTTCATATACAGAGAGCCCTGACAATGAATAAGAAAGTGATCAACGATCAGATCAACATAAGTAACAACTCACTGATCAAGCTGGCCACAAAAACAGTGAAAAACAGTAATGAAACATGATATGCCCTACCTCCTTCTCCCTCTCGCTCCCCTCCCCCCCTCACCCTACTCCCACATTCACATAAAACAAACACAAATAACACACACGCACACACACACACACACACACACACACACACACACACACACACACACACACACACACACACAGTCTACACACACCATCACAAACAAAAAACAGATGATACATTCAGAGATACAAGGAACACAAACAAGAGACAGACGAAAAGCGACAGTTGGCAACACTAAGCAATGTAAACAAACGTTCAAAAACGAGTACACAGTGAAGTGGTGATGCAAGGGTTTTCATCAAGAACGAAAATACCGTACCCAACTGAAGACCTCACAAACATCTCCATGAAGGCACACATGGAATAATACAGAAAACCGTAAGTAGGGCCAAAAACTGGATAATTAAATTAACTTTGCAAAAGCTAGTGCTTACAGAAGTTGTTTCTAACCTAGTAGATCCGAAATTTAGAAATTATAACAAGACTGTTAACTGTCATACTGTGAAAAATACACATAATATTATCACTGTACTACAATATTATACAAAAATAACATTATTACTGGCCACTGATGATGCTTCACAATAAAGAAGCGAAACGCGTATGGCACACAAAAAAGTCTTTCATTTAGTTGCTAAAGACGGTAATACACCTCCACCAATTTCATATGCAACTAAGGACGACGGAAATCGAAAAAATGATGACATATATTCCACTTATACGTCATTAAACTTGTAGGCAGAGTCGTACGTCTTCTTTTGAAATTACCGAACATCAGTGAACTGGAATCTAATTCCAAATTTGACATATGTCTTTTATCTCTTTGTCACACCATTATTGATTGGTCCTGGAAGCACGTAAAGTATGTTGCTAGCTGGAACAAATGTTTCATCCTTTATCTTTCTTCAAAAATGATAACTGATAGTCTCCAGAGTCATCCACTGGTTACAAAATTTTCATCACATCGTAAACTGACACTTTGTTCTTAGTTCAAATATGGTCAAAACGAAATCATCTATTTATGATAATTTATCCAATTTTTCAAAGTTGTATGCAAATTAGCCACACTTCATTGTTATATTGTCATTGCTTTCTTCATATTGGACCTCACTACTTTCTTCAGCAGTTTTCTGCTCATGAAGATTCCGATTTGCCTTTTTATTGGGATGTGTAGAGGCTTGTGACAAATTTTCTCTGGGGTAACAGTTGGGGCACAAGGAACCATGGCTCATCGTGCCCCGGGAGAACTTGGTTCAATGTGTCCTAACAGTACATATTTCAAACAAAGCTCAAGTAAAGTTATAAACGACTATTGCTAATATTTGTTTGTTGGGAAAAGGGATATATTATTTATGACAAATTTCATTAAGGAATAAATATACTGAGAGGCAGTAGTTAATATTCCCAGTTGTTAAAAGAGGCTTCTACAGTACGTCCGTGAATTTACTCCACAAATAATACGCATTACACGTTTTTGGACTCTGAAGACTTTTGACTGACTTGAAGAGTTGCCCCAAAATATTATACCATATGACATTAAGAAATAAAAGTAAGTAAAGTATGCAAGCATTATTATTTTTATGTCTCCTTTGTCTGATAACAGTTGTATTGAAAATACAGATTTGATGAGTCGTTTCTGCAGTTCTGTGGTGTGCTCCTCCCAACTAAATTTATTATCAAGCTGTAATCCCAGAAATTTAATACTGTCTTCTATCTGCTCTTCTTCATACTTAATGCATATGCTAACGGGAAATCTCTTACATGTTCTGAACTGCATGTAGTGAGTCTTTTCAAAGTTTAATGACAATTTATTAATGTTCATGAAAATATCAGTAGCAGACCTTTCTATCACTATGCTTGACATACTTTTTATTGGAATACTTGTATCATCTGCAAACAAAACGATATCCGATTCTGGTAGTGTAACTGATGAGAGGTCAATAATGTACACAAGAAAAAGCTATGGCCCCTAAGATGGATCCTTGTGGGACACCACATGTATTTTCTTCCCAATCCGATGATGACTGTTGGCTTAATTTACTAGTCACTTGCACTGACACCCTTTGTTTCCTGCTCGTGAGGTACGACTTGAACCATTTTGCAGCATTTCCCGTGACCCCTTAGATTTCTAATTTACTTAAAAGGATGTTACGGTTCACACAAGCAAATGCCTTTGACAAATCTCAGAAAATACCTGCTGCTTGCAATTAATTATCTAAATAATTAAGTACATCCTCATTGTAAGTGCAAATAGCCTTCTCGATATCGGAATCTTTCAGAAATCTAAACTGTGTTCTAGACGATATGTCATTTGAGGTTAAGTGGTTGAGAAGCTGCTTGTACATTACTTTTTCTAGAATTTTTGAGAATGCTGGCAAAAGTGAAATTGGTCTGTAGTTTGAAGATATCTCTTTATCCCCCATCTTGAATAGAGGTTTAATATCCGCATATTTTAGCCAATCAGGAAATGTTCCCTTTATAATAGACTGGTTACACAAATAACTTAAAATTGTGCTAAGTTCACAAGAAGACACTTTAATTAACTTTGTTGATATTTCATCGTAACCACTAGAATGCTTTGTTTTTAAACATAATATTCATATTGTTATAATGACATAGTTTCTGTGAACTTTATGCAATCCTTTGTCACCAAATTTTAATCTATCTAATTCTCTGAAAATTACCTCATTGCAACTAAAATAACGTAACACCAGCAAAAAAACAAACGGCAGGAACTTGCAGAAAACAAATGGAAGCCGGTAGAGCAGTATTGAAAATATATGCAAAGAGAAAAAAATAATTTGCCACCTTTTACTGAAGTTATGCCACATGATTCATTGTAGCCCATGGTTCAATGTGCGCCACTCTCCCCTACCACAGTTACTCTCTATATTTACTCAGCACTCCACCAGCATCCAACATGTGCTAGTGTTATTTACAAAGGTCAAGCAATATTGGACTCCTTCATCCAACTTCTTCATCGTAACGTAGACCTTGTTTGATTTGTTTGGTACCTCACATGTTATGTTTGACAAGGTAATTAACCATAGTGATTACTGCAATTCAATCGCTTGTTGCTGACAGGCACTAAGTCCACATGTTTGACAAATTCTTTTTAGCATGATTTTGCGTTCTAGTAAGAAATATGCATGTTTTGGTGTTGACAGGAACCATGTTCTGGCAGCGGAAGTGCCATTAAGACAGTCGTCAAGTTACTTACTCTGTGCTGAAAAGAACTTAGTCCTGCAATAAGTACGTTTCAACACAGTACACATATCCGTGCTTCAGATTCTGTTATGTTTCGGATGTTTGACGTGTTGTTAAATATATTTGCCACACTATGCCCATCAGTTACTAATGTCTCATCTACTCTTAATGCTACCTGCTCTTGTTCCTTTCTGGTTCTACCAGTCTCCTCTTTCACTATATCCCATATTGTTTTTATTTGGTTTCCGGATGTTGCTATCTTCTTTCCATAGTGCATTTGTTTAGATGCCGGAATAACGTTTTTTAATATTTTATAGTATTCCTTATATTTATTTAAATCATGATCATTGCAACTACTCTTGGCTGATAGATACATTTTCCTTTTTGTCTTACATGAAATTTTTATTCCTTGTGTAATCCATGGTTTCATTATACACTTCTGTTTAATTCGAGTTACTTTGAGAGGAAAACCGTTTTCAAACATCATACTAACATTATTAATGAACACGTTATATTTTTCATTGATGACATCTTTCCATTTCATGTCTTTGAGGAGTTTTCTAAAATTTTCAACTTTTGGTGGGTTGACACTCTCCTGTATGTACATTTTGCAGTCTTCATAATCTGTTTAGAATCTATACCTAAAACAAGGAGCTGCATATCGTGATCTAATAGGCCATTTATTATTGGTTTTGTGATATGATTTTGTTCCTTTGATTTGTCTACAAATATATTATCAATTGCTGTCCTAGAAGTCTTAGTTATCCTAGTTGGAAAGTTTATGGTATGTGTTGGGCTGAAAGACAAAGTTACTGACTGCAATAAATTTTTACTGGAGGACTGCATAAGAAAATCTGTATTAAAGTCACCAGCAACCAGGATTTCTTTATTTCTTCCTGTTAAATAACCCAGTAGAGCTTCTAGATGATTTAGAAATAGATTATAATTTCCTGCAGGTGCTCGGTAAATAGTTACTATTATATAGCATCTGTTATGGAATTCTACTTCTGTTGCACAAGCTTCTAAATGCTGCTCTAGACAGAATTTTTATATCAATATTCTTGAATTTATAGCAGTTTTTAATGAATGTGGCAACTCCTCCTCCCTCCATATCTACTCTAAAGAAGTGTGAATCTAAATTAAAACCTGGAACGTTTAACATATCTATACCAGTGGCCACATGATGTTCAGAGAGGCAAATTATGTCAATTGGGTTAGAGGAATCTATTTCATCAATACAAATCAGTAGTTCATCAAATTTATTTCTTAGTCCTGAAATATTTTGATGTAATAAAGATAACTGATATTGCATACTAACGGCTTGACTAAGATTTACTGGAAGTTTCTGAGTACTTTCTGTTAAACATTGTTTGCTAAAAAATATCTACTGTTTATCAGCTTTTCCAAACTGTGGGTGTCTTCCAAGCTCTCTCAAAACTGGTATTCTTCCCCCTCTCCCTTCCCTATCCTAAAGAAAGGATCCCTCTGACACCTGTAACCATTGGTATTTTACCATTTGTGACAGTGCCAACCCCCCCCCCCCCCCCGGTAAGTTACTCAACCCAGACAGTTTTCCCTTCCCTTTCCTGTTGAGATGAAGGCCATGCCTAGTGTAGTCCCACCTACAGATATCATCCACAGGAATCAAACCAATATGGGACCCCATATCTGACATGAGTAGCCGTTCCAACTCCAAGTTTACTCTCCTGACAGAAGAGTTCAAATGAGGCCGATCATGGCGACTCAAGAGACAGATAAAAACGGCGATGATATCTTCACCAGGTCACACTCTATAGAATATTCACAGTTTCTGTCAGTGCTGTTTCCCGGACCACCCACTATAACCACGTTATTCTCCATTGTGAAATATTTACATAAAGAATCTACATCCTCTGTTACCTTACCCAGGCCCGCATTCGGTCTGAAAAAGTTTGTGATCTGGTACTCTGGTCCTAGCTCTTCTTGGAGTAGTTGGCCTACACCTCTACCATGGGAACTACCTAACAACAAGACTTTCTTTCTTTTCACATATTCCCTATCTTTTTCAAATCCTTCTTGAAAGTCTGTTGTGGCCTTTCTACAGCTTCAGCTACATGAGGCTCATCCGATTCTGACTGAGGCAATAGGTCAAATCTATTTTTCACGTTAAGGACAAAGCTGAAACTGTCCTAAGCCTGTTCCCCCTCTTACCTGTTGCCACTTCCCACCGCTGATCAGCCTTCTCCCTCCTTAACCTGCTCAGAGTCTCCCTTGCCTTATCTAATTCAGCTTGAAGAGCTGCAATTTTCCCCTCCTGTTCCATTATTTTCCTATCTCTATTGCAGATCCTACAAAACCACTGGTGAGCCTCATTTATATCCCCATTTCCCACGCCACTACATTCGCCCCAATGGAAGAAACCACTACAACTATCACACCACACCCCGGAACTAACGATCCTACGGCATGTCACACACTTATCACCCATGGTAGAAATATAAATCGTAAAAACTTGATTAAGTACTGATTAAAACGTGAAAGTTACACCAAGATACACTAAAATCTGTTCACGCAAATATAATTAACTGAAAGGGCACCGGATATAAAGAAACTCGCTCACGAAAACAAAAATTAGGCCTAAAAACAGGCTCACGAAAACAAAATTTAGGCCTATAAACACGGATGACTATACACACTTTTGATAAATCACGAAATTTACGTGTGATAGACTTTATAAATCCTATCTACTATATGCAGCGAGGGAAAAATAGAACAATGGGTAATTAGATATAAGTTTTCCTCTCCAGGGGACACCACCTTGACGAAGCACTGTCCGTGCGGGTGGAGAGGCTTGCGTATCCGCGTGAAGCAGAGGGCTATACCGAAGGTAGAGAACCTACTGCCGGAAAGGCCTCAGCTGATGGATCAGACTAAGAGTGTCCCACAACGTCCCGTCTTCCTTATCCTCTCCCAGTCCTTTCCCAATTCCTTTCCCAACCCAAGGTGTGATGCGATCTGTGCTGATGGGTGCGTGGCACATGGGTGGATGTGTCTCGAACGGAGCCTCAGGGATACCGGGCGACCTCCCTCAGTAAGTAGCCTTGCACCACGCCGGGTTATCGTGGTGTGGACCATACAAATCCCCAAATCTCGTGGGACTAAGATGAACACGGAGAAAGAAAGTATTTTAAAAGAATCTGAGGGGCAATCTGAGACCTCAGATACTCAGGACCGATGGAGTGCACTCCTACTTCTGAATCAGGGTCTAGACCTGAGCAAGAAGTGGGAACCGTAACAGAGAAGTTGGACCAGATTAGGATTAAGGCCTTGTCTGGAGCTCAGAGGAGGAAACTTCTCAAGGAACAAAAGCAAAAGGAAGGAAAAGAATGGCTTCCTAAGCATAAGTGGAGGGAATCAAAAGGGCTTGAGCCCAAGACCTCCAAAAAAGAAACTGCCTCAGGTCGAAGGGGATACACAGACCCCCTCGACGTCAAAGACAGGTGGCAAGAGGGATAGGGAGGAATCTAAGACTCCCTCCTCTCTGGACAAACGTGATCCTAAAAGGCTGAGGCAGGAAATAGGGAAACAGACCTATAGTACTGCAGTCCCGGTCTTTAGAATGGCGGTTGTCCAAGAAGGATACCCACTGGTGAGCATCAACTCGCAGCAGGAGCAGCTCGTGCAGATGGCCCTCTTTGAAGAGATTGGGGGAGACGCTGGTCCAGGACCCAAATTCAGGAGGATCTATCTAGATCGCAGTGCCCTCATTTTTGTCTGCGAGGGGGAGCACTCAGCAGAATGGCTTAAGGAAAAGGTGCCCATGATATCTCCATGGGAGGACGCAAAGCTGCTGGTCAAGACAGCAACCGAACTCCTGAAGACCGCAAAGGTATCAATATGGGTACCAAATATCCTTAAGGATGTCCCTCCAAAGACTCTGTTCGAGAAAATAAGGGTCCAGAACCCAAAAGTCTCGACAGAGGATTGGAGGGTAATTAACCAAAAGATCGTTCCAGAAGGACGAAACCTGGTGGTGGAGGTCAGAGAGAAGTCCCTGAAGGCAATGCGAGAGCAAGGCCTGAAACTGTTTTTAGGGTTCTCGCAGGTCGCCGTCAGGGTAATCAAAGACCTTAAAGACAATAATGGCAGCAAGATGGGGACTGGAAGTGCTGCAGATAAACCTGCAGCACAGTAAAGGGGCCACTGCTGCCCTGAGCCGTCGCCGGGGGGGGGGGGGGGGGAGACAGATAGAGGACATGGCCCTGATACAAGAACCCTATTTATACAAAGGGGGTGTATCGGGCCTCAGTGGTACTGGAGGTAAGCTGATTTATGCTAGAAATCTAAAAAAACTCCAGAACGTGCATTTATATAGTTTCAGAAATTACTGCAACCAGTCGCCTTTTGTTTCTTCTTAATGAAGATTTATTTAGACCATTACCTGTTTCAAGCTGTCTAGCAGCTCATCTTCAGATGGCATACAATTATTTCAAGTTACAGTGGCTATAAAGTCGTAATGTGTGTGAAATATTTGTTAATTTTACCACTTAAAAGTCGTGGGATTTGTTGTGGCGTGTTGATGGAAAGGAAGTGTTGTGAAATCCTATCAATAAGCGGACCAAATATGGACAAACTAAATGTACAGTGCATAACTGTAAGTAATGTCTTGAAGACAAACTTATATTGTAATTATTAAGTATAGCCTACCAAAATTAGTGTTTACCATTTTCTCGTTTTCTGCCCTACCACAGATTCAAATGTAACTTGAAATAATTGTATACCATCTGAAGATGAGCTGCTAGGCAGCTTGAAACCGGTAATGGTCTAAATAAATCTTCATTAAGAAGAAACAAAAGGCGACTGGTTGCAGTAATTTCTGAAACCTATTTCAATAAACAGTAGCAGGTTCCTACACAATGGATAAAAGTTACATGCACTTATGTTAGAAATGGAATACCTTTCATACCAATGATGGATTTTTGTTCCAGGGACTTGGTGACCATCAGGATGCAGCAACGTGAGGAAGGCATCAAGAGGGAAATTGTTTTGGCCTCAGCATACCTTCCTTATGAAGACAGCTCTCCTCCTCCTTTGGAAGTGAGGTGACTGACGGAAGCCTGCCACCAGCAAGGTGACGAACTGTTGGTGGGATGTGATGCCATTGCCTACAATCTATCGTGGCCCAGCAAGGACACCAACAGTAGAGGTGAGCACCTTCTTGAATTTCTCATATCTAACAACTTGGAGATCCTGAATAGGGGTGATGAACCTACATTCAGGAATAGTAGAAGGGAAGAAGTAATTGACATAACTTTTGGTTCCATGATGATGGGAAGTTACGTCAAACAGTGGCATGTGGTCCTGGAGCCATCCTCATCAGATCAAATGTATATTAAATTGTAGGTTGAAATGGGAACCAGACAGACCAAGGCCTATAGGAATCCCAGGAAAACGGACTGGGAGACATATAGGAGAGACCTTGACTTCAGCCTATCGGAAATTAAAACTTCGATAAGGAATCCAGCAGAGTTTGAGGAACTAGCAGAGGCCGTAACCTCTGCTATAGTGACCTCATACCAGGACAACTGCTCAATCACTAAGAAGTGCACAAATAGGAGTGTGCCTTGGTGGAATAATAACCTGGAAATGCAAAGGAAACAGGTACGAAGACTGTTTAACCTTGCGAGGCGCAAATGACAGTGGGCAAAGTATCGTGAGGCCCTTGTCAATTACAACCTTGCCATCAGATGGGCAAAGGAGGCATCCTGGAAGGTATTTTGTGAGGAAGTGGAGGGCACGGCTGCTCAACCGAGACTTCATAAAATCCTCACTAGAGTACCAACTAATCCAGGAGGAACATTGAGGAAGGAGGATGGGGAGTATACAAAGACAGCACATGAAACGCTGGAACTGCTCCTCAAGACTCACTTTCCTCAATATACTCTGGGGGATAACTCAGACCAGAATGTGATTCCTGAGAGACAACGGTTCTCAGGTATTTGCAAAGAGGACTGGGATCTGGCCAAGGAGTGTGTCGATTTCAGTAAGGTCTGATGGGCGGTGGGAACATTTCAACCGTTCAAGTCACCTGGTCCCGATGGAATCTTTCCATCTCTCCTGCAACAAGCGGGAGAAAATCTTATTAGATTCCTATGCAGGTTATTCAGGGTTAACCTAGCAGCAGGAATCATTCCCAATGCCTGGAGGGCAGTGAAGGTTGTCTTCATTCCAAAGCCATGGAGAATTGATCATACCAAGGCCAAGGATATGAGACCAATCAGCCTGTCCTCCTTCATTCTTAAGACATTGGAAAAGCTGGTTAATGTGCATGTTGGAGAAAGGAGGTTAAGTAGGGTTCCTCTACATTTAAACCAACATGCATATCAACCAGGTAAATAATGTGAGACAGCTCTCCACGAACTTGTTGGGAAGGTGGAGAAAACACTACACTTTCAAGAAATAGCCCTCTGTATCTTCCTGGACATTGAAGGGGCTTTTAGCAACACGACCTTCGATTCCATGGTTAGGGCAGCAGAAGAGCATGACCTAGGGACCACTATATGTAGGTGGGCTAGGGCCATGCTCAGTGGAAGAAAGGTAGAGGCTCCCATGATGAATGAAAAAATGGTAATCAACGCCACTAGGGGTTGCCCACAAGGAGGAGTTCTTTCCCCTTTATTGTGGAATCTAGTGGTGAATGATCTCATTGGAGATTTAAACTCTAGGCAGTACTTTTGCCAAGGATACGCAGATGATCTTGTCATAGTAATACTTAGCAAATTTGCTGACACAGTGAAGAATATGGCACAAGGTGCCTTGGACATTGTGCAAGACTGGTGCAGAAAACAGGATCTGGGGGTTAGTCCTAAGAAGACTGTTGTTGTACCATTCACAAGGAAACATACCCAACACTCAAGTTGGAATCTAAAGCTTTTCAATGAAGCGCTACCTGTGAAGGGGACAGTGAAATATCTAGGGGTTACCCTAGATGAGAAACTGATATGGACCCCTCACATTAGGAATATTTGCTCCAAGGCAAAAGATACTTTAGTAAGTACCAGGAGAGCTTGTGGCAAAAATTGGGGCCTGAGCCCCAAGGGTATACACCACAGTGATTAGACCCAGGATAACGGTCGTGTGGTGAAAGAAGGTAGAACAGCAGGTTGCTGCTAAAGAGCTTGGTAAGGTGCAGAGACTAGCCTGCTTAGCCATAACAGGCGGAATTAGCAGCACACCAACTGCTGGGATGGAAACCATGCAGGATATGCCCCCATTACACCTCTGGGTCAAGATGGAAGCGGCAGCGGGTGCCTACAGACTCAAATCTGTCAACAACTGGAACTCTTTGGGATATCCAGAATCACACACTAAAATAGTGAGGTAAATATAGGAAAGGTTGGGGAAATGCCAACCGACTATATTATAACCCCATACTGCTTCAACAAGCCTTTCAGTATAACAATTGGAAGTAGGGAGCAGTGGGAGAAAATGGTTCGACACCGTACAGGGGATATAGTCTGGTTCACTGACGGTTCGAAATCAGACCGAGACGTTGGGGCCGGGGTATACGGGGTGCAGCCAAGACTGGAGGGCGTCATCTCTCAAGGGAAGCTGGCCTCAGTATTCCAGGCCGAAATCACTGCCATCAGGGCATGTGTGCAGGAGAATTTGCGTAGGTGCTACAAAGATCGTAGCATCTATAGCTATTCAGACAGCCAGGCAGCCCTCAGATCACTGGCAGCTCCTACAAAAAGGTCTAAAATTGTTGCAGAATGTCACAGGGTTCTGGTGGAGCTAGGGGAAAGCAATAGAGTAAACCTATTGTGAGTCCCTGGCCACTCGGGGATCAGTGGCAACGAACATGCCGACAGATTAGCCAGGATGGGGGCAGAAGCTCCATTTATTGGACCGGAACCTGTCCTGACAATCACCAAGGCAATGATTAAATTGGAGCTACGTAACTGGCTCAGAAGACAGCACATAGAATATTGGACCAAAGTCCATCAACAAAAACATGGCAAGGTAATGATGCCAAAGCCTTGTTTTAAAAGAAGCTCTGCAATCCTGGGTCTAAACAGGAGAGAGATTAGACTCATGGTTGGATTGCTGACAGGCCATGGGAATTTCAAAAAACACCTAAATGTAGGATGTGTGATGACGGTGATGAAATTGCATCACATCTGATCTTCGAATGCATTGCATTGGAGAGTAAAATGTACAGAACATTTGGGACAACCAGACCCAAAAAAATTGTGTCTAATAAAGAACTGGTAAAGGGACTCCTTGCACTGTTCAAGGGCATTGGTTGGCTTTACTAGACATACAGGGAGCGATACCGCACAATAAACTTAGTTTCGGTGCGGGCAGTGGCGGGTTAGACCAAGACTGTTTTGGCTTCCCTGAAAGAATCAAATCAAATCAGATATAAGTTTTAATCTGTTTACAACGATTCGCGCGCGTTAAATTAGGCTTACAAATACGTGCTATAGGCGCGAGAAGAACAATAAACTTTTTACACCGTTTACCGTATTTAACACTACACTAACACTTCCAGTAATGTAACAACACTTATATTTATACCAACTGGAACGATTAAATATAGCTTAAAAACAACGATTTTTGTAATTATTTACTGGACCAATACTCGTAACGTTTGCGCGGGCACAGTGTTACCAACCAGTGAGCACGCATTCACAGTCACATGAACACACAAGTTCAGTCACACAGGTGGTAACATATATAAACATGGCATTGATCATAAATAAAAAGAATAATATAATAAACACACAGATAGGTAACATGAATGGTGCAGAAACACTTTACGTTACAAGTACTCCATATTATCCTCAGGGTTCCTTTGTTGATCAATCGGAACCTCAAGTCCGCCCTTATTGTCATAGTAATTGTCTCAATAAGTAGGTTAGCAGTTTCCCTTGGCTTAATTTGGCTTTTAATTCCGTCCATCATGATGCTCTCAAAACTACTCCGTTATCCAATTTGTGGGGTATTGAATATCTTCTTCCAGTCACTCTTACCCTGGCCACCATTAAGGAGAATTGGAAGTGAGCACGCGCCTATATCTACCTCGCTTATCACCATCAGGCCACTAGGTATAATAAAAGACATAGGCCTCGTAAGGATAAACCCAGTGATACTGTTTATATACTTAATTATCCTGGTAGGGGTACACAGACATCATCTGGTTCCAAACTTTCCCATCGTTATTTGGGTCCATGTATTATAATGGATCTAAGGGGACACGGTAATCCGGTAGTTCGGGGAATAGCATGTGGATCCTTGAACATTGGGGGGGGGGAGGCGGTTCAGACGTCCCAGCTCATGCTTCTTCGATTGACCCTGTCCTTCATTTAATTACTGGCCTAAGTACCATCGATCTATCTGTGCGTCCACCGCTCGTGGCGCTGTTTGTTTCTTCGCGCGTCGATTCTCTTCTGACTGCTTTTTTTGCTTGCCGCGTGTGGCGCTACGGCGGTGCGCCTAGGCAGTTATAGTTGTTGTTGTTGTGGTCTTCAGTCCGGAGACTGGTTTGATGCAGCTCTCCACAGCACCCTATCCTGAGCAAGCCTCTTCATCTCCACATAAGAACGGCAACCTACATCTGTCTGAATCTGCTTACTGTATCCATCTGTTGATCTTCCTCTGCGGTTTTTACCCCACACACTTCCCTCCAACGCTAAATTCACAATTCCTTGATGTCTAATAATGTGTCCTACCAATCTATCCCTTCTTTTAGTCAAGGTATTCCAGAAATTTCTTTTCTTCCCAATTCTGTTCAGTACTTAATCATTAGATATGCGATCCATACACCTAATCTTCAGCATTCTTCGGTAGCACCACATTTGAAAAGCCTCTATCCTCTTCCTGTCCGCACTGTTTATCGTCCATGTTTCACTTCCATACAAGGCAACATTCCACACAAATGCATTCAGAAAGGACTTCCTTAGGCTTAAATCAATATTCGATGTTAACAAATTTCTCTTTTTCAAGAACGCTTTTCTACCCATTGCCATTCTGCATTTTATATCCTCTGTACTGCAACCATCATTTGTTATTTTACTACTCAAGTAACAAAACTCATCTACCTCCTTTATTGCTTCGTTACGTAATCTAATTCCTTCAGCATCACCTCATTTTCTTAGACTGCACTCCATTAACCTAGTTTTGCTCTTGTTAATGTTCATCTTATATCCACCTTACAGCACACTGTCCATTCCGGTCAATTGCTCTTCCAGGTCCTTTGCTGTATCTGATAGAATTACTATGGCGTCGGCAAAACGCAACGTTTTTAATTCTTCCCCCTGAACTTTAATTCCTTCACCAAATTTCTCCTTGCTTTCCTTTATAGCTTGCTCAATGTACAAATTGAACAACATTGGAGAAAGGCTACAACCCTGTCTTATTTCCTTTCCAACCTCTGAATCCCTTTCGCCGGCCGCGGTGGCTGAGGAGACTAAGGCGCTTCAGTCACGGTCTGCACGGCCACTACGGTCGGGGGTTCGAATCCCCCTCGGACATGGATATTTGTGCCGTCCTAGTTCGTAAGTAGTTCATAAGTAGTTTGTAAGTTTAGGGACTGATGACCCGGTAGTTAAGTCCCATAGACTACACCAACATTTGAACATTTTGAATCCCTTTCATACCCTTCAACTCTGACAACCGCTGTGTGGTTTTTGTACGAGTTGTAAATAACCTTACGCTCCCTATATTTTACTCCTGCTTGCTTCAGAACTTGAAAGAGTTTATTCCGAGCGGACAGGATTTCAGGCAGTCAGTTTTGATACGATGCATGGCATCGCCAGGGTCGAGTTATTTTGATTAAGGGGCCGTTTGTGGCCTGCCCCGGCGTGTGGATCAAAGTTGTTCTGAGTGGCACTCTGTCAGTGGGGAGCCATGCATGCCATAAGCTGAAGAGTTTGGTCCGGAGACGCCTTTCTGTCAAGTTATAACAGCAGCTCGGTGCGGGCTGTTCACTTCGTCTCCCGGCTATGTGATCGCGCGACACCGCGTCCGTCCCTCGTCATGTGTCTATGTCCTTAGTTATTTATTCATGTGTTATACCGCATTTTTAGTTCGGTTCAATTGAATTATTATTTTCTCTCTGCTCTGAGTAGCAAGTGCTCTATATTCATTAACTTGGTTAACGTAACTGGGGAATTTGTCTGGTTTGTGCCCCTCTACTGACTCGCATCTGCACAGGCGGTAGCTGTATAGCTTGGATTTTCTTCTTTTTATCTTTTTGTTGCAGAAATTTTTCCTTCCGTGGGCATCGCACCCCCGTGGTTGTAATTTGGCGTTCTATCAGTTTGTGCAATCCCCTTCGTGTCAGAGCTGTAGTTCTTGTAGACCGTTGGGCACCTTGTTCCTCTTCTTCTTGTTTTGAGTCAGCTCATCTGTTTTACCTGTGTGGGTGTATTAAATTAACGAGTAGCCAGCTCCTCGCCTTTAGCGTGATTTTGATAAATAAGCTGAGCTGTTTTTATTTAAATAGCAGGGCTCATTTGTAAATTTTACTGTGCGTTGTTTTATTGGTCTTCTGCCTTTTGATGTCATTGAGCACAGTTTCCTGCTACCAGCCTCTATAATAAAACTCAGACTTTACTTAAATTTTTGGGCTCGTCTTTAGTGTGTTTTGGTAATTGTATTTTTAAAAGGGCTGTGTTCGCTTAAATTTTGGAGCCCCACTTTAGTGTGATGTTGGTAATTGAGCCAAGCTGTTTTCATTTAAATAGCAGGGGTCATTTGTAAATAATATTGTATTTACAAGGCTTGCTTTTCATTTAAAATTTTCCACTTTTGTTTACATTTCTGGGCTCATTGTGTCTTTTATTGTATTTGGAGCGTTATTAACTTGCTTCTTTCAACTTGGACTTCTGCCTTGCATCTCTTATCTGAACCGTTTTGTTTGGCCTTCAGCCTCTGATTGTAACATGATATGTAACTTAATTAAAGCAAATGGAACCTAAACTGATTATGCTTGCTTAACTTCACCCACGAACTACCCACCGGTCCCACAACCTACCGTCTCAATTTTGTGTATGTTCTACAAGTTTATTTATATATAGTTAACCGGTTACTGCTGACCACGCCATCCTAAATCTTTAAATTGTAAATAAATGTAAACTTGCATAACATGGACAAAATTGAGATTTTAATTCAGTATGATGAAAACTCCTCATTTGCATTAAGTTTGTTTGAGTTACATACTAACAGCTGTATTTCTGTGCAAATTAGAAATTAGGAAATAGAACAAAAGGTATGGAAAGGTTGTGGGTAAATTTTGACAGGATATGGAGGTCAACAGGAAATGAAAACAACTGTTGGATTTCACAAATTCCTCTTTACAGCACAAGAAAATTTGTCAGTTTTTTAGCGGAGGCCTGGGAACCAGATCTCTCATTGAGTATATAATAACAGATCAGGAATTCAGGAAGGCAGTCAGGGGCACACCTTTTCAGAGGGTTCTTTTATGACACTGATAATTATTTAATAATCTGCAGTGAAATTGGTTCTGTGATGCCAAAAGTGCAGAAAGTAAGTTCCATATGTAGCAGGATCAAAGTGGAGAATCTTCAGAACAAGGAATCAGGCACAAATACATAGAAATGACCTCAGAAAGGTACCAGTTAGTTGAATGTAGTCATGTGCAGTCATTGGGGGAGGAATGTACAAGGTACAGGGACACACTGGAAGAAGTGGCTACAGAATGTCTTGGAACAGTAGTGTGTAAAGGAAGGAAGAAGCAGGCAGCTTGGTGGAATGGCAGTCAAGACATTTCAAAAATGGCTCCTTACTAGAACTCAGGCAGACAAACTTATGTGAAGAAAGAAACAAAGCTAACATATTATTGGGAAAACTTAGGAAATAGGTTAGAAGCTTTTTGTCAAGCCGCAGGAAAACTATCCTGAAGCAAAGGTAGGGAAGAAGGAATTGACAAGTGTTCTGGACAGGTCAGGAAAGTTACTAGTGAAAACTGTGGATGCCTTGGTCAGATGGAAGGAATATTTTGAAGAGTTGCTCGATGTAGGAGAAACAATCAGTGATGTGTCAGGTTCTGAGCATGGTAACAGGATCATATTTGAGAAAGCGAGGAAAATGGTCAATAGACTGTAGTGCAATAAAGCAGCTGGATCGGAAGAAATTAAGTCGGAAATCAAATACAGTGGAAAGTCAGTTCTGAAATGGTTACACAAAATAATTGAAATGGCATGGTAGCCAGGACGTCTTCCATCTGATTGCACGAAGGCAGTAATCACAAGTATCTTCAAGTATGGAAACAGGAAATATTGCAACAAACACAGAGGTATCTGTTTAATTAGGATTGTAAGCAAAATATTCTCAGATATTGTTGAAAGGAGAGAGCGAGTATTAGTTGAAGACAAGTTAGATGTGAACCAGTATTGGTTTAAGCCTCTTAGCAGCTTTCAGGACCAGATCCTTAACTTAAGGCAGATAATGGAGAAGTGCTCTGAGTGGAACAGAAACCTGTAACTGTTAATTAGATCTAGAAAAGTCTTAAGATCGAGTTTCTAGGAGAAAGCTATTCTTAGTTCTACAAGCTTATGGAATGGGAGGCTAAACTTCTGCAGGTAATTAAAGGTCTTGTCAGGCAGCAGTTAAAGTTGACAGCAAATTGAGTTCATCGTTAACGGTCGTTTCGGGAATAAAACAAGGCTGTAACCACTGTTGTTCATAGTATTTATTGATAGTATGTTGCAAACAATAGACTGGCACGGTGCCTTTAAAATACGTGGAAACAAAATAAGCAGTCTCGCATTTGCGGACAAGTTAGTTGTCATGACAGATTCGATTGAAAGGTAGCAATCTAATGTTTCAGAGCTATATCAGAGACGTAAGTGGTTATGGTGTGAAGATCAGCTTCCCCAAAATGAATGTAATGTCTCCTTCGGGACATTTAAACATATTGAGTGCCAAACAGGAGGAACAAAGAACAAGTGCATAGTTTCTAGTGTTGACGTTGTAGTTTCTCACAGGATGCCAACATGGTGAAAGAACATGAATCAAGGCGTAACAAAACCAATGCAGTGAGTGCTCAGCTATTCTGCAGCACCAACTTAGTTAGCAGTGCACCGTTTTATCTTTCGAGCAAATTTGTTGCATGGGAGTGTAAGCTGCATGTATACAGGTTACCTTATAAATAAGGTTGAAGTTATAGATATGAAAGTAGGAAGTGTGATTTCAGGTACTAATAAAAGAGAACAGTTGTAGGGGGTATTCTTAATGAGGGAATCACGAAAAAATATGAATGAGCAAAATAGATGAAGCAGTTAGAGCGAACAGGCATATAGTGTGACGCATGTTACACTTTTGGGAGATGCAAGGTTATCCACGGGAGTCATAGGTTCGGCAGTAGAAGGTAAGAGGAGTTGCGGTACACCATGGAGAAAGAATTTGGATTCGGTCAAGAATGATTTTGAAGTCTTAACATCAGACGGGGCATCAATGTTAGCAGCATGGAGCAGTTTTATAATGGATACTATGTTCCAGTTTGAACGTCGAAAGACATACTCAGTCTCTAATGATGAGGATGATGATGATTTCCATACGTCAATCAATTTCTGCTGATAGAGGATGTACTTAAGTGCTGAAGCGCTTCACCAAACAGATTATATAAACATGCATTCTAATGTCTCAGCAGGTTTCTGTTTCTGTGTGATGACAATTAACTGCAAAATCTGATATGTTTGAGTGTTTTACACTCTTTTATTACTTTTTTTTCTTTAAAAAAAAGTTTGAATCGTAAATAGTAGCTTGCAATCAACTGTTACTTCATTCATAACAGATCTGAACGTAGGACTATGTTTCGAAACATATAATGTCCAAAGAAATAAGTGATAACCAGGCTGTCATGACATAGTTTTCAAACAAATAAGGATCACGGAGAGACATAGTAGATTACCACTGGGTTAATACTTGTTCCATAGGTTATAAATAAAACATTTCGTAATGAAGTGGACGTTGTCAGCTTACAAGATATATATTTTTAATTCTTTTTTTATGGTTTTTTAACTACTTATTTAAATCTAAAAATTTGTATATTGTGTGTAAGGAGTTGTCATTCATAAATTCTTTTAATTTTTTAACTGTATCTGGCTATCTGTCAGTCTTTTTATGGTATTTGGAAAATGACCAAATTGTCATAACAGTATAGATTTAACCTTGAATAGCGAAGATCACCTTCTACGTTAGTGTTTTAGCTATGCATATTGCTATTACTTTTGGAGTGGGTTATTAACAACAAATTTAGTACGTGAATTTATATTTTTGAAGCCATTGTGAATATCCATTGGGCGTTATAGAAAAATGTGCAGGATTATCTTTGGTGGGCTCCAGCAATAATTCTGATTACACGCTTTAGTGCAATTAAATCTCCCTAAAAGTGAATGAAACTAGGTATATTAAGCCAGTTTCATTTAGAGGTTTTCACCAAAATTTTACAATACCCCTAATTTCATAAGCAGTTTAACTCAAACGTTTCTGCTGATCATAATTACGCTTCTTCAATTCAATCTCTCATCACTGTGCGAACTAAAAATTTTGAATATTCTGCCTTAGGTACAGACTTATATTGAAAGTCTACATTTATTAACTGTATATTCAGTGTTTTATCAAAATTTGATAAGTACCAGTCTGAAGAGAACTACTAAATAATTTTCTGAAAGATGTTATTTACAATGTCAGCAATTAATTCATTTTTTGTCAGGTGTGATTATAATAACTGCATCGTCAGTTTCACATCGTTATGAATATACGTGGTGAGGCTTCTAAAACTGTTTTTTGGAATATTTGAAAAAATATAAATAGGATTAAAACAGTTGCAATAAAAGTTGTTCACCTAGAAGAGGGCCGTCCATTAACATAAAGCTTGACACTACTTTACCACCCCAAGGGGCTGGAGGGGGGGGGCCTGGTGTGAGTTTGAAATCTTAAATAGGAACTATTTTTTATTGCAAATTTGGATTCTCCGTGAAAAAAATATGTAACTCTTGTATGAACAATTTTTTTTCATTTCATGATAGATGGTGCTGTAATCGGAAAAAATAAAAATGAGTTGAAAATTGTTTAGAAACGATAATATCTCAAACAAATACACATCAGATTAGGAAAATCTAAGTACAGTTATTCATTTTTTTATAATGCTCTCATGTGCGCCTCCCACATTCGAATGAAGCACAGACTGCGATCATGCACGCAGTCTGTGGTCACACTGTTCATTGTACTTCAGTAATTCGGACTGTGAACATTTATACGCAGTTAATCCACGATGTTAACGGTAGTGAGAGTAGATATCGTTTCCTCGTACTTTGAGGCTCATAGAAATGTTGTAGAAGCTCGTCAAAGGTATGACCATCTGTTTCTCCGATAGGAATGTACCTTCTGCAATCACTTTTGCAGTACTTTCTGTTTGCTGAAACTGGAAGTGTTAAACATAGAGAAAGAGTTCGATATCTGTTTGTCCTAGATGGTTTTTCAACAATTTTCAACTCATTTTTATTTTTGCCATCTATTATCAAACCAAACACAAACAGGTTTCGCGCAAGTGATACATTTTTCTCACAGAGAATCCAAATTTACAATCAGAAATTACAACTTCCTTTAATCCTATTGGTAATTTCCAGATATTCCTAAAAACAGATCATTTTAATGCATTATGTGAACCGCTTATTTCAACTTCTTGCACTCTTCCAGAGATATAAGAATCAAACCGTGTGTGCACTGTTCAAGTCAAACGATAATAATTGAATAAAATTCTCGAACATTCGTCTCCAGATCGCTTTTATTTTCTATAACATGACGGGTTTCGGGACAGCTGCCCATCTTCAATCCTCAATTTTGCGGTTTTCTGTGGTTCTGAAATATTCTTTCATGGCTGTCGTATTTGGTGGTCCAACTGTGGTTTCAAACAGATCACCTTGTACTGTATGCCGAGTCTAGGTTCACCGCAAAATCACAGCGCCTCACGTGCCCACATAATACTTGAGCTTATCTACAAGAATTCCATGGTTTACACAGTAAAAAGCCTTTGAAACGAAAAATCCCATTGTGTCTGGTTATTCGAAGCATTTAATATTTGAGCATTAAAATGATATACAGCATTTTCTGTTGAAACGCTTTTCTGAAAAAAAAAAATCACATTTTATTAGTCTGGAAACATACATCTAGTTTTGATACTATGAAAACGTAGCATTTTTCAGGGAAACATGGATTTCTGGGACGAAATAAAAAAAAAAAGTGCTTAAACCTACAGGAAAGAAATGGCGATGATTGCTTCTCACGTGAACGTCCTAAATTATAAACTATTTTCAAATTGCTATTAATAAGAAACTCATTAGATGTTAACACCATACGCTACACAGCTGACCGATCCGTCGCCGGTACACTACACGATGTGGCTTACACGCCACAACTGAGCAAACAACGATAGATTGTACTAAGTACTACGTACTGTATGTCACGTGACCATAATACGTGGTAGAGTGCATAGCGTAAACACGATATGTACCCGTGCATTGTTTGCAAGAAAATCACATTACGCTACAGTTGCATTGTGCATACATTCACGTTCTCCACCTTATCTTTGCAGAATTAAAGTTTTTTTCGATATCCATACCTCCTTGACGAAGCTTTTTCGGACCTACGTCTATGTAACATTGTTCAGAATTACATATATATCAGTAGATAAAAATCTGATAGTATATGTAAATCTGAACGAACAATGTTATATAAACGTAGGCCTGTAAATGCTTCCTTAAGAAGGTATGGGTATTTAAAGGAATTTTAATTCTGCAAAGGTGGTGTGCAGAACGTGAATTTATACACAATTATTGACCTTTCCTCCCTAATCACTCTGTATATAAAACAATTTAAAAATCTTAATTCTAAAGCAGGAAACCAAACATGGTATTAAAGAGGAGACGACAGTACAAGGAAATGATAGTAGCGAAAGAATTAAACAAAATTATTCATACCATGTTTGTTTGTGTGACCATATTTTTCACCAACTGTTGAAATGAGTTATTCTGGGGTTGTCTATCTGAGGCTGAATGCATTTAAAAATGTTTTGCTTTTATTGTATATATAGTGTCAGATACAATCATTTCAGGCCGCGGCGGGGCGGCCGAGCGCATTGAGGCGTTATGCTCCGATGCGCGAGGTCGTTTCCCGTCGGGGGTTCGAATCCCTCCTCGGGCATGGATGTTTGTGCTGTCTTTAGTATAAGCTAGTCCAGAAGTAGTTTGTAAGTTTAGGGACTAATGACCCTGCAGTTAAGTCCCGTAAGATTTACAAACATTTGAACATTATTTCACATTAAAACAGTATATTTACGAATTATAAATATTCAAACATATCGACTGTTAAAGGAAATTGAAATAAATTCAATGGTGAAGTTGAAATTTGTGCGGGTCTAGGATCCAAACGCGGATTTCACGCTTCGAGCTGCGAGCAAGACGAAGTAACGGATAAGGAACGCTACTACTGAAGTTTGTGTAAAGTTGAGAATTTTCGCAGGACAGGAAGGTTTCTGGATAGTCTGGTTTCCCTCAGATGGCTGGAATCCCTTTCAAATAAGAAACTGAGCCAAGAAACCAACGATCAACGTGGAACAAGTACGATACAAAAAAAAAAAAAACCAGCAACCGATTTATCCGAGGGGAAAAAAAAAAAAAAAAAAAAAAAAAAATAAAAAAAAAATAAACGCGACCATTGGTCCAAGCTTGAAATCTGGGTTCGAATCCCGGTACAGCACAAATTTTCAACTTAGCCAATGAATTTATTTCACTGGCCTATAACGGTCGATATGTCTGAATATTTCGTATTAGTTTCGATTTTTATTTATAAAGTATCTTTTGTGGTCTTGCAAATATGAATGCACAACTTCGTACACTTCTGTTTTTCTACAAATTGCAAGCGGTATTTATAAAGTTCATGTGCACATAAGTTGTGTAGTTTACTTACTGTGTATATGTGTCCTTTCTCCATGTTCCGCATTCCACTGAATTCCTTTCTTGTCTGATGAGGCTGATGTCGGCTGTAATTGCGATATATTTTTGCACTCGGTAATTTTTCCTGTTCGAAGCAGTGTTTCTTCCGTTCACAGTTTACCTCACTTGCGTAGTGCTTATGCCTGTTCACTTATTAATAAGAGGTTTGCAGCCAGTATCGCTTTCTTCGTTTAATTACATAACTGGTTTTGGCGTGCTAGACGCCATCTTCAGACCTGTTGTAATTTTTTACATGAATTCACTGCCATTACAACAATTTTTAACATAGCAAAATGGTGTACATCCACATTGATGTGTCATCAAAATAAAATTTACATGTCAATAATAAAACGCCTGAACCCATCTTTCTTAAGGTCTAAACCAGAGGCACTTCAGAATCCAAGTTCAGTATTGAAAGATGGGTTCAGACGTTTTATTATTGACGTGTAAATTTTATTTTGATGACACAGCAATGTGGATGTACGCTGTTTTGCTATGTAAAAAATGGTTGTAATAGCAGTGAATTCATGTAAAAAATTACTACAGGTCTGAAGATGGCGTCTAGCACGCCGAAACCGGTTATGTAATTAAATAAAGAAGGCGATCTCGGCTGCAAACCTCTATTAAACATTCTAGATCGCCCCAATAATGAGTTCCCTGTTCACTTATTTTTCCTGTACTGTGGCTTATCCGGGGGTGGGGTGGGGGGGTGCTCTGCCGGGATGTAAACCCTCTCCCCGCGAGACCTATTTTATAAGAAAAAAGAGTTAAACATATGGCATATTTTTTTAGCGCTCAACACAATAAAATGACAAATAAAAGGGTTAAGAAAGTACCGCTCCTCAGTGAAGAAAATTTGATGGGACTCTACGATATATGTTTACATCACTTCAGTCACCCCCACCCCACCACCCCTGACCAAAATAATCCTGGATTCGCCCCTGTTCGTGAACGTTGCAAGTGTTAGAACATGTAGTGACTATGTGTGTTTGTGTGTGTGTGTGTGGTTCTCAGCGAGTGCAAACCAAACTAGTTGATATTTTACTACAGTCAACGTAATCGACTTGCAAGGGTCACCAACTGCACTAACATTTGAAATAATTTATTGTCTGTTACGCAACATTTTCAAGAGGTTTTTTATATTTACATGTTTCGATCGTTTAGGATTATCTTTAGAATCTTTTTATTCTCGTCTATGTTAATACATAGACGTGTTGCAGTTGCAACTACAAGGATTCTGAAGATGATACTAAAGAATAGAAACGTGTAAATAATAATAAAAAATGTTGCAATTGTTGACTGACAATTAGACTGTGGTTAAAACAGTCTTAATAACACTACGAAAATTTGGGTATGACTTGAACAAACACAGCGTTTCTTGTGTTAGTACTGAATCGTGTATCGGTAAAATTTCTCCATCTCAAGTTTTTTTATTACTATCTTACAAGGAAACCACTTGGGTTTCGGATTTTAGAATTTCTTGATGTTTATGGTACGTGAAGTTCACAATAATCAATGAAAGCCATTCGACACAACTCTCAAATTTTCGAGAATATCGACGTTCAAGTTTGAAAGACGATCGAGCGTCTGTCGTCTTCCATATATTTTTGTATAGTTTCTGTAAAGTTATAATGTATTTAATGTCGCTAGATAATAATTTTGTTAAAACTTGACCCTCACTCTTTTCAACGCTTGAGGAATAGCATTTTTATTTCACATGTTAAAATATTAGGTAATATTGCTAGGTTTTTCTTTGTTTGTTAGGTTAATAATTTATTATTATATTAATTAATGTGGTATAAATGCGGCTTCTCCGCTACGCCACTGTCCCTGTGAGAATGTGTAGTTGTTTTACTTTTCAAATGTTCAAATGTTTGTAAATCTATTGGACCAAACTGCATGGTCATCAGCCCGTAGCTTACAAACTACTTAAACCTAAGTGAACTAACCTAAGGACAACACACACACCCATGCCCAGTGACGACTCGAACCTCCACGGCGAGCAACCGCGCGCTCCGCAGCGAGACGCTTTAGACCGCTCGGCTACTGTTTTACTTTTAAGTGTGTGCGAGGATCTATGGCTGTCTGAATGTGGGGAGTGATAGCTCGCTTTGCATCGTTCTCTCTCAGTATCGATAGCTGCTAATGCTACCAAGGAGGTTTCTACACCCTTTACAGTCCAGTCAGCGAGCTTTCTTTAGCGCGAGCCTCTCTGTGCGTTCCCACCACTGCTGTTTTCGTGAATTTTCCGGCTTCTGGTCGTTTTTCCACGGCCCGGTGGTCGCACGGCGATTCACTCTGTTCTGGGCGTCTGGTGAGGTAAGGTTGGTTCTGCTCTTGTTTCTAGAGTTTCATTGACTACCACGTTTTCATTGTCTAGCACGTTTAACTTCGATTCGTGAACTTAGAATCATTTTTTGGAATATTTTCTTTGATCGTGTGCGGAAATGTGTTCTCGTTTTTCAATTCAGTGATTTCCCATAGATAAACGCGACGTGATTCTAGTTGCTGTTTGATAATGGCCTGGTGTGTTAAAACCTTTTGTGATCTGTGGCGGTGTATGAACTTTGTGTAAATACTTCCTAGCTTTGTGCGTTCAGATTTCTAATAGGTGATATGTTCATTTTTTTATACAGTGCATGTAAAAACTTCTCATTGTTTCCTTCCGTGAGTAATGTGTTCCACGTGGTTGGTTCATAGAACAAAGCCTTCAGCTTCCACTCTTGTATGTTCCATGCCCATCAGGCAAGTAACTATGCGGGTATCCTTCTGATTTCCACTAATATTTCGCGATCTTCTCTCCCCGCGAATTTTAATGTTGCTGTTTCTTCTCCGACTTATAGTACGAACTCTGTCTGTTTCAGTAATTCTCTCTGAGTGTTGTACAACCTCTTTCAATAGCTTCCTTGTGTAATTCTAAACATTTCTATGGGTTGCATGCTATAATTCTTAATTTTATTTTTCCGACTTTGTAATTATTTCACTATTAAGAGTTTTGGAGACTGGACTTCATCCGTTTCTGTAATCGGTTCCTATCGCGTGTAGCTGCATTTCTTTCGCTTCTTCATGTAAATCTAACCCTTTCTATGGGTTGCATGCCGTAATTCTTATTTTTATTTTTCCAACTTTGTAATTATTTCATTTTTGTGATTTTTCTGAGACAGGACCTCACCCGTCTCTGTAATCGCCACCTATCGCGTGTAGCTGTATTTCATACGTATTTCTATGGGTTACATGCTGTAGTTAATTTTCTTTATTTTTCGGAATCTGAATTTATTCAATTTTATCATGCTGTAGTTAATTTTCTTTATTTTTCGGAATCTGAATTTATTCAATTTTATCGGTTGTCGGTACCACGTGGGCCCGAGCTCCGACTTCCGGGGTTTGCAGCTACTAGTCGCCTGAATTCTCGCCACTTCTCATATAAAACCAGTATCTAGATCGATTTCTAACAGACTGCAACTTAAGAATCCACCGTGATTTTGTATATTGAATCCTGTTTTCAACAATTTCACCTTCAGTGGAGTGCGTCCATGTAACGTATCCGTTAGTCGCCGTTAGCGTGTTTGCTCGCGGTCAAATACAGATGTAATTAAACTTGGCTATACATGCGCACCATCTCAAATCAGGCACGACAGACCAGAGCCAGCTTCAAAGTGTTTGTATATTGTGATTTGTGCTACCTCCGACTTGCTGAATTTCGCCTACGATAGCGGCGCCTGTTTCCGCCTCGTCTCAGCACGCTGTTTTTGGTGAGTTTCGCTATGGCATTGCGTGTGTGTGAGAGAATGAGTGTTGTTTGTGAATTCCTCCCCCCCCCCCCCCCCAGTAGCGTTAAATGGTGCATAATTTAGCGTCGGCACCGTCACATTAATCCATGTAAGAGATGCATTTTATTGTATTAACAAAATTGGTTCCCCATTTTGTTTGTTTTTATCTGAATAAACAAGTTTAAGTTCAGCATATTCCGTAAGTTGCCTATAAATTGTAGTTTTAGAGCACCTTCCCTCTTTTATTTAATATTGTTTCACAAGTGCTGAGAACATGCTCAGATGCAATGTTTCTTACTACTAAATTCCGTTGCGCCATAAATGTTTTCTTAGCCACCTTTCTAAGATAACTTTAATTGTTGTGGCTTCCTTATTAATGTCTGTATATAATAACGTGTGAGCTGCTATGTATATTGACCACTGTAGTATTAACTTCCTGTTATTGAAGTAATTTGAAACGAGTCCGTTCTCAGTTTGGCCAAGGAACAAGGCTTTACAGCAGGGAGTAGCCAGTAGTTCACACAGACTTCATTTACTAATTTTTGTGACAAAACCAAGCTATTGTTACGTACAGTGGTCGACTTTGAAGTTTTGCAAGTACACGTAACTGCCAGTAATTAAAACAGTGGCACAATCTGCCAGTGTAACTCAGGTAGTAGCGCTTTGGCCTCGCAAACATAGAGTCGGTGTTTCGAATCCCGCTGTGACATTTTTTTTTCATCCTTTTCAAATTCAGTTATATAAAACACTTTGGAATCTCTAACTCCACATATTGTGTCAGTTTTTGTTTATATGTATGTAGGCGTACTGAACATGTTGTCGTCACCTAAAACGGCGGTTGAATAGGTTAGCTTCTTGGAAAGCCATTAGCAGCTATGGAGGTGACTTTCCAAAAACAGCGTCGTAGCCCTTCACAAACTGAATAATCAAAGACTACCGTCGTCATCTAATAGTGAAGCCAATACTGTAAAAAAACGTAACTAATGTTTTTATTGTAACCATTATTAACGACCTATTATAAAATAGACAATAAGAATAAACAAAGAAAAGTACATTTCTCGTGAAAATTACCATTAGATAATAAAATGGTGTAAGTATTCGAACACAACGAAAAAAAAATATGTCTCGGTGTGATTCGAACCATCGACTTTATGTTTGCAAGACTAGGACGCTACCACCCGAGCTACTACACTAACAGACGATACAGCATGGGAGAAGCAAGGTTACCTAAGAGACTCATGAGCTCGACAGCGGAGGACAGGAGGAGTCGAGGTAGACCAAGAAGAAAGTACTTAAGTTGGGCGAAGAATGATTTTAAAATAAAAGGAATAACATCAGACGAGGCATCAATGTTAGCATTGAATAGGGGATCATGGAGGAATTTTATTAGAGGTACTATGCTGCAGACTGAACGCTGAAAGGCATAATCAGTCTCTAATGATGATGATGATGATGATGATGATGATGTTGATGATGACTTGCAAAACTTCAAAGTCGATTTTCTCGAGAATTTTTGAAATTTACGTGGAATGACTGACTGATTTTTATTTAAGTTCTGAAGTTCACGTACCATAAATATAGAGAAATTCTAAAATCCGATACCCTTGTCGTCTCTTTTGGTTAGTGTTACATGTTCATGTTCAATGGCTACCTGATATTCGCGGTACAGCTCTAAATACTCCCATCCAGTACGTCATTTCCTGTACATTTCGCGCCTTCGTGTTTCTATAAGTTAGTTGAACAGCGATTCCTATGACTAACACACACCGTTCCACAGTACGACAAAAAGGTGAAAAAACAGTCTATGCTAGGCATTGGAATCCAGCTGTGATCACTTTGTCCGGTTTATGCGTCTTTGGCATAGGGATAAAGACGTTGCAGAGCCAGCAGCTCTTCTGATAGCCTCTAGCCATTGCATATTTGCTTTGAGCAACAGTCTGCTGTCTCGGACAGCTGAATGGCTGCTAATCGCGGTCAGGAGTGGTACTGTGGTACTGCCTAGCGCGTGCTATGAAGGCAAGGCTGATAAGAGGCGAGTGACCCTCACGCTCGAACCGGGACCTCACGATAACGTACTGAACCTTAAAAAGTGGGCACAGCTTATCAGCTGTGGCAGCCTCGAAGTATTCAGCCCACTGTGTTCACAACATGAGGCACTACTCACAAGGAAAGTACATGGGCTTGAACAAACATATCTGTATCAACGTTTGATTCCAGGATCTCTACGTACACCTCAATGTGCTGGTGGATGTCGTTTTTATGCAAAACTCTGCAATCTTGCTGTAGATAGTACTGTAGATGTAATTGTAGAAGCCATACGCAATGCAGAAATCTTAACTATAACTTATGTAATAATCATCTTACATGTTCTTTAGCGTATTGTCGTCAAAAGCCGTGATGATAGTTGCAACTTTAACCTTCTTCTCGGAAGACTGTTGTTATTCACTGCCACTGCCTCCATCGCCTCTTCCCGCACTTACCGTACCACTACCGTTTTCAATAAGTTGTTCGTCATTATCATCCCTATTATCATCTTTATGTGTTAGTGTTACAACAGTATCTAACTTATGCTCATATTTCTGTACCATAACAGATACGAGAAATACACAAATACCATCTTCACGAAGAAGGGTTCTTCGTAACTTCATCTCTACTAATCGCAATACATTATCAGGATTAATTAGCAATCGCCGCTCCATCTGACGCTTCACCACACACATAACATCACAAAACGCGACTTCGGAGGCACACTGCACCGTCCCTACTGGCGAACCGACAGGTCGAAGTGCAATGCGGCATGGCACACGCAGAGGCCTCTAAGTGACGACTGCAGAGTTTTGCAGATGCGGGAGTATCACTAGTGCAATAAGGGATCTTTACATTATCTCTCATACGATTTTGGTGTATATGTGTATATTCGAGCCTAAGTACTTCCGTTGTCAGTTCCTGTGACAGCGTGACTCCACAGGCTGCATTCTTTGTGTAAGGGGTAAAGGTGAGGGAAAGGGAGGGAGACAAATGGCGTCCCATCCCCTTCATGCATCCATCAAGTTTTCAGGGAAAGGGAAAAAATGTAGTCTTTCTTTCGACAAAATTATTTAAAAGTCGTATTTTAGCAGGACAGTTTGAACAGGGATCTAACTAGAACTTCTATTGCTTACAAATTTCTAGCCTTCTTCCAAATTATTAAAAATCAAGTCCTCAGGTTTCACCTCTCCCCCCTCCTAAAAACTATCGCTTGGACGCTCTTGCATCTGTGTCCATTGACTTCTTAGTCCCGTCCTCGTCAATGCTAAAGCTCAAGAGTAAAAGTAATATCGTGCATAATAAGAGACATAAATTGGTAAGCAGCGGAACTGATGCCGCACGGTACACGAAATAAGTGAGAACACTGTTGCAGGTTTGACTTTTAATGCTACTAATTATTATTAATGCAACAGCTGTTTCGGCAACAGACCATTTTCAAGCAATTTGTCATAAGCTTATCGATCTTTTTGCTACGCCAATTGCACGTTTGTACTTCTTGCGCATAGATATGACGAACTTTTTATTAAATCTTTATAATGTTCGTATGGAACTGTTATATGACAGTTTCCTTTGAATTCGATTTAATAAAAAGTTCGTCATAGCTACGCGCAATAAGTACAAACGTACAATTAGCTTAGCGAAACAGCTGCTGCATTAATAATGAAATAATTAGCAACATTAAAAGTCAAACATAGTCTATTTATAATGTCGTTTTACGATGTATATTTTGCTGTGGGCCCAATATTGAAGAAAATTTTGATAACATAAAAAGCCTGAAAAATGTAGAAAATGAAACACTAGCAGAACTAGCTAAGTCTTAGAGCAGCTTGTAATTTAGCTTTAATAGGATATACATTTTACAAGTTTCCACAACGTGATATTGTAACGAAATATAACAGAAATTCCCGAGATTCTTACCAACGGTAAGGTATAGTCAATCCCATATATAGATGATGTGCTTTGTTCTTTCATACTTTGATCCGAAAAAGACACCACGCCATTAGAAATGATTTATTGTCTGATTATCAGTCAACAGTTGCAACTGGTTTTGCTGTACTTTTACATGTTTCGATCCTTCAGGATTATCTTCGGAATCTTCGTAATTGTGACTGCAACACATCTACGTTATGACAATTACTACCATAATGTAATGCAGTCGCAACTAAGAAGAGTCTGAAGATGTCCCTGAAATGATCGAAACATGTAAATGTATAAATAAAACAGTTGCCAACTGTGCCTGATAAGCAGCCAATAAATCATTTCAAATATTTGTGCAGTAGCTAATTATATCGACTACAGTAAAAAACACCATTACTTCAACGCAGATGAGAGTATTTATTTAGCGTATAGAAAGTACAAATCACGTTTATGGAAAAATATGCTGGTACAATAATTTTATAACTTTGGCAATTAAATAGAAGACATAATTAAATACGATTATGCAAATGTTCAAATGTTTGTAGAGCTTATGGCATTTAACTACGGGGCCATCAGTCCCTAAACTTACAAACTACTTACGAACTAGCTAAAATAGCTAGGTATAAATAGCTAGGTATAAATAGCCATGCCCGTGGGGGGGGGGGGAGATTCGAACCCCCGACCGTAGTGGCCGTGCAGAACGTGACGCGCGCCGCAGCCCTCTCGGCCACCGCGGCGGCTACGATTATGCCTCTCATGAACAAGACAATTGCAAATTAACATTTAGGATTTTAATGTATTGAAGTTCAGTTTGAGTCGCATACAGGAAGTCCGTCGTTTGACCAAAATAGGCTATCAGAGGGCACTCTGCAATGATGTGCCCGACCGTCTACTTCTCAGCGCCGCAGTCACAGTTTGGAGTTGGCGCTCTTTCCCATTTGTGTAGTGAGACCGCACATGGAACGCGGCCCGTCCTGAACCTGTTGAGGGTGGTCCAGGTTTTACGCGGTAAGTCGAAGCCTGGAGGTCTGTTCGGCGGTCTCAGTGAGGTGTTTAACTGTGGTGGTGCTGATTCTACCCATCCAGCCATCTGCAGGAAAGAAACCATTTTCCGCCAGATCTTTGGCACTTATAAGAGGTGGATGTGTAGAACGCAATGTACCTCTGTCAATGCCATTGCTGAAAGCGTGAATCGGAAGTGGCGGGCTGTCTTGTATCCTTTTTTTCTTTTTTTTTTTTTTTTTTTTTTTCATTATCAGAGGAGCGCATGTCTCTTCGCAAGTGAGGTGGCGGTATATGGCTCAGTATAGGTATCAAGTGCGTGGGGGTTGATTTTATTCTACCTGAAAGAATCCTCATAATTTGGTTCAGTACTGTATCCACCATCTTGGCGTGAGCGCCCTTTAGTCAAACAGGGGAACAGTACTCCGACGCAGAGTAGACAAGTCCCAAAGCTGAACAGGCAGGTGGTGGAGCCCCAGCTGGTACCACATAGTTTCTAAATGATATTGTTCCTTGTGCGAATTTTTGCAGTGGTGTTGATGTGTTGCTTGTAGCTCAGGATTCCATCTAGTGTCACTCCCAGGTATTTTGAGTTTTTATTATGCGGCAGAATATTGTTATCAAAATATGTCTTAAGGCGTCCGTTAGCTAATTTACTATTCAAGTAGAAACACATAGTCTCAGTTTTAGTTGGGTGTAGTCTCCATTCACGAAAGTACGTTCCCAGTAAGGACAAGTCACTTGTCAGGACAGTCTCAGTATGCTCCATATCTCAATGTTGTGTAGCTATAGTCCAAACTTTTCGGATTTGGTATTAGGCATATCGACCATATACATGCTGAAAAGTAGCGGTGCCAGGACTGATCCTTGGGGTAAGCCATAATTGAGCTTCATCGTTTTGCTCCTATTATTTCGAAGTATCACCTGGAATGGTCGGTTGCAGGGCATCACGTTGATAAAGTTAGCCATTTTAGACATGGCATGATGCGGAGTAGTTTGTAAATCAGCCCTTGCCTCCATAAAGTGTCATATGCCGCTATCAGGTCTTGTCTTTGTAAGCCTGCCTCGATGTAGGAAGTTAGTGCGAGGACTTGATTTGTGCAGCTCCTGTTTGGCTGGAAGCCTGCTTGTTCCACAGGAATGTACTTCCGGATATCTGCACTCATTCTGTTATACATAGGTCTCTCCACTAGTTTGTGGATCGTGCTCAGAAGGGCAATTGGGCGGTAGCTGTTTGGTTGGTCATTGGGTTTACCTGGTTTTAGTATCGCTATGATATTTGCTTTCTTAAGGGTATTTGGTATTCTTCCAGTTTCCATTATGCTGGAGAAGAACTGTGGAAGCCATAATTTTTGCAAATTTACCGCAGTGAAGCAGAAACTCTGGGTGAATTCCACAAAAACCTGGAACTTTCCTTGACTTAATATCTCTCATAGTCAATGTTATCTCTTCGACTGAGAAGGGCTGCGAGTGTAGTGGATTGTTTCCTACTAAAGGTTTCGGATTTTTAAGTTCCTTTTTAACTCTGAGCTCGATCCCTTGGAGCTCTAGAGGCTTTAGTGATGTGCGCCGTAACTGTGTTTGGAGAAACAGAGCTGGCTGATCGCAGATTCCTGCTACTGCCACCAAGCTTCGGAAGTAGCGACGTTGCCTTTCTGCTTGATTTTGTGAAGTCCACTTCCTCAACAGCCTCTATCCATTTTGTGCGCCTGGCAGCATCCATACTGTGCAATAAGTCATCTGCAATCGTCCTATACCCATGCTCTAGGAACTGTTTATAGAGGTGCTCGCTGTCTTCATTCCACCCCAGCAAGTATTCTTTTCTAAATCCTTGGGGAATGCTGTCCTTGGCTGAGCTGATGACTGCTTCGACAAATCTATTGCAATATTTATGTATTGCAGGTATCCATCCAAGGCGTTGATCGAGCTTTCCTGGGAAAGTAGCCCAGTCCGCGTTCCCAAAGTTCCATCTGAGACGAGGATACGAGGAAATTAGGAGGAAATTAGGACGGACGATGTTGGGGGCGATGGACGTCCCCAAATATTCTGCGGGAAGCTGGAATAGTTTTGCTGTTAATGTCAGCCGAAACAAAGCACAGATCAGGGCAGGTTTCCGTTCCTCATGCAGCTGACTTAAATGTCAAAGATTAGCTGTGTATTGCAATCTTCAGCCCATTTCACCAAGTCTTCATCATTCTGGTCAGATGTGCGGTATTTCCACAGTTCGTGGTGGCTGTTGAAGTCACCCTCATATATCGTGGAATGAGACAGCAGTTGTAGAACTTGTGGAGGCCACGAGTGGCTTGGAGGTTTGTAGATGTTGTTTACTGTTATTTCACCTACTTTTCAGTAACTTCAAAAAAAAATTTCAAATGTTTGTACAGCTTAAGGGACTTAACTACGAGGTCATCAGTCCCTAAACTTTCAAACTACTTATGAACTACTTACGAACTAGGACGGCACAAATATCCATGCCCGAGGGGGGGATTCGAACCCCCCGACCGTAGTGGCCGTGCAGACCGTGACTGAAGCGCCTCAGTCCCCTCGGCCACCGCGGCCGGCTCAGTAACTTCGTGGATATCACATGTGGTAGATGTAGTCATCCTGTATATCCTTCCTGACGTACGTTGCTGCACCATAATGCCTGTGATGTGTAGCACCTATCAGGTCATAGACTATTACTTTTTTCCTCTAAAGCTAGTTAGCGTTCGTAGTAGAAAACTAGACGTGCACCCCGGGTAATGCTAAATGAACTTGCAGGTCAGACTTGAAGTCTTGATGGAGGTGTGCAGCCATAATTATCAACATAATAAGAAAGACGTCTGTTCTTTCGGAATAGATGCTACACGTATGTAATAAGAAAGAAGTTAAAAAAGCTGATTGGCTGCTGATAATAAAACCATGCAGGTAACGATAAAATCTTTATTCCTTTTGTACTGACGCTTTTCGGGCGTAGCCCATCTTCAGAGTGCCTGGTAAACGTCAAACAGTTGAAAGTAAACGTGACACAAAAAGAGAAATGACACAAGAATATATGAATATAACAGTTCATATATACAAACAAAATAAAATATTTAGTCCTGTACAGACATTTGCAGAATATCATCATGGACAATTGGATATGTCGGAAGAGATTGAGATTTATATTAGCCACCAGAGTTGCCCGGACCTATTGATTAATGATCAGTTGTTGGGGTCTCGCAATTGGTTCTTTTTTTTTCACAAATATTTGATGAATGGCAATGAATGAAGTTGTCGGGCGTGTGGATGGACTGGCGGCCCCATTTCCCTTGTCTCACTGTATCCATGAACCTGATTGCCTTTTCAAGTTTTAATACCATGTCTGGCCGCGGCGAAGTAGCCGTGCGTACTGGAGCGCCGTGCTGCGGTGCGCGCGGCAGTTCTCCGTTAGGGATTCGAATCTCCCCCTCGGGCATGGATGTTTGTGCCGTCTTTAGTGTAAGATAGTTCATAAATAGCCTGTAAGTTTAGGGAATGATGATGTTAAGTCCCATAAGCTCTACAAACATTTGAAAATTTAATACCATGTTTGTAAACTTCGTTCCGCCACTCAGCAGCAGCTGCCCTCTGGCGAACGGCTCTCATACGCCGCGCCTGTCACATTTATGTTAATTCTTAATTTTGTCCATGTTAATATTCTGCAAGTGTCTGTACAAGACTAAATAGTTTATTTTGTTTGTATGTATAGATTGTTATATTCATATATCTGTATGAAGTCTTAGGTGAGGTGCTGCCCTCACGTGGTTTGTTTTCGCCCTAACGGCACTGAAAAAATTTGATTTCAGTTTACTTTTAGTTTTAGACGAATGTACTAAATTTTGCATTAATGTTACCAGTGTTTGATGAGTGGTCAGCATCTACTGGCCATTGCGTTTTGTCTATACAAAAATGGGTAGTGATATGGTATGTATAAATCCTATCTTGTGTCATTTTGTTTTTGTATCACGCTTACATTTAACTGTTTGACTGTACATGTTTTATCTTTGTTTTTACGCTTACCAGGTACTCTGCAGATGGGCTACGCCCGAAACGCGTCAGTACAAAAGGAATAAAGATTTTATCGTTACCTGCATGCTTTTATTGTCAGCAGCCAATCAGCTTTTTTAACTTCTTTCTTATTACATTGCTAAATGAAATAGCACATACTGGCGAGCAGACAAACGGTAAACGATCTCCTGGTCATAATTAAATCACGATGACTCACAGGAAACGGAATGCTGATAGTCCGTCTGAGGACAACTTGACTAGACAACTCAGACCGATGGTATAAGTCCGCCAACTTAATATTGAATGTATAAGTAAAGTATATGATAATTCCCTGATTTTATATGGATTTTTAGAATAATGTGTGTGGCTATATAGCATTTCAGTTTCAATCTGAGTTAGCTGCCCTCGCTCTCTGTTTCCGAGAACATTAGGGAAACCCTGACTAACTGTGTATCCCATTAACTAGGTGTAAACTGTTTGCCGGCCGGCTAGGGAACGTAACATCCTGCCGATACCCGCTTTTCTCATGGAAACAATCAGCTTCCCCCTGTATCTGTAATATCACAATGTTACCAACGATAGTGCCACTGAAACGGTGTTACAAAATACAGTCTTCAAATATTCCTGCATCACGGAAGGCGAAGTGAATATTCTAGAATTCCTAACACCAATAGTACGAGTAGTATATATCCTAGTGATTGTGAAGGATATAGTCTTGTGTAGTTCGCGAACGAACTAGTTCGGAAGAGCTTTCCGACAGGTGTACAACGCAAACTTGTTCCAAGATCCCTCGCCTCTGAGTTTGTTCGTTCCTTTCCTAAGACTGACGGGGAACAGCGAGAGGACGCGAGAACGCGCAGAATCACGTTATTCCCTTCTGGCAGTTACCATCATTTCGAGCTGAGTCAGTTATTTACACAAAAAAAGGTTTTTTGATTCACCAAAATAAACGCATTTAGCATATTTTGTAGGTAATTATTCTTCAATGACCTAATAAATAAATCCATTTTAAAAATAAAATACTACGATTAATCTGTATATAAAGTAGTTGAATACCATTATATCACCCATTTGTGTAAATAATTGGCTTATTTGCCTATTTGATGTCTAATTACTCAAAAATACGGGTTATATCACACGCTTGGGCAACACTGATCATTATTAAAAAAAACTACCATAACAAAAGAAAGAGCGCTTACAGCAGCGGTAGCAAGAGCCAAAAAGAACAACGAGTAACGATATGTCTCGGGAATGGCAGCTAACGAACTAAAAAGAGCGACCTACTTCGCGACGGAGCGCGAACTAAAATATGCGCTACCGGTTGCGATCTATTATGATAAACGTACCTTGTTCCTTAGTTTTTTGGATCCTTTTCTGAAGACCGACGGGCGATAACGAGAGGGCGCGCACCAGACTGAAAAATCACGTGTTTGCCTTCTGCCGGTGAGAGTCATTTCGAGGTGAGCGTCTGCCAGCTAGAGTTACATCGGTACTACAATACTTTTGTCTTAAAGTATTCTGCACTCTGCAGTATCTGGCTAATAAATTCCATAATGCCAATATATAAAGATAACTCACAACATAAACGCGAGATATTATCTACAGACTGTTGTCAAATTGATTCCGTATTTCTTGATTCCCAGAAGGCTTTCGACACCGTACCTCACAAACGGCTTTTAATCAAATTGCGTGGTTATGGAATATCGCCCCAAATTTGCGACTGCATAGGGGATTTCCTGTCAGAGAGGACACGGTTTGTAGTAATCGATGGTAAGGCATCGATTAAAACAGAGGTGATATCGGGCGTTCCACAGGGTAGTGTTATTGGTCCTCTGGTGTTCGTTATTTACATAAACGATTTCGGAAAAAATCTACGCAGCTCACTTAGGTTGTTTGCAGATGAAACCGTCATTTACCGTCTAGTAAAATCATATGAAGATATAAACCAACTGCAGAACGATGTAAATAAGATATCACTATGGTGTAAAAATTGGCAATTGACCCTAAATAATGAGAAGTATGAAGGCGTCCATATGAGTACGAAAATAAATCTGTTAAACTTTGTTTACAAGATAAGTCAGTCAAAAGTGAAGACCGTAAACTCCACAAAGTACCTAGGAATTACTATTACTTCAGACTTAAACTGGAAAGAACACGTAGATAATGTTGTGGGAAAGGCGAACCAGAGACTGCGTTTATTGGCAGAACCCTTAAAACATGCAACAGAACTACTACAGACTGCATACATTACGCTTGTCCGTCCTTTTTCGAGTATTGCTGCCCAGTGTGGGATCCTTGTCAGGTGGGTTTGACCGGAGAACATCGAAAAAGGGCAGCTTGTTTTGTATTGCCAAGATACAGGGGAGACGGCGTCACGGAAATGATAGAGGATCTGGAATGGGAATCATTACCAAAACGGCGTTTATCGCTGCGGCGTGGGCTACTTACGGAACTCCAGTCGCCAACATCAACATTCTCCTCCAAATGCGAAAATATATTTTGACTGCTACTTACATAGGTAAAAAAGATCACCAGAATAAAATAGGGAAATCAGAGCTCGAACGGAGAGATTCAGGTGTTCTTTCTTCCCGCGTGCTATTGGAGACTGGAATGAGAGATAAATAATATAAAGGTGGCTCCACGAACGCTGTGCCAGGCACTTAAATGTGATTTGCAGAGTATACAATGTAGATGTAGATGTAGAATTATTTATCACCTAAAATGGAACAGAACAGATTAGGTTCTCTCGGCGATGTTCTACAATCATTGTATCGCATTTGTCAGTTGAATACAGAAGATATTATTTTCGCTATTAATATTCGAATGCTGATTTTGTTGACATGTTGAATATTAAAGAACTTGTACTGTTATTTCACTAATTATTTTTTCAAATTTAAAATAGAGTTCAACGATTTATTGTTCAAATAGTAACGTTTTGTTCTTGTAAATTCTGGAAGATTCAGTGTCACAAAGTGATAGGTGTTCGACGTGTTAAAAACATCACCAGAAATCATAATAATGTAATAACAAGTCGTCTAAAAGCATTACCGACTTGAAAGAAAATTGATTTATAAGGAGATATTAAATTACCTATTGTATACAAACTTACCATATATTCTTTTTTTCGGAAAACGATATATTATTAAGAATCTTTAAAGACATGAGCAGAGACATTAATCCCTTAGAATTCTGTGGAAATTCTCCCAGTCAGTAAAGAGTTAATTAAATGTACATAAAAAACTATTGCTGACAAACCATATTTTCAGATCATGTAACGTAAATTTCAATACTTCGAATTCTATGTAACTTGTATACAGTTAATGAAATTTAAAATTCCGATTTAAATACCCCTTATTTCCGCAACCTATAATATTTAGTGCTACACTGATCAAAACAATTAGGGAATGAGTTGAGATATCTAGGTTCGGAAGCAATGACATCGGCAGAATGAACTAAAATGGTTCGACGTCTTTCTTCTGGTTCTACGGAGTCGAGACAAAAACATTTCGGCAACCGAGATAGTGGTAATAATAGAAAGTTGCTGCAGAAGGGATTGTTATTCACTTGTGTTTACTCTACCAAACAAATTACACAGGCAGGTAGTTTGAGATAGTGTAGTGATCAGGTAGTGCAATGAAACAACAACTTGACTTACCCGAAGCTATAGCAAGGAGAACTATATAGGAAGGATGGAAGCAGGACAGACACAGAGGGAGGTGGCTGCAGTTGTTCGTGCGTTACAAAGTTAATTTCCAGCACCTGGACGCAATTTCAGATAAAAGAAGCAATGCCGAGGTCGACTACGGGCAACAATGCCAGCAAGAGATGACCTTTATCTCCGTTTAACAACTCGTCGATAGAAGCCTGAATGCAACTCAGTTGTAACACATCCTCCAGATAGCAACAGGACGTGCAATATCAACACAGAATACGATATCTCCTTTGGGAATGTCGCCTCAACGCACGGAGGCCTATGGTATGTGTCCCATTAAAACCACGACACCATTTAGCCAGTAGAAACTTGGTGGAGGAACATCAGGTTTGGAGTCGTAACGTTGTGTTCACAGATGAGTCAAGATTTTCTGTTCAGCCAGACATTCGTCGTTCCCTCGTCTGAAGCGAACGTGACAATCCTGCTTATGTGCAGAAAATATCATGGTAATAGAAGAATGGTGTGGGCAGGAGTCAGTATAGGCGGACGTAGGAACCAGTACGTCTCCCAGAATGGCGCTTTGACTGCTCGAACTTTATTTGTGACTTATGCTGGTGCCATAGAGATCGGTTCCTTCTGGTGGATGATAACACTCGTTCCCACAGAGCTAGACATGGAGGTACCGAACCGGACTTAAGCCACCTTGAGCTTGTGATTCCTTAAGTTCTGGCGAATAACAACTTCGAAAAACTTACGGGCGTGTAGCCAGGTATGAAATTAGAGTCGCCCGATATTTCGTCAGGACAGCATCCTGCCATTTTCAAGGCGAAACTGCAGTGAGGAAGCAATGTGGAACGATCTTTAAAACCTCGGTTTCCAATGAATAAACAGAAAAGACAACACACACCGAGCAGTCAAGCACACAGCGCCGACACGACCAAAGATGAAACCGGTCAGAATATCGATAATAAACGTCAGTTCTCGATGGATGAGGTCGGATTAGTTTTGTCCCTCTGTCTTCTGACAAGTGAGAGAGCAGGATCCCAAGCGGAATTTAAGCAGAAGCCTCCATCTCTATTCATAAGGTTGTCACCTAGTTTTATTTCTATCGCTTCCTTGATAACACAGTCCCAGTACTTGGAAGTGCATGCCAGAATTTCCGTTTTGTTGTATTCCATAGAGTGACATGTGTCAAGACAGTGTTCAGCTACCCCAGATTTGTTTGGCTGTTGTAAACGTGTGTGACGTTTATGCTCAATACAACGGTCCTCAAGAGTCCTGATAGTTTGACCAACATATGACATGCCACAGCTACATGGGATACGGTAGACACCCGCCTTGCGCAAATCGACATCATCCTTAACGGATCCCAACAGTGCCTTAATTTTAGAAGGTGGAGGAAACACACATTTTACAGTCTTTTTACGCAAAATTCTTGTTGGAAGTGCTGCCATCGTACTGAGCTTGTCTGGTGTGTACTTGACAAGTGCATTGCAGCAAGAGCAGCACCTCCCACAAGGATTGCAAAGCTGGACACAACATTCATAAAAGAACGGCCAAATATCCCTCAAGAACTGATGATAACCTCATACTGTCCATGCCACGTAGTTGTGCAAGTGTACTGGCCGTCCCAGGTGATCACACAGCATATTAGAGTTCAACGAGAATGACTTTGTCGCTATTATGGTAGTAGCCCCATGGTGCCTCGCTCTATCACCAAGTAAGGCTCAAGTAAAGAGCTGAGACAGCAAAATATCTCACTATGTCACACACAAATTACAATTGTAACTAATATCTCAATAAAATACTTTACATTATGTATATCGTGTATGATATCTCACCTGATTTCCTGTTCTGAGCAGTGTAATACTATCAGTTTAATTCTTAACAGTCTATAAAAACCAGCAAGAGAGGCTGTTGCAAGTGATGTTAGTCGAGACAGGTTGTAAGTCGAGTTTTGTCATCCAGTTGCTGTGTGGAAGATTTGTAATTGCGTACCAAGTACTTCGAGTAATGAATATGGAAGAGTTCTGATAGACTTGTATTAATTTACATGTACGAGCTGCTTGTAAAAAAATACGTCTGCAGAAGCCCTGCTAATGGAACCATCATCAGTACTTAAACTACGACTTAAACTCGTAATAACTACAAACATGTAAAATGATCAGACTTCATATTTTGAAAAATTTTCAAACAGTTAGTAGTTGGGGTATTACCACAGCTCCCTCGATTATAGAACGGCGCCTAACGACTGAAAAGATTTCACAGGACACACCAGTACCCAAGAACGTAGTAATCCGTTGCTTTATAGGTCGAGATCACTGACTTCGATTTGGAGTAGGATTTTGCATCGTATACTGGATTCGAACACTGTGAATAACCTTGAAGAAAAGGATCTATAGATACAAGTCGAAGAAGGATGAAGAAGATATCGTTGTTGTGAAACCCAACAAGCTCTTTATTCCCGTGAATTGATTTGTGCTATCGGAAGGGGATTTCAAACTGAATCAATGTTCCTAGATTTCCAGAAGGACTTTGACGCTGTTCATCACAAAAGACTGCAACCAAATTGCGTGCCTATGGAATATCGTCTCAGTTTTGCGACTGGATTGGAGATGTCCTGTCAGCAAGACCACAGTTCGTATTAATAGAAAGAAAATCATTGAGTAAAATAGAAGAGATATCTGAGGCAGGTAGGTACGATCTTGCTCATGATGTATCTTTGCTGTAGTATCTTCTGCAATCGACGGCTGCTGAGAGTTGGCGGAGTCGGGCCTTTAAGCGACTGAGATGCGTGTTGAGGTTAGAATTCTCGAGTGGTGTGGCGCGACGTTGACGGAGCGAGGGGAATAGCGCTGTTTACATGTGGTCTGATGTGGTACGCTGGAGAGAAGCAGTCACGTGTGGTAGCGGCTGGTGGTCACTGTTAAGCGAAGGCGGAAGGTGGCCACTGTATACTTTCTACTGTCTCGCCGCAGTAACATTCCACTCGTAGAAGCAGCGCTGTTACTGTGCGGCTAACGCCTGGTTCTTCAAAGGTATGACTGTTGTGCACACCTCTGTGAGGAAAGTAATGAAGCTGTTTCTCTGTTTCAGGAAGTGCACACAGTAGGACAATGAAACCAGTGGAGCTGACAGAGGCATCCTTTGGCTACAAGCAGTTAAAATGTGAAGTACCTACGGTGAACACAAGCGAGTTTGTAACATATTTTGTGCGGGTGTGTTAGTGTTGCTCGACGGAGAGATGCGAGTACAAAACTGGAACAACGGTACGCTATCAAATTTTGTGTGATACTCAAGGACAACGCAGCAGAAACATTTAGAAAATTACAACAGGCGTGCACAAGTGTTTCAGTGGCATAAGGCATTTATGGACGGTAGAGATGAGGCACGTTCAGGAAGACCAAGCACGACACGAGACGACAAAATGTTGCCAGAGTGACGGACTTGTTAAGAATAGATCGGCGCTTAACGGCTGGATGACAGCTGTTGAACATTAATCGCCAAACAGTGTACGAGATTATTGCTTGAGATCTGGGAATGGTAAAATTTGTGCGGAAATGGTGTCAAAGAACTTGAGAATTGAACAGAAGGACCATCACATGACCTCATCAACCGCGCTGAAAATGAACCAGACATTTTAAAACATGTTGTGACAGGTGATGAGACATGGGTTTTTGAGTATGACTTTGAAACCAAAACAAAAAGTGCTGTGTGGCACACAAGCAGCTCACCACGACCGTAAAAGGTCAGGAAGACCAAATAAAAAATCAACGTCATATTGATTTGCTTCTCTGATCGTCAAAGCGAGATCCATAAGGAATTTCTTCTTCAACGAATCAATTGAATTAACAATTTTACATGCAGGTCCTTGAAAGACTAAGGAATCAGATCATCTTCAGAGCTGTTTTTTCGGGTTGTTTCAAAATTTGTACATTTTGTTTTCTTTGCATTTATGAGTCGATTATTTTCTCTAAAATATCTTTCTGTTGTTTTCATGACAACCCTGGCTTTCTTTTCTAAACCCTTCACTGAATCACTACATACTGGTAAGGTTGTGTCATCAGAATACATAATCACTTTTTCATTTACTGAAATGGGCATGTCATTTACGTACAATATGAAGAAGACAGGTCCTAATACCGAACCTAGGGCTACACCATATTTTACCTGTAGAAATTTATCCTTTTTTTTTTCGGTATTAGCAGATTAGTGTTTTATTTCCACACATTATTTCCTGTTTTCCACATATGTTTTTATAATATCAGCAGTTTTCCCTCTTATGCCATAGCAGTCTAGTTTGTGTAGAAGAATTTTGTGACAAACACAATCGAAAGCTTTGAAAGGTCTAAGTACACACCAGAAACTTTTCTTTGGTGATCCAGCGCTTCGGTTATGTGACTTATGAAATTTACCACTGCAGTCTTGGTGGATCTTCCTTTTCTGAATCCATGTTGTGCATCATTTAGGAAATTTTGTTTCTCTATGAAATTTATTATTCTTTCTTTAATCACTGTTTCTACTACTTTAGACAGTACAGGTGTGATTGTTATGGGTCTATAGTTCCCAGGATCTTCATTATCTCCTCCTTTAAACAGTGGTACTACTTTGCACATTTTTAAACAGGCTGAGAATACTCCTTCCTTCATCACTGAATTAATAGGAAATGTCAGAGGTGATAATAGTTGTTTGGCACAGTGCTGTACTATTTTTGCTGATATGCCATCTAGGTCTTCTATGTTTTTATTTTTCGGCGCACCAATTATTTTTGATACTTCCAGTTCACTTGTAGTGAGTAGGTATATACTATCAGCCACTATTCTGGGACTTTTCATTCTCTCTGCTACTGTTTTGTTTTGTTTTAGAAGATTCTCCACTAAACCTATATAGTGCTGGTGTAGAATGTAACACACTTTTTGTGGGTCTGCCTCCTTCCTCCCTTCCCTTTTCAATAGTATATTTGTATCTTTTAAGACATGTGACTCTTTCCTGTTTTCATGAATATAGTTCCAGACTGTTTCAAAGATGTTCAAATGTTCAAATGTCTGTAGCACTTATGGGACTTAACTACCTAAGACTAAGGACGGCACAAATATCCATGCCCGAGGGGGGATTCGAACCCCCGACCGTAGTGGCCGTGCAGACCTTGTAAAGATGTTTGTAGAAGTTTGTATTGCAGGTTTCTTTGTGACTAGCCTTTTCTTCCCGTATCATCCTACTATATTCTTTCTCCTTGTACTTGTAGGCCTCATGACTGTCCTGTTGTTTATCTTTCTGGTGAAATTTGTAGAGGTTTATCAGTTCCTCTCTTGCTTTTTTAATTTCCCTGATGATCCAATTTACCCCTAATAGTTTTCGGATAAACTCTAGTCTCCGATACCGCTTTGACATAATCGAGAGATACTACGAACACATGTTTACCACAACCGGTATCGGTAGTTAGATTTCACCTAAACAGGTCAAATCTACTTAATGATACCACGTCTTCAAAATACATTTAATAATTAGATACTTTTAAAGAAAGCTTGCATTCGAAGTTGTTCGGCCTGAAATGATATATTTGTGTCGAACATACAACTATAAATTGATTGTTTCTGAACCGGAGATTCGGGTGCTGCGCTCCCTCACGTACTAAAAAAGAAAAAAATCTTGTTTAACGTATACCTAACCTTCTTAGGGCTACGCTACAGACAACTTTTTTAAAGTGAAAGTTATGGTGTCTTCAGAAATATCAGACACGTAAACAGTGAGTACCGGTTTTGAAACCACGCGCGGGAGGGAATGACGTAAAACAGGTCAAAGCAGTATCGGACACTAGATTTGACACTATTTTTGCATACATTGGGACAAGACACATGTATGTGGTGTCTTAATGTAACACAGAAAATTTTCCAACTTTTTTCTACATTTTCTTCTGTATATACATCATCCCACTTTTTTGTTTTTAGTAAAGTTTCTATTTGATTTCTAGTTTTTGTTTGTCTGTATTCAGCCACTAAGTTGGCTTCATCTTTTCTATCATCAGTCAGTTCAATTATGTGTCCAGAATGATCTGCAATAACAGTAGTTTAACCTGAACTTTTGGTCTGCCTGCAAGTACATTTGTCAGAAAATGGTCTATTAATGCGCTTGATGTGTCTGTACATCTTGTTGGCTCTTTTACCTGGAATTGGAGGTTATATGTCATTATGTCATGAAAACTTCTCGTATAGACATTTCCTCTCAGCATATCTATATTTAAATCTCCTGATATTATTATGTAAGTATATTTTTCACTACTTTGCGCAGTAGTACATCTACTTCCAGTGAAAAGTTTTCAGAACTAGAGCTCGGTGAGTGATACATTCCCATTAAGATACATTTTTCTCCCATGAACTTCGTTTGTACTGCTGCCACTTCAAAGTATAATTCTGAGCAATTCGAAATGTGGACTGGAGTGAAGTCACCTACTTGCTATCAGCATATATTGCCACTCCCCCACTTTTATGTTTAGACCTGCTATAATATATTAATTTTTTTGTATCCATTTAGATTGAATACTTGTAATTCAATCTCCTTTAAGCCATGCTCAGTCATTCCAAGAATGTTGGGCGATTCTGCAGCTAATAACACCTCTAATTCTTCTCATTTGTTTGATGCATATTGTATGTTTGGATGTAGTATTATAAGTTTAATATATTTGACTCTATTTTTTTTTTCATTTTGCTTTCTTTCCTACCTCTAGGTATCAAAAATTTTGGTCTTTTTGTGTCGGCTTCCTGTTTCTGGTGCTGCTTTCCATGGGTTCAGGTGGTGGTATCGCTACTGCAGTTGATAGTGGTACTTGTACAGCTGCTTCAGCTGATGGTTTGTGTCTCCTGCTTCTGTCTAATGAAAAAATGGTAGCACTATATTTCTTCTTGACAGCTGATGTTGTTGTATTTGCAGCTTTGGCTTTCCATCTACTTGATGTTTCATGTGTTGTCTGCTTGACTGTCTGTTTTTCTTCTGTTTTTGTGGCTTCTTCTGTGGTTGACATTTTGTCTAGAATATTGTTTGATTCGATTATGTGTGAAATTTTTGTTTGCTTTTTGTTATCAGTAGGTGAGCTTGCTTTTAGAACTTTCAGATAATTTGCTTCATTTAGGTCTACTTCTGCTCTTTTTGGTTTGAACCATTTTGTAATTTTTGACTGATTTACGACTTGATTGATCCTTTCTGCCTTGTTTGGTTTAAACCACTCGGTAATTTGTGCTTGTCTGAAGACATGACCAAAGTGGTAGATCATGACGTTGCGGAATGTTTACAACGATTACATTTGTGTGTGTTAGATTATGGAGCAACTTTTTTAATTCTTTGCAAGTCTTGTACGCCTCTTTTCTATAGACGTCATTTGAGCCATTAGTACAAAAAAATCGACGATTTTCAAGCTAGCGACAATGCACCATGCCACACTATCCCCTTGTTTAATATTTTGTGATTAAGGGCATTCCTGTTTTGCCAGAACCCCCTCCCCCCTCCCCCCGCCCCCCTATTCCCCAGATCTCAGTCCGTGAGACTCCTCCCTATTCCCCAAATTCAAAAATGCTGTTAGCTGCCATCATTTTGTGTCCGTAGAATACGTACAATAAAAGGGTCGTACACACGAACTTCGAAGGGTGTCACTTGAGGATTTCCAGCAATGCTCCCGCGAGTGGGTCCGAGTTCTGCGTCGGTGTGTAGTTTCCCAAGGGAACTACTTCGAAGGTGATCATATGGTTTTGTAATGTATTGTAAATAAGCATGTTTTTCAAACACAGTCTCATTACTTTCCTGACAAACCTCGTATGTTGTGTACTGTGTCGTGAAATATTTTTGTAACAATAATTGGAGAGCAATGTCTTGCCCACAGTTCACTTTTCCCTTATCGTATCAGGTTATTGCCTTTGTTACAGTTGCCAGCTTGATCTGTTGAGTGCAATTAATTGTAGACGGTGCGTGCTATTAATTTCTGTCAAACCCCAAAGATCGCGTCCAACTGGAAGCTAATTATGACATCACTTGCTGTGAAATTCATTTATCGAGTCAATGATAACAAGATGGACTGATGATCCATTAGTAATAATTGTGAGGAGCATTAAGTTTCATCTTTTGTAGAGTGCTATAGTCCGCTATTTTAATGCTGTAATTGCAATAATTTTAGTAATTTATCAGGTAAAGTTTGATCTTGCACCATTCAGTATTACGTAAGAAAGGATTTGAAAATTTTGGTCCACAGTTTTAATGTGATTAATTGCAGAGTTCTTGTTAGTTGTATATTTTGAAGGGCGGTTTGAACTGCTGTTGTTTATTTAATGTGCTATGCTGTACGTTATATTATAGTCAGTGGCAACTTTTATTTTATTTATTTATTTATTTTGGTGCCCATGGCCTCTCGTTCTGGGGGCCTCCAAATCTGGAAAGAAATTTTTTTTAGACTGTCCCGTGCTCTTGTCCTTGGGGGGGCTCCAGATCTCAAAAGTTACTTTTTTATAGTAATACATGTATTTGTATTTCCACGTTGACGGAGGGCCTCATTTTGTTTTGCCGCTGCCCAGGGCCTCAGACAGCTTTTGTCCGCCAGCGGTTATAGCAGCTGGCGCGAAGTTTGTTATCCAGTTCGCGTAGCCACTTTGAGTGGCTAAGTTACTGTCTGTTGGCAACGGCTGTTGGAAGTTGCCAAGCTGGCTTGTGTTGGCGCGGGAGGAAATGTTCAAATATTTGTAAATCTAAGGGCCTTAACTACGTTGGGCATTAGTCCCTAGGCTTACAAACTACTTAAACTAACTTAGAGTATCTTACGCTAAGGACAACACAAACACCCATGCCCCAGGGACGACTCGAACCGTCGAAGGCTTGCAACCGCGCGCTCCGCTGCAAGGTGCCTTAGAACGCTCGACCACTCCACCGCTGGACGCGGGAGCCCACTGTTCTGTTTCAACATGTCCATTAGTTATGAAAGCTGATATTTATTTATTTATTTGTTTTAGAAAAACTTCAAATGATATGGTTCAGTGTACTTTAACCTTCTGGTGATCTGTGCATGAGCTGTTGAAGTATTGCATTGATTTCTATTTTGGGGAAACTTCTTTTGGAAATTTTATTGTTTTTAATAATTATGTATGGTGAAAAAGTCAAGACTGACTGGCCACGTTAATTGAAGTTCCAATTTAATGTTGTTCAAAGGATTCTGAGTGGGGAGATTTGCTGCCATTTATTTCAATAAAAAGTAAATGATTCTTATTAGGTGTTCAGTATAATACTGTGAATACTTGTTAGTCAATAATATCCTTTTAATTATTTTAAATTTTATTACTAGCGGCTGCTGTATCAATATTTGCACTTCCTCACCGAACTGTCTTAGGCACTCTGATGTTCCTGTTATATATAAATGATCTAGGAGATAACTGAGCAGCTTTCTTAGGTAGTTTTCAGATGATGCTAACATTTACAGTCTTAGTGATGACCAATTAGTTGCAAAATGTTCTAGACGACATGGTGCCGTTGACCCTTGTTGTGGGGGTGTTATTGGCAAGGCGATGTATGTATACTTCCAAAGTAAGAGCCTACTATTTCACTAACATATGGAATGTATTGCAAACAAAGAAGTACTCATCTACGGGCATTGGAGAAGTACAATCACTGCAGAAGGATGAAGCCCAGACATCTGCGTTCAAATGTTCAAATGTTTGTCAAGCTTCAGGGACTTAACTGCGGGATCATCAGTCCCTAAACTTACAAACTACTTATGAACTACCTTGTACTAAAGACGACACAAACATCCATGCCCGAGGGGGGATTCGAACCCCCAACCGTAGCGGCCGTGCAGACTGTGACTGGCGCGCCGCAGACCACTCGGCCACTGCGGCCGGCAGACATCTGAGTGAATACTTTAAAGTTCTCTTGACAGTTCTCAATAATGTCTAAATTTCAAATAGTTAACAAGTGTAGAAGCACTGTGGATCACAGTATCAAGGTGAAGCCTCTCTTCCAACGAAGACAGGGGACAATGCGGTGAACTCTGAAGTATAGGAAGCACTCTGCGACCTTCCTATAAGAATTGCGCAGTACATAACTCCGGGTAGTAAAAGGTTTATGGCTCGTTATCTCTGTTTATAGGGGTGAGTTATGTATGTCAGCTTTTATGCCCTAAACAGCTACCCAGTCTGTTTAAACAACATCAATAATTAATCTTTAGTTTAGCCAGTCTATCAATCTTCAGATGATGACGTTAAAATATATTTAAACAAACGTAAATTAAACCTCTGAATAACCAACAAATGGGATTCTGAGATAAACGAGTGAATCACTCACGAAGTAATTCTTTATAAATGGAGTTTATTACTATTTTTGGACATGAAAGTGCAGAGGTGGTCCAGTTTATACATCATTAAATAACTGAATATTTTCCCAACTATTGTGCATGAGAGGCACAATATGTATCACACGCACTCGAGAATAAAAGTTCCAAATTATCACTCGTAAATTAGTGTAGTCCATCGAACATATCAGTTCCAAATTAATCCGCGATTACTTGTTATAAAACACAGTTTGTCATCTCGCGAGTACACGATAGCTGATTTATCACAGTTCCACAGCCCCACTACCGTCCATAGTTTACCGCTTTTTAACGAGAGACTAAGTCCTGCAATCACAGTCCCCTAAATTTTTTAAGTCCACACATGCCTATCTCTACAAATCACAAGTTCGTAACGCGGCTTCAGACCGCCCAGCGTCAAAATCTTTCACCACCGCGTCCAAGTTACGAGTTACTTCGCAAGCGTTCGAAAGCAGGCTCTACCTGCTCTCAATTTTGTATCTTTCCGCGCATCCTAACGCCTCATCTTTAAAATACAATTTCCCTTCCAAAATATTATATCACAGAATTAAATGCTTTAACCACCTCCCTACAAATGTAGTTTACATTTAACAAACAAATATATATTTAACAATAATAAAACGGTTGAGACTGAAACGTTTTGCTCATGTAGCTATTAAGCGTGGCGTCTCACTGTTCAAATATACTGCCGCCGTCGAAATATAGTTACACAATTATCATTTAATTTATCATGGCTTTTTATGCAAATATATTCAGTTCTTGTCCACAAATACATATAATCGTTTATATACAAATTATCTGCTGCATATCTACTATTTTTAGTCGCCCATGAAATATTTAAGTGGCAGTCTACAACATAAAACAAGAATAAAATTAAATATAATAAAATACATATATAAATGTAGTGCGCTTTGCTGTGTTCACGTTTTGTGTTTCTGTGGTGGACTATATGTTCTGACTCAACAATATTGCTACCTCAACGAAAAGCAGAACAAGAGAGTAAAATAAAGTTTATTGAAAGATTACGGAAATAACGTAGTGCGTCTTTTAAGATAGGTAGCGTGGTGCAATGCTACTCATTTGCTTCTTAAACTGTAACTGATAAACACTATGTATCAATAATTGTAAATATAAGTATTATTATTATAGTACTGAAATTTGTCGGCTTATTATCTGTCAGGCTTATTGAAATTATAATTACGGCGTTTGATTCTCCCAAGTCTTCTGAATCAATTCATGTAATTATATTTGCCGTATTATCATTTCCTGATTTTATATTGATTTTTAGAATAATGTGTGTGGCTATAATGTATTTCAGTTGCAATCTGGGAGAGCGGCCCTCGCTCAGCCAAGAGCGTCGTTTTCGGTTTACGAGCAGATTAGGAAAATCCCAACAACCTGTATTCCCTTCACTGGCTCCAAACTGTTAGCCGGCTGGGGAACCCAAACAGCCTGACGAAACCCGCCTTTCACATGGAAACAATCAGCTTCCCCCTTTATCTGTAATGTCACAACTCTCTGCTAACGTGACGAGCTGTGTCCTGACCATTGATCTCTAGACTACCTGGATATTGAACTTCAGTTGTCTGAGCGTGCCAGTCACAGACGTTCATATTTAGTTTCTTGCCAAATTCAAAAATGGCTACTATGAAATGTTACTAGAACAAAAAATTAAAATATGCTTCAATTCCATTGCCATACCAACCTAATACAACGTGTATTGACAGAAGTTGAAAACAAGAGGTAAGCAAGCAATTCTTCTCACATATAAACTAATGGAAATTCGTTTGCCATATTCAAACATGGCGAACAACACGAAATCATGTGCAAAACATATGAATGTGCTGACTCGCTGCAGTTATATGCTCAGAGACATAGTTATACATCCAGGTTGTATAGAGATCACTGGTCCTGGCACACACCAGACGGTATAAGGAGCTGTTTCTGCCAATTGTCGGTGTTTCCGTGGTCGGGTCTTTCGCTATCGACGGTGGTGTAGTGGCACCACTATCCGAAATATTTCAAAAATAAAGGTTATCTACATGAGTACTTAAGGAAATCAGTTACAGGTTAAAATGAACTAATACCGAAGGCTCTCATTTCGATTAAATACGCAGGAATTACCGTTACCAATAGCTTTAGTTTGGGAACGCGAACCAAAGGATGCACTATTACGGCAGAACACTTTCATGTAAACCTACAGAAGTGACACTCTCCGATTTTTCTGAAATTTGAATATAATTATTATAACACATCAAAAACTAAGGTACACGTAATATTATTGTTATTATTATTATTTATTTATTTATTTACATAGTTTAAGCATAGAGGATCACATAAATTATGATCCGTTTATTTATATGTGTGTTTGTTTTAGTGATAACTGATGTACTTGTGTGCAAAAATATTGTCTGTGATGTTGGACTTGTGTGAGAGCTGCCAAAGATTGACCAGACGAAAACTGTAGTAAAAAGCTTTTCAAAACAAAGATAACCAAAAAGTAAAATCGGGTATATTTATGTATTACAGCAACGACAGCAGAAAGAAGCAGACACTCACACACTCAAAACATCATAAATAATATGAAACAGCACAAAAAACGCACTTGAAGATGGGAACTATTTCTCGAAACGCGTCGTGCTAAATGAATAAAAATCGTAACTGGTAGCAGTATTGTTATTTATAAACAAATACATTTATCTCAGTCGCAGGTTTTAAAAAAAAAAAAAAACATTTTCTAATGAATAAAATCAAAGTACATATTTCTTGCAGAGACATATGCAAGAGAAAAAATTTTCGCTGTTACTACTGCTTCCACACTTTGCAATGGTTACATGTTAACCAAGTTCAATCAAGTATTGTCAACAACAAATTAAAATACTTTTAAAGAAGGTGTAAACACTCAAAAGCGTGGTTTCATCAACCATAGGAGCTACAGAATAGCTGAAAACCCCACCGACAGTAGGTAGAAAACTGAGGTTATTTCATTGTGTGTACTTTAAGAGAATTGCAGGATAGGTCATCTGAAGCTTCACTCTTCGGGCAGCTACGTACCATAGGTCAGGAATTTTGTTTTCGATTTCTGCATTTAAATGCTGAACTCATTTTAGGCAGATTTAAGCAGCAAACATTGTACATTGCACATTAAATACAATATACACTAAATATTCAACAACAACATACTATAGACAAATTCCTCTCAAGTGTATTGTACACCGAAAATATAGCGACTTGAATTTACACAGATTGCCGTAAAAGAGTGTTGTAACTTTTGTGTTAGCCACTGTATGAAATTTAGGCTCGAAGATCCAGCTGCATCGTTTCCACAGGCGGTGCCGAGGTACAACCTGGGATGTGGCTGGACCGGCCAGTGGTCTTTTGTGAGAGGGAATCTGGGAGCAGAAATTCTGCGGAAGAATCTCGCAATCGACAAGCGTGCATTTGATTCTGATCAAGCCCCGGCAACCTGGATGGGCGACCTGTAATAAACATTCAAGCACCCAAATGTCGAATAACAGTAGCGAACAAGCGCCCGGTGTGGCCATAAACTCTGAAAACATAATGATTAGGCGCGTTGCGATACCTGTAGCCGGTTTCCGAAACGGTAGTTACCTGTCTCGTCATAGTTATCTGTGGGTCAACTAAACTTTAAGTACAAAATGGGTTTCCGAGACAACAGTTACCGTCACAGCCTTAGTAACCTGTCCGTTAAAGATAAATGCGCGTTCCCCTGGGGGTACCTACACGTTGAAACACGTCCACTGAATGTGTCGTCGTGTTTCATTTTGATTTATTCATTAACCTAAAGTGTTTCTGCACCATTAATGTTATCTATATGTGTGTTAATTATTTTATTCTTTTTTTTAATGAACAATGCCCTATGTTTATGTATGTTTGTCCCATATTTAGAAAAGTTTCCATCCATGTGATTGAACTCGTGTGTTCATGTGAATGTGAATGTGTGTTCTTAATATTGAATGACTGCCGCGCAATAGCTTACAGTCGCCGCCTCCCGCTTTAGGCCTCGTTTTGCTGTATTTAAGAACGCATGGCTTCGTTTGTCGTCTGCGCTGGCGTCTGCTGGCTGGGCAGAGACAAGCTTACTTGGCAAGGTGGCGAGGTAGCCGTGTTCTTGGAAGAGAGAGGTGACATGAGACGTCTCTGGGAGCGGTTGAAGAGGGAATTGTCTTGGCCAGATACCAAGGGTTGGTAAACACTAGTCTCTGAACGCATTCTGCGTCGCTTTTAGCGCGCTCTACATCCGGTGTATGGCGAGGGGAGGTTTTTCCGAGGCCTTAGAGCTTCAGTCTTCACTCTGGATCCGACGAATGTGGAAGTGAGTACTCCGCCGAATCATGCTGAGGGGAAAGCATGCAGTTAGGACTTTGATTTATTTGTGAACAGGCAGTCTTGGTTTTCAGTGATAGTTGAGTAATTCTTTCGCTATGCGAGGCAAAGTGTTTCTTAATTTACAGAACTCGAGTAAATTCAGTGTAAATTTATTATGTGCATTTTCATTCCAGTGACGATTGTGTGTCCGGTTTTGCTCAGAATACACGTGTGTGGCCTTCAGCCTTTGTGTAAACTTAGTGTGTTTGAATTTCCTTGCTGTTTTTAACTGATTTTTCACGTCGCATCTGTTTCAGCGAGAATGCTAAATATTTCTTAGATTTTCTTGTTTGATTCCGTCTTGTATGACCGATCGTACCACGTGCTTTCATAACGGTCGTTACTTCGGCCTTCGGCCATGGTTTTAGTAATACTAACTTTCTTCTATACGAATTCTCGCGTGTGCTTTACTCGCTTATTTAAATTAATTTCTGTTCGTAAATGCTATGAAATTCGGCGTGGTCGCACACCACGTGGTACTTAAGAGTAGTGAGCCGCTGAGTCCTGAACATGAGTTCATTTAGTGCAGAGTTTAATTAAATTTGTGATCAAGACAGGATTGTAATGTACTGCCAAGCTTTATGCGTGTGTCTGTGAATGAGTGAAAGGGCTTTCAGCTAACCATTGTTTATTTGAAAATTTCCTCCCCCATTACTTCCATATTCATAAAGGGCAGAAACAATTGTAATATGGGCAGTAATTATATGTTTTAATTCACTCTTGTACAAGGTGTGTGTTTAATTGGTCTCCCCACGTTTATTTGCTTGTTATTTTTCTAAATAGATTTTGTTTCTAAAGTATCAAACCTCTGCTTTATGATTTCATACTCCTCATTCCATTTTAATTATCTAGTCATTTATTTTTTAACATTGATTTTGTGTTTGTTAAAATGTTGGCTGCTGCCTTAAGGAGTGAGCAGTTAGATAAATTTCCGTTTCACATGTACTGTGGCCACCCATAAAATAATTTAGAGCAGCAGCGAGCGTTTTAACTTTCATTTGCGGATCTCAACTGCCCGAGATCTTGATAATTTCAATAACAGGCTACTGTCAACGGTAATGTTAGTTTTAACTATATCCGCTACGTAGCGCTAGTGGGCTTCCAAATGCAAGTCCAGAAGTTATTTAACAGTTGTTATTTGTTTTTATTTTTATGGCTGTTTTCGTGTAAATTCCGCACAATTTCAGAAGTTTTGAAGCTGAAGAACGGGAATTCTTTCGTCGTCGTAGTTACTATCTTCTTCTTCTGATGGTAAGGACAGTTCTTCAGAAGAGGAAAACTTAGCTTCACTCGGTGCTGTTGAAAGACTACGACGCGTTTTTCGTGTTAGAACACAACCATTTGTTCTGTAAAATAAGAGCGAATTTTTTATGCGTTTCAGACTAAAAAAAATAAAAATAAAATAAAATAAAATAAAAAGACATCATTGCTGGGGGCGCACTAAACGAAAAAAAAAAAAAAAACAACAACATTCCAGGTTAAATTTTACATCCCCGGCCGGCGGTCGCGAGAGATAATGTTGGCAATGAGTGACATGTGCATTAGCTGCACCTCACTCACGATTGGTCAAGTGACATCTCGAACAGAACGATCTATTGACCCAAGGTCAACACGGATTTAGAAAATATCGTTCATGCGAAACACAACTAGCTCTATATTCACACGAAGTGATGGGTGATATCGACAAAGGTTCGCAAATCGATTCCGTATTTCTTGATTTCCAGAAAGCTTTTGACACCGTACCTCACAAACGGCTTTTAATCAAATTGCGTGGTTATGGTATATCGCCCCAAATTTGCAATTGGATAGGGGATTTCTTGTCAGAGAGGACACAGTTCGTAGTAATCGATGGTAAGGCATCGACTAAAACAGAGGTGATATCGGGCGTTCCACAAGGTAGTGTTAGTGGTCCTCTGCTATTCCTTATTTACATAAACGATTTAGGGGAAAATCTAAGTAGCTCTCTTAGGTTGTTTGCAGATGACGCCGTCATTTACCGTCTAGTAAAATCATCTGAAGATCAAAACCAACTGCAGAACGATCTGAATAAGATATCAGTATGGTGTAAAAATTGGCAATTGATTCTAAATAATGAGAAGTGTGAAGTCGTCCACATGAGTACGAAAAGAAATCCGTTAAACTTTGTTTACAACATAAATCAATCAAATGTGAACGCCCTAAACTCCACAAAATACCTAGGAATCACTATTACTTCAGACTTAAACTGAAAAGAACACGTAGATAATATCGTGGGAAAGGCGAACCAGAGACTGCGTTTTATTGGCAGAATCCTTAAAAGATGCAACAGAACTACTAAAGAAACTGCATACACTGCGCTTGTCCGTCCATTTTTGGAGTATTGCAGCCCAGTGTGGGATCCTTATCAGGTGGGTTTGACGGAGGACATCGAAAGAGTCCAAAGAAGGGCAGCTCGTTTCGTATTGTCACGATACAGGGGAGACAGCGTTACGGAAACGATACAGGATCTGGGATGGGAATCATTACAACAACGGCGCTTATCGCTGAGGCGTGGGTTACTTGCGAAACTCCAATCGCCAACATTCTCCTCCGAATGCGAAAATATATTGTTGACTCCCACTTACATAGGTAGAAATGATCATCAGAATAAAATAAGAGAAATCAGAGCTCGAACAGAGAGATTCAGGTGTTCTTTCTTCCCGCGCGCTATTCGAGAATGGAATGGGAGATAAATAGTATAATTGTGGTTCGATGAACCCTCTGCCAGGCACTTAAATGTGATTTGCAGAGTATCCCATGTAGATGTAGATGTAGACACTGAGCAACAGTTGCCAACATTATACTTCTCGATCACCGATCTGGATGTAAAATTTTACCATCAGATCGCAAAACCATGCTCTCGTTATAAAACATTCAATTAAGCATAAAGATACTTCCTTTTGCAACAGTATTCTGCCATTCTATTGGTATTAAGATCGATCATTGTTTCAAGTGATTAGTGGTTTTTATTAAGACATGTGGCACGGGTAGGTGGATGGGTGGACGTAAATTGATCAATTTGAGTTGTAAAAAGTAATGTCACATTCACAGAACAATGGGAAGAGGAAAACAAATTTATAAAATAAATGTTTACTAACCGTGTCTTCGCTGCTTTCCTCAAATAGAGTAAAATTTTTTCCACGCTTGTCTCCCATTGCGTTTCAAAACAGAAAACTCGTAACGGCTGTACAAACTATGTCGCGTGTTCGATTCTCCCTTAATAATCGATAAAATTCGAGTAATTGCTAGTTTCGTTAGTAGTGGCATCTGTAATATGTTGAGACGTACTATTAGGATCAACAAAATGAGTAGTTACCTCACAGTTAACTAACGATCGTTGAAATCAGCTACGAGAAACTCAAGGAAGGTATCTGGCATGTTAAATTATAACATGACGGTAGTTAACTTCACGGTAACTGTAGTTTTCCAGAAACCGCACATTGGTGTTGCAGTAAGTGTTGAGCTTGCTTTCGTGTTAGGGAGGCACACAAGACTGACATGTGTTGCTTAAATGTACGTACGTTCAAAACGGTCTGATACTCTGTTGGATTGCAGATGATACGGAGCACTAGTGATGTGTGAATACGATTTGCTGCGCAAAACTGCTCAAACTCCCTAGCAGCAAACTGTGGTCCATTGTGAGAAACCAACACTTCTGGCGAGCCTTCTAAGCGTAAAACGGATGCAAAGCCTGAATCGTGTTACAGGGCGTAGTTGAAGACATTGGCACCACAAACGGATAATTTCTAAAAGAGTCTCAAAATCTTAAACATGGCTGCACACAGCAACGGTAGTTCACAGCAGTAGAAGTAACAGCCAACCAGTTGCGGTAAAGTTTATTATCTTTAATTTGCAACTGGTTGGCTGTTACGTCTACTACTGAAAGAGCTTACCACAATTAGCCAACGAGTATTCTAAAATGGTTCTGCGAAATCAACATACACTCGTTGCCAGGGTAACTGTCCAATCTAAAACATTTTGTGGCGGCAAGAACTGATTTTCAACACAAGCGTGACACTGTGACGTAATTTTTTCAATGTGGGGGTCAATGCCCGGCCATGTACAGTGTCGATGTGCAAAATGTTTAGCGCGCACTATTCCCCAATGTCGTGGATGAAACAATCTTGATAAACCTTTTGCAACACATTTCGAATATTATGATTTTGCACTAAAATCGCACCGTGTTGAACGGACAATGCTGTCGAGCAAATAACGACGCTTAAAAGAATTGGGAATGTGGTTCAGAGGACGAGGCCAATCATTTGCCGGCCGCGGTGGCCGAGGGGACTGAGGTGCTCCAGTCACGGTCTGCACGGCCACTACGGTCGGGGGTTCGAATCCCCCCTCAGGCATGGATGTTTGTGCCGTCCTTAGGATTAGCTAGTTTATAAGTAGTTTGTAAGTTCAGGGACTGATGACCCCGTAGTTAAGTCCCATAAGATATACAAACAAAAAACAGCCAATCATTTAGGATATAATGCAACAAAAGTTGCAAGTCAGGGTCTGCTATTGTGGCCTGTACATTTCACTGTAACATTTGTCTGTCCTGCCCATCGACGTAGTAACATGACGCCTCAGTGACAAAATTCTGACTCAGGGCTGCCAGGAAGATGAGAAAGAGCGTCATCATTTTCATGTTTTCACATGAGCCGGTAGAATATTTCGAACTAATGCTCACACACGAACAACGCCCAACGTTGCAGTTTCTGAGCAGTGGTGTGGGAACAGGTTTGGATAGATGAAACAGTGACTGAAGCGGATTATGGTCTGTCACCAGTTGAAACTTTCTGCCGAACAGATACTGGTGAATTTCAGGTCTCAGTTGGTTACACAGGATAATTGAAATGGCATGGAAGTCATCAATTTTCAAGCACGGAAACCTAACAACTACAGAGTTTTTAGCTAGCATTGTGGGCAAAAGCTTCTCAGGCATTGTTGAAAGGAAGCGCGAGGTTTAGTGGAAGACAGGTAGGATGAAAATCAGTGTGGGTTTCGGCCTCTTGAAGGCTGTCAGCAGTGTCGCAGCCAGATTTGGTTCTGGGGGGAGGGATCATTTTTAAAAAATAGCCGACTGCAGAGGTCACCTCCCCCTCCCCCCACCAAACTGCGACTACACTCCTCCCGCCACCCGAGATATTATGTCCTGGATTCCTAGTTTATTACGTAATAAAAATGGTTTTGTCATTTAATATTAAAATTAAATTTCTTTCATTTCACGTTTTGTAAATTATAACCCACCCCCCTCTCAGGCTGGCCAAAATACTCATTTTTTATTCCCCCCCCACTCCCCAGAAATTTAAATGACACATACAATGTAAACTTTCACGGCCGGCGTCAACTTCATTTAAAACTTCCGGGCTGATAAGCCGTGGTCGATTTATAAAACCCTGAAACTGTGGTTCAGTCTACATTGGAACTACTAAAAGAAGCGTCAATACTCGTCTGGTCGAACATAAAAGGAATTGCCGCCTTGGGCACACGGAGAAATCGGCCGTAGCGGAATATGTACACCAAGAAGGCAACCATGAAATTAAATTTAATGAGACTAGTGTCATCTCAAAAACTTCATACTATCATGAGCGCACAAATAGAGAAGCAATCGAGATATATAAACATCGCAATAATTTTAACAGGAAAGAGGAAGCTGATAAATTAGACAGAATTTGGACTTCTGCTTTACACTAGCGGAATGACAATCGATTCTTCTCTGCCAATAATGTTGGCAATACCAGAGATAGTGTCGTAGCCGACATCACGTGATGTCTTGTGGTGCCCTTTACATTGCCTATATATACGGCGCTCCCTCAAGTTCTCATCGCAGTTCGCCACTCTACCTCTGAAGATGTCTTCCGCAGCCGAAGATGAAACGTTAGGGGAAAGTTTTATAAATCGACCACGGCTTATCAGCCCGGAAGTTTTAAATGAAGTTAAATGACACAGTTTGCGTCTTGACCCTTGTCTCACTCCCCCCCCCCCCCTCCCTGTGGACACCACTGGATACCGAATTTATTAATGGTAAATGATTCTTAACATTTGCTGTAAGAAATATGAGAAGTTCGCCGATGTTATAACTGTTTAATTAACACGAAACTCTATGTGTAAAAATAACTAAAATAACACTATTGCTGTTCGTAGTTTTTGGCGGCCTTGATAAGATTCCACTCGGTGGCGCCGCTGACATGCTAAGCAGCTGGTCGCCGCATTTGAACAATCGGCTCGTAACATCAGCGTAGCAGTATCAATAACGGCAGCATCAAAGCTGGTCGTGGCGGCCTTAGAACCGCTCACAGTAACAGCAGCAGTGGGGTAATCACGAGACTCACTATCTCGTTAACTTGTGTTTGGTAAATTATAGTTACGTTGTGATTTATTACATGTGTACTATAATTACGTAGGCTTCCGCGGTCAGAGTCAGATGACATAAAAGTTTTCTCGGTGTTGTACCGCGTCATGATGTAAGAAGGCTATTACTTAAATAACCGACGTTTCGGCCAACGTTACAGTGGCCTTCATCTGGGTATACTGATGTGAGCTGGTTGTCAGTCGGCAAGACTCACCGCTACCAGTAGTACCTCTGAAGATGTCCAGCGCTATGTTCAAATGTTGAAATGTTTGTTAAGCTTATGGGACTTAACTACGGGGTCATCAGTCCCTAAACTTACAAACTACTTATGAACTACTTACGAACTAGGACGGCACAAATATCCATGCCCGAGGGGGGATTCGAACCCCCGACCGTAGTGGCCGTGCTGACCGTGACTGGAGCGCCTCAGTCACCTCGGCCACCGCGGCCGGCGATGTCCAGCGCAGCACTGGACGAAACGTCAGGAGCAGATATGTTTCTTCGAGCACGACCACATAACCCGGAAGATACAACAGCGACTACACTTTTATATTTCTTTCACTTAGACATTACTTCATAATTTTTTAAAAATAACCGATATTATTGGTGAATTTTTGGCGGAAGAATGGAACTTTATTATGATAGGATGCTGAGGTGGAGGGAGTGGGGGTTAGCCGTTGCTTCTTGAATAGCGAGACATGATTGGTGTTCATCGGCGAATGGAGTGAGGGCTTCCGTTTCTCTCCTGCTGGCCGTGGGCCGCGCGGCGGCAGTTGCTTACTAGTGACGCGCGTGTTGTGTTGTCAGTGCGGCCTATTTAGATGTGTACTATTTGAAATTTCGGTTCCGGCCTGATTTTTTTTTTTTAATCTTTGTGCGGTGCTGGGGGAGGCTTCTGCCCCATTCTTTACCTTATGCTAAATAATAATAATAACTTCGTGTCGCTCATTGGCCTGGTGCAAGTGTTTCAATTGGACGCCGCTTCGGCGACTTGCGTGTCCCTAACCTACCCCAGTTATCCAACCGGGGAAAGTGAAGGGGAAGGTGAAGGATCGATTAAAGCACAGATTCAAAAAATCCGTGGTCCGACCGGGTTTCGAACCCGCGATCTTTCGGTTTCCAGTAGAGCGCTTTACCCTAAGTCCATAGGGTCCGACATGGTAGATAATGAAGTGGTATGAGCGGAACAGGATATATAAACGATCTACAGATCTATAAAAGGCTTATGACTGTGTTCATAGGAGGAAGCTATTGTTAGTGCTACAAGATTATGGAATAGGAGGAAAACTTCTGCATGCAGTAATTAGAGTGGACGGTATATTATTTTCACGGTTAAGGTAGTTTCAGGAGTACGACAAGGCTGCAGACTATCATGATTGTTTTTCACGTTACCTGTTGTTCATATATTGAAAGCAGTAAACTGTCAGGGTGAGATAAAACGAGATGAAAACAAAAATACGCAGTCTCGCAAAAGCGGTCGACTTTAGTGGAGACAGCAGGTTCAATTGAAAGGTTGCAGTCTAATATTTCAGAGCTAGATCAGAGATGTAAGGGTTATAGTATTAAGATCAGCATAAGGGTATATTTTCTCACTGGATGGCAACATGGAGACATGGAATCAAGGTATAGCAGAGGTAATGCAGTAAGTGCTCAACAACGCTCTTCTATAAGGAGGAAGATAATATGAAGAATAACTTTGTTGTATGGGAGTGAGAGATGGTTCGATACAGGTTGAGGTTGTTGTTGTTGTGCTCTTCAGTCCGCAGACGGGTTTGATGAAGCTCTCCACGCTACCCTGTCCTGTGCAAGCCTCGTCATCTGAGAATAAATCCGGCAACCTACAACCTTTTGAATCTGGTAACTGTATTCGTCCCTCGGTCTACCTCTACGATTTTTACCCTACACACTTCCTTCTAAGGCTAAGTTGACGATTCCTTGATGTCTCAGAATGTGTCCAACCAATCTATCCCTTCTCTTAGGATATGCCAGAAACACCTTTTCTCCCCAATTCGGTTAAGCACCTCCTCATTAGTTACGTGATCTACCCATGTAATTTGCATCATTTGTCTATAGCTCCACATTTAAAAAGCTCTATCATCTTTTTGTCTGATCTCCTTATCGTTCACATTTCATGCACATACAATGCTGCACTCCAGACAAATGCTTTCAGAAAGGACGTCCTAACATTTAAACTAATATTGGATGTCAACAAATTTCGCTTCTTCAGATATGAAAGTAACAAGAATTATAGTTGGTACTAATAGATGTGAACAATGGCAGCAAGGTATCCGTAATGAACAACTCGTCGATGAAGCAAAGTAAACAGGATGAGATGGTGGTGTCATGTTACACGCAAGATTGCGTAAGAGACTCATGGGTCTGATTGAATAAGACAGGAGGAATCGAGATAGGCCAAGAATACTTGGATCGGTCAGGCAAGATATCAATGTTAGCATTGTATAGGGGATCATGAAGAAATTGTATAAGTGGTACTATGCTCCAAAACTGAATGCTGATAGGCATAATCAGTCTTAAGTGATCATGCTTAGCTATATTGATTCTATTCAGTTGCATATCAGCTGACGTGTAATTACACATATTCAAGTCTTGAAATGATCCTAACTGACAAATGGAAAAAGGATGTGACGACATCAGTCTTCACATCACTGAAACCACAACAACATGTCTATCACAGCTAAGAATGGTAGCACAGACTGTGAGATTACCGCCCATTAGAAATATTGGTAATTAATAGCATTTGCAATTTAACAGTATGAAGTTCACTGCAAACATTGACCATGTCAATGCACCAAATGTTACACAATTGTAATCTTAATAATTATGGTAGCAATGTATGTACGCAGTTGGGTGACAACATTTATAGTTGAGATTTGCGTGTGCTTGTAGCTGAGGGGAGGCGGCGAGCAGGCCGACGTTGGTGGCTTGTTCCAGCTTAGGATTTTCCAGGTTCGTTTCCGGTGAGGGCAGAGAGGGACAATGGCGAGTGCCAGGCGCAGTGCGGTGCACTGCGTGAAATAGAATATTCTAATACCACTTGCATTTGAAATTATACGATGCAGTTAGGAACCTTTAAGGCCCTCATTACAATATAGCCTGTTGACAAATAAACAATACATTAGCTGATATAGTCACATCTGGCGTAATATGTTTAATTGACAATGAAAAATAATAAATTACCAATGAATACAAGACAGTTACACAACTAGCATGGCAATGTTTGTTTATAAAAATAATATATTAACTATTTCTCATTTTATTTTCAATTAATCTTGTGTATTTTATCTTGAAGTATTCAGTTAAATCACTTATCTGTGATATAAGAAATTGCACGATTATAATAAATAGTACAAAGGATGTTTATACCAATATAAAAAAAACTAAGAAGACATTTGTTTAATGTGTAGCGTAATTATTTTGATTTTAAGTAAAGTTTTAGAAATGTATTGGCTGAGCGCTGTACGTTGGCAAGTCGGTTAGAACAGCTCACATGGGGAAGTTGATGACGTAGGGAAAAAACCCGGCAGTTGGGCTCCGCGCGCGCGGGCAGGAAGTGACGAGTCGGGAGCGAGTGGTGTAGCTGGCCGGGCGTCGCTCTGCACAGTCGGCAGTGGATCTCCAGGTGGAGACTATAGATTTTTGTGTGGCATTTGTCATGTGTGGTTGCTCGTCGTAGACTGCACCAAGTTGAATCGAGTGCTACTGTGTGTTGTGAATATTTAGCTGGTGGAACAAGGTGTGCATCGCACTGAATTAAAGTGACTGTGTTTTGTTAATGTAACACGTGTCGTCGCATAGGCATGAACATAAACGGTGTTTGAGACAGGCACATGGAGTGAAAACAATTTGCGACAGATATTCATTTTGTCTGGGGGCTCGCGAGCTATAACTTTATTTGATAAATGTGTCGACGTACACACGTATTAGCCACTGGGTTTTAATATGGTGTAATAAACAACATAAAGTGAACTTTACACGTGTTTTCAAAAATAGTAGTTAGTACACCCTTTTCTCACATGAACTTACTTTATTATGAATTTTCTTGTTAATCATATGCAGGGAAGGAAAGCTACGGACGTGTGATATCATCCCTTAGAAAACGAGTCAAACAGTAGCAATCACAGTTCCAGTGTTTTTGCATGTTTAGGAATTTGGTTCGCAGATGGTGGTTGTGAGTTTTAAAAATTAAATTCAAATGTTCAAATGTTTGTATAGTCTATGGGACTTAACTTCGGGTTCATCAGTCCCTAAACTTACAAACTACTTATGAACTACTTACGAACTAGGACGGCACAAATATCCATGCCCGAGGGGGGATTCGAACCCCCGACCGTAGTGGCCGTGCAGACCGTGACTGGAGCGCCTCAGTCTCCTCGGCCACCGCGGCCGGCAAAAATTAAATTTTCCCTATTTAAACTCTCACCCCGATCTTCACCCTCGCAAGACCCGAAACTGGACCATTAGTCCGAAGGATTTCGTCTTCTAATGTCGCCCAACTTCGTTTGTCCTTCTCCTTTAATGGTTTCCGTATCAGCGTTTCTCCTGAAATGAAGTACGTTATCTCGAACGCATAGAACAGCACGAAAATGTGTCAAGCACATAAATGGGTCATCTCGTGCAGCTTATCGCGTGCATAAAGTCGAGCCGCGGCCTTCGTGACGGCGGTGTGGTGTGCTTCCACGGCAGGCGTTGCAATGCAGAGCGCAGCTGCTGCTGTGGCTGGCGACCGTCAGAGGCTTACAGGTCGATGACCCGTGGTTTCGCTCCGCTTCCCCCTGCTGCGTCGGTGATGGGCTGAGTCCCAAGCCGGCTGTCTACTGCGGCTTCCGTAGAATCAGTGCGGGCACACCCGAACTTGACGGAGCGACGTGGCGCAGTGGTAACATGGTAACACAGAGGACTCGCTTTCGGAGGGACGTTTGGTCAAATCCAGCCCCGACTATCCAGGCAAATGCCGGGATGGCTCCTTTGAAATGGCACGGTGTAATGATACTGATAATTTTTATAAAGTTCTGTTATACTCTATAACGTTGCCCTTGCTTCGTATGATGCCATAATTGTTAAAAGTAGACTCCGCGATTATATTTTTTGGACAAAGAATTGATGGTACCGAATGTTTGAATTTTGAAATAAGTTAGTTAAAGTACAGCACAAAATGAACATTAAAGCAAATAAACGCGGATTGCATATTAAAGTTGGGCACTATACAAGCAACAGCACGTTATAAAACTTACGGAAAGCATCTAGCTGGATCCTGCACTTCGTATTGTAGAAGCTGTAAATGAAAACTTTTATGTCTTATTTAATAAGTGAATGTTCGAGATACTTTCCGTAGGAGATCAATGTTCAGACTGTTCACTTCGCTTTTCATTGTTGTGTGACCGTGGGTGGAACATGAAGTTACTGGTAACGATAAAAAAATTTAAAAAAAATGATCGGACTTCGTGAAATTACAAAAGAAATGACTGCAGGTTCTAAAATCAAGCAAATTATAGTATAAGGATGATTGATTGAAATTTTGCAGACAATGCGAAGCGATTGTAATGGCGTCTGAACATTAAACTATTACGGATGTAAAGGAGCTGAAAACCTTAAGAGATTAAATATTTGGCGTTGAGGGATTCATTTAAATAAAAGCCAAAGAGAGGGGATGATTTTAAATTTGAGTAATATATTTTTAAAACTTGCATGACAATACCTGAATAGATACATGAATGGAAGACGTCCGTACGGAATGAAAATGGACAAGAGAGTGAGTCAAACTACATCTCGGTTCCGTCTTCTTGCTTGTTTTTAAGTAAAAAATGACGAACGAAATTAAATCAGGTGTATTACGAGTCAGAGGGAACCGGAGGCGATAAGCATCGCTAATCAAAGATAAACAAAAAATAAATAAAAATCTCAGTGTATCGTTACAACTCGTTTGCTATGTAAAAGCTGTGTGCGTGTTGCATGATGTTGAACCTATCGTTAAATCAGACAACAAATTGTTCATTAACACAGTAATTTGGTTTACTTATGGCCCTGATATTGATGTAAATACTGTTAAATAAGAAACAGTGCATTAAACTGATTATGTGCGCAACGGATCTTTTAACAGCTGTGGCAAGTCACCATTTGAAACAGACACTGACTATACTCAAAAAATTTGACTGCGAGAAAGATATTAAAAAAACCACAAATCACTTTGTTAATGTTTGCGAGAATTTTATGCAGATCAGTACCTGATTATTGAAATTTAGTATCATAATCAATTAACTGTAGTGTTGCATGACAATCATTTACTATGGCACCAATACGAAATCTGTTTAACAAGATAACCAAAATCAATGCTGCACTTTAAATCCACTAATAACTAATTATCAAATGAAGGAAGTAGGTTAATCTTCTAACTACGTAAATGAAACAGGAAGGAAAGGTCAACTTTGTTACCTATTATTAATAATCACCATTACATTACCTACATAATACAACTTTTTCCTAATGTCATCAAATGCATCATTACAGAGGTGATAGTAATAAAAAATACAATATATATTCCAAATACAATCAAATCAACTTGCTGGCACAACAGCCTCTGCTCTACACCGGAGCCATACACACAACTCAACCGCTCTCTAAACGAGCTAAACCACAAATCCCATTCTCTTTCTGCGCAAGCTACAATGCTATGCGTTACATAATCTTTGCCAAAGATGAAACTTCACAGGCTTAAGTACACATATCGATACACACAGTAGAAGCAATATTATACATTTTCTTGCAAGCAAGTTACTCGACACAAAACAGGAGGCACAATATTAGACATTTTCTTACAAAAATATTTTTTTATGGACACGTTTCATATGGATATTAAAAGGCGTTTTTTTTGTTTTGTTTTTTACTTTTATTGTAAAAACACTTTATAAAAAATTCTGTACTGAATGGAAGGGATTTGATTTCTTACTACTTTCTGTAAAAATATTTGTTGCTATGTTTCAAGTTCTAAGCTAGCTCAGTCAGGTAAAATTTTAGTTAAAGGCCCACAGTTGGTATGAGTGTCATTACAACACAGTTTTATTTTTAAGTTAGTATTTAACGAAGTTATATGGAACCTATCACCCTGCATTTATTCCGATTTCGAAAATACTGAAATATGATTTAAAATTCTAGCCTTATACACGGCTTGAATATCTATACAGCATCATTGAATGTAGTAACAAGTCCCTAATAAGTTAACTGATTTTTACGAAAAATATTCTGAAATAATTCCAATACATTAATGCAGATACATTAACGTCGAAAAGAAATCCCCAGTGGCCAAAATACGAAGTGCTACTGCCAACTGATCCTCTGGTGGAATGGCTTCCCGAAAGTTTGTGTCGGTTTTGGACACAAGAGATAACAATCTGCGAAAATCCCCCATACTCATCTTAACATAATTTCTAAAATAGCCGCCATCCTCTAGTGCATTGTGAAAGCTCCGTGAGTAGCGCGCTTGCGAAGAAACTCTATTTGTCACCATCTACGCTTCCTTCTCCTTTTTTTCCTATCATCCTCCGAAAGAGAGATGTGAAATCTTCCAAATCGTCAGAAGTCATCGCACAGTGATACAAATCAACGCACGCTCATACATGTATGAGGTTGATAATTGTCAGCTCATACAAGTCGCTATACATGCAGCAAAGTCGCTTATACAATATCTCATACCTGTGCCGATACAAATCTCATTGTAAACGTACCTCAAAAATCACAAACGACATATCGTTCAGGAGATATATCGTCATAAACAAAAGGTGTCGCAAAAAATCGCCACATCATTTGTCGAGACTTTATTCATACACTGTATGACAATGACAGTACGTAACGAGTTGAAGCAAACTTTAAACATAATTCCAAACCTTTGTTATACTTTTTCTTATCTCACAACGAGAGAAAAATTATGAAAAACGTTTCTAGCTTGCTACTTCTCCGCTGTTCATGGAGTATAACTACGACATTTGGTATGACGTTACAGTTTATAATTTCTACATTAGAAATTGTACTCGCAGTATAATATACGGTTAGTATTGAGCTGAATGGACCTTCGAAAATGTATCACACGAAAATGTTCAATACGTCCTTCATAAGGTATGAGAACACAAATAGTAACGTTCATGGAAGACCGCCTCATAACGCCTCAAGTTTTAATCTACACGGGTCAAATCAATTACGGGATAAGTTGAGATATGTTTGTTTGTTTGTATAGTCTATGGGACTTAACTACGGGGTCATCAGTCCCTAAACTTACAAACTACTTATGAACTACTTACGAACTAGGACGGCACAAATATCCATGCCCGAGGGGGGATTCGAACCCCCGACCGTAGTGGCCGTGCAGACCGTGACTGGAGCGCCTCAGTCCCCTCGGCCACCGCGGCCGGCAAGTTGAGATATCTAGGTATTGAAGTATTTTCATCGACAGAATGAACTAAACATGGTTTGACGTCTTTCTACGGAATGGAGACAACAACGTTATGGCAACCGACATAACGTTGTAATAACAGAAAGTTGCTGCAGGGGGGGGGGGGGGGGGGGAGTTGGTGTTGAGATACGTTTACTCTACCAAAAGAATTACACAAGCAGTTGGGTTCAGATGGTGTAGTGGGCAGGTAGTGCGAGGCAACAACGAAGTTACTTACCTCAAGATGGAGAATCGTAGGAAGGTTGGAAGCGGGACAGACACAGAGGGAGGTGGCTGCGGCTACTGGAGTGTCCCAAAGTGTAATTTCCACAACCTGGACGCGATTTCGGACAACAGGAACCGTTAAAAGAAGGCAAGGCCAAAGTCGTCCACGGGTAACATGAGCAAAAGATGACAGTTATTTCCGGTTAACAGCCCTTCGAAACAGGATACTGAACGCAACTAGCTGCTACTCACCCTCCAGGCAGCAACAGAACGCTTAATATCAACACAAACAGTCCGTGGCCTTTACGCATGGATGCCTATCGTGTGTGTCCCATTAAAAATACCACACCGTTTAACCCACAGAAACTGGGTGGAGAAACATCAGGACTGAACCCTAACGAATGGCGCCGGGTTCTGTTCACAGATGAGTCAAGACTTTCAACTGTTCAACCGGACAATCGTCGTTCTCTCATCTGGAGAGAACGTTAAACTCGTAACAATCTTGTTTGTGTGCAGGAAACATCACTACATAATAGTGGTGGACGAATGATTTGCACAGGAGTCATTATTGGCGGACGTACGAACCTCTCTCGTTCGGAATGGTGCTTTGATTGGGAAAAGGTATAGAGACGAGATCGTTCGAGCTTTTGTTGTAACCTACGCTGGTGCCATATGAGATGGGCTCCTTCTTGTGGACGTTATCGCTCGTTCCCACAGACGTGTAATGGTTGTCATCATGCTTGAAGATGAAGGAATTGAGCGAATGGAGTGGCCTGCTTGTACACCGGACTTCAACCCTATTTAGCATGTCTGGGATGAACGTGGAAGACGCATTCCAGCACCCCCCACAACGAAGGGTGGATTTTTTTTGGGGGGGAGACACAGAGGCACGCCATCCCCCTCCCTCCTAGACAGCCTGACAAAAAATGAGAGAGACAGAGAGAGAGAGAGGGGGGGAGGGAGAATATCTCAGCATAAGAATGATTAACTTTTAGTTACAGACAGGGTGTAACGTTGAGATTTAAAAGGAAAAATACCTTAATTATCATAACGTAAATAGACTTTTTGTGTTGTGCTTCCTTTTAATTGCTTTTTTCTCATTTTTTGTCAGTAATTTACGATAAAATTTAATAAAAGTCGTTTCTGTTTTGTGATTACGTGGGAGTTAAGTGACTTTAACTATGTGAAAAAATCGTGAATTTCTAATGCTACGTTCAGGCTGACGCATTAAGGTGTTTTCGGTAAACAGTTTATTTCTATGGATTCTTTTACTAGACACTAAGAAATAGTACCCGCCACGCATTATAAACGTTTTATTTGAAGCTGGACGTTTCGATTTTCCAGTTATTGGAGCTAACTAGAAAATTCAATGGCATTCAATGGCACATCAGATACAAAGGATTTTCATGCTAGTAGAAATTCTTATAGAAACACGATCACCTGCAATTTAGTTGATCGGGCAAGCTTGAAAACTCAAAGTAGTAAACTGCGTAGTAACTTCACAAAGCACGAAGAAGAAATTGATTCAGCATTTGAGGGAATATTAAACTTAGCGCAACATGCTTTCTGGCTGTTTGATTGTTGTTCAGTGCATTGTTCGATAATGAAACAACTACGCCAGATACAGTCTTGTTTGCCCACAGTAAGTTGACGAATCGTGCGCCGGCTGTTGGCAGCGGCAGGGGGCGTGTATAATGCCTGCCGGAAGGCGAGGGAAATTGAGCGGATGACAGCGTTGCAATGTTGGAAACGTTACCCCTAACAATGTGTGCAGTAATATTTCGTACCACCCCTATTAAATACAGACATTGCCGAGGTGGGGTGGCTTGCGTGCCTCAACCATGCAGACAGCCGTACAGTAGGTGCAACCACAGTGGAGGGGTATCTGTGGAGAGGCCAGACAAACGTGTGGTTCCTGAAGAGGGGCAGCAGCCTTTTCAGTAGTCACAGGGGCAACAGTCTGGATGTTAGACTGAGCTTGCCTTGTAACAACAGCTAGCATGGCTGTGCCATGCAGTTTCTGCGAAGTGCCCAAAGCAAGGGGAAACTACGGTTGTTACTTCTCCCGAGGACATGCAGCTCTACTGTATGAATATATGATAATGGCGTCTTCTTGGGTAAAATATTCCGGAGGTAAAATAGTCCCCCCATTTGGATCTCCAGGCAGGGACTACTCAGGAGGATTTCGTCATCAAGAAAACCAAAACAGACAATCTATGGATCGGAGTGTGTAACGTTCTAACGCTTAATTGCGAAGGGGAAGTTAAAAAATTTGAAAAGAGAAATGGTAGGGATTAGTGAAGTTCGGTGGCAGGATGAACAGGATTTCTGGTCAGGCGAGTACAGGGTTATAAATCTGTTGATGGTAACACAGGAGTAAGTCTGATAATGAATAAGAAAATAGGGATACTGGTAAGTTATTATGAACAGCATAGTGAACGCATTATCGTAGCAAAGATAGACACAAAACCAACACTGATCACAGTAGTGCTAGTTTATGTGCCAACTAGCACGGCCGATGATGAGGATATCGATGAAATGTACGAGGAAATAAAAGAAATTATCCAGAAAGTTAAGGGAGACGAAAACTTTATTGTGATGGGAGACTGGAACACAGTCGTAGGAAAAGGAAGAAAAAGAAATGTAGTAGGTGAATATGAGGAAAAGGAATCAAAGAGGAGATCGCTTGGTAGAATTTGCGCAGAACACAATTTAATGATAACCAATACTTGGTTTAATCATCATGAAAGAAGGCTGTATACATGAAAGAGACCAGGAGACAATGGAAGGTACAAGATTATATAATGGTAAGGAATACTTCTAGAAACCAGTTTTAAACTGTAAGACATATCCAGCGGCAGATATAGACTCTTACCATAACTTATTGGTTATGAACTGAAGACTAAAACACAAGAGACTGCAGAAAGGTAGAAAAGTGAAGAGATGGAACCTGGAGTAATTGTTGGAACCAGAGGTGGTTGAAAGTTTCAGAAGGAGTATTAGGCAAGGATTGGCTGAAACGGGGGAAAGTAATACAATAGAAGAGGGGAAATCTGAAAGGTGGAAGAAATACATAGAAGGCCTATACAAAGGAAATAAACTTGAAAACAGTATTCTAGAAATTGAAGACGAAGTGGAGGAAGATGATAGGAGACAGGATACTGCAATTAGAATTTGTCACAGTGCTGAAGGATTTGAGTGGAAACAAGGCCCCTGGAGTAGATGATATTCCAAGCCAACTGCTGATATCATTAGGAAAGCCAGTCATGAAAAAAATGTTCCACCTGGTATGCGAAAGATCTATGAAACAGGGGAAATATCCTCCGACTTCAAGAAGAATATCGTAATTCCAATTCCAAATGAAATGAAATGAGCGTATGGCTTTCTTGGCCGGGAGATCCCTTACGGGATTTTTAGGCCGCCTGACAGTCGTGCCAATGATGATGAGATGATGATGATTAGGACAACACATAACACACAGTCCCATTCCGGGAATCGAACCCGGGCCGCCTGCGTGGTAGTCAGCGATGCTGCCACTGAGCTACGGAGGCGGACTTCAATTCCAAGGAAAGCAAGTACAGACAAATGAGAAAATTACAGAACATAGTTGCAAGATACTAACAGGAATTATCTACAGACGAATGGAAAAACTTGTGGAATCCAACCGGGGAAGATCAGTTTGAATTTAGGCGAAATGTAGGAACACGGGAGGCAATACTCACATAACGACTTATCTTAGAAGATAGGCTAAGGAAAGGCAAAGCTAAGTTTTTAGCGTTTGTAGATTTGGAGAAAGCTTTTGACAATGTTGACTGGAAAAGACTCTTTAAATTCTGAAGGTTGTAGAAGTAAAATATAGGGATCGAAGAGTTATACTCAACTCACACAAAAACCAGACAGCAGTTATTAGAGTCGAAGGGCACGAAAGGGACGCAGAGGTTGGGAAGGGAGTAAGACAGGGTTGCAGCTTTTCCTCAATGTTGTTCAATCTGTACATTGAGCAAGCAGTGAAGCAAGGAGAAATTTGGAATGGGAATTGAAGTTCAAGGAGAAAAAATAAAAAGTTTGCGGTTTGCTGATGACATAGTAACTTGTCAGAGACTGCAAAGGATCTGGAAAAGCAATTGAATGGAATGGACAGTGTCTTGAAAGGAAGGTATAAGATGAACATTAAAAAGAGTAAAACGAGGGTAATGGAATGTAATGTCAGAAATCAGGCGATGCTGAAGGAATTAGATTAGGTAATAAGACAATAAAAGTAGTAGATGAGTTTAGTTATTTCGTTAGCAAGATAACTTCTGACGGCCTAATGAAAGAAGACATAAAATGCAGAATGGCTGTGGGAAGGAAAGTATTTCTAAAGAAGCGAAATTTGTTAGCATGCAATATTAATTTAAATGTTAGGAAGTCCTTTCTGAAAGCATTTGTCTGGAGTGTAGCACTGTATGGGAGTGAAACGTGGACGATATAGAGTTCAGACAAAAAGATGATAGAAGTTTTTGAAATGTTGTGCAACAGGTGATGAAGAAAATTATATGGGTAGATCACGTAACTAATGAGGAGTTACTTAACCGAATTGGAGAGAAAAGGAATTTTTGGCACACGGTGACTAAGAGAAGGGATAGATTGTTGGGACACATTCTGAGTTGTTGTTGTTATAATCTTCAGTCCGGAGACTGGTTTGATGCAGCTCTCCACCATACTCTATCCTGAGCAAGCCTTTTCATCTCCTCATAAGAATGGCAACCCACATCCACTTGAATCTGCTTACTATATGCGTCTCTTGGTCTCCCTCTCCGGTTTTTACCCCACACACTTCCTTCCAACGCTAAATTCACAATTCCTTGATGTCTAAGAATGTGTCCATTCAAGATATGCCAAAAATTCTTTTTCTCACCAATTCTGTTCAGTGCCTCTTCTTTAGTTATGCGATCTACCCACCTAATCTTCAGCATCCTTCTGTAGCACCACATTTCAAAAGCCTCTATTCTCTTCCTGTCCGCACTGCTTATCGTCCATGTTTCACTCCCGTACAAAGCAACATTCCACATAAATGCCTTCAGAAAAGACTTCCTTACACTTAAATTAATATTCGATGTTAGCAAATTTCTCTTTTTCAAAAATGCTTTTCTTCCCATTGCCATTCTGAATTTTATATCCTCTGTACTGCGACCGTATATGTTATTTTACTAACCAAGTAACAAAACTCATCTACCACCTTAATTGTTTCATTACCTAATCTAATTCCTTCAGCATCGCCTGATTTTTTAAGACCGCATTCCATTTTTTTTTTTTTTTTTTTTTTTTTTTGCTCTTGTTAATGTTCATTTTATACACTCTCTTCAACACACTGTCCATTCTATTCAACTGCTCTTCCAGGTCCTTTGCTGTCTCTGTCGGAATTACAATGTCATCAGCAAAACGCAATGTTTTTATTTCTTTCCGCTGAACTTTAATCCCTATTCCAAATTTTTCCTTGCTTTACTTCACCGCCTGCTCGACTTACAAATTGAATAACATCGGAGAAAGGTGTATTACTCCCTTCCCAACTGATGCTTCCCCTTCATGCCCTTCGAGTCTAATAACTGCCATCTGGCTTTTGTACAAGTTGTAAATAACTCTCCTTTCCCTGTATTTTACCCCTGCTGACTTCAGAATTTGAAAGAGTGTATTACAGTCAACATTGTCAAACGCTTTCTCCAAATCTACAAAAGCTGAAAATGTAGGTTTGCCTTTCCTTAATCTATCTTCTAAGATAAGACGTAAAGTGAGTATTGCTTCCCAGGTTCCTACGTTGCTCCTGAATGCAAACTGATCTTCCCTGAGGTCAGCTTCTACCAGCTTTTCCATTCTCCTGTAGATAATTCGTGTTAAAATTTTGCAACCATGACTTATCAAACAGATGGTTCTGTAATTTTCACACTTGTCTGCGCCTGAATTCTTTGGAATGGGGATTATTACATTTTTCTTAAAGTCTGAGGGTATTTCGCCTGTCTCATACATCCTACACACCAGCTCAAATAATTTTGTCATGGTTGGCTCTCCCAGAGACTTTAGTAGCTCGGAGGGTATGTCATCTACTCCTGGGGCCTTGTTGCGACCTAGGTCTTTCAGGGCTCTGTCAAATTCATCTCTCAGTATAGTATCTCCTATGTCATCTTGATCTACTTCCTCTTCCCTTCCTACAACATTGTCTCTAAGTTCATTTCCTTTGTAGAGCTGTTGTATGTACTCTTTCCACCTTTTAGCTTTTCCTTCTTTGCTGAGGACTGGTTTCCCAACTGAGTTCTTGATATTCGTAGAGTTGCTTTTCTTGTCTCCAAATGTTTCTTTTATTTTCCTGTAGGCGGTATCTACTTTTCCCCTTCTTATACATTCTTCTATAGATTTGCATTTGTCTTCTAGCCACTCCTGCTTAGCCATTTTGCACTTCCTGTCAATCTCATTTCTTAGTCGTCTGTACTCCAGTTTTCCTGTCCATTCTGAGACATCTAGGAATTGTCAACATAGCATTGGAGGGAAGTGTGTGCGGTATAAATCGTAGAGGGAGACCGAGGGACGAATACAGTAAGCAGATTCAAGAGGATGTAGCTTGCCGTTCGTATTTGCATATGAAGAGGCTTGCGCAGGACAGGGGAGCGTGGAGAGCTGCATTAAAGCAGTCTGTGTAGTGAAGACCACAACAACAACAGTATTTCTTGTCTAGGGGCAGCGTAACGCTGACAGCGCTGTGAAATAAATGAATGTTCTGCAACTAGTGCACATGTTTCCTGCTCCTGACATCACCAGGTAATATCGTCTTCATTTGTCGAATTAATATACGTCCATGTAACTAGCAATGCACTACTAGCTTCGGTGCATTATGACATCATTGTCAAGAGCCTATGATTACAAAAAAATATTACAATGATTCAACCACATTAAACAGTGAAAAGTTTAAAAATTTACCACAACATAAAAATGAGTATCTGGTGTATGGAACTCTACATTTATCAAAATGACAATCAAACCAGGTCCGCCGCGCGGGAATCGCCGTGTAATCTGGGGCGCAACGTCGCGGAGTACGCTACCGCTCCTACCAGGGATTCGAGTCCTTCCTCTGGAATGGGTGCGAGTGTTTTCATTAGAATGAGTTAGTATAAGTAGTTTGTAAGACTAGACACCGACACCTTAGCAGTTTCATTCCTTGGGATAACAAGCATTTGAACTTTTCTTAATTTTTATTTTTTTGTGAACCATGTGCCCTAGGTTTTTCTGCAGTCACCATTGATTCATTTGGCACATTTAATATCATAGTCCTGAGGGCATCATTGTACAAAATTTATTTTTCGACAGTATTGTACAATTTGAGTTTCCAAGTCGTCAGTCTTAATCAATCTTCAAGTCCAATTATTCAAAAGTTGTAAATATGTGGAGAAACCAATGGCAATTTCGTATGGCTTCCTCTGTATAGGGATTCGCATATGACCATGTGTCCAAACTGAGAAACAGTTACGAATCGAATTAAATTCAGTGTTCAACTGTGGTAAAGTGTTTCATCCTTTATGATATTGGGATAAAACAAATGTCACCACAGCTGAGCACAGACTCTGAATACTCTTTTTTTTTTTCTTTTTCTTTATTTATTTTTATTTTATTTTATTTTATATTATTTATCCATTTATTTTGGTAATATTGAAACTTTTCACTACTTAATGCAGTTTAATCATTGCAATATTTTTGTAAGCATGGGCAGTTGAAAATGACACCATAAAGCACAGAAGCTAATAGTGCATTACTAGTGCTAATAGTTAGATGGAAGTATACTAAAATGTTTTTCTAAGAAGCGACTGTGGCTTTGGAGTATGTTTCGGGTGTTTACTATATCAGTTATATGTGATAATGACTGTAATAAACTTTATTTCTAATATATACGTGTGTGCGTATTTTTAAAATAGTCTCACAACGCCTTTAAGGACATGTTCACCCTCCTCTGTCTTCTGCCCCCCCCCTCAACCCCAGAAAAAATTTCTGTATCCGCCACTGTCTACAACGGTTGGAGAGCTGGATATTGCACATGGAAGAATGGTCAAATATCTCTCAAGAGCTGATCGATAACCTCATACTGTCCATGCCTCGCAGGTGTGCACTTTACTGGCCGTCCGAGGCGATAACACACCAAGGGCCACAAGAACAACTTTTTCACTATTACACTCAGCCCATGGTGTCTCGTTCTAAGTAAATGGCATGTAAACCTCAAGTAAAAAGTTGAGACAGCAAAATATCGTAATCTACCACACACAAATTACAGTTGTAGCCTATATCTAAGATACGTTAAATATGATATATTGTGGATGATATCGCACCTGGTCCTCTAGTTGTTTTGATTAGTGTATTACTTCTTTACTACTATCTATATGAATATACACCTTCAAAATTATCGAACTGTACAACACATAATTTAATAAATACGATGGGTAAAATCCTGTCACATTATGCACCACGTCTTAATACATTTCGTATTTGCTACTGAAACACTCATGTATTCCAGTCAGCTCAAGAAAATTCTTAAAAGCTGACACCGCTATTGACAACTTTGAACTGTGAAGTGCACATAGCTGCACGTAAAAGCAATTGACTTCCAAGTACAAGGGAAGAAGAGAATGAAACAGTGTACAACCAACAAATACACATTATTTCCGACAGATCTATTGCAGTTTGAAGTGAGAATTGAATTTTCTATTACGATTAATAAACTACAGGGCAATCTATTAAATACTGGGGAATTAATTTGACATCTCCATGTTTCTCACATGAACCAACTTTATTTCGCTTGCTCAGTGATGGGGTTACCAAAGAAATTATTCCTGTTAGATCCTTGACAAGTAACAATAAATATGCTTTATAATCAAGATTTGAATTAAATGTATATATGAATGTTAGATATCATTTGTTTTTTGATTGCTATATATTTCTTTGTTTGGAATGTCGTTGGTACTTATAATCTTCAACATAATGCAAGACAGCCTTATTTCTTTATATATAGGACTGATAACCTAGATTTTTAGTCCCCTAAAAACCAATAACAATAACTTTTTATATATTCTCCCTTAAACGTAAAATGTTTATACAAAAAAAGAAATGGAACTGAGAGAGAATGGTTAGAAGAAGTACCATTTCAGGGCTTGAATAAAAAAAAAATAATAATAATCCTGATATTTTAAGTGTCTGTTACAAAAACACAACACACAGAAACCCACAAGCACGCGGATAGCTTACATTACCTATAAATCGATACTTCGTTGATACCCAATCAGTGGTCTCTATTAGTCCTTCGAGAGCTGAGATGAGTTTTTAATTAAAAAAATAGTTACAACAGTAGATCCAACACAGATACTGACAACATACAGTATAGATTTCAAAGTTTCTCTAATGATCTTGTTAATTACACCAATTTTCATAATGTTCAATTTATTTTTCTTTTTGCTTCTTAGCTCTGAATTAGAAGAAAGTAAAGCATGTAACAGTATGAACAAATTTATATGGAAATTTATAATCCATGATAAAATTAGTATGACAGAACGTACAAATACTAATAATGTGATAATCAGTATTATTTAAAATGTCTTCTCTGCAATCTCGCAGTCAGCATGTAGATTATTAAAAATGGCTATTTTACTTAAAACAGTCTTCAAATTTATTTGTTTTCCATATTGATACGAAGTTCATTGGTGCAGTCTTGTCAACTCTGCTTTTGTCCACTGTGCATACTCAATACACTTACTTCACCTAGATTTGTCGTTCACTCAGGCAACCAAGGACTGACATAAAGAACTGTAATGCACGTGATGTACTTCTTGTTACACCGTTGCAAAATGGACGTATGCCCGAAAACACTCATCAATTCACAAATAATACGTCCATCACAACTTTGTCTCCAATACATTGAAAAGTTTGCGACCTGTTTCGCTTGCAGCATTCTGCAAGTTCGTAAATTGGAGATGAATAAACTTATTTGAAAAGTTTACACGGAGTTGACTGCGCATATATTACCCCCGTAAGAAAGTGCTCTCTCTGAAGCTCGCATTCGAGTAACTGTAATATTCTATGGACGCCCTCTGTCCAATGGCGTGACCGTAGACTTCAAGTAATCGAAATATTAAATTAATTATCACCAGACCTGACATTAGGAGGGATTTCTGTCCTCCCTGAAGGGATTAAAGAAATCACCTGAACCCACGCCTTATCAACTTGGGACAGCTGTCAGGGTTAATAAGATCTTCCGCGAAACGCTTTTCTAAATTCCTTAATAATTTAATCTCAGAAAGGTCTCGTCGTGTCTGGGATCTCTGTGACAATAATCAATAGAATGCTTTGTGCGGCCACGGCTAGATTACGATGCTGGTGTGGCGATGTTAGATGCACCTTGCATGCACATCAACTTTGCATGTCGTCAGACTACGGCGGGGGTGGAGATGGAAAAAAATTTAAATCTATAAACCAATTAAATATTATGGTTAAAGTTTATGCTATCAAGTTCACTTGTGACAGTTTCCTATCTTCTCTTTACCTCATGTTACTGCGAGCAGGGTGTTAACTCCTCCAGTTGTAATAGACCGAACGTTGCACGTGAGGCCCGTAGGCGGTTGTCACTTAATATTCGACTAACCTGGTGTCTTCTCTCTCGTAGATGTCCCCAACGCAGAAGCAGCACACAGGTCGTAGACTCGAAGTTTTCTGAGGTGAGGCTAAAACTGAAAGTGGTGGATACTGAGGCTGTCTAAATACCATTAACGAAGTCGATGAATTCCTTCAGAGATGCCAGTGGCTCTTTTATTTTTACCAATCACACGAATACAGAAGCCACAAACTGCATTTTGACGTCAAAATTAGTCACAAAAATAACTTTGTTACAGTCATAACATACTTTGACATACATTGCACGCACTTTACAAATATTTTAGCCCCATTATCGACAGATTAATAAAAGACTGGTTATAGCAAGTGCTATAGATGTTTGCCGTGTCGGGGCTCGCAATTAAATGACTAGCAGTGGAGCTGTGCTCTACGCTAGCGCCTAGAGTTTTGGCGCCTACCGACACTTCTAGAAAGCCACTCTTACACTTTACCTAAAATACTTAATCTAATAAATCTACAAAACAATAGTGTAGTCACAAACAATTAATTAACAAACATTATGGCAATAGAATTGATAACTGAATTTTTATTTATTAAATAATTAATAAAATAGCTGGGAGGTTGTGGCGCGTAAAGATATAGCAGCAGACAATCAGATCACTCTTAGAGAAAGGGGCGGAGTTTTCCCACGGGACCGTACTTACAGTACCATCTGGCTACTATCTGCCAGAGCAACTTCCTACTGTCCCATGTCTATTTCATTATAAGTAAAAGAAAATATGAAATAAAATAAAGTAATGGCTGCTGGCTTACAAGCAGTATCGCCAGGAGAGCAAGACTGTGTGATACGACTCCAACCTTTAGCATATTGACAACCGTGGCCTGCATTTTCGCAACAACAAGCAATATTCATTACGTCGGAAAAACATCAAGAACAGCATCATTCTTCTAATTACTCCAGCAAAATATTTCTACATTGAAACTGATAAAACATTTTCGATATTACAAAAAATTCATTCGGCACAAGCATAACACTTACACCGGAAGGGCCACCTGATGAAGAACCAAAGCATCCGAAAATTTTTCGAAAATATATTTTTATGGTCGATTACAAATGTTCGATCAACTCAGATCGCTTCCAGTTACAAACTTCGAGGAGGTTTAGTGACCAGTGAGTATATAATATTTTGATAAGAAACCAGTGTTCGGAAAATTTATCCATTAAACGCTCTGAGCGCTTCTTTATCTTGGATATTGCGAAAACAGAGCTCTAGTATCGCAAGCTCTTTGCTTTCCAGGTTACTGGTCAATGCTCATACCTCTTAAGGTAATAATTTTGGAGCCAAAGTTTACTGAATTTTTATTTATTTATGTATACTGTTTTGGTTCGTATTACTTACTCTAAACATATAGAAAGCTAAGAGCTTGCGCTAGATCTTTTTCACAGTATCGAAGCTGCTCATAGTATCTTTGGATGACGCTTATCATCGATAAGGTAAAATGTAATCTCATTGACTGACTTGCTTCCTGATAGAATATTTTATACATTATAAATGAAACACACAGTGTTCGAGTCTAGATTATTAGAAATCAATACAAGTTTGAAGAGCTCAACAAAGCGTTCAGATTATTAAAATCACACAGGAATTCCAAACTGCAAGGGAAGTGAGAAAACTTGGATTTCATGGTCGAGAGGCTACCCACAAGCCACGCATCACGCAGGTCAATGCCAAACGACGCCTCGCTTGGTGTAAGGCACGAAAGCATTGGACTATTGAACAGAGGAAAAACGTTGTGTGGAGTGACAAATCATGGTACACAATGTGACCATCCGTTGGCAGGGTCTGGGTATGTCGAACACACGGTGAACGTCATCATTCTCTATGAAGACGCTCTATGAAGACATTTGTCGTGTTGTAAATCAATGCGATAATCAGAAGAAAACAACACTACGAATAACGTCCGAGTCAGAGCGACTTGATAGCAAACATTGCAAACAACAACAAAAAAAAAAAAAAAAAAAAAAAAGATTAAAAAAATAACAAACGAAAACATGATAATACGAGGAAGATGAAAGAAAAAAACTACACAGCACAAAAAATACGAGCACTTAAAGCCATAAATAAAGTTTTCCAATCACTTTATGATAGATATTAAAGGCTTAAACCCTCTGAAGATAAGTGCTGAAATATGTTTGGGTTAAAATTACTGTTATGTTTCTTACATAAGGCGGAATTCTTCTCCTGAATATCAAAGCTGAAAAATACTCGAACAGGAGAATAAAAAAGGCTGGTATGTCCCTTTTCGATGGGACTGTGAAAGAAAAATGGGCAACCAGCTGTCGCGGAGGAATGCCTTGCTGCGGAACGCGCGGTTCCTGCCCATTGGAGAATAGTCCTCGTGTCGGGATGAGTGTCTGTGTTGTCCTTAGGTTAGTTTAAGTACACTACTGTCCTTTGAAATTGCTAAACCAAGAGGAAATACAGATGGTAAATGAGTATTCATTGGACAAATATATTATACTAGAATTGACATGTGATTACATTTTCACGCAATTTGGGTGCATAGATGCTGAGAAATCAGTACCCAGAACAACCACCTCTGGCTGTATAACGCCCTTGATATGCCTGGGCATTGAGTCAAACAGAGCTTGGATTGCGTGTACAGGTACAGATGCCCATGCAGCTTCAACACGATACCACTGTCCATCAACAGTAGTGACTGGCGTATTGTTACGAATCAGTTGCTCGGCCACCATTGACCAGACGTTTTCAATTGGTGAGAGATCTGGAGAATATACTGGCCAGGGCAGCAGTCGAACATTTTCTGAATCCAGAAAGGCACGTACAGGACCCGCAACACGCGTTCGTGCATTATCCTGCTGAAATGGAGGGTTTCGCAGGGATCGAATGAAGTGTATAGCCATAGGTCGTAACATATCTGAAATGTAACGGCCACTGCTCAAAGTGCCGACGATGCGAGGTGGCCGAGTTGGGTAACCAATGGCACCCCATACCATCATGTCGGTTGATACGCCAGTATGGCAATGACGAATACACGCTTCCAATGTGCGTTCACCGCGATATCGTCAAACTCGCATGCGACCATGATGATGCTGTAAAATGAACCTGGATTCATCCGAAAAATGACGTTTTGCCATTCGTGCACCCAGGTTTGTTGTTGCGTACACCATCGCAGGCGCTCCTGTCTCTGATGCAGCGTCAAGGGTAACCGCCGCCATGGTTTCCGAGCTGATAGACCATGCTGCTGCAAACGTCGTCAAACTGTACGTGAGAATGTTTGTTGTCTTGCAAACGTCCCCATATGTTGACACAGGGATCGAGACATGGCTACACGATCCGTTACAGCCATGCGGATAAGAGGCCTGTCATCGTGACTGCTAGTGATACGTGGCCGTTCGGATCCAGAACGGCGTTCCGTTCTGCTAACAGTCATTAGATCGCGACCAACGTGAGCAGCAATGTCAAGGGGCCATAGGCATGGATCCTCTTGGGCGACGTCTTCTGCAGTGATTCTTCTTCTCAGAGTTTTTCGGAATTCGGCGTGACTTGCCGGGCGGCCGTCTGGCTGGTCCTTAAATATGCTGGCTGAGTGGTACCGATCCTCAGTCGGCCGAGGCGGCATCTGGAGGGAAAGGTGCGAGATTAATTCCTAAACGTTCTGTTTATAAATGCCGGCTGCAGATAGGCTTCCCGGCCGACGCGTGTGTTGTGCTGTACTGCTTGCTGCCCAGGCGTTTCCAAAGCGAACAGTACATATCCTCCCTCCGGGTGGGGGGGGGGGGGGGGCTACTATTGGGGAGCGACGACATCGACGTCCATGTCGGTGACTGCCCCATGAAAAGGAGCAGACGTCGGAGGATAGGGTGCTGCGGTGCGTTCCAGGCGTTTGGAGCGGTGCCGAGGAAGAGGCTGCGAGAACGGTTCTTGAGGACCCAATCGCATCGGTACATCTGTGTCCTCGTAGGACCGCCAAGGTTGTGCGTCTGGCTGTGTGCTGGCGGTGGCTGGGATTGCACGTCTGAAAGGTGCAGCGGCGCTTGAGGCAGCGGCTGTGACGGCTGAGCTGCAACATTACGCCAGCGATTAGATGGAAGAAGGGATGGCTGCCACATAGGAAGACATTGAGAGCGGCTAACGCCAGAGGGGAAACGGGAGGAGCGACGGACACAGGGAAACGGTGACACAATTTGTTGCGGTGTCGATGACGGTGCGGTCGTCAATGCGGACGTCAAACAGTTGGTAACAGTGGTACCCAACCAGCCTTGGAACCGAATCCTCTGACCCAAACTGAGGAGCCAGGCAGAAAAGGGGATGTGCCGGGCGAAACCTGATGCTTGTTTACAGGCCGATGGACGTGAAGAAGATTCCTGGGCTGCCGACCATGCAAGACCTCTGCAGGGCTGCAAGCACAAATCGGCGTGGACCTGTAAGTACTGAGAAAAAGTGTTAGTGCTTCTTCAATGGTACAGTCTTGAACATATTTGGACATTTGAAACGTTTTGCCTCCCCGATTGTGGATGGAAGGGTGATGTAAGGATGTGTTGAAAGCCGTTGGAGGAAAGCGGCAAACTAATGGCTTCTGAATTGTGGTCCATTGTCAGTGACTACTGTGATCAGAAGGCCTCCCAGGGAAAAGATTTTTGTTAAGGCAGAAATGGTAACTTCAGAGGTGATGGAAGAACAACGGACAATAAAAGGAAAAAATGATTACGCATCTGTAACAATGAGTCATTCATGGCCCAGGGAAGGACCTGCGAAATCGAGATGGAGACAGTCCCATGGGCCTGACAGGGAAGACCTGGACAAGAAGGATTTGGGTGGTTGAGGAAGCTGTTGGGTGCAAGTAGCACAGCTTTGTACGATGGCCGTGACGTCTGCTTTAAGGCCCATCCAGAAGACATACCGACAAGCCAATGCCTTGGTCCACACGATGCCCTAGTGCCCATGGTGTAGAAGGTGGAGGACTGTGGTACACAGAGTCTTCAGAACGACCACTCGTGGTTGTGTGTCAGGGCTCACCATAATGATGACATCATGCACGACGGACAGCTGGTGGTGGGCAAAGAACCTCATGGGCGGTGATTTCTCTGGCCACCCTTGTCGCACACAGCCTCGGACTTCACGAAGAATCGGGTATTGAGTGGTGGTGATGGCAACTGTGGACAAGGTGACGGGGAACACCTGTAGGGCGTCCTTGATTTCTTGGTCCACCTGAAAAATTAAAATTTCAGATGAGACGAACGCCGGATCTGGCCCCTGTGGAAGGCGGAAGAGGACATCGGCGTTGGCGTAGATCGAAAATGTAAGGTGTGTTAGAACTGAGAAAGGAAAAGAGCACACGGCTGAATGAGTTGGGAAGTTTTTGATGGCAGGCAGGCAGATGGGGAAAACATGGACAAGAGGGGTTTGTGGTCAGTGATGAGGTGAGACGATTTGCTATGTAGATACGGAAGGAACTTAGTACATGCAAAAACCACAGCGAGTGCTTATTTTTCAATTTGTGAATATTTGAGGTGAGCACCTGATAGGGCTTTGGATACGAACACTATAGGGCATTCAGTGACATCCTGAAGCTTGTGGACATCGGTGGCCAAGATAAGTGGAAGTGAGGCAGAGTGTTGTTTGATTGTGTCAAATGCTGAAGCACAGGCAGGGGTCCAGTGATAAGGAACGTTTTTGCGGCACAAGTGGTACAAAGGTGCTGCTACTTGCGCTACTGATGAGAGAAATTTGCGGTGATAGGAAATTTTTCCTAAGAATGACTGGAGTTGATGTAAGTCCTTCAGAGAGGGTAGGCGAGCATTGGTTTCCACGTAGGAGAAGGATGGATTAATACCTTGGTGGGATACCACGTGTCCCAGGTAGGAAATTGAGGATTGAAAGAAAAAGCATTTCTTTTTGTTACATTTTAAGTCTGCCTGATGCAGGCAGAGAAACAGAACGCGAAGGTTGTGGAGGCATTCTGTGGATGTGGAGCCTGTGATGACGATGTCATCGAGATAGTTAATACATCCAGGAATGTCATGCAGGAGCTGTCTAGGAAACGTTAGAATATTGCAGGATTGCTGGCCAGCCCAAACATCAATCAGGTGAGTTAGAACAAAGCAGCTGGGGTGCTGATGACGGTATACTGCTGGGATTCAGCGGACAGAGGAATCTGCAAGTAGGCCTCAGCCAAATCAGTCTTAGAAAAGAATAGATCACCAGCCAATTTTCGAAAAAGGTCGTCAGGACGAGGTAGGGGAAAGTCCTCGACCAAAAGTTGAGGATTCAAGGTTGCTTTGAAATCGCCACAAAGACGAATGTGACGGCCAGGCTTCTGGACCAAGATCAGGTGTGTAGCCCAGGGACTAAATCGTAATGGCCGGAGGACTCCCTCTTTCTGTAGGCGCTCCAGTTCTTCTTGACATGCCCTGAAGTATTTAGGTTCAGGCGACGATCGGAGGAGTAAGGAAGCTTCAAAATCCTTCGTGCATCCTATGCCAGGTGTGAAGAGATCTTGAAATACATTACAAAGCACGTCCACCTCCAGAAATGGAACTAGTGGTGAAATCAAATTCACGTGGTCGACTTGCATCTGTATCGGTGTACCGTTGTTGGCCACGTCCATGTCCACTTGATGGATGTGGGGTTGCTGGGAGGGGTGGATGAGCGGCACACGGACGCCAAATGTCCTTATTGGCAGCAATGTTGACAGGTCGCCCATCGGTCGGGGAAGTCATCTCGTTCATGGCGAGTGTAACACCCAGGGCATGACGGTAGCTGAATAGGTTGCTTGCGGCGCCGAGAAGGTAGTTGATGTGGCGTCTGGCGGGATCCTCGTGGGTGCCGATCTGGTGTCGAATCCTTGGTTGGCTGTGCCGGGCGAGGTTTCCGGTGGTCGGGACGAATGTACTTGGCATGGACGGCGCCTTCATCTTCGTGGACGATGACTGCTGTGCCATGGATAGCTGCGACATCTGTCAAAGATTCCAGTCGTCTGTCTGCCGCCGTGGATACTTCGAACTTGAATGCCAATTCTATTATCTGCTCGAGAGAGGGATCGTCCATCTTCATTGCGTCATGTCTGAAGGCGCTGCCTGAATTATATGGTCCCGGACCATGTCGTCGACGTAAGGTTCTTTAGACGTCCGGGTGACGAAACTGCACTTCTTGCTTAGTCCTTGCAGTTCCGCCGCCCACTGGCGGTATGACTGGCCTGGCTTCTTGCGGCATTCATAGAATTCTTCTCGTGCCGCCAGAATATGGAACCGTTGACGGTAATAGGAACTGAGCGTGTCGCAGATACGGGAAAAGGACAGGGTGGCGGGGTCCTGGGGTTGTAAAAGTTTATCGCAATCGTATGAATGGTATTGATATCCCAAAGAAAAGAGCTGTTTCAGTTTTCCACAAATTTTCCTTTTTTCTGGCCAACTATTCCAAACTTTTACTTCACTCAAATCTTCCTCTCGCTTTGAATGTCAAATGTGCAAAATTTTATCGCAATCAGATGAATGATATTGACTTTTCATAGAAAAATCTCTTTTTATTTTTTCTAAATTTTCCATTTTGCCGGGAAACTTTTCCAAATTTTTATTTCATAAGTACGTTACTCTTTTTGTGAACGTTAAATATGCAGACTGTTATCGCAATCAGAGGAATGATATTGATATCCCATTGAAAAAAAGATCTTTCAGTTTCTCGTGAATCTTCATATTTTCCTGGTAACTTTCCCAAATTTTTAGTTCATAAGAACGTTCAACTTTCGTTGAGTGTCAAATACATTTAGAAATACATTGAAAAAGGCACTTGGTTCGAATATTGAGACTTTCCTTTTCAACTGTCCTTGTTCTTTTTTTTTTTTTTTTTTTTTTTTTTTTTTTTTAAACTGACCATAATGGACAAAAGAAAAAAAGAATTTCACCTCTCCTCCATGTGAATAGTCAGTTGTAGAGCTGAATTCAATCAAAAACACAATGAAAACCGCACTTTCAGTGTTTCTCAAACTTTTCACTATTCGGGTAGATATTCCAAAAACTTTATTTCATACAAACCTTGTACTTTCAAGCCGTACTCAAGTGATTCCATGTGGCAATTGCTTTTTATTCATTGAAAAAAAATCGCTTTCGGTTTTTCCTAAATTTTCCTACTTTCCGGGAGAATTTTCCAAATTTTTAATTGATGCGAACCTTCCTCTTGCTTTCAACATGAAATGTACAAAATTTTATCGCAATTGGACGAACGGTATTGATAGCCTACTTTACCGAGCGAGGTGGCGCAGTGGTAACACACTGGACTCGCATTCGGAAAGATGGTGGTTCAAATCCACCTCCCGCTATCCAGATTTAAGTTTTCCTTGATTTCCCTAAATCACTCCAGGCAAATGCTGGGATGGTTCCTTTCAAAGGGCATGGCCGATTTCCTTCCCCCATCCTTCTCCAAAAATCCGAGCGCGAGCTCCGTCTCTAATGACCGCGCAGTCGACGGGACGTTAAACCCTAAGCTTCCTTCCTTCCTTCCTTCCTTTTCCTTCCTTCCATACTGTATCGAACGCTGCGACGTATCGAACGCTGCGATAGCGCACTTTAAAAAAGCTGTTTCAGTTTTTCACGAATTTCCTCTTTTTCGGACAACCTTTCCATATTTTATCACCGTTTAAACCTTCCCTGAAATTACACGAATATTTCAAGACTCAAATTAGCCAAATAGGTTTAGCCGTTCTTGAGTTTTAGCGAGACTAAGGAACAGCAATTCATTTTTATATACAGGGTGTTTCACTAAGTGTGTTTGCCTCTGTAACTTATAAAATATATAGGTGACGGGAAATTGTAATGCGGTAAGTCAACACAAGAAATGTTACACTTTCTGCGGAGCTATGAACATAGTTTATTGTATCATTTTCCAAAGAGTTACACCACAAAGATATAATTTTTTAAATGGAACAATAGTTTTTTCTATCGTGTATTGGATTCGTTGAAACCAGCTGCGTCCAAATCAATTTAAACTACTTTCCTATCACTGTTAGTTTGGGAGCTACAGCCCTTCAAAGTTTAGGGGGCGGAGGCTACGACAGCGTAGCTGACTGGCTGGCGGTCATGAGACAGTGGGCCGTGCCCCAGGGGATAGCCTCTCGGCCAGTCAGATACGATATCGCAGCCTCCGCCCGCGGAACTTTAAAGGGTTGTAGCTCCCAAACTAACAGTGATAGGAATGTAGTTTAAATTGATTTGGACGCAGCTGGTTTCAACGAATCCAATACACGATAGAAAAAACTATTGTTCCATTTAAAAAATTATATCTTTGTGATGTAACTCTTTGGAAAATGATACAATAAACTATGTTCATAGCTCCGCAGAAAGTGTAACATTTCTTGTGTTGACCTACCGCATTAAAATTTCGCGTCACCTATTTTTTTTAAGTTACAGAGGCAAACACACTTAGTGAAACACCCTGTATATAGATTCGCTTTTATCGGTACGGAGCTATGTCTTGGACCACGGACTACTGCACGAAAGAAAATTCGTAAATGACGAAAATATCGTCTATGACAGCCTAGAGTGTACTGTTCTTACGGGAAATGCATGTGGGCTCACCTGCCGCAGACAGGAGACGGCCAGAGCCAGCGAACTTTCCGCCCCGGCTGGCACGACGTCCTCGGGGGATTAGTGGGCCCATCTCATGGGATTAGTCCTCGACCTTTCCTGGGTGGAAATTTCCAAAGGGCGGAGAATACTCGACACCTATCGAAACACTCCTATCACTGGTGGGGGGGGGGGGGTCCATCTTCTGCCAAGACTAGACATGGAGTTGCATTTTTCCGCGCACCCTTCGTTTCTCTCTCTCCTCCCACTCAAAGATACACTCTCCACCAGTTCTGTCCCTCGGTCGCTTCCTCATTAACCGATCTCCATCCCTTCCAAAATCGTATACACTTTAACATGAGATATTTCTTTCAGTAAAAGCTGACCATCTGAAACCACTCCCTAACTAATATACCACTATTTAAATTAAAAAAGAAATGTTAATTAGTATTACGTAAGAGTATTACGAAATAAAGAGACAAATCAGCTTTCGTGATCTTCACCGCTCATGCCACAAATATTTACGTAAATTACTGATAAACTGAACAATAAATCGACACATTAAATTAAATGAGAGGTAAATCATAGTGTTTACATTTTCAGAGTTACTATAACAGCTACAGGCAATAAGCTATCATCTAAACCAGAGTTTGTTGAAATTGCATGACACATTCAAAATATTCATAATTTTTGAGACTGAAATTGTTTTTAGAATCATTAGAAGTGCGTAATTATTCCGACATCGCAAGATGTATAAATGTTGACGATAAAAAATTTTATAGGTTTTTTTTTAGTTTTATTCATAATTCCTGGAGTGTGGAACTGTCAGATGTCCTGCAGACACACCCTTAAGAGACACTCGGGTAACTGTCATTGGTTTTGAATACAAAGCATCGGTCTTTCCCCGATTACCACCGATTTGGACAAAACCGCGACCGGCTGCTTGGTCTAACCCGATGCCTGGCTTGTCTAGTAGCTGACACATCCGCTTGCCACGTGCACTGCCAGACATGAATCTTTCCATACAATACCACATATATATATATATATATATATATATATATATATATATATATATATATATATATATATATATATAAAGGAATTGCTGTTCGTTAGTCTCGCTAAAACTCGAGAACGGCTGAACCGATTTGGCTAATTTTAGTCTTGAAATATCCGTGTAAGTCCAGGGAAGGGTTAAACGGTGATAAAATATGGAAAAGTTGTCCGGAAAAGAGGAAAATCCGGAAAAACTGAAACTGCTTTTTGCAGTGAGCTATCAATACAGTTCGTCCAATTGCGATAAAATATTGTACATTTCATGTTGAAAGCAAGAGGACGGTCTGTATCGAATAAAAATTTGGGAAAGTCGCCCGGAAAGAAGGAAAATTTAGGAAAAACCGAAAGCAATTTTTTCTATGAATAAAAATCAATTGACACATGGCTGTAATAGCATCAGTTGAGTACGGCTTGACAGGACAATGTTTGCATGAAATAAAGCTTTTGGAAAATCTACCGGAAAACTGGAAAATTTGAGAAAAACTGAATGTGCGTTTTTCAATGTGTTTTTGATTGAATTCAGCACTATAACTGCCTATTCGCACGACGGAAAGGTGTAATTGTTTATTTGTTCTGTTCATTATGGTCTTGGAAAACTTTTCAGTAAAAAAATTGGGACAGTTAAAAAGAAAAATCGCAAAATTCAAACCAAGTTCCTTTTTCAATGTGTTTCTAAATGTACTCAACACTATAGGTTGAGAACCGTTCATCCGAGTGCGATAAAATTTTGATCATTTGACGTTCATTCCTTTGATTGCGATAAAATTTTGCATATTTGACTTTCAAAGCAAGCGTAACGTCGTTATGAAATAAAAATTTGGAATAGTTTCCCGGGAATTTGGAAAATGTAGAAAAAATAAAAAGAGATTTTTCTATGAAATACCAATATCATTAATCTGATTGCAATCTGATTTGGCACATTCTACATTCAAAGTGAGAGGAAGGTTTGAGTGAAGTAAAAGTTTGGAATAGTTGGCCAGAAAATAGGAAAATTTGTGGAAAACTGAAAGAGCTCTTTTCTCTGGGATATCCGATTGCGATAAACTTTTGCACATTTGACGTTGAAAGCAAGAGTACATACATATTATCAATTGCGAAGCATTGGCAGGTCGACTAGTTAGTTATACTAATTGCGCGACTCCGCGGACATTTACTTTCGTAAAGTCACCGGCCTTGGGCCCCGAAATCCATTTCGATTGGTGAAACAGTCGCGAATATAGCTACGGATATTGCGATTTGCGTGCGGAGTGATGAATTTTCATCAGTTTTGCATGTAATTAAGGCAATAGACCTGGAAATCGGTCCCAACCGCCACGAAATGTTCCTGTAGATCGACAAACAGCACAGAGAAAGATCGCTGTCTGAGCGAGTAAAAAGGGCACGGATCCCTTCAAGAACAAAAAGAAAAGAAATTCAAGAGCAGGACGACAATCTGAAAGACCAGCATTATGGTACAGGTATCGCAGATTGAAGGTATAGCAAATGTATTTCATGATTTTCTACTACTCACAAATCCAAACGTGTTTATCTCGGGACGGAATTTTTCAAGTAACCGAAAATATATCTCAGCCAATTTTCAAGCGATTCACTTGAAATTGTTGATATATCTTGGACAAAACGTTGTCTATGGAAGTACATTGGATTTTTGTTTTCTACTGCATCGTTAGTATGTTATTAACAGCCGCGGCGGAGCGGCCAAAGCGCATTGAGGCGCTATGGTACGATGCGCGAGGCCGTTTCGCGTCGGGGTTTTGAATCCCCACCTCCCCCTCGGGCATGGGTGTTTGTGCTGTCTTTAGCATAATTTAGTTCATAAGTAGTTTGTAAGTTTGAAGACTTATGACCCCGCAGTTAAGTCCCTTAAGCTTCACAAGGGCATGGGTGTTTGTGCTGTCTTTAGCATAATTTAGTTCATAAGTAGTTTGTAAGTTTGAAGACTTATGACCCCGCAGTTAAGTCCCTTAAGCTTCACAAACATTTGAAGATTTTGTTATTAACATAATATGAAGTTTCCACATTCCACTTAAACAGCAATATATCGAAAAACTCCTACGTACTCATTTAGCTGTGATGATATGTAATCAAATGACATTCATTGGATTATTATAATTCGAAATTTACAGTAGCTGTTTGTTCGGCCGTGAACACTGGAAAAATACAGACGTCATCGCAAAAATGTTACATAGCCACCAATGTGGAATTAAAGGCTTCACAAAACTTGTTGTGTATTTGTAGTTTTTCTGACAATAAATCGCCAAAAAACCTATTTTTGTGGTCTCTAAAGTGGCATCTACAATTCATACAGAATACTTCAGCGACGCTAAAATATGCCTCGACTCATTTATATACAGGCTATAGCGAAAAAATAAAAATTGACATTTATCAAGGGAAGATATCAGAGCGTAAGATGTCAGAAACTTTTTTTTCCACACGGAATAGTAATCTCAAAATGGAATGGCAAATATACCGAAGCGACCGCCAGTCCGCTTGGTCAGAAATGACGCATCTTCCACGGGATAAGAAACGAGTATCTCGGGAATGTGATGAGGCAGCTTTAAATAAAATTTCAACATCTCCTCTAAATTTCATACGATGCCATATGCGAACCAGAGTCAACCATGCACAATGTCTATGCAAATCATACACATTGTCTATAACATCTTCAAAATATTCGAATTATTTAAACTTTTAGACAAGTTCAGGGCACTGAAATAAATCCAATGGCAAATTTGAAAATTCGTGCTGGAACGGAATTCGAACCCTGATTTCCCGTTTCGGGCCAGCGGTCGCCTTAAGCAATCAGGCTATCCATGCACGCTTCCCTTCCAACCCAAATTCCCAACTTGTAGCACACTGCGATTGTTAGTGGTCCTTGCCCATTACTTCCTCGTGCTTGCTGCCTCTACTGGATTCTCGCAAGGGATCGAAGGTATTAATGCGTCCGCATTGAAACTGACAGTTACTTTTGCGGGCAAATTTACAATAATTGATATGATTTCTGTTCTTTTGGACATGTCCCAAAAGGACAAACACCATATCAATAATCTTTAAAATATGTTGCAATACTGAAACTGGCAGTGCACACAAACTGTGGCGAACAACGAAAATAAAATCACTCGTTCACCAAGCGAAGATGTCTAACTATATGTTACACAAAAACCAAATTCAAATTTTTCCACATAGGAGATTTTTCAAAATCGGACGGAATGGATCACACCGTCTCTGAGCACAGCTGGCAAATTTCGTAGCCAAACACACGTTTTTGCGGTTGAATATTGATAAGCGATTAATATTTTGGAAACGAGAATATGGCGATTCTAGATAAAAGTCTAAACAATATGTTGTTACAATTTGAGTCAATTCTTATGTTTATTTATTTTCATATTTGTTGTCCGCGCTTCAAACACGACTGAAAACGGGTTTGTGATTTTGTGCGTAAATGCGGTAACTTTAAACCTCTGGATCCGTTAAGGATATTGAACAATTTTGGAATTTATTTAGAGAATATCATCTGAAGAACATATGGAAAATATTTCGGTGATTTGCATTGAATAGAAAATGTAGCAGTGGCTATCCCCACAACTCGTAGTCTTGTTATCTGCCCATCAGACGCCGATGAACAAAGAGTGTTTTATTAGAAATTTAAGCCCACCCTAGAACTTAAAAACCAACCGTTTTTCTCAGCTGGGCTTGGCTGCAATAAGTGTGTAACATTTAAACGTTTTATTCCATGATAAAGGATGTATTATACAGTATCCCTATGATTCTGATAGATAAACACTTGATCATTATCTCTGTGATCAGTAGAAACCGAGGGTACGTGGTGTTTTCGAACATATACTACTGGTCATTAAAAATTGCTACACCAAGAAGAAATGCAGATGATAACCGGGTATTCATTGGACAAATATATTATACTAGAATTTAGATGTGAATTCATTTTCACCCAATTTGGGTGCACAGATCCTGAGAAATCAGTACCCGGACCAACCACCTCTTGCGGTAATTACGGCCTTGATACGCCTGGGCATTGTAGGTACAGATGTCCCTGCAGCTTCAACACGATACCACAGTTCATCGAGTAGTGACTGGTGTATTGTGACGAGCCAGTTGTTCGGCCACCATTGACCAGACTTTTTCAGTTGGTGAGAGATTTGGAGAATGTGCTGGCCAGGGCAGCAGTCGAACATTTTCCGTGTCCAGAAAGGCCCGTACAGGACCTGCAACATGCGGTCGTGCATTATCCTGCTGAAATGTAGGCTAGGGTTTCGCAGGGATCGAATGGACGGTAGAGCCACGGGTCGTAACACATCTGAACTGTAACGGCCACTGTTCAAAGTGCCGTCGATGCGAACAAGAGGTGACCGATATATGTAACCAATGTAACCATTGGCACCCCATACCATCACACCGGGTAATACGCCGGTATGGCGATGACGAATACATGCTTCCAATGTGCGTTAACCGCGGTATCGCCAAACACGAATGCGACCATCATGATGCTGTAAACAGAACCTGGATTCATCCGAAAAAATGAAGTTTTGCCATTCCTGCACCCAGGTTCGTCGTTGCGTTCACCATCGCAGGCGCTCCTGACTGTGATGCAGTGTCAAGGGCAGCCGCAGCCATGGTCTCCGAGCTGATAGTCCGTGCTGCTGCAAACGGCGTCGAACTGTTCGTGCTGATGGTGGGTGTCTTGCAAACGTCCCCATCTGTTGACTCAGGGATCGAGACGTGACTGCACGATCCGTTACAGCCATGCGGATAAGATGCCTGTCATCTCGACTGCTAGTGATACGAGGCCGTTGGTATCCAGCACGGCGTTACGTATTGCCCTCCTGAACCCACTGATTTCATATTCTGCCAACAGTCATTGGATCGCGACCAACTCGAGCAGCAATGTCGCATAACGATAAACCGCAATCACGATAGGCTACAATCCGACCTTTATCAAAGTCGGAAACGTGATGGTACGTGTTTCTCCTCCTTACACGATGCATCATAACAACGTCTCACCAGGCAACGCCGGTCAACTGCTGTTTGTTTATGAGAAATCGGTTGAAAACTTTTCTCATGTCAGCACGTTGTAGGTGTCGCCACCGGCACCAACCTTGAGTGAATGCTCTAAAAGCTAATCATTCGCACATCACAGCATCTTTTCCCTGTCGGTTAAATTTTGCCTCCGTAGCACGTCACCTTCGATATGTAGCAATTTTAATGGCCAGGAGAGTATTAATAGCGTGCCTTTTACATAAAATACTTGTGTGTCTGCGAACTTAAATTCATTGCGATTCGATTACTTACCGAAAACAGCGTGAGATAGACGCCGAGAGCAAAGTTTGGAACGCTGGTTAAGAGCAATCAAAGAGAAAAGCAGGTGTAGTCTCTTACTTTCCCAGTATCTCAATTGTTCGGAATATAATTTCTGTCACGAAAAAATATTTAGACATTTAGAGGTATTTTCCCACTGAAAGAAGAATTGCTTTCGAGTGTATCGAACTGAGCGTTAATATGGGAGGAGACAAACTGTCGTTTACCATTAATAACGGAAAACTTTCATTTTTCCTCCACAAGCCGCTGAAATTTGAATAATTTAAGTCGTTGAATAATTTCGTTCTCTGCTTTTATAGAATGAATAACGAACGAAATAATTTTAATAATTTGTGGCGTGAATAACGCCACGTGAGGCCAGTTTCGTAACACGTTCTCTGCATCTGACGGCATGTCTGGACAGTCGGAGGACTGCGGTCTTCTACATTCTGTCGATATTTACAAGAAGGTTTCAATAAGGCGCCAGTCGCGACGTAGGCCAAGGAGACGTCCGACAACTTAGAATATTGGTATTGGCTCGAAAAGGGGCTCAATAATGGAACAAACAGAGACTCGCTTATAGCCTTTATCGACCCAGAAAAACCGTTGCATCTAAATTCTAAGGAGTAAGCTATAGTAAAAAACAAGCTAGACACAATAAGTACAAGAAACAAGAGGGAATATTAAGAATCAGACCAAGATCCAAGGGTGTAACGGTACAAAGAAAGAACTCAGGAGTGGCATTAAACTAAAGGTGAAAAATCAATTTATATTTGAATTCAGTTGGATTTAATTTACTCATTGTAGGAAACAACCTTATTTCAGTGTATGATAAACAACAATGCCAAATCGCAGTACTTTTCTATTTATATAGGCAAGACGACCGGTTTCGATACTCAAAGGCATCATCTTCTAGTCAGCTACACTTAACAATTATCTGGATATTGAAACGCTCCACCATACTAATTGCAAATCATGCTCGTGGACATAACCATATAAAGTATCCCCACAGAGAACCACCGTAGTTTATATTCCTGACTGAGCTCCTGGTTTTATGATTCTGTATCTACCAGCAGAATATGATTTTGTGTTTGCTAATCCACAGGTACAATTTTCAAATAGTTTATGGAACGCTTCAACAACCAGATAAATGTTGAGTGTAGCACAGACCAGACCAGATTTGAGAATTCAAACCGCGCGTCTTGCGTGAATAAATAGAAGAGTATTTTGATGTTGGTAGTTTCTTTACGATCTTGGATTGGTGTGCAGCAACGACCGTTGAAGATTGTGAAAGAAAACTAGCAACAAGTCACGAATCAATCATATGTATGGTAAGGTTTCATTTCGCACAAATGTTATTGTAACTGGAAAAATATTGAAAAAAGAAATAATTTTAACTATGGTACTTGTTCTTGGATGTTTAATGAATGTATAACACAAATATTAGACAGTTAAACATGCTCGTATAAACACAACAAAAGGTTAGAGAACTGAGAAAAATCGATCGGAAATGTACCACACTAGGTACAATGGTGATCACGTCCTGGTACAAATTTAATCACTGGCATCTTCCACTTAAAAAGCACGTTTCCCCTCGCACAACAACGCCTACTTAGTGGTACCAAACACTGCATAATACAGAATTTGCAAGGGCGTGGAAATTTCACGTACCTCTTAACAGGAAAAAATATCTCCGTAGCACAAAGTGGTGTATCCTTGGAAACACAGGAGGAGCTGTAGAAACGTGCTACAACGCCACACAAAAGCAAATGCTACCAACACTACGAGACTGACAAATGGCGCGAAATCTTATGTTTGTCGGAATTTATATCGATTTTGTACCACCTGATTGCAAACCTATTTCAGCTACATGATAGCAGTCAACAGTGGCGGAGCTACAATAACTGGTAAAAATTTTTTCGTCATCCTGTTAATTTACATGATCTGTGCTTGTTTATGCTACTTATTAGCTCGTATTATACAGTAAAGAACCAAAGAATCTGGTAGACCCGCCTAATATAATGTGAAGGGCCGGAACACGACGTATCAGGAGTTCAACTAATGCTCCAGAGCTGCAGAGCTCTTCTGAAATCCGGAAGAGTACGAAGGAGTAGATCTCTTCTGAACAGTCCGTCGCAAAACATCACAGATATGATCATATCTGGGGAGTTTGGTGGCCAGAGGAAGTGTTCAAACTCAGACGGATGTTCTTGGAGCCACTTGAAAGGTTGTTATCTCTCTCTAGGTTGTTAAAAAAATCCTATCAAATTCTTGATAGGTATGATGTATAAGATACTTACTATGGGAAGGTATACATTTCATATTCAAATGTACTGCGAATTTGAGACCAGTGTCAAGCTAGTCAGGCATGGAAGTTTATCTTTGGTTGCAAGCTTATTTTTCGATGGCAGTACTATCGATATTGGAGACGGTGATAGTATTGTTGCCGGGAAGTAGGGTTGTGATTATTGAGAGGGCAGACTTTGCTAGGCGCGCGGATGAGATTGCAGAAGCGTGGGGACCGAGGTTGTGTGCAGTTGTCGTTCCGGCGGGATAGCCGAGGAGATGAGATTTTGAGACTTGAATGCTGAGCCAACCTGTTTGTTTAAGATATGGAGACGAAAGGAATAGATGACGTTGGAGGAACAATCTTTTGAAGTTTTTATAAGGTAAAGTTTTTCATGAAATACTTGGCATGTTTCTATGGCACAACTTCGCATTGTTAGGTTGAACTGATGGTAACAGTAACGGTCGGGAAAGATCTTGCTGTTAACTTGGGGTCTCACGATTCATGCTAGGGACCCCTTTCTGTGTTAGGAAAAGTATTTATTGTAATAGTTTAGTTTTGAGAGTGCATTTTTTATGAAATAGGAATTTCATGGGTAGTGTTCTTGAAATGTGGTATTCTTGTAACATTGTTTGTGTGAATCGAGTTAAATTTATTTACAGTAAAGAAATGTTTATCTTTGTTTAAAAATAATTTTGTAGGCAGATTAAATATCTGAGTTATATTTTTCTCTGAAAGATTTTAAAATTCAAAACATGACATTGTTAGTAATTTTCATGAAGTTACATCAGTTAGAAAATAAACCAGATATTTCATTTTTTTATTATTAGTTCGAGTTTATTAAACAGATTACCAGTTTATCCCTCCTCACATATTTTATTAAAAGTTCCATAGATATTTTCTGTAGTTAGCTTTCCAATCGTTAGTACAGCAGGAAGCAGTTTGGTGTTGCGCAAATTTATGCAGTAAGTGAAAGTGAGAAAGAATCAATTTTTGTTGTCACGCTTACATTTCAGTATGATTTACAGATTTCAGGGTAGGACAATTCATACAGTGTTCAGTACAGGTTAACAAGTATTTACACTGAGTCCGATTGCATTGATAAATATTGCGTATGTTACATTCGGTTAAAGATTGTTAGTTCAGTCAGAAACAAGTTCGTAGGGCCAGAATTATTAACACATTGATTTTTAGTATAAGTAATTTTCAGACAGTTAACTTTGTTACGACATTTTAATACAGAAAAAATTAGCAGTTTGTGTTTCATTATAATAAACAATATGCAGTCAGATAGGTTTTGCAATACCTTGACATTCACAAAGAATACAGTTAAAAATACGCAGTCAGATTAACATAACGTTGTGCAAAGGCATTCAGATAGAACAAGTTCAAACACATTCAGTAACATTTCATTTAAATAGCGTCAGTCAGTTACATTTCTTAGATCATATGGTAAAACACATAACTACGTAAACTTAGTAAGAGAGAAGGACAAGCAAGAAACGTTCACACTTTGTACCAAATATGGACGTGTAGGGTGTGGCATTGTTCTGCTGAAGATGCCCAAATCCGTCAGAATGCACAATGAACATGAATGGAGGCAGATGATCAAATAGGATTCTTACGTATTGTCTCCTGTCAGAGTATATCTAGAAGTATCAGGGGTCATATCACACCAAATGCTCGCGCCCCATAGCATCACGGAACTCTCTCCTCCCCAATTTGTGGAAGGTTTGCACTTAAGTCACGTTAAACGATTTTCTTCAGTCTTCGTTGCTTCCGTTCTTGATCTTTTTCCTGCCGCAGCAGTCGCGATGTTTCACCCGGTGTACTCGTGAAATGGTCGTCCAGGAAAAATATCCTTCTCATCCTTACCTCGGAGATGCTGTGTCCCGTATATGGGTGCGCCTCGGTTGCACAGTGGTAGAGTGCCAGACTTCAAATCCAAAGGCCGCGGGTTCGATCCCCGCTAGGTCCTATGATTTTCATCTGTCACTTTCCACTTCTTTCACCTCTGGCAGTATTGCTCATGTGAAAAATACCGAGTACCACCGTGGTTTGGAACCCACGTTAAACTGTAGGTCCCCCCATAACTGGCTGGGTAAGTCAGTTCGAAGGTCGGAGGAAGGCAACGGCATACCACCTCCAAACAGGACCATGCCTAGTAAAGCACTGTGGTGTTCAAACCAATCTTCGGATCGTTGACTGCTTTACCCTTATATATATATAAGGCAGCATAGGACAAAATAGGTAGAAAGGCAAGACCTACAAACACTCCTTGCATATGACAGGATATACTAAATTTAATTGATGATCGGAAAAAATGTAAAAAATCAGTAAATGAAACATGCAAAGTGGAGTACAGACGACTAAGAAATGAGATTGACGGGAAGTGCAAAATGGCTAAGCAGGAGTTGCTAGAAGGCAAATGCAAAAAATTTTCAAATGTTTGTTAAGCTTAAGGGACTTAACTGCGGGGTCATCAATCCCTAAACTTACAAACTACTTATGAACTACCTTATACTAAAGACGACACAAACATCCATGCCCGAGGGAGGATTCGAACCCCCGACCGTAGCGGCCATGCAGACTGCGATGACGGGCCGGCGGCAAATGCAAGAAGAATGTTTAAATAGGGGAAAGGAGATACTGCCTACAGGAAAATTATGGAGACATTTGGAGACAAGAAAAGCAGCTGTAAGAATATAAAGAACTCAGATGGAAAACCATTTCTCAGCAAAGAAGGGAAATCTTTGAGGGGCTGTACAATAAAAGTGAACTTAGAAGGGAAGTAGATGAAGTAGGAGATACACAGAGAGAAGAATGTCAGAGCACTTAAAGACCTAAGTCGAAACGAGGCTCCTGGAGTGGACGACATTCCCTGAGAACTACAGAAGTCTCTGGAAGAGGCAAGAATGACAAAACTATTTCACCTGGTGAATAAGATGTATGGAACAGGCGAAATACCTTTTGACTTTAAGAAAAATGTAATAATCCCTATTACAAAGAGATTAGGTACAGACAGATGTGAAAATTACAGAACCATCAGTTCAATAAGTCACGGTTGTAAAATTTTTACACGGATTGTTTACAGAAGGATGGAAAAACTGGTAGAAGATGATCTCGGGAATATGAGTTTGGATTCAGGAGAAATGTAGGAACACGGGAGGCAATATTCACCTTACTTATCTTAGAAGATAGTTTAAGAAAAGGCAAACCTACATTTCTAGCTTTTGTAGATTTTGAAAAGCTTTTGACAGTGTTGATTGGAATACACTCTGACATCAGCAGGAGTAAAATATAGGGAACGGAGGGTTATTTACAACTTGTACAAAAACCAGACCGCAGTTATCAGAGTTGAAGGGCATGAAAGGGATGCAGAGGTTGGAAAGGGAGTAAGACTGGGTTGTAGCCTTTCTTCACTGTTATTCAATTTGTACAATGAGCAAGCTATAAAGGACAGCAAGGAGAAATTTGGAGAAGGTATTAAATTTCAGGGTAAAGAAATGAAAACTTTGCGTTTTGCCGATGAGATTGTGATTCTGTCAGAGACAGCAAAGGTGCATATAAGATAAACATTAACATGAGCAAAACAAGGGTAATGCAGTGCAGTCAAAGAAAATCAGACGATGCTGAATGAATTAGATTAGGTAACGAGATAATAAGTGTGGTAGATGAGTTTTGAAACTTGGGCAGTAAAATAACACACGATGGTCGCAGTACAGAGGATATGAAACGCAGAATGGCAATGGTAAGAAAAGCGTTTTTGAAAAAAGAAAAATTTGTTAGCAACGAATATTAATTTAAGCGTAAGAAAGTCCTTTCTGAAGGCATGTGTGTGGAGTGTTGCCTTGTATGGGAATGAAACATGGACGATAAACAATGCGGATAGGAAGAGGATAGAGGCTTTTGAAATGTAATACAGAAGAATGCTGAAGATTAGGTGGGTGGATCGCGTAACTAAAAAGGAGATACTGAAACAGAATTGGGGAGAAAAGAAATTTCTGGCATACCTTGACTGAAAGAAGGGATCAATTGATAGGGCACATTCTCAAATATCAAGGAATCGTGAATTCAGCACTGGAGAGAAGTGTGTGGGTTACAAATCGCAGAGGGTGACCAAGAAAGCATATTCAAATGGATGTAGGGTGCCGTTCTTATGAGAAGATGAAAAGGTGTGCTCACGATAGAGTAGGGTGGAGAGCTGCATCAAACCAGTCTCCGGACTGAACATCACAATAGTAAGTAGTTGACTGCCGAGTATGCTGAGATGTTTCATTCACATCCGACCACTATGGGTAATTATAGTTGAATACCAAGATATAGAGTCCCATAACATGACGGAATCACCCCACTGTAGGAAGCACCCATGTCGTATCATAAGCTTCTTTTCCGGTTTTCGGAAAGTATTGTAATCGATGATCCATCGAACCATACCAGACATCAGGTCTCCAGATTTTATGATAGTGACGCCACTTTCTTCGCACCTTTGCGTTGTCTTCGGTTTTTATTCATATTCCATGAAAGTTCCAGTCGCATTGTTATCAAAACAATATTAGTTGACTGAATGTTGAGTTTTTCAGTCGCTTTTATATGCCCACAATCGTTTTTAACGTTTGTCGTTGTCACTTACCTCTTTCGCCAACTCTTCCTCTAAGTCTTGTTCTGTGTACGCTTTCATTAACGAGGATACTGTCGCTAGTGAAAACAAATGCAATCTTTTTCGTTACAGATGACCCTCCTAACTAAATAAAATTTAATTTTCCAGTTTCGTAGAATGGAATACTAGGAAACTGTACGAAATGTGAAGTGAATGGTGTAGGTATTAAAGACGTAAGACGTTACCTCATACGTATTTAGCTATATTTTCATGCTTTTTTATTTTTTTTATGTTAAAAGTACCTTAAGTATGTGTCGTATGATATACACCGCTCTAAACAATAAGGGGATCAGGCGAGATATCATACACAATATGCATAAGGTAACTTTTTTTCAGATATTTGTTACAATTGTAGTTTGTGTGTAATACAGTACGGTATTTTGCTGTCTGAACTCTTTACTTGAGCTTTACATGGCGTCTACTTAGAGCGAGGCACCATGGGGCTACCATGTGGCCAATATGGTGTGTGATCACCTAGGACGGCCAGTACAGATGCATACATGCGTGGCATGGACAGTATGAGCTTATCAATCAGCTCTTGAGGAATATTTTTTCCCATTCTTTCAAGAGTGCAATAACGTGGTCTGCAAGCGTTGTGAGAGGTGCTGGACTGGCTGCAATGCGTCTGCCAATTACATCCCAGACTTATTCATTCGGAGTTCAGTCCACTGAACATGCTGGCCACTCCATTCGTTCGATTCCCTCAGCTTCAAGCATGTTGTCCACCAGTGTAGCTCTGTGGGACGAACGTTATCGTCCACCAGAAAGATCCCATCCCTAATGGCACCAGCTTGGGGCACAACAAAACGTCGAAGCATCTCGTCTCTATACCTCTGAGTAATCAGAGCGCCGTTCTGAAGGACATAGAGGCTGTACTCCGCCAATACTGACACCTACCTACACCATTCGTCCACCATTAGGTGTCTTCGTCATACTCATAAGTGATATTACAACCTAACTAGTTAAATATTTGACCTGTTTCATCATTCTGTGCTAACCACAATTTTTCCGTAGATAATATTTTCCTGTAAAAGCCATTAATTTTGCCTTTTTCAGAAATCATCAAATGGTATTCTTCACAAATCTTACGTAACAGATGTCTTCCCACTTGAAAGACATCTTCGCTTCCTGCCAGTAATTTCTATTGACCTTTATTCCCCATTACGTCTTTCTAAATAAATGTTAAAAAGTGTGAGTGAAATGCTGCACCCTAGTCCCTGCTCCAGCAGCAGTTGCAGCAGAACTTAAAAGGCACGAACTGCCCCACTGATAGGGCAGAAGGATCAGAATGAAAATATCGCGAGAGTTGGTCGTGGAAGAATACATAAATGCGTCTTATTTCTATCATAGTTTTCTTTCTTACTGTATTTTGTATATCTAATACTGTTCATATACTAACGTTCACCAGTGATGGATACTATGTCCATAGAAATTTCATTCCCATCTCCCAGAAGCTGATAAAACGTACCCCAGCGATCAATAAAGCTCCCGCAGGCCCAGAGTGATCCATCTTATCATGGCCGTCCCCTCCAGACTTCTCTTTCGAACTTGCGATTGCTGACGCCCCTGCATAATGCCATTAATCGTACGCTTGTCAGAAGGATTGATATCACAAATATCTCAGCACATAACTGCCATCAGTAATTTATAAGAAACAGAATGAAAATCCGCCGTTGCCCGGATATCTATCTATTTATTTATTTATTTATTTGTTTTTTTTTTCTTTGTTTCCTACCCTGAGTTAGTACTTCTCCTCTCCCTTCTCTCTCTGTCCATCTCATTTTTTCTAAAAACATGTTATATTTATCGGAGAACATATAATGTACAAAATTGTAAGTGTAGTATCCAAACAAAGAAAGATAGTAGTCGAAATACAAATGACATATAAAATTCGTACGATCTTATATTTATTGAATTATATGTTGTAAAATTGTATAATTTTTCAGGTATATATTCAATTGTATAAGTGCTGTATGTCTGTAAAATCTTTTGGGAATACAAAAAGTAATAAAGAAGTAATAGATTGAAACTTGGTGCGTGATGGGGAGATTTTCCATGAACGTGACAGTTTATGTGCTCATATCTCATGAACTACGTGTGGTACTGTGTTACAAATTAGGAGGTACATTCAACTATATGTGTGTATGCTGTCTGTATAATTTCCTGCGGGTACAATTTTTAATGTAGAAATTATAGATTGTAACGTCATACCCAATGCCGTACTTATAGTCCATGAACAGCGGAAAAGTAGTAAGCGAGTAACTTCTTTCCTTTCATAATTTTGCTATGGTTGTCAGCGAGAAATAGTTCAATAAAGGTTTGAAATTATGTTTAAAGTTTGTTACAAGTCGCTAACTAATCTCGTGTCTTGCCGCATTATGTGGCAGTTTCTTGCAACTCCTATTGTTTATGACGTTATATCTCCTGAACCATGTGTCGTATGTGCTCCTTACCGTTACAGAATTGGTACCTCGCTATAAGGAAGATGTATACCAAATTTCGTTGAAATCGGTCCAGTGGTTTAGGAGGAAATGTGCAATATTGTCGCGTAATGCAGCATTATTTCTTGAATCTCTTTGTTTATTACGTGAACTACATGTTGTACCTGATCCTATCACTTACGGTGACCGTCCTCATGGATTGAAGCTTACGTGTGCAAAATATTATAAAGATTGGAACAAAACTATAGACTTGTGTGCAATGCGTACACACAAATATACGGACACCCTACTTTGTCTATAAAGATTTTAAAAGTTACAAGCAAACCTACGGAAGTGTCACTCTCAGATTTTTCTGAAATTTGGATAGGTTGTAATATATGAAAAACAAAGAGACACGTATATTTTTAGCTGCAGTAAAATACATTTAAGTGGTGAAACAATCCCTGCAAAATAGGGGCTAAAATCGAAAAATTACGAAAACTTAAAGATTAGTAATGCGATTTTAATGATTTTTTTACGAAATTATCTTTTAATAAATAACTAAAATCAGCGAATTTCGGAAAAATTGGTGAGAGACACTTCCGTAGGTTTACTTTTTTGTATTACTCATACAAAGCTATTTTTGTATACAATCTAAAGCCGACCGCGCTTCGCTTACGATATCTGATATTAAATGAAAGAGAAAGTAAATAAAACAATTTTCGCAGACTCACTGAGAGAAGAAATCAATCAAATCATAACCTCATTGCTGTGGATATCTGGAAAGAAGGAAAAAGACTGTGTTTTTTTTTTTAAATCATCATTTGTTGTAGGCTCAGTGGATTCGCGAATTCGAAGTAATCAAACATCTCGACTGTTATAGGGCATTGAAATAAATTATATGAGTTTCGTACGGATTCGAACCCGGCTTCTTAACTTCTGACCAACGGTTGCCTTAACCAATTTGTTTTTGGCCTTTTCTCAGGTAGATTGCTCCCTTGTGGACGGGGTTCATCTTTATGATGATCTAGACGTTGTGGATCAGTTTGTTACACCAAACGCGATGATCGGCCTTTTAAGCAATCGAGACATGCTTGACTGTGCAAGAACCCCCCTCCTAGTGAGTAATCCTATCTTGAATATGGAGGTGTAGTTACGAGTCCGTAGAAGATGGTAATAATAATAATACAAGACTGTTCTGTGAATTATAGTTTTAAGGCTGTTACTGAGACCATGGTTCCTACGAGACTGGTCCGGATTAGGTCGTAACGCAGACTGACGACAGTGGCTTGCAGCCGAGACCTCCTATAAACTTTGTACATCTTGTAATTCATTTATTTATTTATATAAACACTATTAAAGAATATGAAATTATCAGCACCTACTTTTGTTGACCCGTAGTCTGTTACTAAGGTCTGCATGCCACCAAAACATTGTTAAATACAAAATATTAATAAATCAAATATATTAGATTCGCGCTATATTCTTCGCACCTCCACGGCGTATAAGCGCGGCTCCCATAACTTACCACAGACATTGCCGAGGTGGGGTGGCTTGCGTGCCTCAACGATGCAGATAGCCGTACCGTAGGTGCAACCATAGCGGAGGGGTATCTGTGGAGAGGCCAGACAAACGTGTTGTTCTTGAAGAGGGGCAGCAGCCTTTTCAGTAGTTACAGGGACAACAGTCTGGATGATTGACTGAGCTGGCCTTGTAACATCAGCTAACAGGGCTTTGCCTTGCAGTTACTGTGAACGGCTGAAAGCAAGGGGAAACTACAGTCGTTACTTCTCCCGAGGACATGCAGCTCTACTGTATGAACATATGATGATGGAATCCTCTCGGGTAAAATATTCCGGAGGTAAAATAGTCCCCATTCGGATCTCCGGGCGGGAGATCAAATAAATTACAATTTTATAAAAAATATATGGAAAACGACAGACGGTCGTCTCTCAATGAAAACGTGTTTGTGATGGGGGACTGGAACTAGGTAGTAGGAAAGGGAAGAAAAGGAAATGTAGGTGAATATGGACTGGGAAAAAGGTATGAAAGAGGAGATCGCTTGGTAGAATTTTGCGCAGAGCTCAATTTAATGAACACCAACATTTGGTTTAATTATCATGAAAAAAGGCTGTATACTTAGAAGAGACCAGGAGATACTGGAAGGTACCAGATGGACTTTATAATGGTAAGGAATAGATTTAGAAACCAGGTTCTATCCAGGGGCAGATATAGACTCTGACCATAACTTATTGGTTATGAACTGCAGATTAAAACTTGAGAGACTGCAGAAAGGTAGAAAGGTTAGGAGCTGGAACCTAGACAAATTGAAGGAACCAGAGGTGGTTGAGAGTTTCAGAGGGAGCATTAGGCAGGGATTGGCTGAAACGAGGGAATGTAATACAGCAGAAGAAGAATGGGTAGCTCTGAGAGATAGGGTAGTGAAGGCAGCAGAGGATCATGAAGCAGAGGATCATGCAAAAGGACAAGGCCTAATAGAAATCCTTGGATAACATACGATGTACTGCACTTAATTGATGACAGGAGAAAATATAACAATTCAGCAAGTAAAACAGGAAAAAGGGAGTACAAACGTCTGAAAATGAGATTGACAGGAAGTGTAGACTGGCTAAACAGGAGTGGCTAGAGGACAAATGCAGAATCGTAGAAGAATGCGTAACTACGGGATAGATAGATACCGCCTACACGAAAATAAAAGAGATATTTGGAGACAAGAAAAGCAGCTGTATGAATATCAAGAACTCAGACGGAATACCAGTAATAAACAAACAGGGAAAAGCTGAACTGTGTAAGGAATATATAGAGAGCCTATACCAAGGCAATAAACTTGAAGGCAGTATTCTAGAAATGGAAGGAGGAGGAAGATGAGATAGGAGATATGATACTGCGAGACGAATTTGACAGAGCGCTGAAGGGCTTGAGTCGAAACGAGGCCCCTGGAGTAGATGATATTTCGTCTGAACTGCTGATATCGTCAGGAGAGCCAGTCGTGAAAAAATTGTATCAACTGGTATGCAGATGTATGAGACAGGGGAAATACCCTCAGACTTCAAGAAAAATATCGTAATTACAATTCCAAAGAAAGGAAGAGCAGACAAGTGTGAAAATTACAGAAGTATCAGTTTAATAAGTCATGGTTGCAAAATACTAACACGAATTATTTACAGACGAATGGAAAAACTTGTGGAATCCGACCTCGGGGAAGATCAGTTTGGATTTAGGAGAAATGTAGGAACACGGTAGGCAATCCTCACATTACGACATATTATAGAAGATAGTTTAAGGAAAGGCAAACCCACATTTCTAGCTTTTGTAGATTTGGAAAACGCTTTTGACAATGTTGATTGGAATACACTTTTCCTAATTCTGAAGGTAGCAGGGGTAAAATATAGGGAGCGAAGAGTCATATTCAACCTATACAGAAATCAGACAGCGGTTATTAAGTCGAAGGACAAGAAAGCAACCGCAGAGGTTGAGCAGGCAATGAAGAAATGGAAGGAGAAATTTGGAGAGGGCATTAAAGTGCAGGGAGAAGAAATAAAAACATTGCGGTTTGCCGATGACATAGTAATTCTGTCAGATACCGCAAAGGATCTGGAAGAGCAATTTAATGGAATGGACAGTGTCTTAAAAGGAAGATATAAACTAAACATAAACAAGAGTAAAACTAAGGTAATGTCAGAAAATCATTTGATGCTGAAGGATTTAAGATTGCGTAATGAGACAATAAAAGTAGTAGATGAATTTTGTTATTTGGGTAGCAAGATAACTTCTGATGGCCGAAGTAAAGAAGATATAAAATGCAGAATGGCTATGGGAAGAAAAGCGTTTCAAAAGAAGCGAAACTCGTTAACATCCAATATTAATTTAAATGTTAGGAAGCCCTTTCTGAAAGCATTTGTCTGTAGTGTAGCATTGTATGGGAGTGAAACGTGGACGATAAGGAGTTCAGATAAAAATATGATAGAATGTTTTGAAATGTGGTGCTACAGACGAATAGATCACGTAACTAATGAGGAGGTGCTTAATCGAATTGGGAAGAAAAGGAGTTTCTGGCATATCCTGACTAAGAGAAGGGATAGATTGGTTGGACGCATTCTGAGACATCAAGGAATTGTCAGCTTAGCATTAGAAGGAAGTGTGTGGGGTAAAAATCTTAGAGGGAGACCGAGGGACGAACACAGTAAGCAAATTCAAAAGGATGTTGGTTGCCGAAGGTATTCTCAGATGAGGAGACTTGCACAGGACAGGGTAGCGTGGAGAGCTGCATCAAACCAGTCTGTGGACTGAAGACCACAACAACAACAAATTTACAATTGTTTATTTTATTTGGTGGTGTCTGTTCTTTCGGGCACAATTGATTAATTAAATTTATTTTCTGTTTTATTCAAAAGTAAAGATAAGGCGGTTTACCGACTTTGGACCATACGACATATAGTTGTCTCTGAGAAAAGCAATCGTTTTCTACGTTCTGTCAATCTTCTTCCTATCTCTTCTTCTCCACCTCCTCCTCTACCCTTTACCTCTTTCTCCATCATTCCATCCACTCCCCCCAGTCTGTTTATCTTCCCCATATCTTAGCACCTTCTTCCACCTCTCTTTGTGAACCTCATTCTCTCTCTCTCCATATCTATCTACTTCCTCTTTGCCTCGACGTTGGTGTTCAAAATGAAGAAACTAAAAATCAGCAACTTCAAATTTCAAGTTAGCGACGGCAAATGACCACGCCGTTACTGGTAAAGAAGCATAAGCGAATTAAAAATGCATTCTTTTTTTCCGCAGTTGCAGTTACATAGTGTGTATAGGTTAGGTTATCGACCATTGCAAATGTAAATTAGTCTACCTGAGACCAGACGCGTTTCATTCTATTTTAAAGCATTTTCAGTTGTCAACTGTAAACATTTGTTATTTTACATTTTTGTGTGGTTTTTACTAAATTTGATTATCAACTGTTCCCATGCTATGTGTTTATTTTATTCTGTATAAAACGAACTAATAAGATTACTCATTCACTTTTTTTATGTTGCCCTCTTCTTGTGCAGATGACAAGTTTGTAAAATACAAGAAGTAATAAATACGCTACTATTCCCAGTTATTTTATACGTAACCTATTTTAAGGTATGTACAAAAAGTGTGATACTCGTATTTCTAGGCCAAATTTCACAAAACTAAAACAGTTAGTTTTATCTGAATTCAGTGAATGAACCTGTAAAAACATGTTAGATGTATATCAAGAGGCAATTGTGCAGTGCACTATTATTTCAGAACAAAAATAAAGAAACGCCACTGATGGTAGAACAAAAGGTGCTGAAATATGTGTGGGAAAAGTAACTAAAATCGAAGTGTCTTTGCATATGGCGGAGCATCCTCGCCATTTAAAAAAAAGGTCTGAAGAAAATGCGTCCAGAAATGCATCGTTACAATGGTAGAGGTCATTTATTCAGTCACACTTTGCTAAAGTTACTGCGGTCTAATACACGCTACACCACGGAACCACAGTTTCAGAACGTATGGTTTTCTCTTAGAGGGCGTTTATCTCATAATATGTCATTGATGATGGGAAGGGTTATGTGGCTGATATATGGTGTGCTGAGGCCCACTTCGCCGTTAAAGTCTGAACGCATCCCATTGGTGTCTTCCCTCGCCGATTCTCAAGCCGAGTCGTTTCTGGTTATGGGACCATCTGAGATATGGACACACTGAAGCACTGTTTTCATGCAGCGTCGTCACACTGCGATTTTAGTGCTCGTGCATCAAAGGCATCATTCATAGGCAAGCAATGAGGCTTCTAAAAACATTTCAGCACAAAAAAATGTTCAATTGTTTGTAACTCTATCGGGCCAAACTACGTGGTCATAAGTCCGTAGCTTACAAACTACTTAAACATAGGTAAACTAACCTAAGGACAAACACACACACACACACACATGCCCCAGGGAGGACTTGAACCTCCACGGTGAGCAACCGCGCGCTCCGCAGCGAGACGCTTTAGACCGCGCGGCTACTACACCGCGGCCATTTCAGCACACACTGTAATTGTGACTGCAGGGTACATCTCAGATCGCAGTCATTTTAACAAAGTAAGATGAATAAATAGTCTCTAGTATGGAAACCATACATTTCCTGGCTTAATCCCTCTATATGTGGCTTGTATTTTTGCACATTTACATACCCTGCGTCAATTGGACCCGTAATGTCTAATATAAGATTTTAGAAGAAAACAAGTATTTTATGCATATTTTCATGCCTGACTACTTTATTTGAAGCTTTCTGAGTATAATATAAGAAAGCTGCGCCAATGTAAAATTTTTATTAAGTTAAAAAGTATAGTTTTCATCATGAATGAATTCATTATAGTAAATTACACTAGAAAACTCCAGTATTATTTTTGATGAAGTGTTCACAAATTGATGATCTTAGCACTGACAAAGAATAAATCATTACACAGAGAAACAGCAGAACATTTTTTACAATTGTTGTACACCAGACTGCTGTTCACCTGACACACATTTTGTGCCCTTACTGCACGCTATCTTTCTATCCTTCGGCAACGGACTGTGCTCTGGTAATATATAATGCACTCTTTTCGCCTCTAGGTTTGTGCATCTTGCAATTTCAGCCAGATTGGCTAGAGGAATAAATAAATCCCAAGCGTCTTCTTTGGGTGTAAGTGATTGTACGCCTCAGTGGTCCTAGTATAAATTTTACAAAATTGTGAGCATGTGTTTCATTTTGCACTGGGCGCTTTCACTCCACAGCGTATCATTTGGAGCAATATATACATGAGCACTTTCATTGCTTATTTGTCCTGAGATAATATTATCTAGATCTTGTACTTGTTCTCCTTCTCCTATTTCTTCTTCTTCTTCTTCTTCTTCTCAACCACCACCACTACTTGAGTCTTCATCCAAAGAGTTGTTTGAGTGCCTGAGAAACAACTGCATGGTTTTCATCCGAACTTATATCTGGACGGATATCGTCATCTTCAGCTACCTTTTGGGTAACAACTGATTCATAATTTGGGCTTGAAAAACGTATGTTATCCTCATTCTGGCTCCTTTTATAGATATAGATTATTAAATTTTCTCTGAAAAATAGTAAGATGAATAAATAATCTCAGCCTATCTTATTCTTTGAAGCGTAGGAATATAACTGCTGTTGATGTTATTGTTTAGTGTTACCTTTCTTACGAATGAGTATCGAATGTCAAACACTGCTGTGTAGTACACTCCTACACCATTTCTGTACTGTTTCACACACTCACAACAATCCACCGCGATATTTAGCTCCATACAGAACACAGATTGACCGTTGAACGGTACCAAGTTTTAACAATATATTTTCTGGGATTACAACAATGTGTATATGTGGCAGTAACATATTTTCTGATCTCTAGCAAAATGTTATTCATTACAACCCGATCTAATTTAATTACACTTATATCAGCTTTGATTCCATGGTGGCACTTGTGCTCAACGACTGTTTGTTTGATTTGTAGACAATTTTTCAGCAGTCAGTCGTAAATATTAATTTATTCACAGATCTAGATTTTGACCACTGTGTGGTGCTTGAAACAAACCGGTTGAAACATGTAAAACATTTCGACCTCCATTTTGGAGGTTACGTTCATCCTCGATCAATCCCTAGAGTTTGTACACAGTGGGAAAAAATACTCCGTATACTCTATGTCCGCCAACATGTTTACCTACTATAACTTCGTGTAAAAAGCAGGATTAAATCGTTTTTAGAGATTTTTAGTAACGACGTTAAACGACTTGATTTTGTGTAATAGATAAGACCAATATTACGGAAATGCTCCAAAAACTGAAATGGGATCCCTGAAGGGTAGAAGATGTTCTTTCCGCGAAACATTGGTCTGAAGGTTTAGAGAACTGGCATTTGCGACATCTCGCCCGAGGACTGCAAAGGCAACAAAGAGAAATCAAGGCTGCGATAGAAGCATATGGGCGCTCAGTTTTCTCTCGCTCCAAACGCTAGTGAAACTGGAAATGGAATGACTAGTAGTGGTAAAAACACCTTCCGCATTGCACCTTATGGTGACTGGCATAGCATGTAGATGTAGGATAGGTAGAGAATAGGAAGAAACGTTTCTCTCTTGTACACGTCCTCTAGCACTGATAGCTGATTCTCTGGACATGCTCCGCTGTTTCCGTTATTCATAAGAATCTCCGTTAGTACGAGGTCGGAAGCTCAATCTCTGGTAACACTCATTTGAATGTGTCTTGTTAACAGTAGCGACAGGAAAAATATCAGGATGTAAACGCACCGGGACAACCGGCAGATTTGGGAAAAACGCGGTAATATTTTCATCCCGGAGGAATCTGCGATTTATCCGGGAAATTTTTAGAATTCCTGGAATTTCTCGTTACCAGTTAATGTTTTTTGTAATTTTCGGAGGTAAGAACTTTAGCCGCTACTGCAGAATAATATTGCATCAATAAAAAAAAGAATAACGCGAAAATAATACGTTAGTTGGAAAAAAGGCGCGATTTACAACAACAAAACACTGTGCACGTAGCCTACAAGCGTCTGCTCAAAACATCCGTTTCGTGGGTAAAATTTACGAATAGAGGAGAGGCTATACTTTCAAAGCAAGTTGCCTTTTATGCAATATGAATTACGTTAATAGTGAGAATGTGCTATGAATTTCTTAACTCACGAACCTTTTGACTCCCATTCTAGACTTGTGTAGTTCACGAACGAACTAGTTCGGAAGAGCGCTCACACAGGCGAACTGTGCGAACTAGATCGCACATCCCTCGCCACTTAGTTCGTCCGCTTCTTTTGCGAAGACTGACGGGGAACAGCGAGAGGACGCGAGAGCGCGCAGAATCGCGTGATTTCCTTCTACCAGTTACCGTCATTTAGAGCTGAGATGCAGCTCAGCTGTAGTTTCAGAGTTCACTGCCACAAATTTTGTTTTCTAAGGTATTCAGCAGTGTACAACTAATGCGGGTAAACTACTATGAGCAGCACAGTGATCGCATTATCATTGTCAAGATAGATACGAAGCCAACACCGACAACGGTAGTACAGGTTTATATGCCAACTAGCTCTGCCGATGATGAGGAGATCGAAGAAATATATGAGGAGCTAAAGGAAATTATTCAGACAGTTAAAGGAGAGGAAAACTTAATTGTGATGGGAGACTGGAATTCGGTAGTAGGAAAAGGAAGAGAAGGAAAAATAGTAGGTGAATATGGACTGGGCAGGAGGAATGAAAGAGGAAGTCGCCTGGTAGAATTTTGCACGGAACATGATTTAATCGCAACAAACATGTGGTTTAAGAATCACAAAAGAAGGTTGTATACATGGAAGAGACCAGGAGACACCGGAAGGTATCAGATAGATTTTATAATGGTAAAACATAGATTCCGGAACCAGGTTATAAATTGCAAGACATACCCAGGGGCAGATATAGACTCTGACCATAACCTGTTAGTCATGAACTGTAGGCTGAAGCTGAAAAAACTGCAGAAAGGTAGGAAAATAAGGAGATGGGATTTAGATAAATTGAAGGAAAGTGAAGTTCTGGAGAATTTCAGAGGGAGATTTACGCAACAATTGACAGAAACAGGGGGAAATAAAACAGTAGAAGAGGAATGGGTAGCATTGAGAGATGAAATAGTGAAGGCAGCAGAGGACAAAATAGGTAGAAAGGCAAGACCTACAAAAAATCCCTGGATATCACAGGAAATGCTAAATTTAATTGATGAAAGGCGAAAATATAAAAATGCAGTAAATGAATCAGGCATAATGGAGTACAGACGACTAAAAAATGAGATTGACAGAAAGTGCAAAATGGCTAAGCAGGAGTGGCTAGAAGCCAAATGCAAAACTGTAGAAGACTGTATAAGAAGGGGAAAAGTAGATACCGCCTACAGGAAAATAAAAGAGACATTTGGGGACAAGAAGAGCAGATCTACGAATATTAAGAACTCAGATGGGAAACCAGTTCTCAGCAAAGAAGGGAAAGCTGAAAGGTGGAAAGAGTACATAGAGCAGCTCTACAAAGGAAATGAACTTAGAGACGATGTTGTGGGAAGGGAAGAGGAAGTAGATCAAGATGAAATAGGAGATACTATACTGAGAGATGAATTTGACAGAGCCCTGAAAGACCTAGGCCAGAACAAGGCCCCAGGAGTCGATGACATACCCTCAGAGCTACTAAAGTCTCTGGGAGAGGCAGCCATGACAAGACTATTTGAACTGGTGTGTAGGATGTATGAGACAGGCGAAATACCCTCAGACTTTAAGAAAAATGTAATAATCCCCATTCCAAAGAAATCGGGCGCAGACAGGTGTGAAAATTACAGAACCAACAGTTTGATAAGTCATGGTTGCAAAATTTTAACACGAATTATCTACAGGAGAATGGAAAAGCTGGTAGAAGCTGACATCGGGGAAGATCAGTTTGGATTCAGAAAGAACATAGGAACCCGGGAGGCAATACTCACTTTACGTCTTATCTTAGAAGATAGATTAAGGAAAGGCAAACCTACATTTTTAGCTTTTGTAGATTTGGAGAAAGCATTTGACAATGTTGACTAGAATACACTGTTTCAAATTCTGAAGTCAGCAGGGGTAAAATACAAGGAAAGGCGAGTTATTTACAACTTGTACAAAAGCCAGACCGCAGTTATTAGACTAGAAGGGCATGAAAGGGAAGCATCAGTTGGGAAGGGAGTGAGACAGGGTTGTAGCCTTTCTCCGATGTTATTCAATTTGTACATCGAGCAGGCGGTGAAGGAAAGCAAGGAAAAATTTGGTGAAGGAATTAAAGTTCAGGGGGAAGAAATAAAAACATTGCGTTTTGCTGATGACATTGTAATTCTGTCAGAGACAGCAAAGGACCTGGAAGAGCAGTTGAATGGAATGGACAGTGTGTTGAAGAGAGCGTATAAAATGAACATTAACAAGAGCAAAACAATGATAATGGAATGCAGTCTTAGAAAATCAGGCGATGCTGAAGGAATTAGATTAGGTAACGAAACAATGAAGGTGGTAGATGAGTTTTGTTACTTGGGTAGTAAAATAACATGCGATGGTCGCAGTACAGAGGATATAAAATGCAGAATGGCAATGGGAAGCAAAGCATTTTTGAAAAAGAGAAATTTGCTAACATCGAATATTAATTTAAGGGTAAGGAAGTCTTTTCTGAAGGCATTTGTGTGGAGTGTTGCCTTGTACGGGAGTGAAACATGGACGATAAGCAGTGCAGACAGGAAGAGAATAGAGGCTTTCGAAATGTGGTGCTACAGAAGAATGCTGAAGATTAGATAGGTAGATCGCATAACTAATGAAGAGGTACTGAACAGAATTGGTGAGAAAAGGAATTTTTGGCATACCCTGACTAAAAGAAGGGATCGCTTCGTAGGACACATTCTTAGACATCAGGGAATCGTAAATTTAGCATTGGAGGGAAGTGTGTGGGGTAAAAATCGCAGAGGGAGACCAAGAGACTCGTATAGTAAGCAGATTCAAGTGGATGTGGGTTGCCGTTCTTATGAGGAGATGAAAAGGGTAGGGTGGAGAGCTGCATCAAACCAGTCTCCGGACTGAAGACCATAACAACAACAACAACTAATATTTACTACGAGTAATCTGTATGCAAAGTATTTGAATACCATTGTATCTCCCATTCGTATAAATAACTGGTTTATTTGCTTAAGTATTTGATGTCTAATTGCCCAAAAATACGAGTAATAGCACACGCTTGAGCAACACTGATCATCATATAAAAAAGCTGTTATAACAAAAGAAAGAGCTTTTTCAGTAGCGGTAGCAAAAGCCAAAAAGAGCGGACGAACTAGAAAGAGCGGACGAACTAGAAAGAGCGGACGAACTAGAAAGAGCGGACGAACTAGAAAGAGCGGACGAACTAGAAAGAGCGGACGAACTAGAAAGAGCGGACGAACTAGAAAGAGCGGACGAACTAGAAAGAGCGGACGAACTAGAAAGAGTGGAAGAACTAAAAAGCGCGGACGAACTAAAAAGCGCGGACGAACTAAAAAGAGCGGACGAACTAGAAAGAGAAGACGAACGAACTAGAAAGAGCGAACGAACTAGAAAGAGAAGACGAACGAACTAGAAAGAGCGAACGAACTAAAAAGAGCGGACGAACGAACTAGAAAGAGCGAACGAACTAAAAAGAGCGGACGAACTAAAAAGAGCGACCTACTTCGCGGCCGAGCTGCGAACTAAAAGGAGGGCTACCGGTCGCGAAGTAAGACATGCGTGATTGGTCGCGAACTAAGTATGCGCTACCGGTCGCACACTATTATGCGAAAAGTATCTTCTTAGTTCGTTGAATTCTTTTCCGAAGACCGACTGGCGAGAGGGCGCGCAACAGAATTAAAAATCTCGAGTTTACCTTCTGCTGATGAGAGCCATTTCGAGGTGAGCGTCTGCCTGCTAGATTACATATTTCAGTGCTACAAAATTTCTGTTTTGAAGTATTCTGCACTCTGCAATATCTAATAAATTCCATAATGCCAAGGTATAGAGATAACTCTAAACTTAAACGCGAGAAATTATTTACGAACTGTTTCTTTTGGTTTGCGTGATATCGTTAGCGGCTCACCAAGCAAGCGCATGAAGCAGCTAGGTGGGGGAACTTCTCCGTCCACCTACATGCGCAGACCACGCCGCTCAGCCGTGACTGGGAAAAATGTTCAAATGTCTGTAAATCTATCGGACCAAACTGCCTGGTCATCAGTCCATAGCTTACAAACTACTTAAACCTAGGTAAACTAACCTACGGACAAACACAGACACCCATGTCCCAGGGAGGGCTCGAGCCTCCACGGCGAGTAACCGCGCGCTCCGTAGCGAGACGCTTCAGACCGCTCGCCTACTCCACCGCGGCCGTGCCTGGGAGCGGACGAACTAAAAGAACGAACTAGTTCGCGTCAGAGCCACGAACTAAAGTGAGCGCTCCCCAACGCGAACTATTATGCGCAAGTCTATCCAATTCAAAGGTTGATATGCGGACCATACACTTACAGAAATTTAGGGCTCTGAAGATCAGCCATTTATGCCATTATTAAAAATTTTACCGGCACTTTTATGTTTTGATATATCGTAAAGGGTATGAAAATGTTAAATAGACTAAGCTTCAAGGTTAGTTTATCGCATTTATAAGGTAGATTACAAGTTATGCGATAAAAAGTATTATTGTCCGTAATCAGAATTATGGGAAATGAAGACAATCAATCAGCAGTCCGTAAATAATTATGCGTTATTGCTCCTACTTTTGTTGTTGAATTAGGTTCATGCATAATAACTTAGTCGAAAATCGCCACACAATCGAAGAAAACAGCGAAATATATTTGACAAACTATTAAAGCTGTTGTGTTGGGTTATAGCTTAACAACATACACGAAGATCGTACCCTATTCGTAGAAAACTGCGAAGTAGCTTACAAAGTAAACGATAAACGACTTTCTGAAATTACAACAAATGTGTCGTCATGAAGAAACTGAAATATACCCGAATTTCATTTACGAAACAGAAGTGGAAGACAGCATTCTAATCAGCTGTTTCCACCTGACCCTTTCTTCCTTCCCATCACTTGTCGCCCCATTACCAACATCAACGCGTCACGAAAAATTCCCCGACACTGAGATGTACGCCAGTGTAAACACATTAATCTTTTGAAGAATTGTAAGATTTACTGCTCCAAGCCAAGCATAACAGAAAAAGCATAGCCGGGCGCGGTGGCCGAGGAGACTGAGGCGCTCCAGTCACGGTCTGCACGGCCGCTACGGTCGGGGGTTCGAATCCCCGCTCGGGCATGGATATTTGTGCCGTCCTTAGTATAAGGTAGTTGATAAGTAGTTTGTAAGTTTAGGGACTGATGACCCCGTAGTTAAGTCCCATAAGCTAAACAAACATTTGAACATTTGAAAAAGCATAATTCACCCGGAAAATTTTATTTCACCCCGAAGAGAGTGTATTTTCACGCGGGAAAAATTTTATTTTTTACCCGAGAAGTCCGGGAAAAATCCGGGAATTTTTTCTTCTTCTCCACGTAGACACCCTATATTAGCTGCTAACGACTGGGTGAACTGATGGAATGTGATACTTAAAAGATAACCGGTTGCACGATAAGCCCCACCGCAAGACACCCTGTATCTCATTGGGTTCAATGCCATCACATTCAGTCAGTCCTTATCAATCAATTCTCATCAATAGTTACACCAATTTGTTTCTGTAGGCATTCTTTTAAGAGTGGGCACCTAAATAAGCGCCCTGCACGATCTCTAACTCCAAGGACTTGGTTTGCCTTTGAATAATACAACCTTTGTCGTTACTTTGGCAGGTCATATTTCATTAGGTGTTAATAGTGTAAGTCGGTGGTTTGTGCTGATCATTCCTTAGACGTCAACTATGTCCATTATGTAATACGTCGACATCTACTCTGCAACTCTAATTGAAGTGTATGGTAGGGCGTTCATCGAACCGCTTTTACGATACTTCTCTACCGTTCCATTCTCTAACAACGCGCGGGGAAAAGGAACACCTAAATCTTTCCGTTTTCGATCTAATTTTTCTTATTTTATTACGATGATCATGTCTTCCTATGTAGGTGGGTGCTAACAACATATGTTCGCATTCGGAAGAGAAAGTTAGTAAGGAAATTTCACAAATAGATCTCTCCGCAATGAATAACGCCATTCTTTTATTTCCACCCCAACTCGTGCATTATTTCCGTAACACTCTCTCCTATATCACGAAAATACGAAAGGAGCTGCCCTTCTCTGAACCTTCTCTATATCCTCCATCAGTCCCACTTGGTGGGGATCCCACAATACGCAGCAGTACTCCAAAATAGGACGCAAAGTGTAGTGTAGGCAGTTTCTTTAGTAACACTGTTGCATATTTCCAATTTAAGTGGTTCGTGGTTGTTATCTCGTATTTAGTTGAATTTATGGTCTGTAGATTTGACTCATTATCGAATAAATTAAGTTTAACGGATTTCTTTCAGAGTTCGTATGGATACCTTCACACTTTCATTATTTAGGGTCAATTGCCAATTTTTGCACCTTGCAGATATCTAAATCATTTTGCAGTTGCTTTTGATCTTCTGTGGCCTTACTAACCGATAAAGGACAGCATCATCCACGAAATGTCTAAGAGAGCCGCTCACATTGTCTCCTAAATCGTTTATAAAGATAAGGAACAGTAGGGCCTGTCCTAGGGAACGCCTCATATCACTTCTCATTTTGCCTGCTAAGGCTGTGATATCACACATTGCGCCGTTCCCCTACCGGACATCCTCTCTGTGGTGCGGCGGAAGTCCCTTCGTTTGTGGGACGAGGCGTGGCAGGCAATGACGAACAATAAACTGGTTAAGCCCACTGTCCGACCGTGGCGAACATCCTGTCAATCACTGAGGCAGCATGAAGTGGCCTTGACACGTCTCCGAATTGGACATTGTCCTCTGACACATGGCTACTTACTCCGTCGAGAGGATCCTCCGATTTGCGATGCTTGTGGTGTGCAAATCACTGTACGCCACATTTTACTGGAATGTATTTCCTACCGTGCTGCTAGGGCAGCGGTGGCTCTTTGTGGTCCCCTGCCCTCAGTTTTAGCTGATGACGAGGCGAGTGTGACGAAAGTTTTAAATTTCTGTGAACTTTCTGGACTCTGGCCTAAGATTTTAGGCTGGAGGTTTTAGGATGTTAACGAATGGCTCATCCACCACTCCTCTGGTACTCTACAACTGTAAACTATTGGACGAACATCTTCTATTGTTACCTAGCAGTGGCGGCTCGTACAAAATTTGACCAGTGTGCTACAATATTACAAAAATAAACAGGAAACAAAATATACTAAAACAAAAAGTCAACCTTTCTATGATTGCCTTTAATTAAATATAAATACTGTATTGACAGTAAGACCTTCAGGGGAATCTATAACAGCGCTGCCAACTGCATGTATTAACTACAGGTAGTAAATATAACGTTTAAAAATATTAATTTTATTTACAGAAATTAAAAATTTAGACTCAGAGGTATTTGAATACGGCCACGGTGGAGTAGCCGAGCGTCTAAAGCGCCCCGCTGCAGAGCGCGCGGTTGCTCGCCTTGGAGTTTCGAGTCCTCCCTGGGGCATGGATGTGTGTGTTGTCCGTATATTAGTTTACCTAGGTTTAAGTACTTTGTAAGCTACGGACTGATGACCACGCAGTTAGGTCCGATAGATTTACAGACAGACAGATTTGAATACGAGCCTCACACAGGAATTGAGAGACAACGGGGAAGACGCCTGAGTCAGCGCTCTATTTGACTCTGTAAGCCGCAATATTCGTCATATACTATTCTTCCACAGCTGTCACACGCAGCGCGAAGAGAAATATTGATGTGGTGCTGCAGTCGGTCTCAGCACACATGAGTCGCCAGGTCTGACGTCACACTGCGCAAGCGCACTAGCGAACAGACGATTGCGCCGCTTCTCTGCGCATGTACCAGTGCGGCTGAATCCCACTTCAGCACACAGAGCTGGTTTCCAGCTATCGCGGCGAGAGCGCTCCAAAATGCGTTTTCATTCTTATTATTAGCCTTCTAATACGCAATGGAAGGGAATTGGCATAATTTTACTGTGATATCTGGCTCGTATTCCAAGAGAAAGGATGTAATTTTACAGCGATTTCCCGCTTGCATTCGAAGAGAAATGGCATAATTTTAGTAATATATTTACAGTGTGATGCAGCACATTAGCACATTATCACCAGCCGCCACTGTTACCTAGCCATCTTTGTTTGGGTCTTTGCTTCGTTCTCCTTATCGTGTGTCTAGTTTGGTTACTTCGCTTTCTGTTCCCTATTTACGTTCATTTCATTTTACTCAGGTCACACGTATCGCCTAATTATCTTGTACGGGCGCTAAAGACCTAGTTGTCGGGCGCCCATAACATCGTATCCAATCCAATGCACTTCTGGTTTACTCGATGACTTAACGTCAATTACAGTGTACTGTGTCCTCTCTGACAGGAAATCGTGAGTTCAGTCGCACAACTGTGGCTATATCGCCTAAGCACGCAATTTGGGTAGAAGTCGCTTGTGAGGTACGGTGAAGAAAGCCTTCCGGATGATGAGATATATATGGAATCGATTTGATATCCCTTGTCGATCGCACTCATCGCTTCATGTGAGTAAACAATAAGCTGTGTTTTCAAGGACTATGCTTTCTGAATCCGTGTTGACTATGGTTCAATAAGTCGTTAGAGGTAGTTCACAATATTTGAGGAAAATATATACCGTATTTTATCGCGTAATTCCCCCCCTTTTTTCTCGTAAAATGTTCTTGAAAACACTAGGGAGGGAATTATGTGAGTAGTTATTCAGAAAGGAAGAAAAACCATGAATTAGGCAGGTAAAAGATACCGGTATACGGCAATTTGTGAAAAAATGGTACCTACAGTGCGTTTAAAATTAGTTGAGACTTTAGACATGTCGGTGCGTAGCGAGTGGAGGGTTCTCATAGTTTCCAGCATATGCTGAGGGCGCCGGCAACATCTAACGCCACGCTGGCGCCTGGAAACATTCTTTGTCGGAAGGACACAACAATGCAGGATAGAGAACGCAAAGGGCCACCGCGCGACACCACGTGCTACTGTTTACACACGCTTTGGCAACAGCGGTGCCTCACAAGCGGGAGTGGAAGAAGCAGGCTCACTATTGCTTTTACCTGGGCAACGGCGTCTCCTTCACCCCGACAAGCCAAACGTCAGAAGTCGCAACTAATGTTAAACTTACTGTATTTATTTTCTTAACACGATTTATTTTCAATTACCATAACACAAAAGAACTGGATTACCGGTAATGCCACGACTTCATTATGCCTACAATCAAGAGCAGCAATGCATTGTTTCATTGTTTACCGTATTTTCTCTCTCTATTCTGCGACCTCACTTTCGTCACTATCATCACAATTTTCCACAACATGTCGTCCTCGGATCCATCAATGGCACAAGAAATTCCAGTTTTTTTTTAAACTCTTCTTCACAATATCAACACCAATTTTCTCCCATGCACGGATTATCTACTCGCACATCGTCGGTATTGATGGCTTCCTTATCTTGCCTCCTGGAGTCAGCTGATGAGATCCCACCGCCATCCATTGTCAATACAAGTGTCGTAGGTGTTCTTTGAAAGGTTTGTTCACGCTGACGTCTAAAGGTGAAAAGTGGACGTTAAACCTCCAGGAATGATAACAGTTTGGGACTTCATCCATTTCATTTTCTCCTTTACGGCTTCCACAAGGTGACCCCGGAAACTTTCTAGGACAAGAAGGGACTTCTTTTGTAATAATGCCCCTGGTTGTCTTCCCCAGACTTTCTCCAGCCAATCCACCATCAATTCTGCTGTCATCCAGCCCTTTTCTTGAACTCGTAAGTGAATTCCATGAGGGAAAGTCTCCTTTGGTAATATCTTCCTCTTAAAGATGACATATGGTGGAACTTTATTGCCGTCTGCTGTAATGCACAACATCACTGTGCATCTTAGTTTCTCTGCTCCAGTCGTTTTCATAAGGACACTTTTTGAGCCAGTTGCAGCAATGGTTGTGTTCCGTGGCATATCAAAAAAACACTGGCGTTTGGTCAGTGTTACCAATCTGGGAGAGCAAATAGTCATATTGCTGTCGCACTTGTATTACATAACGATGGAATTCGATTACCTTATCTGTGTACTCTCGAGGTAATCGCTGTCACAAAGATGTTCTCCTTCGTATATTGAGATTCTGCCGTCTCATAAAACGAATCACCCAACCAATGCTTCCTTTAAAGTCCTTTCTGTCAATGTTTAGCTTGGCAGCTATCTCGCGAGCTTTGTTCTGAATCATTTCATAAGAGACAGCACAACCATCATTCCGAAGTTCATTGACATAAGCAATTACACGATTATCAATTTCGGGATATTTCCCTGTTTTAGGCCCACGGAGACATCTGGAGCTTGTCTTTGCAGCCACGAGTTTATCTTTTTCTCTCCGCCAATACCGTATTGAATTAGGATCGACGGAGAAATGCCTTCCCGCAGCTTTTACTCCGTGTCTATCGGCGTAAGATAACACATTTAGTTTAAATTTTGCCGTGTAGTTTGAATATTTCGCCATTATGACGACTTGTAGCAAACTGACCTAGAAATATGTCTGCGGCTTAACGTTTCAAATTTACGGTATGTTGTGACAATGGAAATATTCGTTCGTGGCAGTACCGGTGCGTCCATTGTCGTCCATTGTCAAGTTATTTGAAGGCCGCTCCTGTTAGAACGAACCAGGAGACGGAATTATGCGCGATATTAATAAAATATTTTTTTAATTATGAAAAATCGTAGGGGAGGTGAATATGCGAGGGGGGAGCTTATGAGATAGAATACGGTATTCTAAAATCCTGCTGCAGACCGATGTCATTGATATTGCCCTGTATTTCTGCGGATCACTCTTATTGCCTTTCTTCAATATTGGAGTGATCTGTGCAACTATCCAACCTTTGAGTACGGATCTTTCGCTGAGCGAGCGGTTGAACAGTAGTCTTGTGTAGTTCGCAAACGAACTAGTTCCGAAGAGCGCTCCCACAGGCGAACTACGCGAACTAGTTCGCAGATTACTCGCCTCTTAGTTCGTCCGCTCCTTTTCCAAAGACTGACGAGGAACAGCGAGAGGACGCGAGAGCGCGCAGCATCGCGTGATTTGTATGTAATGTTCCTTCAGTGACGTGTTAAATAAATAAATAAATCAATTTTAAAAATAAAATACTACGAGTACTCTGTATGCACAGTAGTTGAATATCATTGTATCACCCATTCGTGTAAATAACCGGCTTATTTGCTTAAGTATTTGATGTCTAAAATACGGGTAATAGCACACGCTTGGGCGACACTGATCATTATATAAAAATGCTGTCATAACAAAAGAAAAAGCTCTTTTAGTAGCGGTAGCAAAAGCCAAAAAGAGCGGACGAACTAAAAAGAGCGACCTACTTCACGGCCGTGCTGCGAACTAAAAAGCGAGCTACCGGTCGCGAACTAAGATATGCGCGCTCGGTCGCGAACTAAAATATGTGCAATCGGCCGCGAACTAAAACATGCGTTACCGGTTGCGAGCTATTATGCCAAATGTATCTCGTTTCTTCGTCCTGAAAGAAAGTAACAAAGCGGATACTACAATCTTGGGAGCTGATCTAGGCATGACAGAGCTACAAAGAACACGGTGTACTTCCTTTCCGGTGTTATGACTGGGACTGACTGACCGTCATACAAACTCCGTCACAATGGCACTGCCCTTTCGTGGTTGTTTACAAATTTGTGCGCGTTGAGTAACATCTCTGGACAATCTTCATGCAATATACGCAGCGTTAGTGTTCAGGAGACCTTGGAACCAATATCGATATTAAATTTTTTATGCGTTTGTAAATGCTAACGTAGTTTTTGACCACGTCTTAACAGTGTGCTTGAAAAGTGGTGTGGAGGCACATGTTCAAGGGCGGCTTGATAAGTCTGGTAAAAATAGATTAAAAAATCGCACTGATGTGTTTTACGGCCCACTTTATATTTGTAGTTTTATAAGTTTTTGCAAACATTTTGGACCAAAATAATAATCTAAATAATAAAAAATTAATTAATAAGAGTGTATGAAACCCTTTTAGGAAAAAAAAGGTAGTGGCGGGTTCCGAACCACCGTACTTTAGCGTCATGGTCGAACGCCTTGCCCACTACGCTTCGGCTATCAATCAAAAGATCAGTCCTTTAATCTCATGCTAGATGACCGTTGTTAACTGATGCTACTATGGCATTTATAGGCACTAGATTATCATTTATCGCACGAAGAACGATGTGTTTTTGTTAATTCTTCAGTGCGCCATTGCTTTGAAATGACAACGTGTAAGTTAAGAAAATCATCAAATACGCAACGCAAGATTGCGTATGCCGAGAGAGTTCTGGGCGAGGAATGTCACGTGACATCTGCGAACGGCTAGTTTTCGTTAATTCAGTGGTGTCAAATCTCCGTTATTTTTGCAAATATGTCTCAAACGATACGATATATGAAAAAAAAAAAAAAATAAATAAGGGAGCTAAGTTGTAGAGAATTTTCTCCTCTACCAATTAGGTTATTTAATTTTAGTGTCAGATGAACGGTTCGTTTGCAATTGGATTCTTTTCCGAAGACCGACTGGCAATAGCGAGAGGGCGCGTAACAGAATTAAAAAATCACGTGTTTGCCCTCTGCTGATGAGAGCCATTTTGAGGTTAGCGTCTGCCAGCTAAAGTTACATAGTTCAGTGCTATAACACTTCTGTTTTAAAGTATTCTGCACTCTGCAGTATCTGACTAATAAATTCCATAATGCCAAGATATACAGATAACTCTAAACTTAAACGCGAGAAATTATCAACAAACTGTTTCTTTTGGTTTGCGTGATATCGTTACATGAAGCAGCTAGGTGGGGAAACTTCTCCCTCCACCTGCATGCGTAGACCACGCCGCTCAGCCGTCACTGGGAGCGGACGAACTAAAAGAACCAACTAGTTTGCGGCAGAGCCTCAAACTAAAGTGAGCGCTCCCGATCGCGAACTATTATGCGCAAGTCTATAGGGGCTATCTGCATCATACTCTTCTTCTAAATTACGCGTGCTGGCACCTATTTTTGATTCGAATTCTGGAGTATTTGCTTCGTCCTCTTTGGTGAAGGCATTTCGGAAAGCTGTGTATAGCAATTCTCCTTTACCACAACCGTCATCAGTACCATCACCGTTGCTATCGCGTAGTGAAGGTATGGGTGAGTAATTAGGAATTAATATTCCTGTCACAATTGTTAACAAGCCACATTCAAACGTGTCTTACAACAGACTGAACTTGCAAACTCGCACTAGAGAAATTAGTCGTCAGTCATTTAAGTTCAGACGTTAATGTCACTTTCCAGTAGGAGATTACAGTGTGGTGACTCAGCGTGATTCGCGCTGGCGTGGCTATAAGACGGCAGCATAAAAGAGTTAGTCACAACGGAAACTCATTCCTCGACACAAGTTTATCTACGTTTCTTGACTCAGCTCTTGAGCTAGTTCGTGTGCTTGGATTTCCCTATTCATTGCCTGTACATCAGGAGGACAGTGGATGGGATTTCAGAATTCAAATTCTGGAGCTCAGGCTACAGAGAATATTGTGGACTAAGTGTATCTGATCAGAAATGAAGTAAAAATTACTCTAATGAATCGAGGCACTGCCTTCTATTGTGGCGGATGTAGCTCTGTTAGATTAGCACGCTAAAAATCAGAATTATGATCAGGTGGTAGTGAATATTGTCGTTCGGTAAGTTATACAATGGATTGGATGTTAATATTCACTAATAAGGAATACACATACTCGTTTAAGCCAGGCAAAATCGTCGAACTATTGGTTTGGTAACAAAAAATTACTGTACAGTGGAAGGGGTTCAAATAGAACGGCCTTGTCTCTATACTATCTTTGATATGTTCTACGTACCCAAATTTTCCTGTGCGAGCACGATGGTTCGACGGATGTAAGTGATTTAAAGTGGACCTCTTGGGATACATTAAAGCAAATCGTTCTTATATTCATTCAGTGTGTTGATAAAGCCGCAACCAATCAAACATACAGAACGTTGCGTTCACATCACGCACTGCATTGGCACTGTCGACCATATAAGGAGATGGTGACGATGTTTTGGCTGTCTGTGATGTAATGTAAATGGAGGCTGGAAACTGGAGCATCCATTGAACTGACCGTCTCGAAATAAAATGGCCACCTATTTTAACATAGCCGGGAGTTTCTGTGAGCTGGGTGAGTTACATCTTGTAGTTTGGGATCTTCGATGTTGAGTAGTTGTGTTGTGTGACGCAGTTTGTGGAGGAGAAAGTTAGTTGTAGAATAGTTTGGACTAGTGGTAGATAACTTCTTTTGTTCCAAAGAATGCTATTCGAGGGTTAGTCTCTGAATCCTACTGTTACATGATACGTCATCGTGGTTTAAAAAAATTCGTAGTTAGTGTGGAAGGTTTAACGTTCCGTCGACAGCTTTGTCATTAGAGACGGAGCTAACGCTCGGAGTTTTGGGTAAGGATAGGGAAGGAATCGGCCGTGTCCTTTGAAAGGAACCAATCCCGTATCTGCCTGGAGTGATTTAGGGAAATCACGGAAAACCTAAATCTGGACGGCCGGAGGTGGATTTGAACGACCGCCCTCCCCAACGCTAGCTAGTCCAGTGTGTTACCACTGCGCCACCTCGCTTGGTAATTAGTATGGGGGGCTTCTTCATGTCACGAAATATGTGATATCAAGTGGAACACGGTAAGTCTAACATCATATGCCGAAATTAACCAGTCCTTAATCGACCGTAACCTATTGTTGCCACACACATCACATCCAACGGTTCTCACCTCCTCTGTCTTACACCTCTCACAATTCTCGTCTCGCACGCCATTGTCTGCGATAGTGTAGGTTTTTGTATCAGGTTTCAGCAAGAAAAGATTTCCTTATTAGTTACAATTCAATGCGAAGCATGGTGCAAAACTCTCTGTCATTTTCATATATGGGATGAATAAGGTTAGCGTAATCAGGTGTTATGGGTTACAATTCATCCCTATTTCCATATCTTTGATTAGAATAGCACAGTGGATGACACCCTTACTAAGGAAGACTTATTGGATATAGGAGAGCCTGAAGTTACTAATCTTGAAATTTGCATAAGTACATCAATAGAATATACAATGTTATGGCAAAATTTCGAAAGAGTTGACTGACTACTGTTTGACTTTAATCGTCGTCGCGTACTGTCCACTAGATCATCAAGGCACTGTTGGTCCAGACTATCCCACTCCTCAACGGCAGTTCAGCGTAGATCTCTCAGATAGGTTGGTGTGTCGTCTCGTGCAAGGTCCTTGTCAGTGGATCCCAGCAATGTTTCGATAGATTTCATGTCTGGGTGGTCTAATCTTGCGATGTTATCATGAAGGAACGCATTCACAAGATGTGCATCATGAGAGCGAGGACTGCCGTCTATCAAGATAAATCCCTCACCGAAATGCTGACGATTTGGTTGCACTGTACGTCGGAGGATGTCATCCTTGAACCGTGTAGCCATTTGACTGCCTTCTTTGACCACTAGTGGCGTACAGTGACTCCACATACTGCCATCCCGAAACATCAGCGGCCCACCACGTTACTGCACTCGCTGGACGCTGTGTGTAAGACTTTCAGGATGACTAGGCCGTCTCCAAAAACTTCTCCGACGATTGTGTAATTAAAGAAAGGTGTCTCATATGTGAATATCTCTTGATGCCAATTCTGTCGAGTCTGATCAATTCAGCTTTCTCTTGGGATCTGGACCGCGCTGCCTGCTGTGTCAAAAGAGGATCTCGCCGTGCACGTCGGGATGATTTTTTTTGTTTTTTGTTTTTTTTGTGGTTTTAGGGCGCACAACTACTAAGGTCATTAGCGCCCGAATCAAACCGGGGATATAACCAAGAATAATAAGACTATATAAAAACAGCTAAAAAACATAGAATAAAAAACAACAAAGCGAAGAGCTAAATGTCCCTCGACAAATTGGTCAAATTGATAAAATCCGTGCGGGGTCACCACTGAGCAAGTGGCGGTGGCTGAACCGGCAATGTCCGATCCGCAACCGGGCGAAGATGATCTCATCGCGAGCGGCGTGATGAGGTCATCCAAGCCACCGGGAGCGGTTTAATGGTCCGGAGCTTATTATTAGTAAGCGAAGACCACACATTATGCCATGACGATATAAGGCGCCGCGAAAGAGCTCCTTGAATATCGTGCGATGGGACACAGTACGTAGCTGTCCGACGTAAGAAAGTTGCAGCCTTAGCAGCGGCATCAGTAGCCTCATTACCAGGCACGCCTGCGTGGCCAGGTACCCACAGGAGGTGAACGCGAGGGCCGTCAGAAGCTAATAACTGAAGGGAGCGGTTGATTCGGTGCACAATAGGATGGGCTGAAAAGGGGTCGCTCAGACTCTGGATGGCGCTGAGGGAGTCAGAGCAGATAACATAAGAACGAGAACGGTGTCGAAGGATGAAGAGTACAGCCTGATAGAGGGCAAAAAGATCCGCTGTGAAATTTCGAGCAGTGGGCATTAAGCCTGTACTGGTAACAGTCATCCCCCACGACAAACGCACATCCGACACCGTCATTGGTCTTTGAGCCATCCGTATATATGAAAACTGAGTTTTCGAGCCGTGCACAAAGTTCAAGGAACCGCGAGCAGTATAAAGCATCCAAAGTGCTCTCCTTCGGGAGTGAGGCGAGTTCGAGGTGAACGCGAACTTGAGCCTGAAGCCAAGGTGGCACCTATTTGAAATGTGGAAGGGAGAGTAAAATCGAGCTGCCGAAGCAAGCGTCGAAAACGGACTCCAGGAGGGAGCAGTGCAATCGCAGACAGCCCATATTGGCTATCGAAGGAGTCGTTAAAGAACGATGGATTGGAAGGATGGTGAGGCATCGAAAGCAAACGGCATGCATACCGACACAGTAATATGTCGCGTCGATAGGTTAAAGGTAATTCGGCAGCTTCGGCATAGAGTCTGTCGACAGGGCTTGTGTAAAAAGCTCCTATCGCCAGGCGTAACCCCCGATGGTGAATCGAGTTTAGGCGGCGTAAAATGGATGGCCGTGCGGAAGAGTAAATGAAGCTTCCGTAATCCAATTTCGAGCGGACAGTGGACCGGTAGAGGTGAAGTAGGATGGTTCGATCCGCTCCCCATGACGTGTCGCTAAAAACACGGAGGACGTTAAGGGAACGAATACACCGGCCAGCCAGATAGGACACATGCGGGGACCAGCAGAGTTTCCTGTACAATATAAGCCCTAAAAATTTCGTCGTCTCTACGAAGGACAGAGTAACGGGGCCAAGATGGAGAGACGGTGGAGGGAACTCTTTGTATCTCCAGAAATTTATACAGACTGCCTCTCAGTGGAGAACCGGAAGCCATTGGCGACACTCCAAGAATAGAGACGGTCGAGACAACGCTGAAGGCAGCGTTCCAGGAGACACGTTCTCTGGGCACTGCAGTAAATCGCGAAGTCGTCCACAAAAAGGGAGCCAGAGACGTCGGCCGGAAGACAATCCATAATTGGGTTAATTGCTATGGCGAAAAGTGCCTTGTGGCACCCCATTCTCCTGGCGGAAGGTGTCCTACAAAACAGAGCCCACTCGTACACGGAACCTTCGATCTAGTAAAAATGCTTCGATAAAAATGGGGAGGCGGCCGCGAAAGCCCCATGTATGGTGCGTGCGGAGAATTCCCGCCCTCCAACAGGTGTCATAAGCCTCCTTCAAACCAAAAAACACAGCCACCGTCTGGCGCTTACGCAAATAGTTATCCATAATATAGGTCGTCAAGGCAACGACGTGTTCAATAGCAGAACGATGCCTACGAAATGCGCATTGGACGTTGGTAAGGAGACGGCGAGATTCGAGTAGCCAAATCAGCCGAGCATTAACCATGCGTTCCATCACCTTGCAAACGCAGCTGGTGAGAGAAATGGGGCGATAACTCGAAGGAAGATGTTTGTCCTTCCCTGGTTTTGGTATGGGAACAACAATTGCTTCACGCCAGCGTGTGGGGACCTGACCTTCAATCCATATGCGATTATAAGTGCGGAGGAGAAAACATTTACCCGCAAGAGAAAGGTTTTTCAGCATCTGTATATGACTTGTATCAGGCCCTGGAGCAGAAGATCGGGACACAGAGAGAGCACGTTCAAGTTCCTGTATGGTGAAGATGGCATTGTAACTTTCCCGATTGAGAGATTGGAAGGAAGGTGGCCGTGCCTCTTCTGTCTGTTTTCGAGGGAGAAAGGCGGGGTGATAGTGTGTTGAGCTCGAGACTGCTGCAAAAGATTGACCTAAAGCGTTGGATATAGTGGCTGGATCTACGAAGAGTTCATTTGCGACGGTCAAGCCAGGAATTGGGGAGTGGACCTTTGTGACAGATAACCGGCGCAGGCCCCCCAGACAACAGAAGAAGGAGTAAGTCTGTTAAATGAACTAGTAAAAGCAATCCAGCAGGCCCGTTTGCTTTCCTTGATGACTCGACGGCATTGCGCTCGTAGACGTTTGTAAGTGATACAGTTCGTCAATGTTGGGTGGCGGCGAAAGTTGCGTAGAGCACGTCTCCGGGCTCTAACAGCATCGCGACATGCCGCAGTCCACCAGGGGACTGGGACTCGACGTGGAGAAGACGAAGTGCGTGGAATGGAATATTCGGCAGCATTGAGAATGACTTCCGTGAGGTATTCGACCTGACTGTCACAGCTGGGGAAGTTCCCATTATGGAAAACCGCCAGTGAGGAGAACAGCCCCCAGTCAGCTTTCGAGATGTTCCAACTAGTGGAACCCGGAGGTAGGGTATGATGAAGGAGATGAATTATGCAGGAGAAATGGTCGCTCGAGTATGTATCAGAGAGAGCATACCACTCAAACCGACGCGCAAGTTGAGCAGTACATATCGAGAGGTCCAGTGAGAGTAGGTATGCGTCGTATCTGAAAGAAAGGTTGGTGCACCTGTGTTTAGGCAGACAAGATGAAGATGGTTTAGAATGTCCGCTAAAAGGGAGCCTCTCTGGCAAGAGGCCGGAGAACCCCATAGGGGGTGGTGGGCGTTGAAATCGCCTATCAACAAAAAGACGGAAGGAAGTTGGGCAACAATGTGCAGCACATCTGCCCTAGTCAAGTTAGAAGACGATGGGGTATAGATATTACAAAGAGAAAAGGAAAGGGTTGGAAGAATGATGCGGACGGCAACTGCCTGTAGTTGAGTGCGCAGTGGAATAGGATGATAGTATATGTCATCTCTAATGAGCAACATAACCCCTCCATGGGCTGCAATACCCTCCACAGGGGGCAGGTCAAAACGCACTGAGGTACATTGTGAAAAATCTATGTCGTCGCGTGGGGTAACTTCGTTTCTTGAAGTCCAACCACAGATGGACGGTGCAGTCTGAGTAGGAGTTTCAATTCATCTCTGTTGGAACGAATGTCGCGAATATTCCATTGAAGGAGATCCATAAGGTGAGAAGATAGAGAAGAAAAGCGAGGGAAGATCACCTTGCTGGCCACTAAGGGTTTGACTTCAAGGGAACGCTGCTACTGGAATCTGTAGGTGAAGGGTCATGTTCCATCGCTTCATCTGGAGTTTCCGCCGCCTGCCTGGATTTAATGGCAGGGGCAGCTTCCTCCGCCAGTCGAGGGCCGGATGATCGGCCAGCAGTAGCGCACCCCAGAGAGACAGAGGAAGACCGAGTGGTGCCACTGCTAGATGGCGTGACAGTCGAGTCGCGCCGTGGCGGGGAAGGAGAGGAACTCTTTTTTCTGTGTGCCTTCTTGGAAGAATGACGATGAGTTGTGTGTGCAGACGTAGGTTGTGCAGGCTCAGATATTAAGAAATCTTCACGGACAGGCTCTTTCTTGGAAGTCCGGGCATCCAATTTAGACGCCTGTGATTTGGGAGGTCCTGCGGATGGCTTTTTTTTTTTTTTTTTTTTTTTTTTTTTTTTTTTTTTTTTTTTGGTGAGAGGAAGTGAGTGGAGAGGTTGATCGGGCTGCCCGATCTGACAACCGTGTCGCTAAAAGTAAGGTCACATGTCTGTGTGGCAACCTCCTTAGTAGGACGAGGAGAGGCAAGGACAGCGCTGTATTTACCCGCTGAGAGCTCAGCGGACTTTCGACTAGCTAGTATCTTCCGCACAGCAGAGGTCGAAACTTTTTCGCGTACTCTTATTTCTTGGATGACCCGCTCCTCCTTGTAAACAGGGCAGTAACAACGTGTGGGATTCGGGATATAGGGGCGAACTGATATAATTTCGTAGCCTGCTTTGATTTTGGAAGGGAGATCCACCTTGTCAAAAGTCAAAAATACAGTTTGGGTTGGTATCAAACCTGAATCAGCCTTTTTTTCATTACTCTATGGACAGCTATGACGCCCTGATCAGTCAGATAGTCCTTTATCGCTTCGTCCGATAACCCGCCGAGGGATCGAGAATAGACCACCCCACGTGACGAGTTAAGGGTACGGTGGGCTTCCACTTTTACCGGGAAGGTGTGCAAAAGCGTAGCTCGGATCAGTCTTTGAGCCTGAAAGGCATTATCTGTTTCTAACAGCAAACTCCCATTACGTTGACGAGAACATTTCTTCAATGGACCGGCAATGGCATCTACACCCTTCTGAATTATGAAGTGATTGACCTTGGAGAAATCATGCCAACAGTACGGGTAACAATGAGAAACTTAGGAACGTTAGGTAGTATTTTGTTAGTTTGAGGGGCATCCAACTTTCTTTTTTGGGTCGAAGTCAGAAGGGAAGAGAGAGAGGTCATTGCGGAAGTGTCCCCCATGATTACCGGCGTCTCCGATGGCGCGCTCCTTCCTAATGGGGAACCCACACTGAGGGCTCACCCACCTTAGGTGATTGTCCACACCTCAGGTCACACCTCCCAAGAAACGGACGGAGGGACCAATCGGCACGGTCGGAAGGTTACAGCTCGGGTAATCAATCCTCCCTGGACCTGGCCTTTACCAGGGGGTACGTACGTGCACTACTTGTCTACCCGGGGCGGGGAATTACGCGTTACCCCGTCACCTGCTACGCATGGGGATGCATGGGTCGGCCTCCAGACACGCACAGGGAGGAAGGAAGAATAGAGGATGGGAAGAGGGAGATAGAAAAGTGAGAAAAGGAACAATCTCAAACGCCGAAGCGGCTAGAAGGTACGAACAACAGAGGAAGAAGAAGGAGCGGAAAAAGCGAGTGAGAGGAAGGAAGGACCTTAGAAAAAGGAAAGTGTAGAAAAGGAGATGACCTGCAGTTACTCAGACACCCGTCTTCGGGCAAAGGCACAAACCGTGGGGGGGGGGGGAGTGTGAAGCAGCCTAGGGAGGAAGAAAGGCTACTTTGGCTCGGAGCCCCGTGCGCGCCACACACGTACCCAAGAGCTGTGGGCCCCCTGGGGGGACGTCGGGATGGAGCTGCATGCTGTGACTCGGCTTCGGTTAGTTGACTTGTATTTGGCTTTAGTTTGTGACTTGTATGCTGTATATTTGGGCTTGACTTTTCACAGGTTCTAAATTTTATTTGTTATCACAGTATGAAATTTAAGTTGGTAGACCTGGTACGCCGGCCGCGGTGGCCGAGGGGACTAAGGCGCCCCAGTCACGGTCTGCACGGCCACTACGGTCGGGTGTTCGAATCCCCCCTCGGGCATGGATATTTGTTCCGTCCTAGTTCGTAAGTAGTTTGTCAGTTTAGGGACTGATGACCCTGTAGTTAAGTCCCATAGACTATACAAACATTTGAACATTTAGACCTGGTACTACTTCGTAATTAATAAAATTTATATCTTTCTTGACTATTTCACACTGTAAATATTAGTTCTGTGCATAATTTAAACTTAAAGACTTTTTGTAATGTTTGGGCATAAAATTCCGTTTCTCAGGGACTGATATTTAATAAACTGAAAAAAACTTGAATTATTGAGACCGTTTGAAGCCAGTCACAAAAGATATTATTTGTGCCTGATTCCTTTTTCTGTCGAATATTCTTTAAAAAAATTATTAAAAGTCTCTCCTAACCAAAGCTGTTAGATTTTTTTTTTCGCACATTAACTGATTTTTTACGAACTTCACAGATATTACATGTTCACCTTTAGAACAATCTTGGGCCATATTATGAAACTAAATACTTGAATAACTGTTTAAGACTTTTTTAAATGTTTCACAGATTCTCTGTTTTGACATTAATAGTTACAACCAAATCACTTTCATAGAAAACATTTCGTTAGTTGATAATTCGTAACTATTTTGGTAAAAGTCTCATTTACATTAAAGTCTTTGGATCCTATTACATTGACTATGAACTTTAATTTTTCAAGTTAAGTTCATAAATTAAGATATCTTTCAACATTAACAAACGTTTATTCTTCTTCATGCTAATACAGCGTCAGTTTAGCAAGAAACGTGAACAAGGAGAACTAGCTTGGACTGAATCTCGAAAAAGACTAACTATAATTTTATATTCTTTTCTTCTTTGAAACGATTGAAGCGCGGCAATAAAGAAGGCGCAGCAGCATTCTTAGCCCCGTAGCTGTCGGTTAAATTTTCATAGTGGCCGTCTGCTGTAATGTTGGCTGCGGCGGCGACGACGCCGCTGCCCTTGTTGATTGCGGCGCCTCGATCGTACATGAAACATACAGAAACAAAACATTTTACAAAGTATGCCTCGATTGCACAGTGGTAGAGTGCCAGTCTACAAATCCAAATGTCGCGGGTTCGATCTCCGCCACGTCCTGGGATTTTTATCTGTCACTTTCCACTCTCTTTCTCACTCTCTTTCCACTCACTTTCACCTCTGGCAGTATTGCTCATGTGAAAAATGCTGAGTAGCACCGTGGTTCGGAACGCACGATAAACTGTAGGTCCCCCTATAACTGGCTGGGTAAGTCAGTTCGAAGGTCGGAGGAAGGCAACGGCATATCACATCCAAAAAGGACCATGCCTAGTAAAGCATAGTGTGGTGTTCAAACCAATCTTCGGATTGTAGACTGCTTTACCTTTATTATAAAAAATAACAATATTTACATATACATCAAATATGTATGCATTCTAAAAAAAAACACAAAGTTCGTTTTCTTTAATTTTTTATTCATAACTTCAAAACAGGGTTGACATAGGAAAATGTAGTACAACTATCTTGTCCCACTACATGCACTTGGCCACTCTGCCGCTGCTCCGACCTTAAATCCATAAGTAGCCGTCATCGATACTTCCTGTACGTCTGTACCTCCTCCATATCCTAACAATATCGGTTTCTTCACTGTGAGACGTCTGGAAACTTTCCTTGATGAGAGTCCGTCCTGAAAGAAAGTAACAAAGCGGATACTACAATCTTGGGGACAGATCTAGGCATAACAGAGCTACAAAGAACACAGTATATTTCCTTTCCTTTATTATGACTAGGACTGATTGGCCGTCATACCCACTCCGTCGCAATGGCACTCTGCCCATTCGTGGTTGTTTACAACTCTGTGCGGGTTGAGTAACATCTCTAGACAATCTTCATGCAATATACGCATTCAGTGTTAGTGTTCAGGAGACCTTGGAACCAGAGCAATATTTCAATTTTTATGCGTGTGTAAATGCTGACGGAGTTTTTGACCACGTCTTAACAGAGTGCATGCGGGTAAAAAGCGGTGTGGGGAGGCATATGTACAAGGGAGGTTTGATAAGTATGCTAAAAAAAATAAAAAAAAAAAATAAAAAAAAAAGTGAAAACTCATTTTATTTCTCTACATAGTCTCCTTGCAAGGATACACACTTTGTCCAATAAGTTTCCAATTTTTTTCAACCCATTGGCAAACTACGCTTTGCCAAAGCCTGCAAAATACTCTGTCACAGCGGCAGACACTGCCTCATTCGATGAAAATTTCTTCTCACCAAGCTAAATTTTCAAGTTTTGGTTACCGTGGTGGAGTAGCCGAGCGGTCTAAGGCGCCTCGCTGCGGAGCGCGCGGATGCTCGCCGTCGGAGGTTCGAGTCTTCCCTGGGGCATGGGTGTGTGTGTGTTGTCCTTAGGTTAGTTGACCTTAGTTTAAGTATTTTGTAAGCCACGAACTGATGACCACGCAGTTTGGTCCGATAGATATACAAACATTCATACAATATATGACATCAACTGCGATTGGGCAAAGCTGAAAATGTGTACCCAGCCGGGATTCGAACCCGGGTCTCCTGCTTTCTAGGCAGTTGCGCTGACCCCTACACCACTGGGGACACAGTGATCACCGCACCTGCAAGGACTACCCATGCACGCCTCCCGTCAGATACAAATTCCCAGCTTCGCCCTGCCCATAGTACTCAAACTCGTAGTTTAACTAATTCCCGTAAGAGTAAGGGCTTCAAACTTGCCCACCCGTCCCCACTAACGATAGGATCATTGCCCGTCACCGGCATATTTTATATATACATGTGGCGTCTGTTCCGAAAGAATAGACGTCACTTCTGATCCTGCAGCTGTTATTATTTAATATTCATACAATATATGACATCAACTGCGATTGGGCAAAGCTGAAAACGCCACATGTATATATAAAATATGCCGGTGACGGGCAATGATCCTATCGTTAGTGGGGACGGGTGGGCAAGTTTGAAGCCCTTACTCTTACGGGAATTAGTTAAACTACGAGTTTGAGTACTATGGGCAGGGCGAAGCTGGGAATTTGTATCTGACGGGAGGCGTGCATGGGTAGTCCTTGCAGGTGCGGCGATCACTGTGTCCCCAGTGTCGTCGCGGCTCGGCCGTCGCAGCGGTCGGACGCATGTGCGGAGCTCTCTCGCCAGTGTCGCTCACTGGTGTTTACATTCGCGCTTGCTTGCATTGATAAGTTATTAATTTGAAATGGAGTCACAATTGAGAAAGTATACTTTGAAGTTTGGTTTTAGTTTCGATATAGAACGTCCAAAAATATTCGAATTCGACGATTGGTTCTTCGGAAAGTTTAACGTACCTGAAGAAGATCTGTTTGGTATGTCTTACGACTTCCTGAGCAACGTATATGTGGTGAAAGTGAGGAACGACGAAATCTGTCAGAAGATAATGACCATGACCAACGGGAGTGCCGAGTACAAGACCAGCTCTGGTGAGGTGAGTCGAGTTACCATTACTTATGCCGGGTTAGGCCTTCGCACCGTTAAAGTTCACCTGTTACTGTTTGAGCTAGATTTGCAATATATCGCGGAGGCCCTTTCGAAGTACGGCACCGTGTATGGCGTAACTATTGATAAATGGGGAGGTAACATGCACTACAAGGTTGACAACGGTGTACGAACTGTGAAGATCGATTTGAAATGTCATATACCGTCCTTTGTGAACGTATTTGGATTCCGGGCCCTTGTTGTGTACGAGGGACAACCGCGTACCTGTTCTGCTTGTAATTTGCCAGGCCACCTTAGGGCGGAATGTCCGCGCAAGAATCCTGTACAGTTGCCTGCCGAGGTAGACGCGGACGGCAGACCGCGGGCCCAGTACGCCTCAGTCGCCAGCCGTTTGCTCACGCGCGAGCGGAGCGCGGCCAACCTGCCCGGTGACGTCACTGCGGCGGCAGCCTCTGCCGCCGCGCCGCAGCCAAGCGCACCCGCCGTACAAGATGACGTGCACATGTCCGGCGCTCACGACGCCTCCGCGGAGCACGGGCACTCTCCTTTTGTTTCCGAAACGCGTTCCGCACAAGATTACATCGCTGACGATACCAATGTAGCAGAGTCTGTCACGAGAGACGAGAATGAGGCCCGTGAATCAGCGAAAGCCATCCGTGGTGCCACAAACGTCCCTCCACCTAAGCCGTTGAACAGTATGGAACAATTACAAACTGAAAAACGAGGAGACCCTCTCTCACCTACACCTACACCTGCCACTGGTGATATTCCCGAGACAAGTGATTCAAATTCGACTGCCCCTGCACCTGCAAATCCTGCTGCCAAAAAAACGAAGAAGTCGTCTTCTAACTTACCGGACGATGCGACAGGCCGTTCGTCGCCTGAGAAAAAGAAAGTTCGTGTTGCTCGCGTAGGTGTTACGGAGGCCACTAAGGAATTGCGTATGGTAGCGCAGCGGGTAGCTGTCAAACTCAAAAACGACCAGTCGGAAGCGTCGAAAGTGGCCGCAGTTACTAGTGGCGAGCCTATGGAGTCCGACGACACGAGAGAAAAACCGCCGGACCCTGTGTGGTTTGCGGACGATGACATGGAGGGTAATAAGGAACACTGATATAGTGTATTACTGCAAGTGTTCAAGTATGTGTACGTGGGAGAGTAGTATTCTCTTGTTAGTGTGTCTGCTTCTAACCCTACTTGTGCGTGCTTATGGTTACACACATAAAAGATAATCTAATGTCTGCTAATTTTACGTACAACATTACTTCGATCAATATCAATAGAATTGAGAACCACGTCAAACTTCGAGCCCTCACGGCCTTCCTGTATAATACTAACGTAGATATTGGGCTACTACAAGAAGTCTGTGTAGAACCACAGGTGGCGGGATTTCTCACAATCGCGAACATCAGCAAAGAGGATCATACTGGAACTGCAATTCTTTTACGTGACGGAATCCCTCATTCAAACATTATACGGCTTACGAATGGACGCGGCATCTCCTGTAACATCAATGGCATTCAGATTATCAACTTATACGCACCATCCGGCAGTAATCGCAGACAAGAACGCTCCTCGTTTTACAGAACTGATGTGCCATTTCTAATTAACACCTACGCCAATAACTGTATTATTGGAGGAGATTTTAATTGCGTAATTTCACCAAAAGACCAAACTCCGAATTTTAATAAATGTATCGAACTCGACCACCTCATCCACGGACTGAAATTCCTTGACACCTGGGAAATAATCCACGGCGACCGCATAGCGTACACGCACATCTCCAACAACTCCGCCAGTCGAATAGATCGGATCTACGTTTCTGACGCCCTTCGCAGAAATGTCGCCAATAGTGATATTGCACCCGTCAGCTTTTCCGACCATAGTGCTCACCAGTGCTATGTCAATCTCCGACGACCGCAAGTCTTTCGCGGTAGAGGCTATTGGCGGATGGATAGCGGTCTGTTGCGCGACCAACAGCTGCACACAGAAGTGCAACAGGCGTGGGAGCAGGCCAAGCGCTCTCAGACCAGGTACCGGACGACCATAGAATGGTGGCTATCTTGCGCCAAACCGAAGCTTCGAGCAACGGTTAAAAGATATGCTTACCAGAAATCATATTGGTACAAACAAAGAATAGAGTTCTACTTCACATGTCTCCGCGAGCTGTACCATTCTACTGACGTTCCGATAACAGACACCTACCGCCGAATACAGAAATATAAAGCGAAAATAACGAATTTGTATCGCCAACAAATGGAAAGCACGATCACAAGGTCGCAACCGAAGGACATTGCGTCGCAAGAAACAGCTTCCCTCTATCATACGTTACGGATAATGAAGCGTCAGAAAGCAAAGTTAATCGAGGTGGTCGAAGATAGTGGCGGGAACGCAGTCACACAACAACGGGACATTATATCACACGTATGCAGGTACTACAGAGAACTATATGACACCCACGAAATCGATGAAGCACTTTGCAATGAAGTCCTCAGTGAAATACATTGCCTCCTGTCACATGAAGACGTTGCCACACTTGAGAGCCCATTTGTTGAAGAAGACATAAAACAGGCCGTGTTCAACGCCGCGAAGCGAAAGTCTCCCGGACCTGACGGACTCTGCGCTGAATTTTACCAACAATTTTGGGATCTGCTGGCCCAAACACTGATTCAACTGGCCAATGAAATGTGGCAACTCGACTCTGTTCCGGACGAAATTAAGGAAGGTTTTATTGTGCCTATACCCAAAAAAGGCAATAGTAAAAAGATCACCGAACTGAGACCTATCACATTGTTAAACTCAGATTTCAAAATCATAACGAGGGCTGCTAAACAGAGACTGCAACCATTGCTCCAAAAAATACTGGGACCACATCAATATGCTGCAGTGCCTGGGCGCAGCGCGATAACAGCTGCCTGCGAGTTACGGGACGTCATATGCACCCTGAAGCACAATCAAGATCCTGGCGCGCTTCTTTTCCTAGACTTCGAAAAGGCATATGACCGCATCAACCATGATTACCTTCTTAAAGTGCTGACGAAGATGGGTTTTGGGCAGCGTTTCGTCAAATTAATCAAGCACTTCCTTTCTGATGCTCCCTCGCGTGTTTTGCTCAATGGACACCTGACAGACAAAATAACTATTAAAAGGTCTATCCGGCAAGGCTGCCCCTTATCCATGGCGTTGTATGCCATTGCAGTCGAACCTCTGCTTGTCAACATTAACTGTCGATCACAAGGAATCAACATAGGAGCCAAAAAAGGTGACCTGTATTGCCTATGCTGACGACATCTGCTTAGCTGTTGAATCCACTGCAAACCTCATGGCGGTGCGGACCATTGTAAACGATTTTACCGAGGTTACTGGTGCACAGTTCAACACCAGGAAGACGATACTGCTGAATATAGGTGCAGGAATTGGTGATGCTACGCACCGTGATTGGTGCGAGACAGCGACGGAACATAAAAGTCTCGGCGTCTTCTGGAGAGCGGAGCCAGATGCTATGGCAACGAAGAACTGGACCGGCATGCTGCACAAGATCAGAGCTACAACGCGTATTTATTCCGACAGAGAATTAGATCTGTTGCAAAGAGTTCATACAGTTAAAATCTCCATAGCAAGCAGAATGTGCTACCTTGGCCAAATCCTGCCAGTATCCGACCCACTCGCAACAAGCATACAACAAGCGTTTTGTTGGTACGTAATGAGAGGGCATCTCTTCAAAGTATGTTTTGAAACACTAACATTACCAACTTCACGGGGAGGACTTGGTCTCATCAGTGCCAAACACAAGTGTCGGACTCTCCTAATACACCGTATACATAAAACCGTCACCACAACCTCTCCGAGTCTAATAAAGGACCTCACATCTCTCTTGAGGCCATGCAGCTTCAGCCCTCCGCTAAACGAAGACTTGATACCGATAGCCCTCCGTCATATCCGGTATTACTACAGCGAATTCAGCTACATCCACCATGCCGACGACGTTTTCCCACCTTATACGGACGCCAAGATCTACGACTTTCTCACCAGAGGAATAAGTGATAACAGAGTAATACAGAAGTACCCAAATGTCAAATGGAACATCATCTGGAAGAATGTCCATAGCTCTGTGCTGCCATCACGCATTAGATCTGCGTGGTACATGATCGTCAATGATAAAGTTCCCACGGCCGAAAAGCGCCACAACATCAAGATGTGTCCTTCGCCGGCTTGCGCCACATGTGGTCTCGTTGACACTTTACCACACAGGCTCACCTGTGGAACTACGGGACAGATTATTACAGAAATGCGACAACGCCTGGCGATAATCGACCGTACGGTTCCACACACCGTCGACGTCAATGAATTACTCAGACCCGACAAGTTACGATATCCACGAAGAAAAAACAACGCTGCGAATTGGATGTTAGGCCACACGGCTGTATACGCTCTTGACAATCGTCACACCACCCTTGACGATTACCGAGCATACCTCGAATACGAACACAGCGCCATACAAGGACTCCGGGACTATAAAGATACATATGGTAACATGCTGCAAATTATGGTACAAATGTGACGATAGTCCAAGTCAGTCAAACTGGAAAAAAAAGGAAAAAAAAAAGAAAAAAAAAATAGCACAATAGAAACAGAGGGAAAAAAATTGTGAAATGTACTACTCATGACCTCGGAAATTTCGGAGCACGGACGCATCAAAGTTACGAGATGACAAACTGCACACGCAACAATACAGGTATGATGTTCTAAGAGTTACGAATAGAAGACACGGAATATTAACCCACCTTATCGAGAAGACGAGCTTTGAAGCACTGTGCAGACGAAACTACCGTGGGAGAAGTATTTTTATTTTATTCAATTTCACTTTTCTATTCGGTTTTTCTTACGTTTTATTTACTTATTTATGGAGGACCCCAACATTTGTTTTGATTTTCTTATCGGGCAGGAGCCCAATTATTTTCGTCAGAAGTATACGACCATCTGTTGTGGAAATAAATAAATGCATTGGAGACGAAACTGTAACAACTCCTTTTGTCCGAATGGAAAACATTTATTTACTTTAAATCCAAGGAGATGGATGAAAAAAGAAAAAAAAAAAGTTGGCTTGGCGCAGGGGATAGCGTCATGAACTGCGGTGCTGCAGGACGCCGGTTCAATCCCGCCCACCGGCAAAAACTTACTTTTTTGTAATTAACAATTCCAAAAAAAAAAAAAAAAAAAAAAAAAAGAAAAGAAAAAGTGGTGTAGGGGTCAGCGCAACTGCCTAGAAATCAGGAGACCCGGGTTCGAATCCCGGCTGGGTACACATTTTCAGCTTTGCCCAATCGCAGTTGATGTCATATATTGTATGAATATTAAATAATAACAGCTGCAGGATCAGAAGTGACGTCTATTCTTTCGGAACAGACGCCACATGTATATATAAGATATACAAACATTTGAACAAGTTTTGGAATAAGAAGAAGTCACTCGGAGCGGAGTCTGGTGAATAAGGTGGGTGAGGAACCAATGCGAATCCGAAGTCGTGCACTTTTGCCATTGCGATAGCTGCTGTGTGGGCTGGAGCATTATCCTCATGAAACAGCACTTTCTTCCACGCCAATATTGGACCTTTTTTTCAATTACTTATTGTTTCAAACGATCCAGCAGAAAAACAAAATAAGGCCCAATTATGGACCCGCATTTTTGGAAATAAGCTATCACGATTATATCCTGCGAATCCCAGAAGACAGTGGCCATCATCTTTCCAACTGACAACACAGTCTTCGCCTTCTTTGATACACTTTCCCCACTCTTCGTCTATTGTTTGAACTGTTGTTTTTAGTCTGTGGATCCAAGTTTCATAACAGTTATGAATCTGCGCAGAACGTCCTGTCGATAACACCTGGATTCTGAGCAGAAAGCCGGCCGCTGTGGCCGAGGGGACTAAGGCGCTCCAGTCACGGTCTGCACGGCCACTACGGTCGGGGGTTTGAATCCCCCCTTGGGCATGGATATTTGTGCCGTCCTAGTTCGTAAGTAGTTCATAAGTAGTTTGTAAGTTTAGGGACTCATGACCCCGTAGTTAAGTCCCATAGACTATACAAACATTTGAACATTTCTTGAGCAGAAATGTTCTTTTGTTTCCGTTATTGGTCCTAAGTCAGCAGCCGCGGCACCCATAGCGCACAGAGCTTCTTCGTGGCCAGTTTTTCATGTCGGATGTAATGCACTCGTTTAGTTGGGATGCCTAAAATGTTATCTATCTCGCAAACTTTTAATCTTCGAGCTTCCATTACCACGTCATGCACCTTAACAATAGTTTCCTGTGTGGTGACCTCACAAAAGTAATTTTTCTCCCTCATAAGGAAATAACTACTCAGTTACCTCTTCAGCTGGCTGGCAACAATCAACTAATAGCAGCTGTGCCATTCGAAACTTGCTGTAACATCCGTGGAAATATCAAGCTTACCAAAAATAGTCCAGGTTCCGAAAATTTCCCACACTTTCATACAAATTTACCAGACTTATCAAGTCACCCTCGTAGAGGCCCCTTGTATCCATTCATTCATTATCGGTACCCAAACGGCATGAACGCGAAAACTGGTGCAGCTTATTGATGCGCATCTTCTTAATTTGGTGGAAGTACGACATTAGCTCCTCTTCCTTCCAGAGGCACGTTATCGTCACATACAAAAGATATCAAATAATGAGAGCGAGACCCTTACGCATGAAACGTTTGTGACGTTTGTGCCATTAAAATTCTAGTTACACACTGAGGGAGCTCCTAATGTTCCATTCTTACATTATAAAATCCTATTTTGGATGTCTAAAATTTTGTTGCCGGAGTCCTATCCGGCGGTTTACAGGACGTACAAAATATTATTTTTCAATATTTCGAATATTACATAATTAGACAATATTAAAATTTAAAAAATTAAAATGTTTTCATAATCTACTCATCTTGATGTATAAAAATTTGTAGCTGTGCATTAGTCCCGCTAAAACTCATAAATGGCTAGACTTAATTTAATATTGAATGTTTATTTATTTATTTGCTCACTCAAACAAGGGTGGTTTTGAAAGAGGAAAACACAGGTAGAATTCAAAGGAACCCTGTTTCTGTGATCACGTAACCCATGGCTAGTTCATCTAGAGGACTAATCTTCGTTTCCGAGCGATCTGCGGCACACCAGTCACGTTCTCCACGGCCAGTACGGTCGGGGTTCGAATCCCCCGTAGGGCATGGGTATTTGTGCCGTCCTTAGTATTAGCTAGTTCATAAGTAGTTTGTAAGTTTAGGGACTGATGACCCCGTTGTTAAGTTCCATAACCTCTACAAACATTTACATCAAATATTCAAATATTTGTTAAGCTTAAGGGACTTAACTGTGGAGTCATCAGTCTATAAACTTACACTCTACTTATGAACTACCTTATACTAAACACGACACAAATATCCATCCCCGAGGGGGGATTCGAACCCCCGACCGTAGCGGCCGTACAGACTGTGACTGGCGCGCCGCAGACCGCTCGGCCACTGCGGCCGGCAGGCGTCCTAGTGAATAAAGACCTCTTTACAGTTCTCAATAATTTCTGAGTTTCAAATAGTTATCAAGTGTTAAAGCACTGTGGATCTTAGTACCAAGGTGAAGCCTCTCTTCCAAACGATGCACAGAGGACGATGCGGTGAACCCTGAAGTATACGAAGCACTCTGCGACCTTGCACAGTACATAACTCAGGGTAGTAAAAGGTTTATGGCTCGTTATCTCTGTTTATAGGGGTGAGTTATGTATGTCAGCTCCTATGCCCTAAACAGCTCGACAAACATTTGATTTGAATCTTCGTTTTATTAATGTGTAAATCGTAGTATTACGGACGTTTCCTACGGCAAGTCTATTTCTCGCCAGCAGCTATATTCAGTGAGCAGCTGTACATTGAAACTGGTGACACGGCTGCCTCCTTTATTCTGAAAATATTTTGCAACCTACTCTTCGACTTAAATTGTCAGTAGCTTCCATTACTGTTCCATTCTTTACACCTACTCGGCAACGAGACACCTGCTGCAGAAACGAATCGACTGAGACAAAAGATCTGCGGGTAAGTGCTATGTTAGGGGACGATGTTAATCGTTGCTTCTTGAAAATTAATTAATACATACTTTACTAATTCAGACTCGTAAAGCGAGGGATTGCAGCTACAGTTACTTCCATCAACACCCAAAAGGCTACAACTACGGAAGTTGACGTATATACAGGGTTTATAAAAAAAATATTACGCTAATTTACACGGTTAAAAGTACACTATAATAGAGGGAAAAATGTCCCAGTTAACATGTGTGAGCAAACGAGCCGTTCGCGAGGTAATTACGAATGTATGGTTCCAAGCCGCCACTGATGTTATTGTAAACATCGTCCTAGTTAGTACACATTAATTTGAAATTTAACCTTTATACTGTCTTCTAGGATTGCTTGAGGATGTTCCCCTTCAGGATAGTCAGAGTATGTGGCACATGCATGATGGAGCTCCGGCACATGTTGCTGCTGCTGTGAGACACATCTAACGCGCAGATACGGACGAAGATGGACAGGTAGAGGCGGACCTGTACCTTGGCCTACAGGATCACCTTTTGGGTCTGGTGTCACCTCAAAAGAGAAGTATGCAGCAAAAAATGTTCAAATGTTTGTAGAGCTTATGGGACTTAACTACGGGGTCATCAGTCCCTAAACTAACAAACTCCTTATGAACTAACTACAATTAAGGACGGCACAAATATACATGCCCGACGGGGGATTCGAACTCCCGACCGTAGTGGCCGTGCAGACCGTGACTGAAGCGCCTCAGTCCCCTCGGCCACCGCGGCCGGCAAGTATGCAGCACAACCTTTAACGTGGTTGAAGAACTGGAGCAGAGTTGTGCACCCTTGTTAGAAATCCCGAAATGATCTGAGGTTTATCGAAAGAATTCGAAACTCATTGCGAAGACGAGTAGTATTGCATTCAGTTGCAAGGAAGACTCTTCGAACACCCCCTTTAACAGGTGTGCGATGTGAAACCTAACAGTAAAGACTAAATTTCTAATTAACGTGAACTAATTAGGACGACGTTTACAAAGACGTCAATGGCGGCTTGCAACCATACATTTGTAATTTTCTCGCAAATGGCTCATTTGCGGACCCATGTTTAGTGGGACATTTTTGCTTCTATTATAGTTGAAGTGTTTTATCCATTTCGGCAACTATTCAGGTTATAAATTAATAAAATTCAGCAACCAGTTGCTTCTGATTATTTTTGACGACCGGTTTCGGGCGCTTGAGTGCCCTTCTTCTGGTCTCTATACAGACAAACAAGTGCATTGGTACACAGTAAAGGCTATAAAACGTACAAAAGTCGGTTACAGATATTTGAAGCAGTTTGGAACCAAATAGATTGTAATAGAAGATATGTTCATATGATGGGATAAAATTAACACTTACATTTTAGTATTGTTGCTTAATGAATGTACATGGTAGTAGGAGAATCAGCAGTAAGTGTTGTGCATAATCTCTGCACTTAGTGTTGATTCATTAAGCAACAATACTAAAATGTAAGTGTTAATTTTATCCCATCATATGAACATATCTTCTATTACAATATACTTGGTTCCAAACTGCTTCAAACTTCTGTAACCGACTTTTGTACGTTTCATAGTCTTTACTGTGTACCAATGCACTTGTTGGTCTGTATAGAGACCAGAAGAAGGGCACTCAAGCGCCCGAAACCGGTCGTCAAAAATAAATAATCACAAGCAACTTCTTGCTGCATTTTATTATTTTATATTCTATTATAGTGTACTTTCAACCGTGTAAGTTGCCGCTATCCTTTTTGATGTACACAAACACACACACACACACACACACACACACACACACAAAGGTTAGAACTTACGTAGTCGCAACTGTTTATTCACAATCGATACAAAAGCGTTACATTGCTCTGTTGATTGTGCGAATGTAACGGTCTACTGCCTGTCGAATCTCTGGAACTGTCCTGAAGCGAATGCCACGAAGTGGTTCCTTCATCTTCGGAATCAAATCAATGTCGGAAGAACTTAATTTCGGGTAGTATGATGGATGGTACAGTACTTCCCAGTCCCATCGACCGAACAGAGCAGCTACAGTTTGCGCTGTATGCGCCCGCGCATTGTCGTGCAAATTGATGGGCGGGTTGTGTAGAAAGTGTTGCCGCTTCTTTCGCAAAGCTGGTCCCAGGCGATGCTCCAAAAACGAACAGTAGTACTGTACATTGACAGTCTGCCGTGGAGGAACGTAATGCGTTTGGATAACTCCATCACAGTAGTACAAGAAAATCACCATAACTTCCATCATATTGGGGCTCTAACGCACATCATCTCTGAAACCACAACCAGTCCTTGTCACAGTTGTTGTTGTTGAATCTTACTGACAGCAAGAAGTCCACGAAACCAGTTTGGATCCCTATTTAAATTAATGTTATACTGCGATGTAGGGGCCTGAAGATGGCATAAAACATACGGCTGATGGTAACCTATTTCCTACATAACCTCCTCTATACTGATGAACTACAAAATTACACACTGAGTGTTTGTCTTGAAGCTGATTGCCGTGGCGCGCAAAGGCAACAGACAAAAGTGCGCCAGTGCACGCGCCACGGCGTAACATTGTCACCGAGCGTACCCTGCTTAAACCCCGCGCCTCGCCTCGACTCAGCTACGTCACGAGGCACGCAGGCTAGCCGTGGCCGAGAGATGTTGCTGGACCGTTCCCGCCAGGCGCCGGCGCAGTATCAGTGACACCACGGACTACTTGACGTGGGGGAAGTAGACACGAAAGCGGCCTATCACAGCACGCCGCGGACCGCCAGGCAGCTTCGAGTGTCTCCTTCGGCGCCGCATTAAATACCGACCCTACAGCCACGTCAAGGCGTCCTGGACCACGCCGCCGTCGCCGCTGGAAGCCGCTGGAGTCTCTCGGCCGTCGTCTCGCCACGCCGCGCTGCCCAACTCCCGGTCGCCGCCCGGCCACCTCTGCTCTCCACGGGAGGCTACGCCAGGAACGAAGGAACCAAAGGATCGTAATCATTTCTACCTTTAATTACTCTGCTTTAGGAGCAGCGGCATTGTTTCTGAATTTTGGTTGTCAAGTATATTGCAATATTTTCGAGAGAGTTATACTGAAGAAACTGTTATGAGAAGATTTTAAACAAAAACTTCTAAGGAAAATTGTTATTTTATAATTATAAGAAGAATTATTGTTATGATTATTGCGTGGCTTAGCTCCACTATTTCAGTCAATAAATTGTCTTGATATAACAGTCACGACTTAGTTTGCAAGACACTTCACTGATGACCCCCAGATATTAAAGCTTGGTTCATCCACCACTCGCAAATAGTAACAGTGACTTCCCTCAAAATTAACATGTTTCACCAAACTTTTACAAAACTTCTACTCGCTGAGAATTCATACAAAATGATAAAAGGATAAAGGTTTATCATTTACTACAATTCCGTTGTTCTTGAGCTCACACGAATCATCTTGATAAACATACGCCTTCTTTAGGCTGTTACACCAAGAAAGATGATAAAATACATTTTTTTTCCTAGACCGGTATACAATACCCCATTTTCACCTTTTAATTTTCGTCGTATTTTAGTCTCACTACCTCGGATTAGGGATGCAGTGTAGGGAGCGGAAGCTCGGTGATAGGAGGAAGTATAAAAGTGGTTTGTGGACTTCGTGCCCGAAAAGGGAAAAGTAATAGGTTTGATTTTAAATGATTGGAAATATTACAAAAGATATACATTCATTAATACAGGTATACTGAATACTACTAGTATGTACAAACTTGACTGCCTATGCATTCAGAGGAAGAAAGAGAGATGTTAACAGATCTGAGGGAAGCTGCAGAATGAGAGAGAGTACGGCCTTGTACACATGATAGCGTTGTAACGCGCGTTATGGGCAGTGCGTTGCAACGCGCGCTGTTAAAAAACAATAGACCGTTGACTGCGTACACATGCATCGCGCGCTTCGAAATGACTCCGTGTCGTAAGGCGCGACTCGAAGGTTCCTCGAGGATCGCGCGTCAGCCGCGCGCCTCAAGTTCCTAGTAGTGGGTTTGGGTGTACAAATGCATTCAGTCTAGCGCGTGCTTTGGTGCTCTCATCATGGAGGAACGTACGTTTGACACTGAAATCGTAATTGAAGAAGTGAAAAGTCGTCCCGTTATATAGGATATGGGAAGTGAGGACTACGAGAACAGAGTATTAAAAAGATCAGCGTGGCAGCAATTGGTTGAGTTGTTTGCTTAAGAGGGTTGTTCAGAGGAACAGAAAAAAATTATTGGTAAGAGGCAACTTTAATATTAAGGTTAAACTACATTTGTATATGTAACTACCGACGAAATCTATTTGGATGTAATATCTGTCAAAGGTAACTAAAGCTATTTATTTATTTTATCTTAATTTTATTTACAGAAAGTTGTTTACATGATGTCTATTACAAATAGTGTAGCATAAAGGTAAAGGTAAAGCAGTCAACAATCCGAAGATTGGTTTGAACACCACAGTGCTTCACTAGGCATGGTCCTTTTTGGAGGTGGTATGCCGTTGCCTTCCTCCGACCTTCGAACTGACTTACCCAGCCAGTTATAGGGGGACCTACAGTTTAACGTGGGTTCCGAACAACGGTGCTACTCGGCATTTTTCACATGAGCAATACTGCCAGAGGTGAAAGAAGTGGAAAGTGACAGATAAAAATCCTGGGACCTGGCGGGGATCGAACCCGCGACGTATCATATCTAATCAATATCTACTGAGAAATGCATGACAGAAAAATATTTAATTGTTCATAATTACAATGTATTGTTCTAATGGGCAATGTAATGTCGTATTACTAACATATACTTGTCTCATAAGTGTTCGCAATTACGCTCTTGTTTACGCCATTTTATCTTGCCGTGGTAGCTTGCCTTCACTGATGAAGTAACGAGCAAATCGGTACCTTTATTGTTTTGCATACATTTTGGGCCGTGGAGGAGTTACTCCAGACAAGGCAACAAATGGCGCCTTATAAAATATATCTTCATACCTGTACCCATCTCGTTGTCGTACATAGTTATGCAACACACAACATGCCAAAACTATAATTTCTGCAAGTTCTAAACCGACATTTAGAGGCCTATGACATATTCTCCATTTGTTTGCCATAATACTGAAGGTACATTCAACAGACCTGCGAGATCTTGACAATCGGTAGTTGAAAACTCTTTTAATATGAGACAATAATTTTCCAACGCATGGACACGTGATGTGTTTCGACAGACCGAACGCATCACCTGATACAAAAAACATGAGGCAATGGTGTAATGTTCACATTTGAAATTAGTTTTGCCTGTGGAATATTCAATGTACTTTCTATGAGTTTTTTGTAAAATATTGATCCCTGGAAAACTGATGAATCATTACTTTTGCCATAGGAACCAACATTCACAAACAAAAAAAAAAAAAAAAAAAAAAAAAAACTGTAGTTAGCATCACAACTGAAGTGCAGTACAACTGAATGAAAATGTTTGTAGTTGTAAAAAAGGGACCCTGAATCATTGGGTTCCACAATACGAATATGTTTACAGTCAAGTGCTCCAAGGCAGTTAGGAAAGTTGGCATACTTTAGAAAGTCGTTACTAACTTGTTCTCACTTGTCTTCTGTCATAGGCGGTATACAAATTGTTTTCAATTTGTTCCATATTACTGCACAAACTTGACGGATTATTTTCCCTATGGTTGACTTTCCTACTTTGTAATTTAATGAAGTTCAGCAAAAGTACATCCTGTTGCCAGAAAAAACATTAATGTTAATTTTTTACTGTCTTAATTGACTACAAAGTTTACAAACCTTTTTTAGGAACAACTTTGCAAAAGAGATGGAAGAGTCAGAGTCTGCGTGACAATTTTGCCAGAGAATTAAAAAGAAGGAAGACCAAGATATATCTGGAGCAAGCAGCTCTACTCCTTATATATATTTCTCACGGCTCCAATTTTTAGAAAATACAGAAAGTAATAAGGAGACTACCAGTAATCTTGATGACCATGGCCAGGACACAGTCATATTGGAGGAGAGGGAAGCAGCTACTAACGATTTGAACAGGCCTGAACAAAGTACCGAAAACCCAGTAAGTAAGAAAAAATTAAGCTTAATCCAGTTGATAAACATTTTTCGGACATTTTAAAAGAAAGTATTTTGCTAAGAGGACAAAGAGAAATGGAAAAAAATAATGAAGATGAGGACAAACTCGTTTGTCTCTCTGTACAAGGAACTGAAAAAAGTGCCTGAACACGGTAAAATTAGAACGGAAAATTCAGTTACTTGAAACAATACAAAGAGCCCTAGATTTCTACAACGCAACTGCGACTAATGATACACGTGGACCTGTGCACTACCAAGCATTCTCCAGTATGCAACATGGCCAAGTACACCCAGGTGCTTTTCCAGCCCTAGCTTCTCAGTCTTCACAAGTACCCGTCACCTCACAAGCAGGGTCTCAACATCATCAACAATTGCCGAATATACAACATGGCCAGATACACTCAGGAGCTTTTCCAACACATGCAACTCAGACCCCACTCCGACCACAAGAGGCCCCCTCACTAGCAGCTAGTTGCACTTCTCTACAAAGTTCTGAAATATTGGATTTGTACGAAAACTGAAGGATTTTCTTTACTTTAAGAAAGAAAAAGCATTTTAAATTGATGTCTTGTCAATTTGTTATTTTATATACAATAATTTATACCGCACATGTAATATCAGTTTATAAATAAACTTACCTCTATGTGATTACGAGTTTCTCTTCTGGTGAAATGTTATCCCTAACGTAGTTCCCACTAGGTGCCAGGTCATCATGAACTATGTTCAATTAACTCTTCAAAGGACGCAATCGACATTCTTCAGTAATTAAAAAACTTCGGCCCATAGTTTCTTAGATTTGGGTACAGAGTTACAAAAGATCCGTGAGTTAATTTGTCACGTAAAATCGTATGTACCCAGTACTGTCTTTGCCTTCGTCTCCGTTCTTTAAGCCTGCGGTGCTTCCTCTTCAATGTTCATGGCTAAACTGGAGATCAACGCGGCGTCAACGCCGTACGTGTGTACACGCCACTCAGTGGCGTAACTAGGAGTTGGCTAAGGGGGGGGGGGGGGGATAGATCGGCTTGTCGAGCAAAATTTTAGTCAGTTTCCAGACAGACTACCATCTTCCACTCCCGTTGAAGAAACTTCACTTCCAATGAAAGCTTATGGTAAAACACCCCAAGTTTCCAATCTTTACCTTTACCAGATTGCTGTTATACGATTTCTTTTTCTTTTCTTATTTCTCTCTCTCTCTCTCCTTTCTTCTTTTCGGGTTCTGGGGAAGGGGGTTCTATTCCCCTCATCCCCCCCCATAGTTACGCCACTGACGCCACTTTCTCTGACGCTCGTTGCAACGCGCGATGCAACGCTATCATGTGTACATAGCCTTACAGACAGCGAGTAACTGTAAGTTTAAAAAGGCAAAATCCCTGTAATTAACATAACGTAAATTGACTTTTTGTGTTATGCTTCCTTTTAATTGCTTCTTGCTCCTTTTTCGTCAGTAATTTACGATAAAACTAAAGAAAAGTCTTTTACTGTTTTGTGATTACTTGGGAGAAAAAAAAAGTTCAAATGTTTGTTAAGCTTATGGGACTTAACTACGGGGTCATCAGTCCCTAAACTTACAAACTACTTATGAACTACTTACGAACTAGGACGGCACAAATATCCATGCCCGAGGGGGGATTCGAACCCCCGACCGTTGTGGCCGTGCTGACCGTGACTGGAGCGCAACATTCACCTTTTTTTTTTTTTTTTTTTTTTTTTTTTTTTTTTTTTTTTTTTTTTTTTTCCAAAATCCCCTTCTTCGGCGCCGGCTTCATACGCCTTTCAAACGAAAATATCCGTTTCTTCTCAGTTCGTATTTGAAGTACCGTTCTTGGTACTTTTTATTTTTATTTTACATACTTGTTTTTTAACTGAAAGAAATATGCCTTTCTGCATTTTAAAGACAAACGTGAAATTCCTTATCCGAATACCTTGCTTTATTAATAGTTTACTTGAATAATACGGAACTAATGATATTTTTCAAAAGGAAAGAAAAGTAAAATTAAGAAAAATAATCTTCGTCACTTTACCTCTTCTCATGCATTTGTATAGTTTTCCAGTACTAATTTCGAATACTGGAATTTTTATCTGTTTCCATTTCTTCTTCAGCAGAAATGCTTTTTCGGGGTTCTGTTGAGGCCTTCACGGCTACCGTAGCGGCCCCGGGGCACACGAAGTCCCCACCGTACTTCACCCTCAACAGCACTCCCCTACTTTGGCATTCTACCTTGTTCTGTCTATTTCATGATATTAACCTATACCTTGTTTTTGAAACAAAATTTTCAACATGTTTCCAAAATTCTTTTTATGGTCTTTTTTCTTGTATATTTTGAAGTATTCTTCTTTTATGTATTCTCGATATTCTAGTACATTGTCGGTTCCTTTTTTGTTGACTACATAATTTACAAAGTTTCCGAATAGCCATAATATTACGTTGTTCTTTTGTGATGGGAAAGACACCTCGGCCACCGCGGCCGGCTACTTGGGAGATAAAGGACATATTGTGTACATTTTATTCATAAGTTACAGGATTTAACTAGGTGAAAAAATCGTGAATTTCTAGGGCTGCGTGCAGGCTGGCGCATTCAGATGTTTATCACTCTGGATTCTTTTCCTAGACACTAAGAAATAGTACTGCCAAGCATTATAAACAGTTTTAGTTGAAGCTAAAAGTTTCGATTGCTAGTCAGAAATTTCCATGGCATTTTTCCGCACATTAGATACACAGGATTTTCATTCTAGTAGAAATTCTTAACACAATAAAATGTAATTTAGTTGATCGGGAAAACTAAAAATGTTTTGTGTAGTAACTTTATAAAGCACGAAGAAGAAATTGATTCAACTCGACAAAGGAAATATGATTTTAGGTTTTGAGAAAAATCTCAAACTTAGCGCAATTTGTTTATTGCCTGTTTCATTGTTGTTCGGTGCATTGTTTGATAAAATGTTCAATTCTTTGTAAATCTGTCGGACCAACCTGCGTGGCCATTAGTCCGCAGCTTACCAACTACTTAAACTAAAGTAAACTAACCTAAGGACAACACACACACCCCCATGCCCCTTGGGAGGTCTCGAACCTCCGCAGCGAGGCGCCTTAGACCGCTCAGCTACCCCACCGCGGCCGTCCACGCTCGGCTGATTCGTGCACTGGCTGTTGGCAGCGGCAGGAGGCGAGGAGCAGTGAGCGGAAGGCAGCGTCGAAAACGTTACCTGTAACAATGTCTGCAGCAATATTGTGTCTAGGGGCAGCCTAACGTTGAAAATAAATGAGAGTCCTGCAACTAGTGCATATTTTTCTGCTCCTGGCGTCACCAGGGAATATTGTCGCGAGAGACCACGAACACCAACTGCCGGCGTGGCGCAGGAGATAGCGTCACGGACTGCGGAGCAGGTCGCCGGTTCAATCGCGCCCACCGGCAAAAATTTATTTCTTTGTAATTTATAATTCCAGGAGGATCTACATCTTTCTTATGTTCACTTGTAAATTCTACTTGTTTCTTATGTTAACTGTTCTTCTAATTTCTGGTAAATTCTGTCTGTGTATAAATAGCAGAGCACTCTCACTGAGAGGCAGTCAGTGCTGCGTGTATGTTGAGTTCGTAATAAACGTGCTTTCAGTATAAGTGCTGTGTTTAGTTGCTTTCGAAGTCAAGCCTACTTCCATTGTAACGTGACAATATAGCTTGTCGAATTAATATACTTCCATCTAACTACCAATACACTACTAGTTTCGGCGCACTATGGAGTCATTCTCGAGAGCCTATAATTACAAAAGATGTTACAATGATTCAAACATATTAAACAGTGAAAAGTTTAAAAATTTACCACAAAATAAAGAAAAGAGTATGGAACTGTACATTTATCAAAATGACAATCAAGCAGTGTGCGCTGCACGGGAATGCCCGTGTGATCTGGGGCGCAACGTCGTGGAGTACCAACGAGCTTAAATTTCATAGAGTGACGATAGGTCCGCCATGTTTGAGGCGAATTGAACTGACGTCCGCCATGTTATTTGGGGTATCGGCTGACAGCTGACACCCACTCGGGAATTGTACATATTTACAGTTCCACGCTTTATATAAAAATTACCATTGAATACTGATGTGAACCAAGTTCCGTCAGACTTTTTCGAAGCTGCGAATTGACGAGTCTAGTAGTATATTTCCTAAAAATTCGGTAATGAAATATCAAGAACCTGTCATATTAAAGTTCAAGTTCGATGTAATACAGTTAGATGCGGTTTGCAGTAACAACGAAAGTGCCGCTGTGCTCACATACCGTGAGTAGTACTTATGACGAACAATCATGACCATGGATTTGCACCTGTTATTAATGTGTTGTAACAACTGATTTCATAAAGTCTAGTATACATTGATCTTGTGCTTACTAAACTTATTAAGTCAAAACTGCTGTTAAAGGGTTTGGTTGTAAACTTTGGTGGACGAAATCTGAGTACAAAGAGACTAAAAAGTAGACTAAAAAGTTTTTTTCTGACTGTGGCTTTGGAGTACGTTTTCGGTGTCATCTGTGTGTTACATGTGATAATGACTGTAATAAATTTTATTTCTAACATATATATATATAGTGTGTGAGTATTTTTAGTCTCCCAACGTCTCAGCCTTATGCCCCCCCCCCCCTTTCCAGAAAAAAGATTCTTAATCCTCCACTGGTTACACCGGTTTTAATGATTTAAATCATTATCTTCAGAATGGTTTACAAAGTCTTCAATTAGGAGCACATGTCAAATAAAACGTTTGTTGTTGTGTTGTTGTGGTCTTCAGTCCGGAGACTGGTTTGATGCAGCTCTCTACAATACCCTATCCTGAGCAAGCCTCTTCATCTCCACATAAGAGTGACAACCTACATCTGTCTGAATCTGCTTACTGTATCCATCTCTTGGTCTTCCCCTGCGATTTTTTCCCCATACACTTCCCTCCAACGCTAAATTCACAATTCCTTGATGTCTAAGAATGTGTCCTACCAATCTATCCCTTCTTTTAGTCAAGGTATGCCAGAAATTCCTTTTCTCCCCAATTCTGTTCAGTACCTCCTCATTAGTTACGCAATCCACCCACCTAATCTTCAGCATTCTTCTGTAGCACCATATTTCAAAAGCCTCAATCATCTTCCTGTCCGCACTTCTTATCGTCCATGTCTCACTCCCATACAAGGCAACACTCCATACAAATGCCTTCAGAAATGACTTCCTTAGGTTTAAATCAATATTCGATGTTAACAAATTTCTCCTTTTCAAGAATGCCTTTCTACCCATTGCCATTCTGCATTTTATATCTTCTCTACTGCGACCATCATTTGTTATTTTACTGCCCAAGTAACAAAACTCATCTACCTTCTTTATTGCTTCGTTTCCCAATCTAATTCCTTCAGCATCACCTGATTTTCTTACATTGCACTCCATTACCCTAGTTTTGCTCTTGTTAATGTTCATTTTATATGCACCTTTCAGCACACTGTCCATTCCGTTCAATTGCTCTTCCAGGTCCTTTGCTGTATCTGACAGAATTACTATGTCGTCGGCAAAACGCAATGTTTTTAAGTCTTCCCCCTGAACTTTAATTCCTTCTCCAAATTTCTCCTTGCTTTCCTTTATAGCTTGCTCAATGTACAAATTGAACAACAATGGAGAAAGACTACAACCCTGTCTTACTCCCTTTCCAACCACTGCAACCCTTTCATGCCCTTCAACTCTGACAACCGCTGTCTGGTTTTTGTACAAGTTGTAAATAACCTTACGTTCCCTATATTTTACTCCTGCTTGCTTCAGAACTTGAAAGAGTTTATTCCAATCAACATTGTCAAAAGCCTTCTCCAAATCTACAAAAGCTAAAAATGTAGGTTTGCCTTTTCTTAATCTATCTTCTAGGATAAGCCGTAAAGTGAGTACTGCCTCCCGTGTTCCTACATTTCTCCTGAACCCAAACTGATCTTCCCCGAGGTCGGCTTCTACCAGCTTTTCCATCCTTCTGTATATAATTCGCGTTAATATTTTGCAACCATGACTTATTAAACTGATGGTTCTGTAGTTTTCACACCTGTCTGCACCTGTTTTCTTAGGGATGGGGATTATAACATTTTTCTTAAAGTCTGAGGGTACTTCACCTGTCTCATACATCTTACACACCAGGTGAAACAATTTTGTCATGGCTGGTTCTCCCAGAGACTTCAGTAGCTCTGAGGGAATATCATCTACTCCAGGGGCCTTGTTTCGACTTAGGCCTTTCAGGGCTCTGTCAAATTCTTCTCTCAGTACAGTATCTCCTATTTCATCTTCATCTACATCCTCTTCCCTTAAAACGTTTATCTACCGAGATATGAAATGAATAAAAAGCATGGTCAAAATGTTAAAAAGTACGTCACCAAAATGGATCGTCATATTCGTTTCAAAGATAAAATGTGACTATTGCTGACGTAAGTAAACGATAGGTATCTACTACACCATAGTCGAACCCATAAAATATAAATGAACAATATTGGCATCTAAATGGCTAATTTCAAATTAAAAGTACGGATTTTTGCGCTACGCTATTTTCGTATTCGAAGTTCACTTCTCCCTTACTTGGAGCGCTGTTGTCGTTCTCTGATTACGTATCATAATATGGGCATTACACAGCTTGTAAATGAATGTTCTGTGGTTATTATTGTCTCAGTTCTCTCAGTTCAAACTGAAGTCGGCGCATATAGCAAGCTGCGCCTGCTGAAAACTGCCCCAACTGGTGGTGATTGAGCTTCAGAGCGCAACTGTCTCGCGCGCTGTCATTCCTCTATACAGCGATCGGCTAATGTTTCCCTTCGCCGGGTTGGTAGGGCTATTTATACAGGCCGTTACCCAGTATACTGTTGCGTAATAACCTCGACGTAATTCTAAAGTGGCGCCCTGTATTTCGGTAACATTGCTGGTTGCCAAACGGTTGGTTGTACCAGCGCATTGCTTTCCAGGCGGTTTGGTGTAATGCTGTCACGGCCGTTCGTTGCTATCTGCAGCGGCTATTACGCGCAGTGAAACATTCTTCCGAGTGCCGTTTCCCATGGCAAGTTTTCAAAAATATTCCCTGTATGTTAACCCTCGGGCGGCAGCGCCAATTATTATAACTTCAGCAGCAGCGCAGTGCAGATTTGCTACCACTGTGTATTCTGTGTTACAAACCAAGAATATAGCTACTAAGTGATCGTAATGACAAAAATATTTTAATGTACAGGTAGAAATATCACATTTGTTAATATCTGAATTAGTATATCAATTACCTTCTGTGTGTAAATATAACAAATGTAACATTATTCCGAAAGTGGAAAATTATTATGTATAATAGACCCAGCAGTACTATCATTTCCTCTTTCGTTACTTCCCTGTAGTTCGTGTATCTTGAGTAATTAGTGTCAGCTTTTTTCTGTGTTATGTGGAACTTAGTACACATAATTACCACATGAGTCACATTTTCATCTATCATGAATGAGAGAGCTTGCGTCTCTGACCTCACGCTTATTGCGTTCCCTTTTGAAACAGGGAATATTTTTATGATAGTCTATTTCAGTGTTTTGGAGTGCTGCTTGTATGGCGTTATTCTCCACAGAGTGGTACCGTCTTCAGTCTCAGATTCATTGCATCTGAAATCTTGTTCGGTATCGGAACTAGGATATACATTTGAATAATACCCTAGTATATTGTTGATGATCTAGTGAGGAATCTAGATAAAAATTACTAAGATCTTCATGTTGTTGTTATGGTCTTCAGTCCGGTGACTGGTTTGATGCAGTTCTCCACCCTACTCTATCCTGAGCAAGTCCTTTCATCTCCTCATATGAACGACAACCCACATCCACTTGAATCTGTTTACTGTACGCGTCTCTTGGTCTCCCTCTGCGATTTTTCCCCCACACACTCCCCTCCAATGCTAAATTTACGATTCCTCGATGTTAAGAATGTGTCCTACCAAGCGATCCCTTCTTTTGGTCAGGGTATGCCAAAAATTCCTTTTCTCACCAATCTGTTCAGTACCTCTTCATTACTTATGCGATCTACCCACCTAATCTTCTGCATTCTTCTGTAGCACCACATTTCAAAAGCCTCTATTCTCTTCCTGTCCGCACTGCTTATCGTCCATGTTTCACTCCCGTACAAGGCAACACTCCACACAAAATTTGCCTTCAGAAAAGACTTCCTTACACTTAAATTAATATTCGATGTTATCAAATTTCTCTTTTTCAAAAATGCTTTTCTTCCCATTGCCACTCTGCATTTTATATTCTCTGTACTGTGACCATCGATTGTTATTTTACTACCCAAGTAACAAAACTCATCTACCACCTTCATTGTTTCGTTACCTACTCTAATTCCCTCAGCATCGCCTGATTTTCTAAGACCGCATTCCATTATTTTTGTTTTGCTCTTGTTAATGTTCATTTTATATGCTCTTACCCACACACTGTCCATTCCATTCAACTGCTCTTCCAGGTCCTTTGCTGTCTCTGACAGAATTACAATGTCATCAGCAAAACGCAATGTTTTTATTTCTTTCCGCTGAACTTTAATCCCTATTCCAAATTTTTCCTTGCTTTACTTCACCGCCTGCTCGACTTACAAATTGAATAACATCGGAGAAAGGTGTATTACTCCCTTCCCAACTGATGCTTCCCCTTCATGCCCTTCGAGTCTAATAACTGCGGTCTGGCTTTTGTACAAGTTGTAAATAACTCTCCTTTCCCTGTATTTTACCCCTGCTGACTTCAGAATTTGAAAGAGTGTATTCCAGTCAACATTGTCAAACGCTTTCTCCTAATCTACAAAAGCTAAAAATGTAGGTTTGCCTTTCCTTAATCTATCTTCTAAGATAAGACGTAAAGTGAGTGTTGCCTCTCGGGTTCCTACGTTCCTCCTGAACCCAAACTGATCTTCCCCGAGGTCAGCTTCTACCAGCTTTTCCATTCTCCTGTAGATAATTCGTGTTAAAATTTTGCAACCATGACTTATCAAACTGATGGTTCTGTAATTTTCACACCTGTCTGCACCTGATTTCTTCGGATTGGGGATTATAACATTTTTCTTAAAGTCTTAGGGTATTTCGCCTGTCTCATACATCCTACACACTAGTTCAAATAGTTTTGTCATGGCTGGCTCTCCCAGAGACTTTAGTAGCTCTGAGGGCATGTCGTCTACTCCTGGGGCCTTGTTGTGACCTAGGTCTTTCAGGGCTCTGTCAAATTCATCTCTCAGTATAGTATCTCCTATTTCATCTTGATCTACTTCCTCTTCCCTTTCTACAACATCGTCTCTAAGTTCATTTCCTGTGTAGAGCTGTTCTATGTACTCTTTCCACTTTTCAGCTTTCCCTTCTTTGCTGAGAACTGGTTTCCCATCTGAGTTCTTGATATTCGTAGAGTTGCTTTTCTTGTCCCCAAATGTCTCTTTTATTTTCCTGTAGGCGGTATCTACATTTCCCCTTCTTATACATTCTTCTAGAGATTTGCATTTGGCTTCTAGCCACTCCTGCGTAGCCATTTTGCACTTACCGTCAATCTCATTTCTTAGTCGTCTGTACTCCATTTTTCCTGTTTCATTTACTGCATTTTTATGTTTTCTCCTTTCATCGATTAAATTTAGTATTTCCTGTGACATCCAAGGATTTTTTGTAGGTCTTGCCTTTCTACCTATTTTGTCCTCTGCTGCCTTCACTATTTCATCTCTCAATGCTACCCATTCCTCTTCTACTGTTTTATTTCCCCCTGTTTCTGTCAATTGTTGCCTAAATCTCCCTCTGAAAGTCTCCAGAACTTCACGTTCCTTCAATTTATCTAGGTCCCATCTCCTTATTTTCTTACCTTGCAGTTTTTTTAGTTTCAGCCTAAGTTCATGACTAACAAGTTGTGGTCAGAGTCTATATCTGCCCCTGGGTATGTCTTACAGTTTATAACTTGGTTCCGAAATCTATGTTTTACCATTATAAAATCTATCTGATACCTTCCGGTGTCTCCTGGTCTCTTCCAAGTATACAACCATCTTTTGTGATTCTTAAACCACGTGTTTGTTACTATTAAATCATGTTCCGTGCAAAATTCTACCAGGCGGCTTCCTCTTTCATTCCTTTTGCCCAGTTCATATTCACCTACTATTTTTCCTTCCTTTTCCTACTACCGAATTCCAGTCTTCCATCACAATTAAGTTTTCCTCTCCCTTAACTGTCTGAATAATTTCCTTTAGCACCTCATATATTTCTTCGATCTCCTCATCATCGGCAGAGCTAGTTGGCATATAAACCTGTACTACTGTTGTCGGTGTTGGCTTCGTATCTATCTTGACAATGATAATGCGATCACTGTGCTGCTCATAGTAGTTTACCCGCATTCCTATTTTCTTATTCATTATCAATCCTACTCCTGTGATACCCCCAATTGATTTTGTATTTATAATCCTGTACTCACCTGTCCAGAAATCCTGTTCATCCTGCCACCGAACTTCACTAATCCCCACTATATCTAACTTCAACCTATCCATTTCCCTTTTTAAATTTTCTAATTTTCCTACCCGATTAAGGGATCTAACATTCCACGCTCCGATCCGTAGAATGCCAGTATTGTCTTTCCTGAGTAGTCCCCGCCCGGAGATCCGAATGGGGGACTATTTTACCTCCGGAATATTTTACCCGAGAGAATGCCATCATCATATTTTCATACAGTAGAGCTGCATGTCCTCGGGAAAATTAACTAAGGGGAAACCCTTGCTTTCAGCCGTTCGCAGTAACTGTGTGGCAAAGCCACATTAGCTGGTGTTACAAGGCCAGCTCAGTCAATCATCCAGACTGTTGCCCCTGTAACTACTGAAAAGGCTGCTGCCCCTCTTCAGGAACCACACGTTTGTCTGGCCTCTCCACAGATACCCCTCCGCTGTGGTTGCACCTACGGTACGGCTATCTGCATCGTTGAGGCACGCAAGCCACCCCACCTCGGCACTGTCTGTGGTTCATGGGGGTGGAGAATCTCCATTACTTGTCGAAAGAAGTCTATTTCCTCATCTGTTAGATCCATACCATATCTACGAGACCTGAAGTTGAAATTATGTTGCAGAATCTCATTTACGCATTGTGTAAGGCTTCAGAAAGTTTAAAAAAGAGATTTACGGAAACTGCAGCATGGCTAATCAGAAGAAACTAGAGGATAATTTATCGAGAGTTACAGTTAGAAATAAAATTAAATTTTTGAGCATTCGAATATGTAGGGTTAAATTTATAGAGTAAATATTTACTAGAAACTGCCACAAATCCATTTGCAGGGAAAACTAGACGTAACACAAAACAATTCAAATCTGCTTACATGAGAGGCAGCGCGGTGCAAATCTGCTACCAGTGATGCATTCCGTAACAAAACGTTTTTGGAATGGACATAGAAACTCGGAACCTTCACTGACATCTTTGTTAAGGCTTAATAGAGGAATAGCTAAAACGAAAATACGACATCTGCATTATTGCGACAACAGTGAGTATTTTAAAAAAACGTGGTAGCATATTTGCACCAGCGCTGCCGCTCGAGGGTGAAACGGTACGACCAAATTCTGAATGTAAAAGCTACACTCTGTTGAGGCATTTGGACGAATAATGAGCCGCGGCGGAGTGGCCGAGCGCATTGAGGCGCTATGGTACAATACGCGAGGCCGTTCGGGGCTCCGAATCCTCCCTCTAGGATGGATATTTGTGCTTTCTTTAGTATTAGCTAGTTCATAAGTAGTTTGTAAGTTTAGGGACTGATGACCCTGCAGTTAAGTCCCATAAGCTTAACAAACATTTGAACGAATATTGAAAAGATGAAGTGACCATCAGTAGCGACGCGTCGGCCTATGTGTTCAATGGTTCAGTAAATACGCAGAAACAAGCTGATCGTGCAGAAAAAGTATTGCGTATTTGATCATTTTTCGTATCAGTCTTGTAAGAGATAATGTTATCAGCAATTTCAAAGTAGTTTTACCGTTTCAATAAATTGTAAATCGTGCAGATACCACACATACGTGCCCAGGCAGTGCTGAGCTTACATTCCTTTCTGAATCTCCTGAGAGAGCCTAGGGACACTCCTTCGGCAAGGAGGGGAAAGGGAAATTTCCAACCGTCAGTCATTCTTGAACAACAGAGTCATGACGGATATCTCAAGGTTCAGTACCAGTTAATAGATCTTTCGAATAATATAACAATTGCAGCAGTTTATTCTGCAGTTATTATATTATTCAAAAAAATTAGATTGCTATTATTTTCAATGGGAGCTATGTTCCATAAAATAATCTTTCTAACACGGCTAGCTTTAAGCATCTGTTGATAAACTGCAAGCTTCCTTTATATCAGGATCCACGGGTTTTGCATTGACTGACAGGAGATGCTTATTCCCCTCGGAAATCGTTTGTTCCACCTGTTAATTTCCTCAGGGTGTTATTTCTGGCACTCACTATGCTTCTAAATCCTGAAGGTGCGAACCATCGTTCCTCATAGGTTCTCTAGAGTGAAAGAGTATTGCAGGAGGGTACCAGTCTGGTAGACATAATTTTCCTTAAACCATCTCTGTTCGTGAGATGGAAAGCACAAAGTTGGGATTCTGTTAGCTTTGGTTTTAGATCGTTAGCCCTATTAAGGGTCGTAAGCACCATCAGGGTGAGTTCGGTCTCCTCAAAGACTGCTTCTTGGTAAACTCGTGTAAGGTCATTTGCGTAAGTAAAACTTGTGATTTTGGAAGTGGGAGTGGCAGTCATTAGTCATTACTGTCAATATTGAATAACAATGAAGCCAGTGCGCATCCTTGAGCCAATCGTTTTTCTGTATTCTCCATTTACTTGTTCGGTTCTGAAAGGCGACAGAAACCTGCGCTTCTATAGTACGGTTGACATCAGTTTGGTAAGCTAAGAGTTCTTCTTGAGTTCATACTGATCTTCGAGATACAGTTTAGGTCTGTATAAACTATCGCCATACCCGAAACAACAGAACGATTCACATTACGCTATCGGGTCTTATCCGTTTAAGACGGCCCTGTTTCCATTCTTCCTATGGTCCTCCATCGCAGAGAATATCTTAGGCGTATTGTTGCAACGTCTGTGAATTTGTCCATAGAATGATTGCTCCACCGCAAATACTACTCCGTTCGATAGGTGTATGGTTGTACGCAGACAGGAATGCCGTCTTCATTTACGAACAAGATTGTAGGAACATCTGTTGAGAGTTTATATCCTGAATTTGACGAATTTGAACGATGAAATAGCGGTTTGTTGCTTTACTTTTGGATTCAGTGTACGCCTGCAGTAAGCATTCGTTCTTATGCCTTCCGAATTTCTGTATTATAGAAATAATGCATATTTAGAAACTATCCATATTCAGTGCAAAATTATAAATAACGTAATTTATGTCAACAAATACACAAAGTATAGGTAAAACATTATAAACAACTGAAAATTACGAATGACTTGAAGCTCTGGTGTTACGAAGTTGATGTAAAATGAAGTGAGTAGCTGAAACAAAGGACTTTGAAAAACTTTATGAATAACGTGTAGGTAACCTAATTTCTGTAGAACTCGCCGATAGCACAATGGCGATTAACTACAGCAAGGATTACCGTCCGGAGACGGCGCCGAAGATGAAGACTCATTTTTGCTACGCCTAAGTATAGGGCATTAGTCGAAGAAATGGTCTGACATATATTCTAATGCTGCGGTACTGTGTTTTATCTAATTGTCTGAGGCCTGATTAGATACCCTATGGTAAGAAAGGTCTTCTATCACACGCGCAATCGATACAGGAATTGTTAGGGAACGTATGCTGCACCAGGTATGGGCAAACACACGATAAGGTTTATCGAGTGTTCTAAGCTCCGCAAAAGATACGTGTGGACCGTAGATGAGTGCCAGGAACCGTACTGTCGTAGATACTGATATCTTATCGTTTGTCTGCTTCATCTGTGGATCTAAGTGCTGTTCAATTTTGCAACCGAAAACAACTCCTTGAGATCTGCCAGGTGTTTTCGCAAACCAATTCTTTTTATCAGATAATCGTCAAGTAATGCGCCAGCACAACCTGTTTATGGCAGGTATTCTGAAGATACGTGATCTTTCACCCAAGTAACATATCTTCTCCGTTTTGAAACCGTTTAACATTTCGTATTCTACCAGTGTGAATATCAGCAGTGAGTAAGGTATATGAAACTTGGTTGATTATCGTTATCTGAGGAAAACTTTGGAATTTATAGCAACTGTGAAGCACACATGGATACAGTAACTGTGTTAAAGGTGGAATTCAAAATGTTCAAATGTTTGTAGAGTCTATGGGACTTAACTACGGGGTCGTCAGTCCCTAAACTTACAAAGTACTTATGAACTATTTACGAACTAGGACGGCACAAATATCCATGCCCAAGGGGGGATTCGAACCCCCGATCGTAGTGGCCATGCAGACCGTGACTGGAGCGCCTTAGTCCCCTCGGCCACCGCGGCCGGCAGGTGGAATTCTAAGATAGCGTAATTTAGTGACCAGTTATTAGCAATTAAGGTATCGAAGAAGAAATAAACGCCTTCGAATTTCTATATGGAAGAGAGCGTATAACGCACCTTTTTTTTCTGAAGCTCTTTTCGGTGTTAACCAGTCGGTAAACGTTCTCTGGCCATCATAAATGTTTAAAAATTTGTTCCAAAATGATTGTGAATAATGCGCTTATTGCAAATGAACTACAGATACTCGGTCTTTCTGATAGCACGCAATATTTGTAAGCAACCGCACCTATTCTTCACTGTAAGGGAATTAAATAGCTTAAGTTTCTTCAGCCCTGCTCTGTGTTTTAAGGATAGAAGAGCGCGAACTTCGTGCCACTCAGCGACCAGTAACATCAATGTTTGGAAATTAGCCACATATTTTTCCTAGAACAGTTTTATTGGTAGAAGAGCGGAGCAAGGGTCATAACGCCCTAAGCTAGCTCACCAGTCACGACAAAAGACGTTAGTATTTGAGAGGTAGACAGTAACATCAATTCACTTTGAGTGTCACTCATGTATCCAAATCCTCTTACTCCAGTGCCAGCCCACTTTCTCAGTCTACCCCTTAGGTTCGTCATCATTTTGGTACACATTCAGTATTACCCATAGATATATTTTCCTTAGACAGGGATAAAGTCTATCATTCTCAGAGGTGGAGAATGTCTTCCGCAGCTGAAGACGTCAGAGGGAAACTGTATGTGTGGAGCAAGGCATCTCAGCCCGATGTTTTAAGTAATGACAATACCTACCGAGCATTCTCTTCAAATAAATGTAATGCTTTGTAACACTATAATCAAAACTAGAAACCTGTTTTTGGGCAGGAAACTATTTTATATTTTTGCATATTATAGAGCAGTATTTTTCAACCTGTGGATCGCGACCCCCAGCGAGGACGTCAAGTCTTGTTCAGGAGCCGGTCGCGGTGGCCGAGGGGACTGAGGCGCTTCAGTCACGGTGTGCACGGCCACTACGGTCGGGGGTTCGAATCCTCCCTCGGGCATAGATATTTGTGCCGTCTTTAGTTGTAGCTAGTTTATAAGTAGTTTGTAAGTTTAGGGACTGATGACCCCGTAGTTAAGTCACATAGACTCTACAAACATTTGAACATTGTTCGAGGACCGACTTCACAGGAGGAAGCGCAGTAGTTCCACCACAAAACAACCAGCCAGGGCCATGTCTGAATACCAGGTGTTCCGAATGCAAAAACATAGGCCTAACGAAAGTGAAATGTATTTTATATTACAAACACGCGGTTCCTTCTTGAACATTGCTTCTTAGTTGAATTAAACAAATATTGTTTTAAAATAAATACAACGTGTTAACAACGAGTAAACGAAAGGCCTGAAACTGTTTTCAGGTCTATATCTACATCTACATCCACATGGGATACTCTGCAAATCACATTTAAGTGCATGGCAGAGGGTTCATCGAACCACCGTTATAGTATTTATCTCCCATCCCATTCTCGAATGGCTCGCGGGAAAAAAGAACACCTGAATTTCTCCGAGTTCTGATTTTTCGTATTTTATTCTGATGATCATTTCTACCTATGTAAGTGGGAGTCAACAACATATTTTCGCATTCGGAGGAGAATGTTGATTGTAGTTTCGTAAGTAGCCCACGCCGCAGCGATAAGCGCCGTTGTTGTAATGATTCCCATTCCAGATCCGGTATCATTTCCGTAACGCTGCATCGTGACAATACGAAACGAGCTGCTCTTCTTTGGACTCTTTTGATGTCCTCCGTCAAACCCACCTGATAAGGATCCCACACTGGGCAGCATTACTCCAAAAAACGACGGACAAGCGTAGTGTATGCAGCCTCTTTAATAGTTCTGTAGCATCTTTTAAGGGTTCTGCCAATAAAACGCAGTCTCTGGTTCGCCTTTCCCACCACATTATCTACGTGTTCTTTCCAGTTTAATTCTGAAGTAATAGTAATTTCTAGGTATTTTGTGGAGTTTACCGCCTTCACTTTTGATTGAATTAAACAAAGTTTAAAGTATTTCTTTTCGTACTCATGTGCACGACTTCACACTTGTCATTATTTAGACTCAGTTGCCAATTTTTACACCATGGTGATATCTTATTCAGATCGTTCTGCAGTTGGTTTTGATCTTCAGATGATTTTACTAGACGGTAAATGACGGCGTCATCTGCAAACAACGTGAGAGAGCTGCTTAGATTTTCCCCTAAATCGTTTATGTAAATAAGCAACAGCAGAGGACCATTAACACTACCCTGTGAAATGCCCGATATTACCTCTGTTTTAGTCGATGCCTCACCATCGATTACTACGAACTGTGTCCTCTCTGACAGGAAATCCTCCATCCAGTCGCAAATTTGGGCGATATACCATAACCAAGCAATTTAATTAAAAGCCGTTTGTGAGGTACAGTGTCAAAAGTCTTCTGGAAATCAAGAAATACAGACACGAGTATGAAACTTTCACTCTAAGCTATCCCGACACGACTAAGGATGCCGCCTCACAACTTCACTTCCGCCAGTACCTCGCCTCCTACTTTCCAATCTCCACAGAAGCTCTCCTGCGAATACGGAATAGATTTGTGAACCCTTGTCGATAGCACCCATCACTTCGTGTAAATAAAGAGCTAGTTGTGTTTTGAATGGCGATATTTTCTAAATCCGTGTTGACCTTGGGTCAATAGATCATTCTGTCGAGATAATTCATAATATTTGAATACAGTATATGTTCCAAAACCCTGCTGCAAATTGACGCCAATGAAATAGGCCTGTAGTTTAGTGGGTTACTACTGTGGTCACGTATCCAAAAAGGTTGGGAAACAGTGCTAATAGACTATTTAGTTGTAAAAATGACACATTTTATGCATTTATATACAGAGATGGAGAACGATAAATTTAAATAAATGATTTTTCATTTCAAATAGTTCTGTTTTGAATATTAAAACTACATTCACGGTTGCGCACAAAGCCGCTTTGTCGCACGACTAATTGGTATAAATGTGCACAACAAGTGTTTGTCTTCCTTCCGAGAATCGTCAAAGTCGTAACATTGCGCATAGAAGCTGGGAGATGAAGGTTGGCGACCGCCCGAAATATTAGCTTGTGGCAGTTATTGCTAAGATGCAGCACACGTAATATAACGGGCATGGTATTCATGCTGAAGGCAGGTATATGTCCGTGTTGTCTGACTGCAACACCTACCAGCAACTGAAACAAAAATACTGCAACTGAAGCTATGAATCAGATGTGGAGAAGGCCATCAAACGACTCACCGCCACCGCTGTAGGGAAGTAGCTTAACGATAAAACTTTGCGCGAACATTCAACATCTTGTGACGGATGGTAATATGAAAACGCTGGCAGGAAACGTTCCACAAATAGCCACTGGCAGCGGCGCTCTCAAGCTTCATACAGCTTACAAAAATGTATCTGTAAAGATAAACTGAGCGAAGCTTTGAAAGACTGAAGTTGTAAAGGCTGAGGATTCTGACAGTTGCATAAACATCACTTCCAGTAAACAGCGAAGAAGAAGAAGGGGAAAAAAAGCTCTGGAGGATGCTATTGCAACTCTTTTGAAGCAAATCGTCAATATCATCAGGAAAATTGAGTCCACTCAGTTGTATGTGTACTGTTGGAGGGTGAGGTAATTGACAGAAAAGGACGCGTTAACTGAGTGTGGAGGGGCGCACGACTTGCTTGCTTTCCGCATCATCATGATGGATAATTTAATTGATGAAATAGGGTAACGTAATTCAGTATAAGGTAGGGTGAGGGGTCGCACACCCGCATGAGCACGCATGCTTCTGATAGTTAAGAACGCCTCTACCTGTAGTCTCATCTTCCACAGTAGAAATTTAAAAAGGATTTATTGATTTCGTAAATCTACATTTACATCTACATAGATACTCTGCAAATCACATTTAAGTACCTGGCAGAGGGTTCATTAACCACTTTCATAACTTTTCTTTACCGTTCCATTCACTAATAGCGCGCAGGAAGAAAGAACACCTAAATCGTTCCGTTTTCGATCTGATTTCTCTTACTTTATCGGGATGTTCATGTCTCCCTACGTAGGTGGGTGCTAGTAAAATATTTTCACAGTAAGAAGTAAAGGTCGGTGATTGAAACTTTGCAAACAGATCACGCCGCAATGAATAACGTCTTTCTTTTAATAATTTCCACCCCAATTCGTGCAACATTTCCATGACGCCCCCCACCCCCTCGTAACGTGATAAAACAAAACGAGCTGCCCTTCTCTGAACCTTCTCAATGTCTTCCGTCAGTCCCACCTGGTGAGGGTCCCACAAGGGGCAACAGTACTCCAAGAGAGGACGCACAAGTGTGATGTAGGCAATCTCTTTGATGGAGTTGGTGCATCTTCGAAGCGTTCTTCCAATGAAACGTAACCTTTGGTTCGCCTTCTCCACAATATTTCCTGTGTGTTCTCTCGAGTCAAAGTTGTTCTTAATTGTAACTACTAGGTATTTGGTAGAATCTAGGACCTTAAGGTTTGACTGATTTATCGCGTAATTAAAGTTCAGCGGATTTCTTTTAGTGGTCATGTGTATTACTTCACACTTTTCTTTATTTAGTGTCAATTGCCAATTTTCGCACCATGCGAATTTTGTCTAAATCGCTTTGCAGTTGCTTTTGATTCTCTGTTGACTTCACTAACCGATAAACGACAGCATCATCCGAGAACAGTCTAAGGGAGCTATTCAGATTGTCTCATAAATCCTTTATAAACACGACGAAGAGTAGGGGACCTATAACGCTTCCTTGTGGAAATAAGTAAACTTTAATATTTTGCGAAAAAAGGACTTGGTTGCACAAATACAATATATTTTTCTTTTTCACATGTGACGCGATTCACATGTTCTAGGCATCATCACACGTTCAGGGGAATTTCTTACTTAAAAAACAACAATTGACTTATAAGTATATGAAATTGGCCCATATGTAAGACATACTTGTCTTGGCCACACAAATGAAGAAGTTACAGGGAAGATTTAAGCTAGTTAAACTGCAGGTCACATGACCATATTCACTTTTGAGGGGGAGGTGTGGGTTATTAAAATGAACTTATAAGAGTACTAGAATACCACTGAAATCTGAAGCTCAACGAATAAAATACTTATTACTCAGGTAACTGTTAACGACGCGATATTTACTTGCCTCCAAACATCGCTGTCAGGTTCGGTTTTAACTGTTGCTTCGCTGCCCTTTCCCCCACTCAAGCAATAGCTGCCACATGATGTATTTTATTTGAGTTTTTAAATAAGTCTGCTACCTGAGTAAAAAGGTTTTTTTTCCCTTGTGATGGTACAGCTCCTGTTTCTTCCGTGTTGGCTATTATAATAGATTTGTGAAGAAATACGTCTTATGCAAGACACCTTGTTTTATTTTTATCACCCACACACGTTTCGGCACTTATTGTGCAATCTTTTGTGAGTTTTGCCTTTTATTTTGTGAAAGAACATATTATAGTTCGAAAAACTTACGGGTATGCTGCCAGGTACCAAAATCGACGACGGCCGATATTTCGGCAGGAGAGCACCCTGCCATTTTCAAGGCAAAACTGCAGTAAGGAAGCAATGTGCAACCATTTTTAACACCTCGGTTTTCAATGAGTAAACTGGAAAGACAACACACACCGAGCAAGCAAGCACACAGCGCCGACACGGCCCAAGATGAAACCGGTCAGAATATCGATGATAATAAACATCAGTTCTCGACAGATAAGGTCGGATTAGTTTTTGATTGTTGAGTCATTTGGATAAGTCGTTTAATTTGACAATTATGTTGAGTGTATTAGCCTTACTATTGCTTACAGTGCCAACGAAATGTCATTGGCAGGATTTGCAAGTATTGGATACAATTGGCAACGAGATTCGTCGTAGCAGGCTACATATTTCCATTGATCAACAGTCCAACGTCGGTTTTGGCAGGCCCAGTCGAGGCATAAAGTTTTGTGTTGTGCAGTCAGCAAAGATACTATTGTGGGGATCCGGCTACGAAAGCCCATATCGATGATGTTTCGTTGAGTGGTTTACACGCTGACTCTTGTTAATGCACTGAAATTCACAGCAATTTGCGAAATGTTGGCATTCTGTCACGTTGAACGATTCCCTTCAGTTGTCGTTGGTTCCATTGTTGTAGAATCTCTTCCCGGCTACAGCGATGTCGGAGATATGACGTGTTACCGGTGCACTCGTGAAATGGTCATACAGAAATTTTGTACTCATCGATACCTCGGGGAATTGTCGTGTACTATCTCCCGCGCCCGACTATACCACCACGTTCAATCTCACTTAAATCGTGATAACCTGCCTTTGTACAACACCGTTTGAAGAGAAGGCCTGCGCGCTGCCGCGCCACGTCACGCAGAGTAGGTCGCGATCGCGTAGCTCCCTAGCTGGCCGATGAGAGGCAGTGGGCTGTGCCTTCTTCTTTACCTTAGAATCCATTTTGTTGATTATTCAAGCGTTTAATTTATGTTTGCTTAAATATATTTTCACGTCATCGTATGCAGATTAATAGACTGGCTAAACTACAGATTAATTATTGATCTTGTTTAAAGAGACTGGGTAGCTGTTTAGAGCATAGAATAACTCACCCCTATGTACAGAGACAACAAGCCATAAACTTTTACTACCCGAGTTATGTATTGCCCAAGTCATATTGGTGAGAACCGATAGGAAGCTCGCAACTTGATGGATGAAGAACGTAATCGTCGATAGAAAGACGGTTTGTTGATGTTGGCCCAGGGAAAAAATAGTCGTCAGCAGCTCGAGGATAGCATCGTGCAGTTCTAAGAAATGCTGCTCATCATTTCAGAAGGCAGTGGGCTATGCCCCATCAGCCAGCCAGTGAGCTACGCGATCGCGACCTACTCTGCGTAACGTGGCACCGCAGCGCGCAGACCTTCTCTTCAGACGGTGTTGCTTTGTAGCAGCAGTAACTGATCTAACACTTGCGCCAGACACTTGTTGTTTTATTATATAACTGTATCCAATTGTACGAGTGTGGATACAATCTCATGAATCCATGGATCTTCCATGTCAGGAGGTGACTGCTCAAGCGATGGAGGGTCTTTAAAGGTGTGGGACATGTGCATTTGGAGTGATATGGAACCCCTGACACGTCTAGATACGCGTACGTACGCATCCCGGCTGATCATCTGCAACCTTTCGAATACATTGTTCATTCCGACGGCCTGGGTAGTTCAGAAGGACATTACGACACCCACACGTCAGAAATTACTACAGAGTAGCTCCAGGTACACCTGAGTTTAATTTAAACACCTCTGCTAGCCACTAAACCTCCCAGACGTGAATATTGGGCATATTTGGGATGCCTTATAACATTCTGTTCAGAAAAAATCTCCACCCTGTCGAACTCTTACAGATTTATATACAGCCTTGCAGTAAGTCTGGTGTCAGTTCCTTTCAGTAGACACTAGTCGAGTCCGTTGCACGTCGTATTACCACACTTCTCGCTGGGGTCCTATACGATATTAGACAGACTCTTTGGCTCCTCACTGTAAATGTAGGCTGATATTTAGGTTCAGATAAGCTCATAGTTTCCTTACTATACATGGTTGAGTATAACATTTCCTTCTGAACTCAGGTAGACGATGCTATCCTCGAGCCGCTGATGACTGTTTTCTTCCTGGGCCAACATCGACAGACTCGAAGAGACTGTGGACAACCGTCTTTCTATCGACGATTACGTTTGTAGCACCTGTCTCTTTCTATGGTAGGTTGTGGGAAGAAAGAAACGAGATTATGACTTAAATCAATCTGACTTCCCAATTAAGAGGTGACTTACCTGTTAATCTTCTGTTCCTGTGACTGTTGCCAGCATCGGACCTATTCTCTTCTAGCAGGGGTTTCTATTATTTGGTAAGTGAATAAAAATGATAGCAACAGGGGAATGCTACAGTCAAGAAGTCGGACAGTTCATTGAAATAATCTTTGTATTCTGAAAGTAGCATATAGAATTACGAGGTAGCCTGTTACATCTTAATAAACGCTTACTGATTTTTGCTACAGGACAAGATACACAATAGAGAGCAAACATGAAAATAAACCACACTCAAATAGTTCAACCAGCCCTTAACGAGAGAGAAAGAAAGCGTATAGAGCTTCATGAAAATTTCCGTTGGTCATGAGAACAGTAGACTGAGCCCGAAACAAGGGCGGCACAAGCATCTTGGTAATCATTCCGCCTATCGCCCGATATGCAGACCGTTGCATATTTATTAAACCCGCGACCGAATGCTATTACTTCATGTTAATCGCGAATACCTGCTCGGTGTAGCTGTGAAGTTCCTGTCGGTCAACGAAATATCACCAAGACTGAGCATGGCGGCTTCTGCACAATAGACGAACGCGGACCTGTCCTAAGAACTGCAAGCATCTGAAGCAACTGCCGAACGGAGAGCGGCCACGTCGTTCACGCCAGTTTTGTTAACGAGAGTTTCGGACTGCTGATTCTTCCGCCGGCAAAACTAGTGACGTGTTACCAACCAGACCAGAGCACAGTTAAAAGTTCGTTCTGGCCCGCAAGTGTCCTTCCGCGAAGATGCTAGCTCTCCGGGTTTGAACGTAACGGCTCCAGTAGCCTTTGTGGCTGGTCGCCATCTTGCCAATTTAATACATTAATTAATACAGGACACTGAAAATTATTTCGCTCCCACGATACGATGGTCCTCTGGTCAGGCAAGCAAACGGTAATTTTAGATTGTCGGGGACAATTAGTTTTATATCATTTTATTGGCGATTAATTTTACCAGATTCTTGAATATTAATCGGACCTAATTTTCTAATACTTCAAACGAATCGTCATTTTTCATTAGATTGGAATCCGTCGTCAGAAATTCAAGAATTATTTTATTTATGCCCACTCTAGTTGTCCTAAAGGCTGGCCATGTGGTTCATGACACCTTTGTGCTGGTCTGGGAAAAGTATTAGCTCTACACGTTCTTCATCCATTAAGTAACTAGCGCATTTTAGATGTTTAAAAGTGTTTCCTGTAGGTGAAAACATTGCACCTCACTTAATATTTTTATGCTCCCCTTGAAGTCGCCTGCAGACGCCGTGCAGGCTCTCTGTCCAAGACGATGTGCGAAGAGCTAGAGTTTCTTCCATGGAATATATTTCACGCAGTTTGATCGACTCAGTAGTTGAGAGTATCACCTCATAATGAAAAATTAAGGGTTTTCAAACATTAGGACATGCCCGTTGGGATGCCATGTCCAGAAATAAAGCCTTACTGTCACTCTGATTCATACTCTCTACTAGTCGGCATATTTGTATATGAGCCGGCCGCGGTGGCCGAGGGGAGTGAGGCGCTCCAGTCACGGTCTGCACGGCCACTACGGTCGGGGGTTCGAATCCCCCCTCGGGCATGGATATTTGTTCCGTCCTTAGTATAAGGTAATTGATAAGTAGTTTGTAAGTTTAGGGACTGATGACCCCGTAGTTAAGTCCCATAAGCTTAACAAACATTTGAACATTTTTTTTTTAGTTGTATATGAATGGGAGCTGACTGATCCATGGTCTCCGCCTCATTCTTACGAAGACCTTCATTCGACTGAGCGATTGCCCTCAGTCAACGTCACAATCCACCCCCACCAAGCCATGAATGCTTTCATTAATTTTTTAAACGTCAGCCATGAACTATGTCTCTGAATAAGGTGATGGAAACAATGGGATATTGTAGTAACGTTATAATTATAGCACTGAATTTACAATTAATGATTTTCTCAGAGAACATATTTTTTCTAACTTTCCTTTGATTCCCCACATCCGCAGCAATTCACAGCAGGTAACTGATTTCATTGGTACATTTTCTTAGTGCGTCTATGTCTGCAAGATATCTTTTATTTACTTTATCATTCATTTCAGATTGTGCCACTGTGAATCGTAGCCGATTTTAGCTAGTGTGTGTAAAATTTCAACACCCATCTTCTCGGCAGTTAGGGCCCGTTGCATGAAAGCCACTAGCCAGGTTCTCAGCACATTTATAACATACCTAAGTACAAATGGTGCTGCTCTAGTTAGAAGTAATACATTTTTGTGAACCCATGAAAATGTTATCAGTGAAGATGGCATATGCACCATAAAGACGTAAAGAATAACACTTGGTCGACAACAATATTGAAATGAGCACCCAGGTTCATGCACTTCTTGAAGTTTTTTATGGAAGATTGTCTACGATACTGTTATCTCTTCTTCCGATACCACGACTACTAAATTAATAGCCGTATTCGAATTCAGTCGCTGGAGAATTCAAACAACCTAAAACGATACCGTGGAGTAACCGTTTGTGCGTCATTGAAACCGCCATTGGCAACAGGAGCTTTGTCATAGATAAAACTGCATGCGCATAAGGGTAAAATAAAGCAGACATAGTATCAGCAAATCCACTGTGCCTTTGATTTGTTTGTTGAAAGACCACCTCGTGAAAAAACAATCATTCCATTGAGACGCGTAGAATGGCCGAAGTGGTCTAAGGCGTCATTCTACGAACTGGCGTCCATTTCCGGCGGAGGTTGAATCCTCCATCGGGCATGGGTATATCTGTAGTCCTTAGCATAACTTAGTTTAAGTTGCTTATTAGTCTAGGGACTGATGAGCATACAAGTTTGGCCCAATAGGTTTCCAAACATTTGCGCAAACATAAAGAAAGGTTACCATGTTTTCTCGAAATGGAAACCCTCGTATCTTTCGAACAAGTTGTCTGATAGTGTGTTTTCGCAGCTTTCTTGATAACGAAATCTCAGTAGGACAAAGCTAAGACCAGTAACTCAAGTTTCCCACAATCAGTGGAATGAAAGAGGAACTATAATGCTTTGCCGCTTCAGAATTTTTGACCAGTGGAAGACAGGTGTGTCGCTGGTGTTCGATGCATCCTTTGTGTGCATTACGTGCAGTTCGTCCTATCTAACTTATACCACACTGATATGGAATTTCGAAAAACCCGCATTTTATAAACGCAGATTGTGTTTTAAAGATTCAAGAAGAGCTGCTCTACTATCTCCTAACAGAAATCAATATTTTGGAAACACTTGAAGACTGGCCTTTCGCTTGAAGCGTTTTCTTAGTCTGGTGTGTCGTTTATGCGTTTTTACTGCATACCTGCACCAAGTTTGCGAGCTCGCCATATTATCTGTCAGTGTCGGTTGCTACATAGATCCTATGTACTGCAATGACAACTGCATTCATACTGCGCGAAGCAGCTGCGAGCAGCCTGCAAGTATCAATTGCATGGATGGCATTCTCCTTACTTTGACCTAGTTCATCCAAAACAGGTAGACAGCCATTTCCTTTAGCAGAGTGAATACGATATTTTCACGTATGGAGTTGGATGCTCAAGAAAATTTGCCAGTCTCTCCCCGCCATAAAACTAAACCACTAATGCGTCGTCCAAACATCTCCAGAACACTACCGGCTTTAACACTTCAGAATCATACAGTTTTTCTTCAAAAAACTGCAATTGGCGACCACAGGTGACAGAGAGCTGCCATGACGACATCGTCAACCAGTTTAAAATATTTGTTATCCAATGGTACACTATTAAACATTGTTATGACAAAAAGGTATTTTAATACACTCACAGGAGATATTCAGTAAGAAGGTTTACAACACCCACAGTTCGACACGCAATTCGTAAGAAATTTCAAAACAAGTCTGAAACCTTTCACCAAACTATGAAACGCAACTGCTAATGTTACACCCTTTTACAGGATTTTGTTATGACCGTCAAATGTGCACTAATGGATAAGGACTCGTTTATGTGACTGCCTTTCCGAAGACTTTGAATTTTGATAGGTAAATGATATGTGGAATTAATGTCACCAGGCACGATGTAAACTAAAGTGAATAACTGCAGTTGTTAAAGAAAAAGGTCCCCAGCCTGATTAGGCAAATATGTACCAGCAACTAACTGTAATAAGAACTCTCGTTTTAAGCCTATACCTGGTACTGAAGTACATGGAATTTTGAAAATGGATAGTCTATAGTTAGGTAAATCGCCAAACACACCAAAGCTAGATCACTGCCATAGCAATTAAGTGGTTCAACAGATTTATAAATAAACAGCAAGCACTTATAATGGACACAATGGATTCATGAATTGTACTCCTATTAAGTATTGTTGTGAATTGCTTGACAAAGGTGATAATCTAAAAACATTGTGCACTAAGTTAAGGTAAACAAGATTTTGTCCAACTTTGTGCACTAAGTTAAGGGAAACATGATTTTGCCCTATTGGTTAAATTTTTAAAATCAAGTTTCTGAAATTTATCTTTTCAAATAATATTTTCTTTCCTACTGAACTAAATTATTGTTAAGGGAGTTTGGCCAAAGGCAACTAGTAATTTTCACAGATAATATGTGCACTTTAGGGAAGGGCACTAACTTTTGTCCATAATGTCACTGTTGTTCACAAAATAGTTTAGCAGTATCAAAAACAATGCACACACACACACACACAACTTACCTTGTTGAACGGCTCTAGTCATAAATTACAGTAATGGATTCATTGCAATGAATGATAATATACTCTCCTTTTCTTTTATAATAAATATTAGTGCTAGCAGTATAACGTTTCGTTATCAAGAAACTTTGTATGTTAAACTATTGAAATTTAGTTAAACGCTTATTAATTCTGATATTATCTTTAACCAACAGCTAAAACAAATTGTGCCAATACTATAATAATAAGAAGAAATGGCAACTAGCTTCTGTACAAAAGTTACCATGTAAATGTCTCTATAGCCACACTTTGTAAAATGGTCTATAGCCATACTTTCTAAAATGATCAAAAATTCGTACTAAATTATATGAATGACACTAATTTTTTTTTAAATCTACCAATGACACTATTTGAAATCACTTTTCAATTTTTTTAAATAGGGCACTCGGAAAAGTATTCACTAGGAAAGGACTCTGTCTAGGTACAATGATTAGGATAAATCAGGGTGCTTAACACAAAGTTGAGGTCAATGCTCATAATTATTATTTAAACACTTTGCTGGTTCATTACACTACATGCAAAGAAAAACTTTACTTGTTTGTTCTGTAGTGGTGGCGGTGAAGACGTCGAAATTTCTGGTGGTAACAACTTTTTGGCGGTAAGCATGGCCTGCTTCCATAACACATAATAGCTTTGAGCTCACAAAACTTATATATATATATATATATATATATATATATATATATATATATATATAATTTTCAAAATTTAACTCCCTGTACGTGAACCAGCGAATTATAAAGCTTGTTAAAATTATTTAAAAAACATTGTCATAATATACCTTTTCATAATATTAATATTACAAAAATAAGTAATAATTTCCTATACAGAAACTTTACATTATATACATGGCCACAAAGATCTTAATTCAGATATTACATTACATCCATAATCGGTACTTCTCCCATCGAATACATAAAAGCAATAAACAGTAATAAGTAGAAGGACTATAGTGTTCCAGGTTATACAAAACATCGAACTAAAAGAATTCTGCAATGTAAAATGCTAGAATAACAAAACAAAAAGAAATGTAAAGTCTACGAGCTTTCTGTCGTATTTTTTTTTTTTTTTTTTCAAAAATTGCAAGAATGATGAAAAAGCTGATGTGCCTGATGTGGGTAATATGGCAACTCTTATAGTATATGTGAAAGAAAAGCTGGTATATATGAAATTCCATATCAGTGCACTAGAAGTTTCATATGAGAAACTAACTTTGTTCGGTGCATCCAACATCATCAGTACACTCCCTGTCTGCAGCCCAGATATTCTGAAGTGGCTGAACATTGTACTTTCACTGATCATCCCACGGATTATCGAAAAGTCAAGCTACTGGTCTCAGCTTCATCCTACTGGGTTTCAGTGATCAAGGAAGCTGTAGTGGTAAATTAGCAGTCAACTTGATCATCCGAGGCGAAATTTCCCAGCTCGACAAAACATGGAAACCATTCGTTTCACGCTTGCACTCTCAGGGAATTATTGTTTAGCATCTTCACATTACAACTTAATGTAATGTGAAGATGCAAAACGCCGGCCGCGGTGGCCGAGGGGACTGAGGCGCTCCAGTCACGGTCTGCACGGCCACTACGGTCGGTGGTTCGAATCCCCCCTCGGGCATGGATATTTGTTCCGTCCCTAGTATTAGTTAGTTCAAAAGTAGTTTGTAAGTTTAGGGGCTGATGACCCCGTAGTTAAGTCCCATAAGCTACACAAACATTTGAACAGTTTTGAAGAAGCTAAACAATAATTCCCTGAGAGTGCAAGCGTGATATTCCAACAGATGCCATCCAGTTCAATAATGAGCCCATAAAAAAATGTGTGCACTGTGGATTCGCTAGCACTAGGCCTATTTTATTTTACTCGTAGACGCAAAATACTTTCTTGATAGCTAACGCTCTTTTTGCGACAGTGTTATCTCTGACGCACTCGCGATTTCTTCGCTGTGCTGTGCCAAGTGGTTTAAAGTCTGCCATGGACTTTACTTGAAGATAGCTTTAAAGTTATCAGGCCAATTACAGAATGAAAGTAATACTGTCCCGGATGGACGCCTGATATGTGACGCACGGTTCATGTTAACGGTAGTCTGAATGAAGGAATGCAAGTTATGAAATTGTAGCGTCCTCCCCTTTCGCTTAAGCACTCAAGCTTGGCGGGTGGTCACCCAGCCGCCTCGCCACAGTTCCTGCAGACATCAGCACTGGAATTGTTAGTACATCCGAGTAGGCAATTACTAATGAGGAGATGCTAAAAAGAATGTTCAAATGTTTGTAGAGCTTATGGGACTTAACTAATGGGTCATCAGTCCCTAAACTTACAAACTACTTATGAACTAGCTAATACTAAGGACGGCACAAATATCCATGCCCGAGGGGGGATTCGAACCCCCGACCGTAGTGGCCGTGCAGACCGTGACTGATGCGCCGCAGAACGCTTGGCCACCGCGATCGGCGAGGAGGTGCTGAACAGAATTTGGTAGAAAACAAATTTCTAGCATATCTTGACTAAGAGAAGGGATAGATTGGTAGGACACATTCTTAGGCATCAATAAATCGTCATTTTGAATAAAAGAACACTGGATATTAGGCAGCGTCATTTTTAAAACACATAGCGACGGACTCGCCGACGTTTCGACCACTAACCAGTGGTCTTCTTCAGGTCTGTTAATTTTTGGATGCTGCTAATCATTTGCCCTTACTGCACGGCCACTACAATCGGGGGTTCGAATCCCCCCTCGGGCATGGATATTTGTGCCGTCCTTAGGATTAGCTAGTTCATAAGTAATTTGTAAGTTTAGGGACTGATGACCCCGTAGTTATGTCCCATAAGCTATACAAACATTTGAACATTTACATACTGTGACTTTTTTGGTTAGCTGATACCGACGTCATACGTCTAAAGCCCTTTTAAACTATCAACGAACTTGTAATAGATTGATAACAAGTTGCGTTAATGGCGGCCGTCAGTCGTTTGAACGGCTGCACTAGTATGATCGCGCTAGTATCGAAGCGCGATAATTATAGCGATAAAGAAATAGGTCCCGTTCTAAATTCGGTACTAGTGGGTTCACTGCGCATGTGGAGCTAGTAGCTGTCAGCTGCAGTCACCGCTCCAGTTAGTCCGCCATTTTCCTTCGTATTTACGTATATTTTGCGTTTTGTCGAAGTTTATGATCAGAATGTATTACAAAATGTATTTCTAATGACGGCATTCACACTGTCCGTCACCAGACCGTCACCTAACGTCAAAGTCATGTTAAGCATTCTCGAGAAGATTGTTTTGATTGAACGGTCGTCTGCTGACATCGGAAGTCAGGCGATTTTCATATTGTAGTCGACAATTACACGGTTTGCACGCAAATTTGTCTTATTAATCATTAGTTTTATATACTTTGGTTTAGCGGTAAATTGCAAATGTTCCATGAAGACTTAAATATTTATGTCAATTATAGCATTTTAAATGAAAAAGTCAGTGCAAATGAAAGACAAAAATTCAGTTGTGCATGACGTTATTAACAATGTCAGTAGGCAAATCGTAGAAGATAAAGAAGGTATATTTACGGTCTTATAAATATGGCTTGATGTGTTCATAAGTTTATTTTTTTCGCTTGAAAATAGATGTGAATGTTTTGAAATGTTGTTTCACTTCCCAGAACTTTACCACACTAAGTTGACCAATAACATAGACTGCAAGGTTTTCTTTGGCCGCCAATAACATTTAGCGTTGTTTCCTCAATTCCAGTATTAAACTATGACTTCCTACATAACAAATCGCCTGTTATAATCTGACTTTCAACATCGGGTATTACTGTTCGATTACGTTTATCGTCTAAACACGCTGCCACAAGATCTTGCTTGAGTTTGTAGTTCAGGGCTAGTGCGCTAGGAGCGCTTCAGTAGACTATTATCTATCTTGTTCACCTTCGTTCATCGTTTAAAGAGGGCTTCAGATGGTGATTGGTTGGCAGTAGCGTATCAGTAGGCTCTTACGTTTGCCGCCCTGGTAAGTAATTAGTCGGCAAAATCTGGTATCTGATTAGAAGGCAACAGCCAAAGCCGCGGCGGAGTGGCCGAGCGCTTGAGGCGCTATGCTATGATGCGCGAAGCCGTTCCCCGTCGGGGGTTCGAATCCTCCCTCGGGCATGGATGTTTGTGTTGTCTTTAGTATAAGGTAGTTTATAAGTAGTTTTGTAAGTTTAGGGACTGATGACCACGCAGTTAAGTCCCATAAGCTTAACACTAGAACCGCCGATGGAACATTTTTGTCCCGTGACAATATTTAAATCCCTCAACTCGTTTAATTGTTTTATGAGGTGGATGAGTCTTCGTGACTGTTAATGTTTCTTACCATACTCCATTTCTAATTGAAAGTCATCGCTACGTGTTACGTAGTTATCGAGAAAAAACAACAAATACCGAAAACGGCCAATGGAACATTTTTGTCCCATTGTAAACACTAATCGTTGCCGGTTGCTACACACTGTTAGAGGCTTTTACTGTTGTCTGCTGCTACAATGCTGATGTGAAGCAATGAGTTCAGTGCCTTTAACAGTAAAAATTTATATAAATTTTGGTGACAGGGCCTGTGCGGTAGTGCAACATGGCTCGTCGGCGCGGTCTCTCAGATGAGCAGCTGTTAGCGTTGCTGAATAGTATTGAAGATAAATCCGAAGAGGAATATGTAGGTGGTATTTCAACTGATTTTGATTATGATGTAAAAACAGTACGACGGAGAGCTGGAATGAATAAGAGGGCAGTGAAGAACTTTCTGATAAATATACTTTCTTCACGTCACTTTCACTAGCAAGAGAGCTGAAAACAAATCGAACCAGCTGGCTTGGTACCATGAACAAAGTTAGAAGGGAAGTGCCTGAGTGTGTGAAGTAAGCTCGTGAGAACCTACACAAGACTGTAGTTTTCGAATAGGACGATATGACCCTCGCAGTGTATCAAGTACAGCCAGTAAATAACGTAATAATTCTCAGTTTTTTGTATCCATATGTACAAATTGGAAATCATAGGAAGGCAAAGCCTGAAACTGTGAAACATTGCAGTGAATTCGAGTATAGAGTAGATTTTGCTGACCAAATGGTCCGCAAATAGTGAAAGCCGGTGGAAGAAGATGGCCTGTTCACACTTTTTATAATAATCTAGCAGGCATCAGAATAACAAGACGAGAAGAATGCAGATGCACTTGCCAAAGACTATACAGAAACCAGGGTCGGAGCTCTACCAGTTCACGTTGAAGCATCAGATGTAGGTGGGAACTGTTGCTGTTGACAGGTTCGAAAATCCTGCACGGAAGAAAAAAAATTCTAGAAATTTGCTTCGTGTGACAAACGAGTTTGCAAGCAATGTGTTGCTGTAGTTCCCTATGTCTACAGACAATGGTGACCAGTAGGTGTCTAAAAGGAATTACATAGTCTAATTTTATCTTTGGAAACTGTATCGAAGCGCAGAATGACATTAGACTACGATAGTGTATTGATGGTGTATTGTGTTATTCTTACTTGTAGAGAATTTTGAACTGAAAATTCATGCTATAGCTTGACTTCTATTTAAGAAATTTGATTTCTTTATGACATAATGAACAATTTTCAAGTATTAGCATAATGTAGTTCATTTGTCTAAAGATAATGAAAATGTTTTATATTTATATTGTTACGTGAAACCGTTTTCAATTAAATTATATCTAGCACGTTTGTACTTAACATGTAGAATAAAAAAAGCATATGAGACCATCAGTATCGATATTTCTTACAGAAATACCCGTGGCTTAAAATTAAAAGATTAGGATCAGACAGCAACGCATCGATCTGAAATGGGACACTTGTGTCCCGCTGGAGGTTTTAGGGTGTTAAAACCTCCGGCGGTTCTAGTGTTAACAAACATTTGAATATTTTGAGCAACAGCCAAGCAGCAGGGGTGGTGTTTCCTGCTGCGAACATTCAGGCCGCGCGTCAGCTCTACCGTGGCTGCTGTTTATTCTGCCGAACCGGGTCAAGTGGTAGCTGGCTGGCTGGCGTACACACGCGATCCGCTGGGCTGGGATTGCCGGTACCCACGTCGAAGGTAACTTGTAGCTGTCACTATTCATGTTGTTAGATCGTTATGGCTTCTCTTATTTTGCGTTGCTGCACCCTCGCTTCCCGGGTAAGCACGCGAGGCTTCCGAAAGTTAAGAGTAGCGCCGCATTCCTTCTGCTGTTTGCACAGATGACTTGTTGACTTGTCCAAATGGCTTGTATCGTTCATGTTCCGAAACGCGAGTGCTGATGGGTCTCCCAGTTTCACCAACATAAATTTTGCTGTACATTGGAGTTCATGGATGCCTGCAGTGTGGAGGACGTTTGTGGGATCCTTCGTGGCCCTCAACAGGCCTCGGATCTTGCGGCCACTATGGAAAATCGGTTTGATTCCTCCTCGAACAATGATCTTGCTTACGCCGTTCGGTGACGCCTGTCACAGAAAATAAACGAGCTATAGGAAGAGTTTCTTATGCATTCTTATCATGTACACCTACATCAAGAATTGCATGGGTATGATTTCCAGAATAGTGTACAGTTCTGTCAGTGGGCACAACAGCAAATCAACGTCAACCCGAGCTTCTTCTCTTATGTTCCATTTACCGATGAATGTTACTTCTCGATCAAAGGACAGATAAGTACAAGGAGCATGCATTCTTGGCCCAGCGACAACCCACGATGGCTTAGACAGGTGAAACATCAGCGCCAATGGAGTGTTAACGTCTGATGTGAGATACTTGATACTACAACTATTTGCTCTTAATTATCAATGGTAGTCTAAACGACACAGTGTATGCCAACTTCCTCAGAAGAAATCCTTTCTCTTCTGGACGAAGTGCAGCTAATGTGGTGTCGCACAAGTCCAAAGTGCGCGCCACCTACTTTCGCCGCGCGCCGCCATGTACGCACGGCGCGGCGTTCTTACGACAGCCACGAGCGCCCTCTGCTGCAACTCCGCTCGTGGCCACCACTGAACGACATCGTTCACTTCGGACTGAGATAGGAACCAGCTAACACTTCGGAATCAGATAGACACCAGTGAAGACTTGGCTATCGGATAGGCAATAGGCAGGCCTCTAGCTCAACTATGTATCAGCTTTCTGCAGTACAGAACTATGTAAAAGTTAAGTATTGTATAAATTTTGTGCAATATATATCTCGTTCTAATTTACTCTAGTGTTTCTAGTTTCTGCTGTCCCACTGGCTGCTCACCTTCGTACCTGCACAAGCGTGCGTCCTTTATTCCTGTGTCGGTCTGTCTACTCGGCCACCGACACCTACGACGGAAAACGAGACACGAAAGCGGCGACGAGGCAGGGACACAAAAGCTAAGAACCAAAATGTTTATGTGGTATCAACACGATGGATGTCCAGCACACAATGCCTTGCGTGCAAGTCGTGTTCTGAACCGCAGGAATCCTCTGAGATGGATTGGTCAAGGAGGAACAGTTCCTTGGCCTTTTAACTCCTTTAGACGTTTTTCTTTGGGGATGCATTAAATACGTTGTCTATCGCGATATTTAAACAAATCCAGAGGACATGCAGGAACGTATCATGCTTGCTTGTAATTCTCTTCATCAGGCAACACTGGAAGCAGTAAATGGTTCTTTCATTCAACGAGTGCACCAGTGTATCGGTGGCGTCCAGGGTCACCATTTTGAGCACCTATGAATGTTCTACTCCTGGGCAAAGATACAGGATAGTCAAAGTCAATTTTGTGCTACATTTTCATTTGTCTACTGATAATTCCACCAAGTGGCCGAGTTTGTGATCCCAGGCTCCAAGTCACTGTTGTGTTATGTAATTAATTATGTTGTGTTTCCTTGAATGGTACTCTGTAATATATTTTAGACTAGGTCTTTAGGAGAGGAAATGAATTACCGAATAAAAAATACAGGGTGCCATTTACAAAAAAAAAAAAAAAAAAAAAAAAAAAAAAAAAAAAAAAAAATTAAAAAAAAAAATACGTTGATATCTTTGAATAAAACAAAGCTACAAAGAAGGCAACCATGCTGATTAATGTCCCCCTGACGGCTAAAGAACATGTAATTTGCATCTGGACAAACAGTTATTTAGGGTGGTCAAGATAAATGGGACATCCTGTATATTAATAAGGGTTCGAAAAAAGTGCAGGTCATTTCCGTTTACAAGGAGGATCGTTGCTCAGATGCTCAAATCGTATATAGGTCTTTGTCTCTAACGTTGATCAGGTGTAGAATTTTGGAACATTATGACATTTTCGGAGACAAAATCTTCTCTCTAGGAATCAAAATGTGTTCCGTAAGCAATGATCATGCCAAAGCCAGCTCGCCCTGTTCCTCCTCCACATCCAGAAAGTACTAGCCACAGGCTCCCACGTATTTGCCGTGTTTCTTGACTTTTGGAAGGCATTCAATACAGTTCCGCAATAACGCCTAATGGGCAAAATATGAACATAGGGAATATCAGAACGCCTGTGTGATTGGGACTGAACAGTTTTAGCTAACAGAACAGAGCTCTGCCAGGCACTTAAATGTGATTTTCAGAGTATCCCATGTAGATGTACATGTAGACAGCTTGTCATTTTAAACAGAGAGGAGTGTCCTCATGTGAGAGTAATTTCTTGAGTACCACAATGTTATGTTGTAGGACTGTTGTTTCTTTTTTTTTTTTTCCTCTCTTTTTTTTAACAATAAATACAAATGACCTCGTAGATAACATTGCAAGTTGAAGGAGGCTTTTGTGGATGATGCTGCAGTCTATCGAGAAATCGCAACTCTGGAAAAGTGTAGCGGAATGCAGGAGGATCTGCAGCGAATTGACGCTTGGTGTAGTAAGTGGAAATTGAGTGTCGTCATAAACAGATGTAACATAAAGCGAATACGTAAAAAAGATCCCGTATTATATAAACATGTAATTGCAGGACAATCACTGAAAGCAGTTGCTTTCATAAAATATTTGTGAGTAGGCATAAGGCACGATCTGAATTGGAACGACCACATAAAATTAATCGTGGGTAAGGTTGATGTTTACAAAGATTGATTATACAAAAAAAGAAATGTAGACTATCAGCAAAGGAAGTAGCTTATAAAGAACTCATACAACCAAAACTTGAATATGTAGGAATGCATTGTCTCACGGCGATAAGTTTGAATAAAAAGTTCTCGGGTTTCCGTCCGCGTCAGTTGGTTAAAACTCCACCTAGCCACCTGACGCGGACGGAAACCCGAGAACTTTTTATTCAAAACTTGAATATAGTTCGTCAGTGGGGGATCCATACCATCCTATCGGATAGATGTAGAAGATCAGAAGGAAAGCAGTATGTTGCTTAAGTTACATGTAAGTAAAGACAAAATCTTTTGTTTCTTGAAGTCATTCAGTGCACTGCTTCTTCCTGTGTATATCTCGCGCATTGATTGCAAGGATAAAATAACAGAATTAGAGCCCATACGGAGGCTTGACTGCAGTTTTTTCTCTCGCTTACAGTCAACACCGCCTGAACATTGTCATGTCACGTCATACAGAGCAGGCACGAGGCCAACGAGAAAGACAGGTCGCAGCTAAGGCTCCTAAAGTACGAGCTGACGCATCCGCCATTTTCATTCTCTTGGCTCGTGCTGCGGTGCTATAGGATTTGCGTCACGGCACTTTAGCACGACATTAAGAGTGGTTGTGTTGCCATAAACTGCTCAAATCATTCAGAACGTTTAGTTTTCCGAGAGATTCTAAGAGAAGAAAAAAATGGATCATTAAATGTCGGCGCAAAAACTGGGAACCCGAACCGAGCCCACAGATATCTATTGTAAGTAAACATTATGACTTGAAGCAATATTTAATAGTAAAAATCGTTGTGATATTTGAACTTCACGGTTTTGTTTAGCTCTTCTGAACGTACTACCTCTTAACAGAGAAGCTGCCTGTAAAGAATTAGCAGCCGCAAAATATATTACAGCAAAGCTTCCCAGAACATACTGTTTTTAGAGCACAATATGTGTGTCTTATATAGTATATTGAGAAATACACGTCATCAAAAAGTTTTGTACTGACATTGCACAAATTGTTGATACTTCTGTTATGTTATTGAGCGGAAGTATTACAAACACTGAAACGTAATATATAAATATACTGGGCAAAAAGTTTCATTGCGGCTGTAGCAGCGTACTGTGCTGATACAGGCAACTACCTTTGAATTCTATTTGTAATATTTCGAAGTTTTAGCGCCGTAACTTTTATGCAATTTGACAGAATAATACGGTACCTGATGTTTTATCACAAAATACACCTTTAATTCAATTTCTTTTTAGTAAATGCCAATATTGACGCTTATCTATAAGAAGCTGTAACATAACTGGCAAAGAATACTGGGTAAATTTTACTTAAGACTGTGGTGGCGTAGTGTGCTAATGTTGGCAACGAAATGTTTGCTTTATAAGGATTATTAAATTACTGACAAGATAAGGGGACTATTACATACGAAATCCTGTCAACCTTAGAGAAGGAACAACATTATATATTTCATGGTCAACACATTCTATACGATTAGGATTTCAAGTAGCATTCAAAGGTTGTTGCCAACATCGGCACCGTGTGCCTCTTGACCGTAAACTTTACATCCTGTACACTATTATTCTTTTTAGTTTTAGTGTTTGTAATACATTCTGAAACTTTCTCAGAAGCATAATAGAAGTACTTTCAGCTATTTCAGTACAAAAATCCTATGTAGTGAATTTGTCACAGCAGACAAACACTTACTGCAAGACGGTAAACAAACCTCGCATATTGACAGTCGTTATTCCAATAGAAGTCACCAAGATCGCTTAAAAATTGTATCTAGATGACGAGTTTCGGCAGCATTAAACGTAGTACGCGATTTTTATCACAGAAATATGTTTCTTGGTCTTTTTCTGTATTTGGACAGAAGCAACAATAAGTAATGAAAACGCGAGTTTTTGTGTCTAATCCACATATCGATGTAAACAAGAGCGGAATGCAAGCTCAAAGTAGCACGATCTAAGGCTCTATGCCAGGCACTTGTAAAATATTTCACTAAACTTAAATAAAACAACTCTGTTCGTATAAGCTGCGTGCTGCGTTTAGCATTCGCAGGAATGAAAATGGCGGATGCGCCAGCCTGTGTTTTTAGGAACTCAAGCCGCAGCGCGCATTTCATGTCATGTGATAAAGATAGGCCTGAGCCGGCTAGATCGCTAGCTGAGTGACCGGCCCCTATGAGGCAGTGTTCTGTGCCCCAGCTAACGATCACGCCGGCTCAAGCCTCACTTGATCACGTGACATGACGTGCGCGCTGCAGCCTGTCTTTCTCGTTGGCCTCAGAGCAGGCAGTAATCGCTAGCTGACTGGCAGGCCACTATGAGACAGTGGGCAGTGCCCCGACAGCCAGCCAATCAGCAGCGCGATGGCGGTCGACTCTGTGTGAGGTGACACAAAAATGTTGAGGCCTTCTCTTTAGGCAGTGTTGATACAGTATGTGACTGGAATAGGATAAAGAGGAAGTGACATAGACAAAGTACCCTCCATAACACACCGTGTTGTGGCTTACGAAGTGTGGATGCAGATGTGCGTATTTCAGGCAGTAAATGGACGTCGAAGACTGAGATGGGTGTGTGTCCCATATGTCAGTGTGTAACGATACATTGAAATTTTTTATTCCACCCGCTGACGTCACACACCATCCAGCCACCCGTTGTCGTCGCCGCCGCGCTACCGTGGCCGACGCGCGCTACCGTCTGACGTCATCGTTACCTGTCGCGCCTTTCGCACTTGTCCTCACTGTCCTCGGCTTCCTCACCGTCATGTTGCTACATTTCTTTATTTCATTAATATACTTGTAAAGAAAATAACTTATTTGAATTGTATACATGAAACTTAAACAAATGAAAATAACAAACTGATGTTAATATTTAAAAAAAGGACAACAACAGAACAAAACTAATAATACCCAACTAGTATGTATTTGTGTAGGTTGCATTTGCCCCATACAAAGCCAGAGGGGGCAAGTGTAACGAAACACTGAATTTTTTTTTTATTATTATTTTGATCAGCGATACTTATCGCCTCCGGTTCCTTCTGACTCACAATGCCACTAATTTAATTTCGTTCGTCATTTTTTACTTAAAAACAAGCGAGAAGACGGAACCGAGATAGTAGTTTTACTCACTCTCTTGTCTTTGTTCATTCCGTACGGACGTCTTCCATTCATGTATCTATTCAGGTATTGTCATGCAAGTTGTAAAAATATATTACTTAAATTTAAAATCATCCCCTCTCTTTGGCTTTTATTTAAATGAATCCCTCCACGCCAAATATTTAATCTCTTAAGGTTTTCAGCTCCTCTACATCCGTAATAGTTTAATGTTCAGACGCCATTACAATCGCTTCGCATTGTCTGCAAAATTTCAATCAATCATCTTTATACTATACTTTGCTTGATTTTAGAACCTGCAGTCATTTCTTTTGTAAATTCACGAAGTCCGATCATTTTTTTTTAATTTTTTTTTTTATTGTTACCAGTAACTTCATGTTCCACCCACGGTCACACAACAATGAAAAGCAAAGTGAACAGTCTGAATATTGATCTCCTACGGAAAGTATCTCGAACATTCACTTATTAAATAAGACATAAAAGTTATCATTTACAGCTTCTACAATACGAAGTGCAGGATCCAGCTAGATGCTTTCCGTAAGTTTTATAACGTGCTGTTGCTTGTATGGTGCCCAACTTTATTATGCAATCCGCGGTTTATTTGCTTTAATGTTCATTTTGTGCTGTACTTTAACTAACTTATTTCAAAATTCAAACATTCGGTACCATCAATTCTTTGTCCAAAAATATAATCGCGGAATCTACTTTTAATAATTATGGCATCATACGAAGCAAGGGCAACGTTATAAGTGTGTTTCAGAATTACACTACTATACCAACAGACTCTAGGAGATGTGGGAGGTGCCTTGAGGAACATAGTGAGCATAGAAACCCATGTCCGTAAATGTCATCCAATGATGCTACAGAGCGTCGAAGTTGCTGGAGGGAGTGTCTAGCGACAGGAGCTGATGCCTGTGACTTGGACTCTCTGTAGCGTCGTTGAATGGCGTTTCCATGTTCATTTTGTTCCTCAAGACACCTCTCACATCCCCTAGAAGTTTGTTGGTCTAGTAGCGTAATTTTGAAACACACTGATGTATGGGACACACACACACACATCTATCTTCGACGTCAATTTACTGCCGAAATATGCGCAGGACGAAATTTTGTGAGAGACATTTTTTTTTATTGCTAGCATGGGCGAATTTAGATTCACCCTGTATATTGAATACATTTACATACATGTTTATGAGAAAGTACTTACGAGACAGATATTACTTGCACATTTCAATATTTCCATTTACAGTTGCTAGATTAGCTGTTCCATAATTGTTTTTCAAAATTAGACACACCAGAATGAATATGATCAATTCTTAAGTCAAAGACCCTAAATCCGAACAATGTCATCATTACAGAGCTTTAATTATTGGTGACAATGTGACTTTTAAAAATTCAAATGTAAATCAATCTCTAATAATACAACATTATACTCATTTTCTCTTTTTGTTATATATCATTGAAGCTGGTAACAAAACATAATGACAGAAATATCACAAATATTTACATTTGTGGCATTATTACAGATGTATATTTCTCTATAGCTGCTGTCTCTATTTGTCATTATTTGTTACTTGCTTATTTTATTAATATATTACTGTTGTACTATCATATATGTCAGTAACATATTGATGGTATATTTCAACATAATCAGTGTTCTACAATAATCTGTGTACGGTTGGCCTATGTCTATCTGTGGTCTCTTGTGTTGCCACAAATGTCAATATTGCTAAAATATCCGCAGTACTGTTGTATACCTACAGACATCTGTTGTTGTGTGCAGATGTTTAAATATAATGGATTTGTCTAACCATCAGAAGTTGTAAGAATCTCTGAAAATTTGTCAAAGTTTTCTTCAATCGATAGATTTACTTGGTTTTACTTTGGTTCTTCATGGTCTTAAGTAATGTAGGAATGTTGAACGTCTGTAAGAGTGTTATCTCTTCTCTCGTCCTAAGGTCTGTGAAGCAATGAAGGAAATGATGTATAAGGTGCTTATTTTATTATCTAGTGACACAGCAAAATTTTAATAAAGACATGAATGTGGCTGCATGATTGGTTTGATATCATAAATTGAGTACAAGATGTATGAGCCCATATGAGTAAGTATTAAGTAATCAGTAGAAGCCGTTTTTAACTTTCTTCTGGTGTACCTAATTTTTGTTCTCCATTTTCCTCCGTCATCTTGCTTATTTATAGTGAGTCGAACTACCGAATGAACTGTCTGATTAATTCTGTTACGTATAAGTGTTTAATTTTTCTCAGTACTATATGTCACAGAACCTTTAAGTTTGCGGTAATTCTTTCAGCAATCAGTCGTAAAAAATATATATATTTATTTGTTCGCAAATCTAGATTTCGACCACTGTGTTAAGTTTGTGGTAATTCTTTCAGCAATCAGTCGTAAAAAAAAATATATTTATTTGTTCGAAAATCTAGATTTCGCACACTGTGTGGTCATTATCAATGCTAAAACGAATTAAAATACTTAAATCATCTCGACCTCCATGTTTTAAGTATTTTAATTGGTTTTAAGCACTGATAATGACCACACAGTGGTCGAAATCTAGATTTGCGAACAAAGACATATATATATTTCTACGACTGATTGCTGAAAGAATTACCGCAAATGAAATGCAGTCGTGGAGCACCAATTCCAACATGGAATCAAGCCTTTAAGTCTGTACACTGTCAGTGTATTGCGCATACACCAGCAAAAGTCCACGTGCTTTCAACTGCTGTAAACGTCAGAACCTTGCTACCGGACAACCTAGATCATGGCTGGGCACGAGGCTACCCACAGGCAGTACGGGCATGAGCGTCAGCGCGCGGACACGATGCGCACACGGCTCCTGTTCTCTTCCTCGCGAACAAGAAGCAAGCGATAATACAGAATCTACTGCTGACTCTTCAGTTTGAAGTTACGTTAAATTACATTGCAATACTTATAGGAGGACAATGAAGGGAACGCTAGCGACACAATTCCTATAACATGTGCTTAACCGAATAATCCGATGAATTTAAAATGAAATAACAGGTATTTCATGAAGAAAACAATCAATTACGTTAGAATGTTTGCATTTATATGCCATCTTCTCACATTAGGCCGTAAGTCGATTTTTATATGGTTACCAGTGAGTGAAATTTTGTTTCTTCTGTTTTTACTGTTGTACTTCATGTTCGACTTCCTTCTGGACACGAATGTACCGTTTCCACTTATTGAAACATATTCAAGTGACACCTGCAAATAACAGAATAATCGCTGATAGTCGGCGGCTCAGTACAGCCACAACATAACCATAAAGAAACAAAGAACAAAATTTCATTGCATAACCAGCACCCCCTACAGAAGAAAGCCCGCGCACGCGTTACAGCATGGCGGCGGTGAGAGGCTTAGAGTCCTCTGAAAGACTGTAAACATTAGCAGTGCACACTGTTTATAGTCCATTCTTTCGTTCAGGAGTATATTTATTACGTAAATTGGTGTTGTGTACGGTGTGATCGCTACGCTGGACGATTTGTCTGCGTGAGAACAACGTGTGATCTCTTTTTTATTGACAAAATGCCATTTCGCTGTTCTGTGCCGAAATGTAGAGGACATTACAACTGTGGTCGAAAAGTTACCGTCTTTAAACGTCCTGAGAAGAATAAGCTAATGGGCTGGTTACGTAAATAAAATGAATCGCAATATCCAACGGTAAACAGTCATGACTTAAAACTCTTTTATAAGGTTAAACAAAAACGAAAACTTTTCTTTAACATGAAGAATAAGCTAAGTTATCCTGGGATTCTTGATAACCATTTCTTCTTCTCCGGACGTTTAAAGACGTTGACTTTTGGGCCACAGTCGTAATTTCCTCTACATTTCTGCACAGAACAGCGAAACGGCATTTTGTCAGTAAAACAGATCACACGTTGTTCTCACACACACAAAAATCGTCCAGCGTAGCGATCACACCGTACACAACACCAATTTACGTAATAAATATACTCCTGAACGAAAGAATGCACTATAAACAGTGTGCACTGCTAATGTTTACAATCTTTCGGAGGACTCTAAGCCTCTCACCGCCGCCATGTTGTGACGTCGTGCGCAGGCTTTCTTCTATAGGGCGTGCTGGCATAGCGCATTGTTTGGGTTGGCAACAGTTTCAAGCTGTTCGAAATCTTCCAAATTCTGTCGTACATTTTCGCACAGAAGTGGGGAAGAGGACGAAATATTTTCTTCGAGTAATTTCTTAGAAGAAAAAAAACAGTCATAACGAGCAAAGAGAACATGCTATTTTATTTTTATTGAATGTCCTTCACTACTGTGTAGGATTAAATGTATAAAGTTAAGACTATCCTACTACCTTCGAAAGAGAATGAAATCCTTATTTTCATCACAACATACACTTACTAGCGTCCCTATATTTGCACTGATAATACTGATTATTTGTTCAGCGTATGGCATCTTCAGAGTACTATGCGAGAACGCACTAATTAACATATAGTTACAAACAGCGCCGGACATGGGCAGCTAATCATCAAATTACAGACATAGTGTTAATTAATTATAATCAGCAAATTACAAAAATAATATTAATTGATTGCAAACAACAGTATGCGGAATATTAGAGAGAAAGCCACTGCAGCCACATTTAAGTAGGTCAACCATTGAACAGAAAATGTAGTGGTATTCATCTGAAAGCTCCTCGCGGGACATTCCAAGATCAAGTGAGGCATTATTTGTTCTGCTGGACCGCAGTCGCATCGTGGATCGTTATTTAATTTATAGGTAGTGCGGCATTCAGGAACTACACAAATTACTTTTCTGAAAGCTCTTCTAATACTGGTTACCAGATACAACGCTTCAGTGAAATGAACATCAGTAAGACGCCTCCTAAGCTTCGGCATCTTAATATCATTGTTGAGAAACACTTTAACGCAAATAATTTATCCCGGATATACTGCGGACTCAAGCAGCTATTCTTGGGGGAAGTTCTCGTAGAATATTTCAATACCTTCTGCAGTGAGAAACCTATTCTTGAGCACACGACTTCGCTGAAAGTTAACAGTCACCAACTGAAGTGCTAGAGCTTCTGTTTGAACGCCCATTGCAAAGTGAGTTACATCGATTTGAAACTGACTTTAATATTTATGTGTCACAAAAAAAGTATAAAAATTTTCTAACAAAGCATGTATCTCTGCAACAAATTAATAAAGCTCTTAGCTCAATGTCTCCTTTTCAAGATATATTTAATTCATAGGTGGTGTGGTATTCAGGAAGTACACGAATTACTTTTCTGAAAGCTCCTCTATCCACAACACCAATTTTCTTTTGAAACATAAAATGGTCTTAAAACATCGGAAAGTTTTACTCAAAATATCGATGTGATTTGTAACGCCATTTACAAATGCAAGATTTAATATGCATACAGGTCATCTATTTCCGTTTTGAGACGCAAACTCATCCTCATTGTCATTAATTTTGTTCTACCAAAAGGCTTATGAGACTTGGACAACGGCAACGCTGAGGACTCGACGTAGAGAAGCCTGACTATCAGAGCGCCTTTTTTAACAGTCTACGAGGCCTTCTTCCACGCCCCCGCGTTATGCATATGTCCTACTAGATAAAAACCATCGCGAATTTTCCGAGATGTTTTGTCGCACGGTCTGTAAATGTGAGGTGCTTACACAAAAGTCGTTTTCCAATATCTCCGGTAATCCATCATGCAGAAACATGACACAGCACTTGCTAATCTGTTCGTTTATAGCCCTAAGACTCTGTCACCGACAATTCCTACCTGCACACCGATTCTGAAGCTAACACGGTGCCACACCTGATTATTACTCGAAGGGCTGCATCTGACTATATATTCATATTGCGATTATGTACTATACTATCTTCTGTAACGTTCCCCGCTACCTACAACTACATTTAGAAAAACTTTCGCACGTTTCACGTGTGTAACACAGTATGCGAACAGTTTGAATACACATATATCCTCCCGAGGGGTTATGGCGTGCTCACAGGAAGGGCATCCGAATATCGCTTAACCTTACCTAGACCAAATACAATTAACCACGCCGGTTCTGCGTGTGTAAAAAAGGCGCAAAAAAAAAAATAAATAAATAAAGACTTATTCAAGTAATACGGTCCGTAACTGAATGGGTGTTGGCCTTCAGGCAAGTTGAAGCCTTTCTTAAAATTTTACGTTTTTATGTAATTGTAATTGACGAAGGCCACTGTAAGCATTGTTTTGCTAATGTACTTGCGCCCTTCAGGAAAGTTGATGTTTTCTTAAATTTTACATTTTTATGTGTTATTAGAGAAGGCCGCTGTAAACATTGTTTTACTAATTGCTGCCCTTCAGGCAAGTTGAAGTTTCCTTAAATCATACGTTTTTATTTAACTGTTATTGGCGGACTAGAAAATCAGTAACCTCTTCGTAATTGAATAACTTCTTACATACATGTAGGTATCATTTGAAAAAATTACATGTTCATGCAGCTTGAAGAAGTTGCACGACGCGGAGGAAGTAAGCTCATTTCAATTGAATTTTTTGACCTTAGGATTCACTCACAGAAAAATAATCTACAAATAAGGTGGTGTTAACTGCGCCGGATAGAATACCTTTTACATTTACCGTAAACCGACAACAACTGATACGATTATACACCAGACCTCCAATCACCCACATGCACAAAAACAATCAGATACATGCTCCACAGACTCAACACAGTACCACTCAACAAAGAAAATTACCAAAAGGAACTAGACATCATCACACAAATAGCAACAAACTATGGATACGATGGTAATATAGTAGAAAAATTAAACAAAAAAATTAAAAAACAGATAAGGGCAAAAAACACCAAATGTACAGACCCACAGACAACAACACAGCAAAGCAGCACACACACACACACAACACAAACTGCAGTACAAAGAACACATGAAAGCAAAAAAGAAAATTCAAGATGGCACACAATGACATACAAACACAAACTAACACATAAAATAATAAATATTTTCAAAAGACAAGGCATAAAAATAGCTCTCAAAACAGATAACCCAATCCAAAAATATATCCCAAAAATCAAAACAGACACAGATATCTACCAAAGAGCTGGAATATACCAACTACAATGCAACTAATGTGATGGAAGGTATGTAGGAAAAACCAGCAGAACAATCGATACCCGATACAATGAACACATCGGGGCATGGAAATACGGAACAAACCACTCCACTTTTGCGGAACATCTAAAAGCATATAACCACAAACCCACCACAATAGAAAAAGACATGAAGGTAATTAGAATAAATAAGGAAAAACATCTCCTAAGATTACAAGAAAATTATCACATATATAAAACAAAAGCTGAAAAAAAGTTGCTACTAAATGACCAAATAAACCTGACCAATCAATCATTGTTCTCATTGATTGACCATATGCTAGACACAAATCCCAACACATAATCTCAAGCCCCCACCACCCCACACACACACACATACACAAACAAACAAAAAACCACTCATACACACACACACACACACACACACACACACACACACACACACACACACACAAAGATACCTTCAACACATTTTCAGTGAAACAGTTGAATTTCAAATAAGCTAAGGATGGCAACACTACAAAACAAGCAGCAGTGGACACAGTATGGCAGCAGGTGACAGTGGAACCAGAAAACTGCAATATGTTTCAGAAAACAGTGTAACATTTCGACCTGGTTGCCAGAAAGAGACTGATGTGGAGTAGCAAGTGCTGTAAGTACACCATTTTATAGTAAACAACGAACTGTTTTAAATCATAAATGAAATGTTTTGTACATATGTAAGAAACCTAACCTATATGTGTAAACAGAAACATGTAAATATTTCAGGACACCCACTGACGATGCCTTGAGAGAAAGGCGAAACGCGTATGGGTGACTTAAAAATATAAAAATAAAACCCTTCATTCGCAGTAGCAAAAGACGTTTACTTTAAAGAACATTACAGTGAAATATAATAAGAATCGCATGTTGGTAATAATGATCAAAATGTTTGTAAATCTATGGGACTTGACTAGTGAGGTTATCAGTCCCGGCTTACAAATTACTTAAACTAACCTAAGGACAACACACACACACACACACACACACACACACACACACACACACACTTGCCCGAGGGAGGACTCGAACCTCTGACGGGGAGCAACCGCACACTCCTCAGTTCGGCCATTCCACGGCGGCAAAGTTCAAATACTTGTAATACTTAGGGGCCAAACTGCTTACCTCGTCGGTCCCTATACTTAAACACTACTTAAACTAACTTATGCTAAGGATAAAACACACACACACACACACAAACCCATGCCTGAGGAAGGACTCGAACCTTCGACTGGAGCGGATGTGCAATTCGTGGTATGACGACTTAGACTATGCGGCTGCTAATAATGATAGGCTTTCTTGCCCACCAACTGCGAACCAAATTCCTAAACATGCAAAAACACTGGAACTGTGATTGCGACTGTTTGACTCGTTTTCTAGGGGATGATATCACACGTTTGCAGCTTTCCTTCCCTGGATATGATTAACAAAAAAATTCATAATAAAGTCAAGTTCATGAGAGAAAAGGGTGTACTAACTACTATTTTCGAAAACACGTGGAAGTTCACATTATGTTGTTTATTTCACCATATTAGAACCCTGTGGCTGATACGTCCGTACGTCGACACATTTACTTAATAAAGTTATAGCTCGTGAGCCCCCAGACAAAATGAATATTTGTCGCAAGTTGTTACACACCATGTGCCGTCTCAAATACCGTTTATGTTCATGCCTATGTGACGACACGTGTTACATTAACAAAACACACATTCAATGCGATGCACACCTTGTTCCACCGGCTAAATATTCACAACACACAGTAGCACTCTTCAACTTGGTGCATTCTACGACGAGCAACCACTCCTGGCGATTGCCACACACAAATCTATGTCTCCAGCTGGAGATCCACACGCCGACCATGCAGAGCGACGCCGCGCCCGGCCAGCTACCCACTCGCTCCCGACTTCCTACTTCCTGGGCCGGGCGCGCGCCAAAAGCCCAACTGTCGGTTTTTTTTCCCTACGTCATCAACTTCCCCATATGAGCCGTTCTAACCGACTTGCCAACGTACAGCGCTCAGCCAATACATTTCTAAAACTTTACTTAAAATCAAAATAATTACACTACACGTTAAACAAATTTCTTATTATGTTTTTATATTGGTATAAACATCCTTTGCACTATTTATTACAATCGTGCAATTTCTTATATCACAGATAAGTGATTTAACTGAATATTTCAAGATAAAATACACAAGATTAATTTAAAATAATATGAGAAATAGTTAATATATTACTTTTATAAACAAACATTGCCATGCTAGTTGTGTAACTGTCTTGTATTCATTGGTAATTTATTACTTTTCATTGTCAATTAAACATATTACGCCAGATGTGACTATATCAGCTAATGTATTGTTTATTTGTCAACAGGCTATTTTGTAATGAGGGCCTTAAAGGTTCCAGACTGCATCGTATTACTTCAAATGCCAGTAGTATTCGAATATTTTATTTCACGCTGTGCACTGCACTGTGACTGGCACTCGCCATTGTCCCTCTCTCCCCTCACCGGAAACGAACCTGGAAAAATCCTAAGCTGGAACAAGCCACCAACGTCGGCCTGCTCGCTGGCCTCCCGTCAGCTACAAGCACACAGCAAATCTCAACGTGGAGAATTTCTACCTATGACCTAACTACAAATGTTGCCACCCAACTGCGTACATACATTGCTACCATAATTAATAAGATTAAAATTGTGTAACATTTAGTGCATTGGCATGGTCAATGTTTGCAGTGAACTTCATACTGTTTAATTAACAAATGCTATTAATTACCAATATTTCTATTGGGCGGTAATCTCACAATGGTGATATCTGCAATCTTCGAAACTCTTTCCTAAGTGGTTACAATGCAAAAGGGCGCTTTTTTAAACGTTAGACATAATTGAGATTTGTCCCGGAACGCAACTGCTCTAAATATTTCAGGCCTATCTTGGATCCGCTAGTCAAAATCAGCACTTCCACACTACACCAAAAAGTCTTTCAACCAATTTGAAGTGTAAGAAAAGAAGACATCTTCAAGAAGCAAAAATTTAATGGGTTCAAACAAATAGCTACTTCCCATCTTACGAACGCTAAACGAAGGAAAGAAGAAGATAACTTTTTAAGGAGAGTTGCAAATTTTTTCACACCACAACCTGCCTGTTTTGTCTTACGATATTTATTTTTAGCCAACAAGATTTTAGACCAACAAAACTTGTTTTGCTTCCTCCTGTAAAGTTTAATTTTTGGCACTTAACTCGTTTGCATTGTCAACGCCTAAAAGGTGACCCACTTCACGGGTTTGCAGAACGATTTACTCCTTGTCACGACACAGCAGGTATTTCAGCGATCCACCTAGGGATTATGAACCAACAATCTCTTATAAAGATTGGGGTCAGGTGCACCGCTGAAAAAAAAAAAAAAAAAAAAAAAAAAAAATCTGCTCCATACTTGAGAGGAGAATCAACAATACTGGCGCCCATAATAATATGACTCTTTTAAACACCCTATTCAATAACGGTAAAATGTTAATGCTACACTGGGACTTCTTTTAGATCCTGGTGAATACGAACACATTTATGATGTAAGTTTGTAACAAATAAAGCCAGTTCAAAGATATCAGTATAATTTTACGCTTATAAATATTACGTTTTATATTATTGGCAGAAAGAGGTATGCACCTAAACGTAACATTTCGAAATTACGTTGACTTTACAATTTTTCCAGCGAATAAACTGTTCACAGAAATAAAAGTCTAATACGACACACGATATTTCAACTGGGCTCCTGCTATTCACCTTCAGGTGAGCCATGGAAGAGAGATAAACTCATAGAACACACTCATGATTTTCTATCCAGATCCGACGGATGAATCAGTTAAAAAGCCGTTTGCATTTGCTTTAAATGTATTTGACATACATACTAACAGCTCTCTATCCTTGTAGTCAACAGAAACTGGAAACATATTATGAGGCATTTTTATCACAATTCGTTATACTACCATCTCATAAAACATATATTACTATTCTTTAACGCCCTCTATGTTGAAAACGTATGGCATACTCATCGGTTTCCCATGACTCACCTGAAAATGACTAGCAGGTGCCCAATTGAAATATCGTGTGTTGTTTCAGACAACAACAACCAGTTGTAGCCCCGAAATTCGTGTGAACATTTTTAAATGAATTGAATTTATCCGTGCTTGACAACTTGGACTCATTAGGACACGGTCATAACATTTGATGCATATTAGTGAACTTAGGATTTACATCTACATGGGATACTCTGCAAGCCGGCCGCGGTGGCCGAGGGGACTGAGGCGCTCCAGTCACGGTCTGTACGGCCACTACGGTCGGGGGTTCGAATCCCCCCTCGGGCACTGATATTTGTGCCGTCCTTAGTTGTAAGTAGTTCATAAGTAGTTTGTAGGTTTAGGGACTAATGACCCCGTAGTTAAGTCCCATAGACTCTACAAACATTTGAACATACTCTGCAAATAACATTTAAGTGCCTGGCAGAGGGTTCATCGAACCATCATTATACTATTTATCTCCCATTCCATTCTCGAATAGCGCGCGAGAAGAAAGAACGCCTGAATCTCTCCGTTCGAGCTCTGATTTCTCGTATTTTATTCTGATGGTCATTTTTACCTATGTAAGTGGGAGTCAACAATATATTTTCGCATTCGGAGGAGAATGTTGGCAATTGGAGTTTCGGAAGTAGGCCACGCCGCAGCGATAAGCGCCGTTGTTGGAATGATTCCCATCCCAGATCCTGTATCATTTCCGTAACGCTGTCTCCCCTGTATCGTGACAATACAAAACGAGCTGCCCTTCTCTGGACTCTTTCGATGTCCTCCGTCAAACCCACCTGATAAGGATGCCACACTGGGCAGCAATACACCAAAAATGGATGGACAAGCGTAGTGTATGCAGTTTTTTTTTTTTTTTTTTTTGTAGTTCTGTTGCATCTTTTAAGGGTTCTGCCAATAAAACGCAGTCTCTGGTTCGCCTTTCCGACGACATTATCTACGTGTTCTTTCCAGTTTAAGTCTGAAGTAATAGTAATTCCTAGGTATTTTGTGGAGTTTACGGCCTTCACTTTTGATTGATTTATCTTGTAAACAGCCGCGGTGGAGTAGCCGAGCGGTCTAAAGCGCCTCGCTGCGGAGCGCGCGGTTGCTCACCGTGGAGGTTCGAGTCCTCCCTGCGGCATGGGTGTGTGTGTTTGTCCTTAGGTTAGTTTACCTAGGTTTAAGTAGATTGTAAGCTACGGACTGATGTCCACGCAGTTTGGTCCGATAGATTTACAGACATTTGAACATTTTTTTTATCTTGTAAACAAAGTTTAACGGATTTCTTTTTGTACTCATATGGACGCCTTCACACTTCTCATTATTTAGAGTCAATTCCCAATTTTTACACCATAGTTATATCATATTCAGATCGTCCTGCAGTTGGTTTTGATCTACAGATGATTTTACTAGGCGTCATCTACAAACAACCTAAGAGAGCTACTTAGATTTTCCCTTAAATCGTTTATGTAAATAAGGAACAGCAGAGGACCAATAACACTGCCGTGTGGAACGCCCGATATCACTTCTGTTTTAGTCGATGACTTACCATCGATTACTACGAACTGTGTCCCTGTGACAGGATTTAGTGAAGCCTTCACAATTACAGAAGGAAGAGCACCTTCAGAAATGAGATGAAGGTTTTCATTGGCACTAGTGGGCTTCAACGGAGCAGCTGCGTGTCGGGTAAGTGCGATAAGCAGTTTGTTTTTTCTCTTTATTAATCTCCGCTTGGCCTCTTGCATGACCTTGCTGATAAGTTTTATCAGGAACACGTCTGCCACACAGGAGTTCTGGTTTTTAAATAGCCTCATACTTTAAACCAACGGGTAGCCATCGTATGTCACCATGGTCGTTATCGTAATGCCCACGCAGTGCTTTATCTTGCTTTAATCTGCAACGTTTAGCGATGCCCGACTGATGCACGAATTACTGATACGGCGAAATTCAGCACGGGACGGGAACTTCGATAACATAATACGACGTGCCGAGGCAGTCAACATATGCTTCAAAAACTGAACAACGAGAAGGAATTGGTCATGTAATCTTTATAATATAAAGCAGAGTGTCTGCGTGTTTGTTAGGGTGTACGTATTGCACACAAATCTGCAGTTTTGTTTAAATCTTTATGAAATGTGGCACACGTAAACTTCAATCCATGAGGACGGTCGCCGTAAGCGTAAGAATCACGTACAACACAGTTCACGAGATATGACAACAATAAGATGCGAGAGAAACTGCTGCATTATGCGACAATGTTGCACATTTCCTCCTAAAGCACTGTACGGATTTCAACCAAATTTGGGACATGTATTTCTTACCGTGGGGTACCAATTTTATAATGGTAAGAAGTGCATACGACACATGGTTCAGGAAATATGTCGTCATAAACAATAGGAGTAGTAAGAAACTTCCACATAATGCGACGAGATTGTAAGAATACAGTATATGATATCGAGATTGCTTAGCGACTTACAACAAACGTTAAACATAATTTCAAACCCTTATTGAACTTTTTCTCGGTGACAACCGTATCAAAATTATGAAATGAAAAAAGTTTCTTGCTTAATACTTTTCCGCTGCTCACGGACTAAAAGTACGGCATTCAGTATATGCTACATTTTATAATTACTATACTGCAAATTGTAGCTGCAGGAAATTTTACAGACAGTAGATACATATTTAGCTGAATGTACCTTCGAAATTGTATCACAGTATGACACGTAGTTCATGAGACACGAGCACATGAACAGTAACGTTCCTGGAATCTATTACCTCTTTATTACTAATTGTATTCGAAACAGATCGTACAGACATATAACACTTTTACAAATGAATATATACCTGAAAAATTCTACAATAATATGGTCATTCCAAGGAAAATCAGACATTTTGGTGAATGATAAGGTGACCGTTTCAGAATTTGATCATATTTGGTACATAGGTAGCTACATGTCTTGATAGAAAAACTACCAAATATCACTAGTATATTAGAAATACAAGGTTATAGCAAAGATGTTTTTCTTTTTACATCTTCAAATTTGCTTGTGAGTGTTCTTAACAAAGTATTTGCGTATTAGGCTATATGTTGGTATAGGTTACATATATTTCTTCTTGAATTTCATTATTGTTTTAATTATCGAATTTATTTCATGGTTTTGTCATTTTAATATACAGTTGTAGACTGAGGATCCCTTTATATTGTTGCATTTGTGCACCCAAACAGATAAAAGTTAAATATAACATATTTATTAAATAAATGCTTAATAACTGTTTTCAGCTATCACTATTATTCAGTTCTGTCCTTCAGGTCAACCATATACAGTTTGAGAACACTGTTTCAAGGAATACCCATGGTTTTAAGTTTCTAATACCCAGCAGTGCTGTATATGGCATTTTATGTTATTGTTTATCTATGAAGTAAGTGAGTTAGGATATTCTTCTTTGCACCCAAGATTGCTAATAAATATGCAAACATTTCGGCAAAAAATCAAGTTCAGATTCAAGTATCTACGTACCCATCCATGACTTTGAAGTTAATCAAAATCGTCCATTTTTCCTGATGAAGTCAACTTTCACTAAGAGTAAGAACTATTAAATGCAATGCAATATGCTTTCCATTATTGTATTAATACTAGGACTGAAGAGCTACAGTACCAAAATTGAAGGCTGTACTGTTTTAATAGGCAGAGTTATGAATATTTTAAAAATTGAGAATTTAAATCGCAGTGTGAAAAAAGTGTATATTTCAGTATTTTTCATAAACAATTTAAATGATCTTTCTCACTTTTTACGTCATATATCAACTTAGTGCTCGACATATGTGATGAATAAAAAATTGAAGTCTTTACGTTAACTCGTCACTAAGCAGTACCCACTGAAGATGATTTTAGTGCCCGACTGTTGATCGCATACACACCTTTCAGCCTTCAAACATAATTTGCTCAACAATGGTTAGAGATAGGACAGTGATATTTGGTAGTTTTTCTATTAAGACATATAGGTACTCATGTACTAAATATGATCAAATTCTGAAATTGTCACCGTATTACCCCCCCCCCCCCCCCCTGTGAGTTTCGAAAATATGAGATCGTACGAATTTTATATATCATTTCTATTTTGATTACTAACTTTCTTTGTTTTGATACTAGACTTATAATTTTGTCAAATTTGCAACATGTTCTTAGGAAGAAGAAGATGGACAGAGAGGGATGGGATAGAAGAAGTACTAACTCAAGGCAGGAGTAAATACATGAATACCCGGGAAACGTCGGGTTTTCAGCTAGTCTAATACATAAAAATTAATGTTTGTTTGTTTCCCTTCTTGTTCGCATTTTATGCACGGCCATACCGTACATCCGAGTGCAATAAAAACTTTGACAGCTCATTGCTTGCACTCGCCGAAGGTTATAGGCATACTAAAATTAACTTCGTATGGTGCGTGGCGGAGGGTGCTTTACAATTAGTTTATTTGTTTCTTACGCCTTCACGCTGCAATAGCTGGGTGGACATGAAGGTTATTTGGAGCAGATGTAGGTTATACCCTGATTAATACTTGGGCTACCTTTCGTGAGCCACCGTATGATACGTGGTGGAGTGTACCTTACAATCTAATAAATAAAAAAGAATATTTGTATTTCTGTCCGTATTTTATGCACTGCCGTACCGTTCATCCCATTCACATTAAACTTCGTAAATATATTGCTTACATTTTCGCAAACTTTATACGCACATTATATCACTGTACGATACATAGTGCAGGAGAAAGGCGTCATTAAGAGTGAGTTGTGTGAAAAACTCCCGCATTACGAATGACCTTTAAGTTTATTACTTCTTTGATACTAAATATGTTCGCAACATATTTTGCAGTTAGTGTCCATTTATGCCAATGGATGTACCTACAAAATTACTTCATTGAATGGCCTACAGTTTAAGATATATGACGTTGCTCAGTGACCGGCGGCCAGTGCACACGTGACCAGCAGCAGCTCTACATTATACGGTAACCGGCTTCTTAACAGAAGCGACTTATTTACATTTCGTGTGTACTTTCTCTTGCAGCTCTTTATACTTTAGTATGCTCGCGTGTTTGTTTATTAAGAATCGCGTTTATTTGTCAGCTCAGTTACTGAATTTTTTTATTTATTAGCTCGCGTATATATTTTTCAGATTCGCCGTTAATAAACAGTTCAGCGTTAGGTTTATACCTTGCAAAGCTCGTTGTTTATCAAACTTCTCTTGCTGCTGTGTATATTTACTTAGATTCGCGTTAAACTAGTCAGTTCAGTGTACTCATCCGCAGTGTAAATCCGCCACTCACTGCTTCTGTTTTGTTTTGATCGTACTCGCGGTTGGTAATCCTACACTTCAGTTGCTCAGTGACCGGCGGCCAGTGCACACGTGACCAGCAGCAGCTCTACATTGTACGGTAACCGGCTTCTTAATAGAAGCGACTTATTTACATTTCGTGTGTACTTTCTCTTGCAGCTCTTTATCCTTTAGTGTGCTCGCGTGTTTGTTTATTAAGAATCGCGTTTATTTGTCAGCTCAGTTACTGAATTTTTGATCTATTAGCTCGCGTATATATTTTTCAGATTCGCCGTTAATAAACAGTTCAGCGTTAGGTTTATACTTTACAAAGCTCACTCTTTATCAAACTACTGAGTCCTCTGACGTACTTACTTGGAAGAAACAAAGGTTTTTAGAATGGCTAGGAACTGTGACTGCTGCGAACGGATGGAGGCAGAGTTGGTGACTCTTCGCTCGCAGCTTCAGGCGGCGTTGGCTTCGCTGGCAACGCTTGAGACTGCGGTGGGTGGGCGCCGCTGTTGTGGGCCGCTCGCGGGGGTGCAGCAGACGCCCTGTGCGTCTGTTGTGCCCTCCGATCGGCCTGCGGCTGTGGCCAGCCCGCTCACTGCCCGCGAGGAGGTAGCCCCCCAATCCGTGGTGGATTGGGAGGTCCCCTCAGCGCGTGTCAGGCGGCGTAAGACTTCCCGGGGGACCGAAGTGGAGGCCTCCCCGGTTAGTCTTGCCAACAGATTCGAGGCGCTGTCTGTGGCAGGGGATGTTCCTGATGCGGATGGTGTCGCTTGTCCTGTACTCGCCCCTCTGCCTTCAAGATCCGGGCACTCACAGAGGGTGGGTTTGTTGGTAGTTGGGAGCTCCAACGTTAGGCGGGTAATGGAGCCCCTTAGGAAAATGGCTACTAGGGAGGGGAAGAATTCCAATGTGCACTCCGTGTGCATACCGGGGGGAGTCATTCCGGATGTGGAACGGCTCCTTCCGGATGCCATGAAGAGCACAGGGTGCAGCCAACTGCAGGTGGTGGCTCATGTTAGGACCAATGATGTGTGTCGCTTTGGATCGGAAGAGATCCTCTCTGGTTTTGAGCGGCTATCAGAAGTGGTTAAGACTGCCAGTCTTGCTTGCAAGATGAAAGCGGAGCTGACCATCTGCAGCATTGTCGACAGGACTGACTGCGGACCTCTGGTTCAGAGCCGAGTGGAGTGTCTGAATCAGAGGCTCAGACGGTTCTGCGACCGTGTCGGCTGCAGATTCCTCGACTTGCGCCAAAGGGTGGTGGGTTTTCGGGTTCCGCTAAATAGGTCAGGAGTCCACTACACTCAGGAAGCGGCTACACGGGTAGCGGGGGCTGTGTGGCGTGGACTGGGCGGTTTTTTTAGGTTAGATGGCCTCGGGAATACACAAAATGGGTTTCAGTCTCAAAGGGGGCAGGTCAGACACGGGAAGAAAGTAGACATAAAAACCATTGGTGTAACAGTTGTAAATTGTCGTAGCTGTGTTGGGAAAATTCCAGAGCTCCGAGCGCTGATAGAAAGTACTGAGGCACAAATCGTTATAGGTTCTGAAAGCTGGCTGACGCCTGAGATAAATTCGGCCGAAATTTTTTCAAAGGGCCAAATGGTCTTCAGAAAGGATAGAATAAATAAAACAGGGGGTGGCGTGTTTATTGCTGTTACAAACGGTTTATCCTGCAACGAAATTGAGGCAGATACTTCCTGTGAATTGGTCTGGGTAGAGGTTATACCTGACCACCGAAATAAATTAATAATTGGCTCTTTTTATCGGCCCCCTGACTCAGACGATGCGGTTGCAGAAATGTTCAAAGAAAGCTTGAATCATATTTCAAATAGGTATCCGAAGCATACTGTTATAATCGGTGACGACTTTAATTTACCCTCGATATGTTGGCATAATTACGTATTCAAAACCGGGGGCAAATATAAAACATCGTCCGAACTAGTTCTGAATGCTTTTTCTGAGAACTACTTCGAACAGTTAGTTCATGAACCCACTAGAATAGTACGTGGTTGCGAAAATACTCTTGATCTCCTAGCAACAAATAATACCGAGATAGTAAAGAGCATCAAAACAGATACAGGGATTAGCGAACATCGAGTTGTAGTAGCGAGACTGAATATCGAAATTCCCAAATGCACCAAAAATAAACGAAAAATATATCTATTCAATAAAGCAGATAAAAATTCGCTTCACGCTTTCCTGAGTGATAGTCTCCAGTCCTTCAAAACTAAAAATGCGAGTGTAGATCAGTTGTGGCTTACATTCAAAGACATAATATCAGTAGCAATCGAGAGATTTATACCAAATAAATTAATAAAAGAGGGGGCTGACCCCCCGTGGTACACAAAACAGGTCAGATCACTGTTGCAGAAACAAAGAAAAACGCATGCAAAATTTAAAAAGACACAGAATCCGCAAGACTGGCAATCTTTTACTGAAACTCGCAACCTAGCGCGGACTTCAATGCGAGAATCTTATAGTTGTTTCCACAACGAAATCATGTCTCGTAATCTTGCAGAAAATCCAAAGAAATTCTGGTCATATGTGAAGTACACTAGCGGCAAAACACAAACAATACCTTCACTACGCGATAGCAATGGTAATACTACCGACGACAGTACTGCTAAGGCAGAATTACTAAACACAGCTTTCCGAAATTCTTTCACCAAAGAAGACGAAGTGAACACTCCAGTATTCAATCCAAGAACAGCTGCCAGCATGCGAAACTTAGAAGTAGATGTTCCTGGAGTAGTAAAACAAGTCACTAAACAAAAATAAATCTTCCGGGCCAGATTGTATACCAACTAGATTCCTCTCAGAGTATGCTGATGAAATAGCTCCGTACTTAGCTATAATTTACAACCGATCACTCAGCGAAAGATCCGTACCCAAAGACTGGAAAGTTGCCCAAATTACTCCAATATTCAAGAAAGGCAATAGGAGTGATCCCCAAAATTACAGGCCTATCTCATTGACGTCGATTTGCAGTAGGATTTTGGAACATATACTTTGTTCGAATATTATGTACTACCTCGAAGAGAACGACCTATTAACCAATAGTCATCACGGATTCAGAAAGTATCGCTCTTGCGAAACACAGCTTGCCCTTTATTCACATGAAGTGTTAAGTGCCATCGACAAGGGATCTCAAATCGATTCCATATTTCTGGATTTCCGGAAGGCTTTTGATACTGTACCCCACAAGCGGCTTCTAATGAAATTGCGTGCTTATGGAATATCTCCCCAATTGTGCGATTGGATTCACGATTTCCTATCAGAAAGGACACAGTTCGTTGTAATTGACGATAAGTCATCGAGTAAAACAGAAGTGATATCTGGCGTTCCACAGGGAAGCGTTATTGGTCCCCTACTCTTCCTCGTGTTTATAAACGATTTAGGGGATAATCTGAATAGCTCCCTTAGACTGTTTGCGGATGATGCTGTCGTTTATCGGTTAGTGAAGTCAACAGAGGATCAAAAGCAACTGCAAAGCGATTTAGACAAAATTTCTACTTTGTGCGAAAATTGGCAATTGACACTAAATAAAGAAAAGTGTGAAGTAATACACATGACCACTAAAAGAAATCCGCTGAACTTCAATTACGCGATAAATCAGTCAAACCTTAAGGTCGTAAATTCTACCAAATACCTAGGAGTTACAATTACGAACAACTTTGACTGGAGAGAACACACAGAAAATATTGTGGGGAAGGCGAACCAAAGGTTACGTTTCATTGGCAGAACGCTTAGACGATGCACCAGCTCCACCAAAGAGACTGCCTACATCACACTTGTGCGTCCTCTCTTGGAGTGCTGTTGCCCCTTGTGGGACCCTCACCAGGTGGGACTGACGGAAGATATTGAGAAGGTTCAGAGAAGGGCAGCTCGTTTTGTTTTATCACGTTACGGGGGGGAAAGCGTCACGGAAATGTTGCACGAATTGGGGTGGAAATCATTAAAAGAAAGACGTTATTCATTGCGGCGTGATCTGTTTGCGAAGTTTTAATCACCGACTTTTAGTTCTGAATGTGAAAATATTTTGCTAGCACCCACCTACTTAGGGAGACATGACCATCCCAATAAAATAAGAGAAATCAGATCGAAAACGGAACGATTTAGGTGTTCTTTCTTCCCGCGTGCTATTAGAGAATGGAACGGTAGAGAAAAGTTATGAAGGTGATTAATGAACCCTCTGCCAGGCACTTAAATGTGATTTGCAGAGTATCGATGTAGATGTAGATAGATGAAACATTAAAACGCGTGGAAACTGCCGCATCGTTTATGTTCATTTGTTATGCGCTGCCCTGATGAAAATTTCTTCATACATAAAAAGAGGCAATGAACATAGAGAGTTGGAGTACGAGTTCGACAGAGACGAGATGGTGATAAGAAGAGAAAGGGGAAGGAGAAGATGAAGAGAGAGGGAGGAGAGATGAGTATATGAACAGAGAGAGGGGGGGAGACAGGAGGAGATGAACATCTACATCTACATAGATACTCTGCAAATCACATTTAAGTGACTGGTAGAGGATTCATTAACCACTTTCACAACCTTTCCCTACGGTTCCATTCTCTAATAGCGCGCGGGAAGAAAGAATACATAAATCGTTCCGTTTTCGATCTGATTTCTCTTATTTTATTGGGATGCTCATGTCTCCCTATGTATTTTCACATTCAGAAGTGAAAGTCGGTGATAGAAATTTCCGCAAATAGATCTGGCCGCAACGAATAACGTCGTTCCTTTAATTATTTCCACCTCAACATTTCCGTGACGCTTCCCCCCCCCCCCCCCCCTGTAACGTGTTAAAACAAAACAAGCTGCCCTACTCTGAACCTTCTCAATGTCCTCCGAATTCTGACCTGATGAGGGTCCCACCCTGGAAAACAGTACTGCAGGAGAGGACGCACAAGTATGATGTAGGCAGTCTCTTTGGTGGATCTGTTGCATATTCGAAGCGTTCTGCCAACGAAACGTAACCTTTGGTTCGCCTTCTCCGCAATATTTTCTGTGTGTTCTCTCCAGTCTAAGTTAAGTTGTTCATAGTTGTAACTCCTAGGTATTTGTTGGAATTTACGACCTTAAGGTTCGACTGGTTTAACGTGTAATTTAAGTTCAGCGTTCTTTTAGTGGTCATGTGTATTACTTCCCACTTTTCATTATTTTTTTGCCAACTGCCAATTTTTACACCATGTAGAAATTTTATCTAAATCGCTTTGCAGTTGCTTTTGATCCTCTGTTGACTTCACTAACCGAGAGCTGAACTAACTGAAGACTGGAATAAATTAGTACCTGGGCGACGCCGGGTTTTCAGCTAGTCTAATATATAAAAATGAACATTTCTTTGTTATTTTATGCACTGCCGAATAGTCTAACCGATTGCAATAAACCTTTGTCAATATATTGCCTGCACTTTCGGAAACGTTACTTGTGTAATTATATCATTGTATGACAATTTGTTTAAGAGATATAAGCCATGAACACTGAGATGCTTGGAAAGCTATTATAAATGACATTTAAGTTTATTACTTCCTTGCAACAAAATGAATTGGAATATATTTTGCAAAGCGTATCCATTTATGCCAATGAATGGACGTACACAATTATTTCATTGCACGACTTTTAGTTTAGGAGCTACGACGTGATAAACACTGACACGCATCATGTTTGTTCGTTCTTTTACGGGCTGTGTACCGTTTCTTTGCCCACATGAACCGAAGGAAAGTCACTGTCTACGTAAAATTTTGTAAAGAGACTAACACAGGGTACTTTGCCTGCGAACGTCGACAAATTCTACAGATGTAGTCTAATCATGTTGAAATTTTGCACACTTGAGCTTCAAAGCAAGAGGAGCCTCATCTTCTAGCTAAGGTTTCATACAGTGCATGGTGGAGGATGCCTTTCAATAAACTTTGACACCACTTCACTGATGACCTTGAAAGTTAACATACAGTTGTTTTAGAGTTGGAGGAAACAATGGTCTGAGGAGGTAGAGTAGGAGTTCGACCGTGAGATGAGGAGGTAATTGGCAGAGAAAGGGGAAGCTGGAGATGGACAGAGAGAGGGGGGAATGTGATGAACAGGAAGAGAGAGAGAGAGGAGGGTGGAGATTGACAGAGAAAGTAGCACAGAGACAGTGGATAGAGAGAGAGAAAATTGAGGGAGATATGGAGTAATGGGTTTTCAGGTAGCTTGTATTATATTTGAAGAGTAGCTGAAAACCCGGGATTGTACGGGTATTTATTGATTCCGTACTCTCGTTCGCCCGTCTCCGCTCCCCACCTAAGTCTCTCTCTGCCCATCTGTTTCTCTGCCTCCCCCCTCTCCCTCCCGTCTGACGCCACCCCCCCTCCTCCCCTTGTCTTCTTCGTCCAGTCTCTGTTCAGCTCCATCTTCTCAATTCATTCCCTACTCCATCTACATATGAAACATCACGTAGATCTCTGAACATTTGTGATGATCAGCGAAGTGTCAGTTTCAAGGTTCACTTTCCCATGCACCATCCAGATTATAAAAATGTGAGAGATGTGTAATGATATAAAGTGGCCAGTACAGGCATTTTTCTATTGCTGTTGGGAATGCAGTGCAGGGAAGATTTTTGCTGAGGTGAGAAAAAGAGCTGGCTTTGTCTTGATGGGCACAGTGGAATTCCGATGGAGGCGGCCGTTACAGCACTCTTCTACCTGCGGGCAGCGGCGTGCCGTGGGGGCCGCGCCGTAGGGGTCCCGATAGCAAGGTGCAGGTTGTAAATGTGTTAGCCTATGTTCCAAACTGAGGTGGAGGAGGACTATAGTCTGTGCTTTTAGAACCACTCCTTTCGATTTTAGAAAAAGGTAGCCGGCCCCTCAGCTGAGACTGTGGTGTCGCACAAGTCTAAAGTGCGCGCCACCTACTTTCGCCGCGCGCCGCCATGCACGCACGGCGCGGCGTTCTTTAGACGTCAGCCACGAGCGCCCTCTGCTACAACTCCGCTCTTGGCCACCACTGAACGACATCGTTCACTTAGGACTGAGATAGGAACCAGTTAACACTTCGGAATCAGATAGGCACCAGTGAAGACTTGGCTATCGGATAGGCACTAGGCAGGCCTCTAGCTCAACTATGTATCAGCATTCTGCAGTACTGAGCTATGTAAAAGTTAAGTATTACTAAGTCTCCAAGAAATATATATCTCGTTCTAATTTACTCTAGTGTTTCTAGTTTCTGCTGTCCCACTGGCTGCTCACCTTCGTACCTGCACAAGCGTGCATCCTTTATTCCTGTGTCGGTCTCTTTCTACTCGGCCACCGACACCTACGACGGAAACGAGACACAAAAGCGGCGACGAGGCTGGGACGTAAAAAAGACAAGCGTCCAGAATCTTGTCTGCTAAAAAAAGGAAGAAGACACTGAAAATAGCTGGGTTTTTTTCCCCCTAGAAGCTTGGTTTACGCTTTTACGGTAACGGTTTGGACCGTTAGTGAAGAATCGCGCCAAAAGTGTGTGTGGAAGGAGCAGCCGGCTCTGATTGGCTGATGTTCAAAGCGTCAGCTTTTCGAAGTCGGCGGTAGTTTTGTGAAATTTTACTGGCGGGAGTTCGAGAACTCGATGTAGATTGGTTTTCCGTAAAAACGGGTTCTCGTGGCAGACACGGTCTCCGGACTTCGTGCTTTGCTCCGGTGGAGCGCGTCTGCTCGCGCCCCGTTCTTTTAGTGGACGAACTCCGTGATTTTGCTTATTGAGGCGATACACTGAGATTTATACTTGAGCTGAAAGTCCTTGTTTTCGGTTTGGATAAGGTAAGCCAGCCAAATTTAGTGCACCGAGGTACTAGTTACGATATACTCAACTTCTGGAGTCATCTAGGCCTTCAGTACTTGTGCGTACTTGTCTAAGCCAACTGAAGTGGTCCTGACTTGGCAGAACTGTTTGAGATCGTAGGCACCATGTATTGCCGAGCACACAGAGGCTGATAGGAGAGAGTACAGCTTCCGAGTAACGAAGCGTGTTTTCTATTTCGTGGTCGCGGAAATTTTCAGCTTACAGCCGCCCTGCGCCCACGCCACTGCAGCGCAGAGCCTTCACACGCAAGTCGTCAGTTTGGTAATGCATGGCAAAGCGCTCGCCAGCAACAAATAGTCGTTGCATCAGGTTCTGCATAATAGTGGGATTGTGTAGTTAGGAAAATCAACCCTGCACTAATATTCCGGTTCAATTATTCCGTTACGAATATTGCATCAATTCATGATAGGGTTTTTTTGACATGTCAGTCGGTGTGAAATTCAAGTTTCATAATGATCAGTGTAACGTCATAATCATTTAGATTATTCTTTCATATTTGATGGTAATTGTAAACTTGGATGTTCAATCTAGTTTGTGTTTTGTATTGCATGTTTCATTGTGAGTCTTTTTTCCTGCTTAACGGTAATACTAAATGTATTGTTAAAAAGGGAAGGATGTTTTTCTGACATTAATAGTTGTCAGATCCTAGCTAGCTTATTAGATTTTTGGTGGGGAGAAATTATTAAATTATATTTTAAGCCGCTTGCAGGAAGTGGAAGAGAGATTGTCAATTAGTATTGAATCAGGGCCGTATTCTATCAATCAAATAATTTTAATATCATGATTTATTGTGACAGTTATTAATTCAGGGTCAGCCACTCCTGTCTCTCATTCCAATGTAATTCGCATCCCCACCTTATATATTTAGGGTCCCCTGCCAGTTTCCAACCCCCTTGTTTTTTTCCCCAATACCCCGCACACCCTCAACACATTATAAAAACGTGCCTCACGAAAACATGGTAACTGATAAAACGGTGTCACACTCAGGAGTAACACACCCCTTGCCATGAACGATACGGACCATTACATAAACAGTCACCTTCCTTCCTTTTTGTTGGTCAGGTGTGCAAAATATGGTCAAAATTGTACTAAAATTGTAGATATTGCCGGAGCTTGTAAGTAAAGTACCTCATCCATGTACCACATGCAATTGTATGTACACAATGATCCCCCTCTTGTTTTCAAAGTCAAGTGTGCAAAGATTCATCAAGATCAGAGAAAATATGTGGATTTTTTCAAAACTGCAATGTAACCTCCAACATGCACAATAAGAAATTGGATGTCGACAGTAATCCAACTTTTGTTTTGAAGGGCAAGTGTCCAATTTCGTGAAGAAATTGAACTGAAGCATGTCGATGGCTGCCCCCCCCCCCCATTTTCCCCCCACTGTCCATCCCCTCTCCCAGGCTGACTTCCGTCATTCCCCCTCACAGATGACGTCCTCCGTCCCGAAATCTATCCCTCCTACCATCAGTAACCTCGCATCCCCCCTCCTTTCCCCCAAATACGCCTCACCCCAGGAATCCTTGGCTCTGGAGCAATTCCCTCCCTCCCATCCCTCTAGCCTGCTACTGCTCCACCCCACCTGTCATACCCCATCACTTTGCGCATCCCCTCCCCCACATCCACCCCTCCCACAGTTTCTCCTGCGCTATACCTGGAGTCATGTAAGAAGGCGCTTTCACGCATAGAGGCAGAGCGATAGGGGAACCGTGGAGGGGAAGAGCCATGGCTGAGCGCCAATAGTTGCGCCTGCGGGAGAAACACTGCGTAACTCGCGGTCAGCCACGCCCCTACAGAATGAACATTATTGGCTGTCATTGCGATAATGGAGGGGGATGCGCAGAACGGCTGAAAACTGGGTCGCCTTCGTAGCTGACGCCGACTATAGAGCCTGTATTTCGTCTTTGATGTATTTTTAATGACCAAGACTATGGTCCATGGCAAAACAGTGTCCAATGTTTTTGTGTCTCTTCGTCCGTGCCTGTTCCTCAGTGTTGCATCAGTTCAGTACATCAGTGCTCCATCCCAGTCCATTTAACCACTTTAGTGGTTTTAATAACTGTGCATAGGGCTATTATTTACAGAATAATGAGAAGTCTGGTAGAAGCTGACTTCAGAGAAGAGCAGTTTGGAGTTAGGAGAAATGTAGGAACAGGGGGAGGGGGGGGACCTTACGACTTATCTTAAGGAAAGCCAAACCTACATATTATAGATAATGGAGAAAGCTTTTGACAGTGTTGATTGGAATACACTCTTTCAAATTCTGGTCAACAGGGCTAAAATATAGGGAATTGAAGGTTATTTACAACTTTTACAAAACCAGGTAACAGTGAGAGTCGAAAGCATGAGGGAAGCAGTGGTTGGGAAGGGAGTAAGACAGGGTTGTAGTCCTTCTCCAATGTTATTCAATATGTTCATAGAACAAGCTGTGAAAGAAAGCAAGATGAAATTTGGAGAAGGAGTTAAAGTTCAAGGTGAAGAAACTAAATCACTGCGTTTTGGTAATGACATTGTGAGACATTGTGAGGGAAAGCAAAGGACCTGAAAGAGCAGTTGAACGGAATAGACACTGTCTTGACAGGAGCGTATAAGATGAACATTAACAAGACCAAAATAAGAGCAATGGAATGCAGTCTAATATATATATATATATATATATATATATATATATATATATATATATATATATATATATATATTAGGCGATGCTGAAGGAATTAGATTCGGTAACGAATCAGTAAAGGTGACAGATGAGTTTTGTTACTTAGACTCTAAAATAACAGATATTGGTCGCAATATAGAGGATATAGTGGGCAGAGTGGCAATGGGAAGAAAATCGTTTTTGAAAAAGATACATTTCTTGAAATCGAATATTAATTTAACCGTAAGGAAGTACTTTCTGAAGCCCTTGTAGGGGAGTGTAACATTGATAAATAGTTCAGACAGGAAGAGGATAGATGCTTTTGAAATGTTCTGCTACAGAAGAATGCTGAACGTTAGGTGAGTAGAGCGTGTAACGAATGAGTACGTACTGAACAGAATTGGGGAGAAAAGGAATTATGACATGTTGTTGTTGTTGTTGTTGTTGTTGTTGTTGTTGTTGTTGTTGTTGTCTTCAGTCCGGTTGTTGCAGCTCTCTACCATACTCTATCCTGAACGAGGCTCTTCATCTCCTCATAAGAACGGCAACCACATCCATTTAATCTATTTGCTATATTCGTATCTTGGTCTCCCTGTGCGATTTTTCCCCCACTCACTTCCCTCCAATGCTAAATGTATGATTCCTTGATATCTAAGAGTCCTACCAATCGATCCCTTCTTTTAGTCAAGGAATGCCAAAAACTCCTTTTCTTCCCAATTCTGTTCAGTGCCTCTTCGTTAGTTACGCGATCTACCCCCTAATCTTCAGCATTCTTTATTGCTTACCATGACTAAAAGAATGGATTGATTGGTAGAACGTTCTTAGAAATGGGGTAAAACTCGCAGAGTACTAGACGAAGATTCAAATGGATGTGTTTATCCTTTCTTATGAGGAGATGAAGATGCTTGCTCAGTATAGAGTATGGAGGATAGCTGCATCAAACCAGCCTCCGGATTGAAGGCCACAACAACGACAATAGGATGTTTTAATTCGTCCACAACAGCCTCCGTTTCATATTCTAAGTTCACATTTTATTTTCATTGTTATACGTTTTAAACCTCAACTCAGTGTACCGTATCGCTAGGCTGAAGAGCAGCATAAACGCTGCTGCCAACCCGCCAAAGGAAAAAGAAACTTATTTATCCCTTTGAGGCCCATGGATAAACAAAGGCCGGCCGCGGTGTCCGAGGGGACTGAGGCGCTCCAAAAATGTTCAAATGTTTGTAAATCTATCGGACCAAACTGCGTGGTCATCAGTCCGTAGCTTACAAACTACTTAAACCTAGGTAAACTAACCTAAGGACAACACACACTAACCCATCCCCCAGGGAGGACTCGAACCTCCACGGCGAGCAACCGCGCGCTCCGCAGCGAGACGCTTTAGACCGCTCGGCTACTCCACCGCGGCTGAGGCGTTCCAGTCACGGTCTGCACGGCCACTACGGTCGGGGGTTCGAATCCCCCTTCGGGCATGGATATTTGTGCCGTCCTTAGTATAAGGTAGTTCATAAGTAGTTTGTAAGTTTAGGGACTGATGACCCCGTAGTTAAGTCCCATAAGCTATACAAACATTTGAAATTTGATAAACAAAGGAGGAAAACCATAATCTAATTTTATTGTCCCAAAAGCAGTATACAGTGTATTAACAACAACATTTGTATTTCGCAATAAAATATTCTAGGTGGTTTCATAGTGAAACCACTGGGCTGCTACGGGAGTTTTCAGTAGGGCTTGATTTGTTAGAAGGGATATTTGAACGATAATTCTGTGAAAACTCAGTTGTTTCTTTTGACAGTATCTGTTGCACCCATTCACTATGCTCTTTTAGTTCTGTATTGTCATCACACACATCGTCGTCATTGTTGCCACTACTAACGTGAAGAGTCACTTTCAGCACACACCTTCATTCACAACCTCATGAAATTCAACTACGGTCTCATCAGGTGAAAGAAGTCGCTGTGAACTGTTGCTGTAGTATCGATGGTGGTCTATTATCCATACTGACACGCTGTAAGGAATAAAAGAAAAAACAACCAGTAGGTTAAAGGTTGCCAAATCCCATTGGTTTCATTCTGTAGCCACCAACATTTTCCTAAAATACTAAACTTTACATTATAATTATCAATAAAAACATCTTACGAATGACATTAAATGTAGTATAAGAATAATGCATTCCTGAAATTCCAATTATCTGCTGTATAGATGTCACAAACTATTTTTATTATGGAATCTGGGTCGAAATCACTTGTAGTGTGCGCTGCGCTACACAAATAAGACTTTTACCCAACAACAATCACTTCGATACTGCAACAATTAGCTTGCGTTAGCGCTAGATGTCAAGAAGGAGCCACTGGGCTTAGCCTCCAATAATATAAAAGCCTTCTCACTAGGAGTCAACATATGTCGCCGCTCTTGTTGAATGAGCTGCCGCTAGAGGCGCCACATAACAACCTCACGCCCGCGAAACGCGACTGAAGTGCCTTCTGCTAAAATACATTGTAATGCTCACTGTGCAACCTAAAAGAGTGTAACTTACTGTTTTTACACGAGACTCTACAACCTTTTATGTGTGTTGCGGAAAATGGTATATTCTTGTGTACCATTTTGCAGTCAGGGCTCCCGAAATAAAACTACTGGTTGTCACGAATTTCGGAGCAATGAATCCACTACACAATTATGAATAAAATCAATAAGTAGACATAGTATGAGTATTTCCTAAAGATCAGTGATTGTATATATTATTGTTGCCTAAATAATTTTTATCTGATACGTAAGCGATACAAAGGATAAATTATGGCAGCCCAATTAGCATTCTGTGGTAGTAACCATTTTCTTACTGCAGACTATAAATGCGGCCTGAAGGTAAAGGAATTGTTAAGATGTTTGTTAAGCTTATGGGACTCAACTGCGAGGCCATCAGTCCCTAAACTTACAAATTACTTATAAACTAACTTATACTAAAGACAGCATAAACATCCATGCGTATCGGAGTAAAGAAATTGAATCCTAATGCTGTTCCTAGTGTTTTTGAAATGTATCTGCCAAGCAAACTAATTAAGCTGAAACAATCGAGAAGAAAAACTGAAAGATCCGGGACAAAATCTGTGAAACGTAAGGACTATAAAATTGCTACGGACAAGGTGAATATAAGCAAAGAAGTCTTCCAAGAAAGACATATTTCACAGCCTCATAATAAAATTACGTGTCGTCGAAGAAAATATATATTTTGAGGACTTTCAACAATGTCAGCAGTGTACAATCTCCATCACCAATGACGGCCTTAATTAAAGGAAAAGACCGAGGTGGTCTTTGATAACCGAAATGTACATTCATCATGTTCCTGGCAAGACTAGAAAGTATGACTAACGAGCCACTGGAATCAGTCATAGAAAAGCCAAAGGTACTGTTCGCACTGTTAATAATACTACTGCCCCATATTAGTCGTAACCCCGCGTTACAGTGCAGAGCTCCTAAGCACATTAATATTGTAAAAATTTCTGCGGCCCTACTCAACGAAATTCATGAACAATATGGTAGACCAGGTACGCAGAGAATATTTTGCGAAAATAAAAGAAAACTTAGAAAAAAAGCTCTCTAGGAATGCCCGTAAAACAATTTCAATCAATTAGCCTAAAATCAATGTAAATGGTAATGACAAGAAATAGTTGATATTATCATTGTTAAAAAGAGACAGTAACATGAACTTCAATAATTGTTTTCGACATCAGTTATCAAAATTAACCGCAGTGCTGTGCGGACATATTTTACGTCTTATTTTATATTTGGCTTCCATAAGGATCTACACGGAATGAGGTTGGCTTGTGGCGCCAACAGCGGAAGAGGTTTGAACTACAGCGGCGACACTGCTCAGCGAAGGTACGCTTCTAGTGAGTAGGCTTTGTATTATTTGGAGGCCAAGCACTGGGCCGGAAAATCAGGCAAAGTAAAAATGTGGTTTCAGGCTGAAACCACTTGGCTGGATAGGGTTATACGTGATCCCAACCAGGCAGTAGATGGTAGAGTCACGGCTACTGCTGCAGTACCGCCCTGCTGTTTCTGCCTGTCGCCGCCAGACACCTGCTGCTGCTAGTGGCAACTGCTGCCACCAGCTGCCGCTCATGGTCCCGCCAGCAGCAGCTGCCTCTGACAGATCCATTCCGGGCCGCCGCCCGCCCTTGGGTCAAGACCTGAAATCCTACGACGAGTAGTACCCGCCTACCGGTCTCAAGTTCTGCCCTTCAGTTCAAATGTTCAAATGTTTGTAAATCTTATGGGACTTAACTACGGGGTCATCAGTCCCTAGGCTTACAAACTACTTATGAACTACTTACGAACTAGGACGGCACAAATATCCATGCGCGAGGGGGAATTCGAACCCCCGACCGTAGTGGCCGTGCAGGCCGTGACTGGAGCGCCTTAGTCTCCTCGGCTACCGCGGCCGGCTGCCCTTCAGTAACAAGGGACTGAACCCAGTGCCATTTAGGTGGCACTGGTACCACCAAACCACAAAAAACTCCTGAACGTCAAAGAGATGTTACAGTAAAAGAACAGCTCCTAATGCATAGTTTAAGTTTTCAAGTATAACTAAATACAAGCATCTATAATCTAAGGAGTATCTCTGACTTCCCACTCCTTAAACACCATCCTCATGACCTAGGTCGTGAATTACCTTCCCTTTCCGTTCCCAGCCTTTTTTCTTCTCGTCTCTCCCACCTCATGACCTAGGTCGTGAATTACCTTCCCCTTCCGTTCCCATTCTTTTTTCTTACCTTCTCTCCCACCTGGACTGTGTTCCGAAAGCTTGTCCTTTTTCTTTTTTCTTCATTTGTGTCACTATCGGCAGTACAGCACAAAGGTAAGTACTGGCCAGCCAATCTATCTCTTTTGAAAAATAATTTATCACCTCTGAGGAGACTTTCCACATTTATCAGCTATTTTTTTTTTTTTTTTAAACTAAAGTCAATTGCCTAATGTAGTGTTTCTCAATCTTTTTGAGCCCGCAACCCTCTTTCCGAGTAGAAATTTCAGCAGACTCCCCAGACCGTGTTAAATCTATGTCCCTGATTCCAAAGTATTTAAGTTTCTTTCTTTCTAACAAGGATACCACACGGGTATCGGATTTTAGAATTTATATATATATATATATATATATATATATATATATATATATATATATATATATATATATATGGTACGTGCAGTTCAGTACTTAAATAACAATCAGCCGAACCATTCGACGCAACTTGATAAATTCTCGGGAAAATCTACTTTGAAGATTTGCAATGTACCGGTAAGTACCATTAATTCTAAGAGTTGCAGAATCTGTCGGGCCGGCCGCGGTGGCCGAGGGGACTGAGGCGCTCCAGTCACGGTCTGCACGGCCACTACGGTCGGGGGTTCGAATCCCCCCTCGGGCATGGATATTTGTGCCGTCCTTAGTCTTAGCTAGTTCATAAGTAGTTTGTAAGTTTAGGGACTGATGACCCTGTACTTAAGTCCCATAAACTATAAAAACATTTGAACATTTTTGAATCTGTCGGCAGGAACGGCGGAGCGGCCGAGCGCATTGAGGCGCTATGCTACGACCGTCAGGGGTTCAAATCACCCCTCGGGCATGGATGTTCGTGTCGTCTTTAGTATAAGGTAGTTCATAGGTAGTTTGTAAGTTTAGGGACTGATGACCCTGCAGTTAAGTCCCGTAAGCTTCACAAACATTTAAACAACACGTCGGCGTAGCTTAGGTAGTAGAGTTATGACCTGACAACCATAGATATAGTGGTTCGAATCCTGCTGTGATAGATATTTTTTGTTGTTTTCTAATTAAACTATATAAAACATTTTAGGATCTCCAATTCCACGTGTTGTGTTAGTTTTTGCTTATGTGTATGTAGACCAGCTGAAAACCTTGTCACGTAAAACGATGGTGTAGTAGACTCGCTGCTTGTAGCGCTGCATTAGTAGCTATGGAGATGACTGTCTAAATACAGTGTCGTAGCTCTTCACAAACTGAACAATGAAACACTACCGTCGTCAACTAATAATGAAGAAAATACTGTCAATATTGTAACATGTTTTTATTGAAACACTCATTATTAACAACCACCTAAGTGCAGAAAATTACGAATAAACAAAAATAAGTGCACTTTTCGTAAAAATTACCGTTAGATATTAAAACTGTGTAAGTATTCGAAAACGAAAAATAATTAAAAATAAGTCACTACAGGGTTCGAACCAGTGACCTCAGACTTGGAAGGTTAGAACGCTACCACCTTCTGTTTTCTCACCTGAGCTACACCAGCAGATGCTACAAGCGTTTAAATTAATGGTACTTACATGTACTTTGTAAAACATCAAAGTCGATTTTATCGAGAATTTTTTTGAGTTGCGTCGAATGGCATTGGTTGATCGTTATTTGAGTTCTGATCTTCACGTACTATAAATGTAAAAAAATAAAAAAATAAAAAATAAAAAAATCTAAAATCCGATACCCATGTGGTCTCCTTGTAAGATCTGCGCAGCCATTCTCGTCTGTGAATCGAATCAAAACTGAAAAAAACAACAAAAAAACAAAAAAAACTTTATGACTACAATTATTTGATGTATGGTATGAATAATAAATCTCAATCTGTAATTTGCGGTGACGTGTTCTGTGCGGCTGCAGGTGTTCATAAATATATGCCTGCTTCGAATAACAAATGTGAGGCGGTCGGACATAGTCTCAAATGAAGATCTTTCGATCATGACCAATCGGCAGTCGCATTTCTACAATCCATAGTGTAATCCAAAATATCGCCAGAGCAGTGGACCTGAAGAATCTGATCCTTAATTTTTAGTAGCGATTGTGATATTCCTGGCCTATGGCCACTTCATATTTCTGGCCGCTGGCCGTTTCTTTGCTAACATTGTACGTGCCTTAAACGCGGAAGAAAGACAGCAGTGCAGCATATGTTGAAATGTGGAGTGGGGAGCAGTAGCATATGGCGCAGTAGGTGCTGGTTCCCGTGGGAAAGCCCGCCTATGTTACTGGTGCTCTCCTCGCATTGGCTGCTGCATTTCACGTCACGTGATTTCTTTGGAAATTACTTTTGTTTATTATAAACTAAATATTAGTTATTCAGAGCTGAGAATTTGTAATAAATATCTCTCAAGGACAGGCTAGATTTTGACAGTTTAAAATGTTTAACGTGCCTTCTCTTATTGTAACAAGAGAAGAGCGATTTTGCAGAAGGCGCGCGACAGCCCTGTTTTGGCGCGAAATAGAGCGTCAGGTGCCCTCTCGCAACGCGCCGCAGTTTCAGTCTCGAGCTCACCACCATACGCGCCGGACAGCGCCGGTCATGAGTAAAGATTTTTGAGTAAATGTGATATCAGTCGAGGTCTCAACATGAACTATGGGCAGCATAGGCCGTATCATATTAACAATAGTTGCTAATTTTTTTATTATTTATTTAATAAATGGCATCCCTGACAATTAAAAATCTCGCGAGTCGCTTATTATGCTTCCATCATAAAGAACTTTAGCCTCACTTGTATGCTGTAGAAGAACCGACGACCTGTGTGCTGTCTTCTGCGCTGAGGACACAACTATAGAAGACAACAGGTTAGTCAGAACTCTATGCTGTCCATAAAGTCTTGGACAGCAACTACAGCACCTCGTGCGTACTGTAGGGCGGTACAAACGCACACTGCTACGCAACAGCATCCGCAAGGATGTGGAGGTTTTTGGGGACTTGTGGGAGGAAGCAGTATTAACTTCTCCGTCCGGAAATAAAACCCTAGGAAGCTTGTACGATCCCGGCAATGTTTCGCAGCCGGCCGCGGTGGCCGAGGGGACTGAGGCGCTCCAGTCACGGTCTGCACGGCCACTACGGTCGGGGGTTCGAATACCCCCCCCCCCCCCTCGGGCATGGATATTTGTGCCCTCCTTAGTTGTAGGTAGTTCATAAGTAGTTTGTAAGTTTAGGGACTGACGACCCCGTAGTTAAGTCCCATAAGCTTAACAAACATTTGAACTTTTTTTTTAATGTTTCGCAATTGTCACATATGCATCGGAATTGTATTTACATCTTACACTCCTTCCCTTTGTCTCTGTCTCTCTTTTTTCATCTCTATGCCTAGTTATTATCTTCCTCTTTTTCTTCTTAGTGGTGATTAATGCGTGTTTATTTATTCCATTATTCAGTTAGTCGACGTACTCTTCACTCGTCTCTCTCTCTCTCTCTCTCTCTCTCTCTCTCTCTCTCTCTCTCTCTCTCTCTCTGTCATCTCCCCCGCCTTCGTGTCTACCTATCTCCGCGTCTCCACCTATTCCTGTTCCCCCCCCTTCTAACCACCGATTCATCTCTCTGAATGTCTCATTATCTGTCACGATCTCCGTAAATCTCTCCCTGTCCCCTTTCTCTATACATGACCTCTCTCCCCATATATGAAAAACTACATATACCTCTCATGTTTCGCAGTTATAGGTGAAATGGCGTCGAATCTTGAGCAAGGTACCCTCTCCCATGTAACATTATGTAGAAAGTGACCTTCGTCTTGTATTCAAGATCAGGTAGCAAAATTTCATCAAGAGCCTGTTGCCAAGTACCCACCGCCAGGCACCGAACTACTATTACGTAAACAATCCTGCCCTCATTACTTAAAGCTTCTGGGCTGAGATGCCGTGGTCCATACATAAAACGTTCCCCTGAAGTTTCGCCCTCGTTTGCGGAAGGCATCCTCGGAGGTAAAGCGGCGTACTGCAACGAGAGCGCGAGTGAGCGTCGTATATATAGGCAAAACAGAGGGCGCTGCTGTCAGTCACGTGGTGTCGGCTGTGCTGAGGTCTCTGCTATTGCCAGCCTCCTCGATTGAAATTAATTTGCCTATATATACGACGCTCACTCGCGCTCTCGTTGCAGTACGCCGCTTTACCTCCGAGGATGCCTTCCGCAGACGAGGGCGAAACGTCAGGGGAAAGTTTTATGTATGAACCACGGTATCTCAGCCCGGAAGCTTTAAGTAATGACGACACCTGCCGTGAAAGCCTTCATTCTATGATCAATCCTGCCCCCCTTGTTTTGAACGTATTTTCATATGTTCCTTCGGATTTTTTCCACTTTTTTTCTTTTTTCTTTTTTTTTCCCTCTCTCCCTCTTTTTGTCAAAACCATTCCTGCATTAAGAGGATCAAAACAAAACAAAGACTTTCAAATCGGTCAAGCAACTTCTGAATTTTATACGAGTGGCTCACACCAATTCATTTTTTATACATGTAGATGTTTCTCCTCTCAGATCACCAAAAGTTCTTGCCCTAATGCTTTGAAATTTCGACACATCATTTCAGTAGAATGCGAACTTGGTTTTTGTCATATTTTTCTTTTTATGTATCATACAAGGTGCCTGATGCGACAGTTTTACGGCGTCTACAAGAAACTAAGCAGCGGTATACTTCTTTTCGTTTCATCATTTTGTGAATGTGTGTGTGTGTGTGTGTGTGTGTGTGTGGCGGGGGGGGGGGGGGGGGGGTCGGTTACAAAACGCGTCATAAACGTTCGAAATTACATGCAAACTTTGTTGCAGGTCCTTAACTACTCCCATTTTCAATAATGGACGCATAAATCCGGGTATTCTCAAAAAATGTTCGAATGTTTGTTAAACTTAAGGGACTTAACTGCTGGGTCATCAGCCCCTAAACTTACAAATTACTTATGAACTACCTTATACTAAAGACGACACAAACATCCATGCCCGAGGGGGATTGGAACCCCCGACCATAGCGGCCGTGCACACTGGTGCGCCGCAAACCGCTCAGCCAGCTCCGGGTATTCTCACGCGGTGGTCTCTCATTATTTATGATGTTATATCTCCTGAACTATGTGTCGTGCTCTTTTGTTTCTGGGTCAGGAACCTTCGTGGGCGTACGGTGAATAATTGACCAAAGTTTCATTGCAATCGAATGAATGGTTTATGAACACATATAGGAAATAGAGACAAACATTCATTTTTATACGTATAGATAACACAGTTCACAGTGGTAAATAAACTCGTCACAGTCGTTTTACGCTAAGTGGTCAACACACGATGGATGGGGTCACGCGCCATCCGGTGTTTACGTTACAACAGTTACTCTTGTACCACCATTCGCCAAGTTTCAAACAAGAAGCAAAAAACTCTTGCCATAACATAGCATCTCCTCACTCACTCACCCTGCCAACAGGTGGCGCCATCGACGCCCACTACCGATGTTTGTTCTAGCTACCAGTGGCGTAACTATGGGGGGGGGGGATGAGGGGGATAACCCCCCCCCCAGAACCCGAAAAAAAAGGGAAAAAAAGGAAAAAGGGAGAGAAAGAAAAGAGATCGTACAACTGCAATTTGGTAAAGGTAAAGATTGAAAACTTAGGGTGTTTTACCATAATCTTTCATTGGATGGGAGTGAATTAGTTTCTTCAACGGGTTTGGTAGATGGTAGTCTGCCTGGAAACTGACTAAAATAGTGCTCGTCAAGCTGATATACCCCCCCCCCCTAAAACCAAGTCCTAGTTACACCACTGCTTGCTACTCATGTATATCTCTGAAAATGAGGGGCGCTGACTCCTTACATGTTTCCGCCAAAAATATTTTTCCCCAAAATTGCGAGAAAAGTCCCAATGTGTCATCACTGCAGTGAGTTGCATTACACATGCCTAGCGGCAGAAATCCGTACAACACGAGCGCTGCCCGCGTCAACGACATTACCTATGTTTTTGTTTCTCTTTCTTTCTGGGTACCCTCTCGTGCATTTATTGATTTATACAAGAAAAATGTAGCCAAAGGCGATGTCGATTGTGTACTAACAAAGTTAGACACATAACACAGAATGAAATGTACTCCTTGCTTGTGTTGTAGCAGCAGCTGGCCACTGGCTGGACCATGTGGTAGCCTGCAGTCAGCGCCGACAGAAGGCTGCGTTATCACCAGGGTCACCGCCAGCTGGCAGCTAGCATTCCGACGACGCCCACAGGCGCGCAGTGCCAGACTGACAGCGCGACAGTCCCTTCACACCGCAACTCCGTCGTCCAACAGTGCTTTGGTTCCAAAACGTTTCGTGCTACCCCTACAGCAGGCACGCTGTTGTAAAAAGTACAACAGAAGCGATGTTTATTCTTTATCGGTGCTTTAAGCCTGTACTAACTCACCACTGAAGCATTATTCATACGTACATGTCCAGAAGAAAGCAAAGAGAAATTTGGGGAAGGAATAGAGTTTAGCATGAAGAAATAAAAACATTGCGTTTTGTTGTTGCCTACGGTCGGGGGTTCGAATTCCCCCTCGGGCTTGGATATTTGTGCAATCCTAGTTCGTAAGTAGTTCATAAGCAGTTTGTAAGTTTAGGGACTGATAACCCCAGTCCCATAGACTGTACAAACACTTGAACTTTTTTTTTTTTTTTTTTTTTTTTTTTTTTTTTTTTTTTTTTTTTTTTTTTTTGCTGTTGACATTGTAATTTTGTCAGAGACAGCAAAGGACCTGGAAGAGCAACTGAATGGAATGGACAGTGTGTTGAAAGTATGATATAACATGAACATGAACAAGAACAAAGTAAGGGTAATGGAATGCAGTCTTATAAAATCAGGCGATACTGAAGGAATTAGATTAGGTAAGGGAATAATAAAGGTGGTAGATGAGTTTCGTTACTTTCGTAGTGAAATAACATATGATGGTCGCAGTACATAGGATATGAAATGTAGAATGGCAATGGGAAGAAAAGAAATGTTCTAATGTATGTAATTCTATGGGACTAAACTACATTGGTCATCAGTCCATAGACTTACAAATTACTTAAACTAAATAATAAAATATTACAGTCTAGATCGCAAGTTGCTATTTTTATTGTCAACTGATTTCGGTCCTACATGACCGTCATCAGGCCTTTGGCACCTTGTTGATGGACGTTGGCCGTGGCCGGAGCAGGAGTCAACTTGACGGTTGCCAATTAAAAGATCAACTTGCGATCTAGACTGTAATATTTTTTTATTTAACATTTTAAGATCGCTGTTTTCCTAAAATGCTTTCAAAAATTGCTTAAACCAAGTTAGACTAATCTAACGACAAAACACGCATCCATTTCCGAGGGAGGATTCGATCCTTCGACGCGGGAGGCCGCGCGATTCGTAATGTGGCGCTCCAGATCTCTCGCCTACTATCACGCGACGGAAGGACAACAATTTTTGAAGAAGAGAAATTAGTTAATATCGAATAATTATTTGAGTGTAAGGAAGTCTTTTCTGAAGGTATTTGTGTGGGGAGTACGACAGTGAATATTGGCCGATAACTAGCATAGACAGGAAGAGGATAGAGGCTTTCAAAATGTGATGCTCAATATTAGTTACGTAGATCGCATAACTAATGAATAGGTACTAAACAGAATTGGGAAGAAAAGTAATTTATGGCTATACATAAACTAAAAGAAGGGAGCGATTGGTAGGACACTTTCTTAGACATCAACGAATCGTAAATTTAGCATTGGGCGGAAGTGTGTGTGGGGGGAGGGGGGGGCGAATCGCTGACGGAGACCAAGAAACGAAGATTCAAGTGGTTGTGGGCTGCAGTTCTTATAAAATGATGAAGAGACTTGCTCAGGGTAGAGAGCAGCATCAAACCAATCTCCGAACTGGAGACCACAACAACAACAATATTCTGTTAGTTGATCTTCCTCCTCTCTCTCTGTCCGTGGCCTCGTCTCTGTAAATGTTTTCCTTGTCCTCCCTACCTCCTCCTCACCACAATCTACGAAAAATTACATATAACTGCCCACATATATGCTGAGTGATCAAACGGTGTCAAAGCCTGTTGTAAATTATCCTCCAGCATACATACTACAGCGGCTTGCAGATGGGGCAAAACGTCTGCACGTAAACAAACGTAACTGTGCCAAATTTCATGGCGATCTGTAAAACGGTGATGAAATCTACTGAATGGTCAAATGACGTCGTAGTCTATTGCAAAGTACCATCCGCCATGCACCATATGGCGGTTGTGGAGCATAAAAATCTTCTGGTTGAAAAAATACAGGAATGTGCCAAATTTGATGCTGATCGGTCAAAGAAAATGTGTCCTTCCTATCGTCAGCTACGATACCGGGTGATCAGAAAGTCAGTATAAATTTGAAAACTTAATAAATCACGGAATAATGTAGATAGAGAGCTAAAAATTGACACACATGCTTGGAATTACATACGGTTTCATTAGAACCGGAAACGAAAACAAAAACAGTGTTATGCTAGACGCGTGAAAGATCTCTTGCGCGCGTCGTTTGGTGATGATCGTGTGCTCAGCCGCCACTTTCCTCATGCTTGGCCTCCCAGGTCCCCAGACCTCAGTCTGTGCGATTATTGGCTTTGGGGTTACCTAAAGTTGCAAGTGTATCGTCATCGACCGTCATCTCTAAGGGATGCTGAAAGACAACATCCGACGCCAATGCCTCACCACAACTCCGGACATGCTTTCAGTGCTGTTCACAACATTATTCCTCGACTGTTGAGGAATGATGGTGAAACATATTCAGCATTTCCTGTAAAGAACATCATCTTTGCTTTGTCTTAATTTGTTATGGTAATTATTGCTTTTCTGATCAAATGAAGCACCATCTGTCGGACATTTTTTGAACTTTTGTTTTTTGTTTGGTTCTTATAAAACCCCATGTCATTCCAAGCATGTGTGTCAATTTTTACCTCTCTATCTACTTTACTCCGTGATTTATTAAGTTTTCAAATTTATACTGACTTTTTAATCACCCGGTAGAATATGAATACAAGAATTACGACTTTTTGGTGCTTGTTAGAATTTTCCGACTTTCCTTTCTAACTATTCCGATTATTTTTTTCTGAAAACCTTCCCAGGATCACTACGGACAAAACAAAACAATATGATCGCCCCTCTTCATACACTTGTGAGTTATAGTGTTGAGTTCAGTTAAAAACACTTCGAAAAAATACACTATCAATTTTTCTTAAATTTTTCAATTTTTCAGTAGATTTTCAAAAAAACTCTCTTTCATATAAACGGTGTCCTGAGAATTACGAACACAAGAAAAACAAAGACCAGCCAAATCGCTGGAGGCACTCTCAAGCGATGCTATTCCATACATGCGGCAATTTTTATTTTTGTAGGTAAAAAGAAACGCGTCTGTTGATAAAACAACAGCCTCTTATTGTAGTTGTATAGACGAATTAAATAACTCAGTTGTTTCAAACTTAAACGAGTTTAGGCTGGACTTTTATAGTCCAGGTGAAGTCACAGCTGTTAGAAGACAAAATTTAAATCAAATAATGATGCTATATAACAAAAATTGTTTAATGCACTTGTCTCAGGCCATGTAGGATGGACGCAACTATGTGTGTAATTATAGAATGCACGTGTGCATCAACACGCTTAAAAATTCACAAAGCGAACAGCTCATAATAGAAAAATTAATGTCACTACTGTTACACTATTTTATTTTATTTATTTATTTATTTATTTTGCAGTAACAGACCTTTGTGATACATTTGTCATTAATCCAGAAAAGAATAAATTTTCAGATCAGATTAATCGCCCGTACTCAGATAATTAACTCTGCATATTTGGCTACAGCGACAGGATTTTCATTTAAAAGTGCTCATTGTCAAAGAACGATTCAGTCACCGCTCCCCCATTACTGTAATGCGTTGCCTTGCGCTAGCGATTTTCTATTACAGTTTTTATCTCATGAATCTTTGAAATGCGTGCTTGGATTCTCAGGATTTTGCCTTCACAAAGGGTAATAACTCGAGATTTTATTTTCGCGATGGTTCGCTATCAGATCGTGCCAAATGTGAGGACGTAACAGAAATATGATTTCCGTGCGTCAGTACATCTCATAAACAAGACGCCGGATACACTATTTCTCGCTTGATTATCATTTTGAGGCACGTCTGCAAACTGTCACAGAGAAAGTCACTGCCATTCCTTGAAGTTTCACTGCCGCGGTTCTATGCGCTATATCAGTGATTGGGAGGTCGCTCTCGCTGAAGGTTCGAGTCCTCCCTTGTGCATGTGTGTATGTGTTGTTCTTAGGTTAGTTTAAGTTAGTAGAAGTTGTTTGTAAGTCTTTGGACTGTTCACCACAGTGTTAAAATGTTTCTAAACCTATTAGACCGAAATCCCATGGTTACAAAGTAACTTACACTAAGGACAAAATACGCACACACATCCCCGAAGGAGGACTCGAACCTCCTACGTCGAGAAACCGCGCGCTCCGCAGCAAGGCGCCTTACAACACTCGGCCACTCCACCATGGCTGTTATTTACAAATATTTGAATTTTTTCTTTAGTGGTAGTGACAATGAACCATAGTTTAATCCTTTTTCATATCATATTTACGCAGGGGCGTCGTCTCCGTGCATGTGATGCATGCCATAGAGGAAAAATTACGTTCTTACAGTAAGTACAGCAAGTGCTGTCCGCACTGACTATTCTGCATGCGGAGGAAGAGCCGCACCAGCTCGCCACTCTCGATCCCCACCCTCCGTTGTGACACACCGTTCCTCGCCCAGCGCGTCTGCTTGCTGGCGACAGGCCGCTACATCCGAGGACACACAGCACCCCCACCCTGGCACTGTGTGGTGGCATGCTGCTGCTCCAACACATCGCCTTTTCGACTTTTACATTGCCCCGCACCACAGAGTAACATATACAGAGGAGCAGCCCCCCCTAAACCACTGTCCTACGCTCCCCTCGTAGTTCTGTAAGATGCTAGCAGGTGTCAGGTGTATCGTTGGCCTAGGGTGCCTCTCGCACGTCAGAGGGTAGCGTGGAGGGGACGCTGAGGGGAGAGCTTGTGCCGCTTGCCATGAGGCCATGGCTGTGTCTGGCTTGCTGGCGTTTGAGGGAAGGTGGTGGTGGGGACAGCTGCCACCTGTCACCTGCTCTGACAGCTCTCGCTCTTAAAGAGCTGCTTCTGACTGCAGCGCCATCATGGGACATCTTACGGAACTGCTGGAAACCCTCCCTCCCCGCACCACTGAGCGTAGGACCGGGCCCTTATGGAGGTTTCCCGTCTGTATATATTTGTCTGTGCCTGCACCCTCCTTTGCACGGAACTGCCCACCATCTAAGCCAGGCGTGCACGTGGCGAAGCCACAGCAAGCCAGATAGCCTCGTGCGCGAGACAGGTAGTTGGAATGGACCGACATGCAACTGAGCTTTATTCTGTGTTACATAACCACCCAGTTGGCGTTGCTTGTTAGTTATATGATTCTTTTATATTTTGTTTATTATTTATTTTTTTCTAATGGTCTTAGTACTGAATGAAGCCTGTCGATAGGACTCAGTGAACTTCCTTCCTTTTTCAGATTTCGAAATGACTGAAAATTCTGTTATACAGGAATTAATTAGCGAACCATTTAGTTCAAGATAATTTTTAGCAAAAAAGGAAAGTTCTTAAAGGAAGACCTTGCCCTGCTTTGACTGGACTTTCTACTAGGCATAAAGATAAGAAGCAAGAATACATACGGCATTTTCAAACAGCACAGTATAAGAAAACTAGTTCGTTAAGTGGTTGTGACGTTAAGCAAAGGTTGTTCTGCTGGCCTTGTCTCTTGCATGATGCTGATAGAACAAGCTTGTGGACTATGGAAGCGTTCAGCAACCTGAATGTGTTGTCAGTGTCAACTTCAAGACACGAAAAAACCCTTGGACACATTAGAGCAAGTCTAAAACTTGTAACATTTGGTCGAACAAGAATAGATCATCAGTTGAATCAACAACTGAGAACTTCTGTGCTACTTCACAATGAGGCTGTAACAAACAACAGAGGAATTTTAAAGCGGCTTATAGACTGTGTTGTTTCTTAGCCAATCAAGAGCTGCCATTCAGAGGTCATAATGAATCGTCTGATTCTCTACACAGAGGGAATTACGTTGAACTGCTAAATATCATTAGCAAATGACTTCCTAACCACATGAAAGAAAGTAAAGTTTTCCGTGGAACGTTCCCTACTATTCAAAATGAACTTATAATATGTATTTCAAAGTTTCTTCTTAATACACTGAAAGAAGAAACAGCCAATTCTCAATTTGTTTCCATTCTACTAGATGAAACGACAGATTCCATCAATAAGTCTCAGTTATCTACATGCCTGAGATATGTAAATGATAGAGGAGAGGCCCAGAAAGTGTTCACAGGTTTTTCTGATGTAAGTGCAGATCGCTCTGCAGAAGCTTTGTACAGACATGTTGTCCAAACTGTAGAAGAATTTAATTTGGAATCAAAATTAGTTGGTCAGACTTTCGACAGAGCGGCAGCAGGCCAAATGACTGCGCTGCTGTAACACATACTGGAAAAGTATCCACGGGCTACATTCACTCATTGCTATAGCCACGTCTTAAATTTAGTTTTACAGCAGTCTGCTAGTGGTAATAAGGACTGCCGTGTGTTTCTTAAGACAATGTCTGGGTTGTAGGCCTTTTTTCCACTTCTCCAAAAAGAACTCATGCATTGAAACAATTCGTGGACGCTGTGTGTGTAGCACAGGCTTATGGATTCATTTCATTTGTGTCTGAGTACAAGAACTGCTTTCTTCTTGAGGTTTTCTCAAGGATATTTTGTCACACAGATATACTTTTTGATACAAATTTTTGTAAATCTATCAGACCAAACTGCGTGGTCATCAGTCCGTAGCTTACAAACTACTTAAACCTAGGTAAACTAAGAACAACACACACACCCATGCCCCAGGGAGGACTCGAACCTCCACGGCGAGCAACCGCGCGCTCCGCAGCTAGACGCTTTAGACCGCTCGGCTACTCCACCGCGGCTTTTTTGATACACTACAAAAGAAGACACTAGATGTAGCATATTCTAATAAAGATATCGAAAAGTTTCAGCTTTTGCTTGTTTCGCAGAGAAATGATTTTGATGCCCTATGGGAAAAAAGACATACAACCCAGAAATAATTTGTCCACCAAGAGAACTTGTATTGACAAAAACGAAATAAGACGATTGTAGTTTAAGATTATAGACAAAATATCCAATCAAACATCCAGCAGGTTTGGGTCTCTTATCAAGTTGCAGTTCATAACTCTTCTAAGCGAAGAGAAATATTCGTCTCAAGGCCGAAATTTTCCAGGCGGTTTACTAGATAAACTTAACGACAATCCGTATTCTGAACTCTTCGATTTTGTAAAATTAAAAAATGAGTTGATCGCATTCTATTCATCAACAGAATTTGAAAACAAGCCTGTGCATGAACTAGTACCACATATGAACGCCAACAATATTCACAAAATTATGGGCGAAACCTACAAACTAGCCTCCTTAATATTGTCAATACCTGATTCAATTACAACAATGAAACGTTCTTTTTCGGCGTTAAGAAGAATAGCGTGACAGTTACCACCCAATTCTGGCCAACAACTGCCGCGTTGTCAAGTGCCAGATGGAGTGAATACACTTGATGGGAATCATATTAATACAAAACTGACTAAGCTTGCTTGCAAACAAACCTTCCCAGTTGATAATTTAATGAAATTCTCTGTGTATTACATGAACAGCATTTCCTTACTCCAGCAAGCACCGGCTACTCACACCATTCTCACCTATCAATACACAATCTACTATATTCCATGGTGATGGCTGTGCAATCTACTCCAGTAAAGTTTAATTGTTATTTATGTTTGAATAACTGAACATAGCTAATATGAAACAACAACAACAATAATAATAAGACAGCAATTATACATCATTGATGTTTAACTCAGTGAGTAACCATCGCTAAGCAGCATGCCCTTGACCCAAATCCTGTATACGCCCCTGTATTTACGCCGTTTATAATTGTCCTATAGCTTCGTTGGTTAAACTCGAAATATTAATTTTCTACAGTTGTGACAAACTATACGTTTTATTTACATAAATTTATTTAAACAACCGTATTTCACCTCATTCGTTCCATCATCAGGCGATCTGAAACATGGTTGCTCAAGGAAACTAATGTCAGATGATTTTGTGTTTCGCAGAAATCAGCCTAATGAAATCTGACTTGATTTGCCAACACGACCCCTGTTAAGACGAAAAATATAGGAAAGATTACTATCGCACAACTTGTGTTGTCTATCCTCTATTTATAAAAACGTAAAGCTCTGCTTGTGCAAAGTTTTAGATCGATGGTTTTGATATTTCGACATAACATTCCATTCTAATTTATTTATTTAGCGTATGGCACGTCTACAGAATCAATTTTACAGTTATAGTAAATACAGTTAGTTACAGATTTGTAAGTTGTGAAGATATAAATTCCAATTGGTTTTTTAATATTTGGAAAACTTTAAATATTTCTGTCAAATATAAAATGTAGTTAATTACAATAAAGTTATATTATACAATAAACATACATAGTTATTAGATTACAGAGCAATGATAGTATAAAGCAGATTAAATATTTACATTAAGTGATTTAAACTTGTCATTACAGTTGAATGTCTAGTGACCTTAACCAGTTTATTGCCTCGGATGTAGCATCGATGAAATCCTTTGTAGTTCCTTCGAACTTTCTCGTTGGGCATTCATACACCATGTGATTTAGAGTCTGTTCTTGGGCTTCACAGTCGCACTGGGGATTGTCCGCCATTTTGCAGTTATACGGCGTTTCTTTGGTTCGGGCGTGTCCGGTTCTGATGCGATTTAGGGCACTCCATACGTTTCTCGGGAGGTTCATTCCTGGAAGGGGTGCTGTGGGATCCCTTTGCCCCATTTTCTCATTCGCTTGATAGCTGCTCCATTGTTTTCTCCACGGGTCTTGGAGGTTGAAGGTTGCCGGCTGTTGTCTCTGCCCGTGATTTTAATCGAGTTTGTGGTGTGTTATGTAATATTTCGTGGATTGGTAAGTTTTTTGGGAAGTATGGATCGTTTAATTTGTCCAGTTCATGAAGTGTGGCCTGTTGGTGTCGGAGTGATGGAGGTGCTATGTTTGTGAGAACTGGGAGTCAAGGTAAGGCTATTGATCTCAGAGTCCGAGATACCAGTCTCATTGAGTCGTTCAAGTGAACGTTGTTGCTTCTTCCCCATACAGCGCATTCCATACAGGACAGCAGTACTCAGCAACTGGGTTATAATAATGTCGTGTGGCTCATTGGTCTGGTGCAAGTTTTTCAATTGGAAGACACTCCGGCGACTTGCATGTCCCGAGCCTACCCCAGTTATCCAGCCGAGGAAAGGGGACCTACAGCTTAACGTGGAATCCGAATCACGTGTCGTTTTTGGCGACTCCTCACATCGTTGAGAAGTGAAGGATGGGTTAAAGTGCAGACTGAAAAAAATCAGAGGTCCGACCGGGTTTTGAACCAACGATCCTTTGGTTTCCGGTCGAGTGCTTTATCCTAAGACCACCAAGCCCGACCAGCAACTGGGTAAATAAGTGATTGTGCGGCTGTTCTTAAGTGTGTCGGCACTGTCTCCCCAAGATGTTCAGCCGCTTTTTAATTTTCGCCCCATGGTCTCCAGGTACTTTTTGTGTGTCAGGCACCTATCTAGGGCTATTCCCAGGTATCTGGGGAAGCGGTTGTGCCGTAGTCTGCTGCCGCAAAGCACTACATTCAGCTCTCTGTTTGCTTGGCAGGTGAATGAGATGGAATGCGCTGACCTCAGTTTTGCATGGGTTTAGGGATTGTTTCCACTTCTATAGTACTCTTCTAAGTTCTTGAGGTCATTAGTGAGTGTTTGTTCGCCTTCTTCAAACGTCTTGTGTTGCTATCGCTAAATCGTCGGCGTAGCTAAACTTTCTGGCTTTTGTGTCAGGCAGTCACTGATGTACGTATTAAATAGAAGGGGGGCTAAGGCTGACCGCTGAGGTAGGCCGTTCTTTATCTTGTGATTTGTTTGTGTTGTCCCCCACTGAAACCCAAAGTATCGGGTTGGGGAGTGACGTGTAGACAACCTCGAAGATGGTACACCCCAGGCAATGCTCTGTGACGCGAAAAGTCTACACAAAAACGCGATTACACGAAATGCGTGATTTCTCGCGGTCAAGAAAGACTACAGAATCGACGTAAGCAAAAAGTATTCCATTCTAATGTGTATGGTTTTCAGGTATCTACACTGTTGGAAACAATTAGGGGGGGGGGGGCAGTTGAGATATTTAAGTAACAAGTATTGTCATCGAGAGAATGAACCAAAATGGTTCGACGTCTTTCTGTCGGTTCTACGAAATGGAGACAACATTACGGTAACCTAGATAGTGGTAATAACAGAAAGTTGCTACACAGGGGCATGAAGTTGACTTGTGTCCATTACACAAGCAGTTGGGTTCAGATAGTGTAGTGGGCGGGTAGTGCAATGCAACAACGACGTGACTTACCTGAAGCTACGGTATGGAGAGGAATAAGAAGGCTGGAAGCGGGATAGACAAAAAGGAAGGTGGCTGCAGCTATTGGAATGTCCAGAAGTGTAACTTCCAGGACCGTGACACGATTTCAACAACAGAAACCGTTTAAAGAAGACTAGGCCAAGATCGTCACAGATAACATCTGCAAGAGGTGACGGTTATCTCCGGTTAACAGCTCGTCGAGACAGGAGGCTGAATTCAACGCAGCTGCAACGCACCCACCAGGCAGGAACAGGACGCGCATTATCAAGACAGACTGAAATCGCCTTTGGGAATGTGGCCCCTGCGCAAAGGCCTGTGGTGTGTGTCGTATTAAAACCACGACACCGTTTAGCCCGCAGAAAATGGGCCGAGGAACATCAGGTTGGAGTCGTAACGAATGGCGCCGGGTTCTGTTTAGAGATCTTGTGTTCGTTCCCGCAACTGGAGTGTACGTGATGCCGCGCGGGAGAAGCCGAGCAGTCTGGAGCGCCACGTTAGGGATCGCACGGCCATCCGCGTCGGAGGTTTGAATCCTCCCTCGGGCATGGATGTGTGTGTTGTCCTTAGGTTAGTTTAACTTGGTTTAAATAGTTTGTAAGCTTCCAACGGCTGTTAAATCACCGAAGCACTGCCGGGCTTGGCTAGCAGTTGGATGGGTCACCGTCCGGGTCTGCCTACTGTTGTTGACAATCGGGGTGCACTCAGCCCTTGTGAGGCCAATTGAGAAGCTACTTGACTGAGAAGTAGCGGCTCCGGTCACGAAGACTGACATAACGGCCGGGAGTGCGGGGCGCTTACCACGCCCCCCTCCATACCGCATCCGTCGACGCCTTCGGGCTGAGGATGACACGGTGGACGGTCAGTACCCAGTGCACCCCCTGAGGGAGTTTGTAAGCTAGGGACTAATAACCAAGCAGTTAAGTACCAAATATTTACAAATATTTGAACTTTTTTGAGAGAACGTGGAATTCGAAATAATCCTGCTTATGTGTCATATTATGGCGGTGGACGAATGGTGGTGGGCAGGTGTCAGTATTGACGGACGTAGGGTAAACTATGTCGTTCAGAATGGCAGTTTGACTGCTCAGTAGATACAGAGACGAGAAATTTCTAACATCTGTCGTCTCGTACTGCAGCCAGACCAGCACCTTTGACTGCGGTTGCAGAGTTGGATATTGTACTCAATGAATAATGGCCAAATAACCCTCAAGAGCTGATTGATAACCTCATAGTGTCCATGACACGCAGCTGTGCAACTGTGCTGGCTGCCCGAAGTGATCACACACAATGTTAAGAGGGCAACGAGAATGACTTTTTCACTATTATGATAGTCCTATGGTGACCTGCTCTATGTAAAAGCCAACCTCAGTTGAGGTTGAGACAGCAAAATATGGTACTGTTTCACACACAAATTACGAATGTTTGTAATCCTATAGGACCAAACTGCTATGGGCATTGGTCCCTAGAGTTACAAACTACTTAAACTAAGTTATACTAAGGACCACTCACACACCCATGCCCAAAGGAGAAATCGAACTTCCGACGGCGAACAACATCGCGCTCCCCATTAAGGCCCCTTAGAGCGCGCGGTGACACCACCGCGCCACACACATTCGGATTATAACCAATATCTGAATAAAAATCTTACCATACGTGTATTGTATATGATATGTCGCCTGATCCAATAATTGTTTTGAGCAGCAAAATTAGGTATATAATGCACCTTTTTGTAATGCAACATTGTGTCAAAATTTCAAAGTATTCGGTTAAGAAATTTCAAAGTTTTATATTCTTCAAACATGGAATGCCAAGATGGCGAATTAACTATTTATTTAATGACGACCGGTTAGGAGGACTGTGGCAACATGATCTGGTCCTATATATTTGGAGTTTGGAGTGTGTAGTATATCAAATTCCCACACACATAGTATTATGAAACTGCACATATTAGAAACGAACTGTTTCTCATTTTTTTCTGAAACGCGTCACCGGCTACAGATAGTCTCCTACACTGAAGAGCGGAACAAACTGGTGGACCTGCCTAAAGTCGTGTAGGGTCCCCCCGAGGACGAGGAAGTGCCGCAACTCAACGTGCCATAGACTCGACTAATTTCTGAAGTAGTGCTGGAGAAAATCGACATGATGCATGGCCAAATACTCGTCAAGAGCTGATAGATAACCTCATAGTCCATAAGTGTACGAGGGGATGGAGATCTCTCCTGAACAGCACATTGCAAGACATTCCAGATGTGCTCAATAATGTTCATGTCTGGGGAGTTTGGTTGCTAGCTGAGGTGTTCCTGGAGCCACGCTGTAGCAATTATGGACGTATGGGGTCTTTCTGGAATTGCCCAAGTCCGTCGGAATGCACAATCGAGATGAATGGATGCAGGTGATATGGCAAGTTGCGTACTTTCGTGTCACCTGCCAGAGTCGTATCTATATCACTCCATCTGCACACGCTCCACCAAAAATACAGATCCTCCACCAGCGTGAACAATCCCCTGCTCACATGCTGGGTCCATGGATTCATGAGACTATTTCTATACATGTCACGTTCATCCGCTCTACACAATTGAAAACGAGACTCGTCAGACCAGGCAACATGTTTCCAGACATCTACAGTCCAATGTCGGTGTTGACAGGCGCAGAAGAGTCGTAAAGCTTTGTGTCGTGCAGTCATCAAGGGTACACTGTGTAAAAGGTGAAGTTTTTCGAAAGAAGATTAAGCAAGAAGGGTTGCTGCCTATCGCATTTCCTCTCAGACAGGAAGTTACACTTACCTGCTGATCTACTGTCCTTGTACTGTAAAGGCGTGGGACTTCTTCTCTTGGCAGGTGTTTCGTCGCCTGATGGAAGATTCATTAATTGAAAAGAGGACAGTAGGAAAGTCGCAGAACAAATAGGCAGAACTGTGGTGAAATCTGTATTCATAAAGATATAACGAAATTGAGGTAGCCCCATTGCATGTTTAATATTGTGTCACAAATAACACTATTTTGCCACAAAACCACCTTACTGTAGGTCAAGGAATTACTAACAAGAGTCAAGAAATAAACACATTTTATACAGATACATTTGAAGGCCGTAGAGAGAGCGGAGATTGGTTGAATCAGAGAGAATGTTGCTAGCCATGAAGCCGTAATACTAAAACCAGGCCGGCCGCGGTGGCCGAGGAGACTGAGGCGCTCCAGTCACGGTCTGCACGGCCACTACGGTCAGGGGTTCGAATCCCCCCTCGGGCATGGATATTTGTGCCGTCCTTAGGATTAGCTAGTTCATAAGTAGATTGTAAGTTTAGGGACTGATGACCCCACAGTTAAGTCCCTTAAGCTTGACAAACATTTGAACATTTGAACTAAAACCAGAGCAGGGGCCAAACGGTCAAGCTTACCTCCCTATAAACTGAATGGTAAGTGCACCGGATGCTTCCACTTGCCCATCATTGTAACAGACGCGGATGGTCCTCAAAGTCATACTTTACTAATACGACGGTAACTTCCGCCGTAGACTGCCCGCGAGGTGGATACTTCAAAGCTCTGCAACCGAATGGCGGTACGTGTCTGTTCGCCGGGCTCGGCATCGCAGTGTGCTTCCGCTGTTCAGAATTAGTCCCTGAAGCCAACCTTACAGAACAGACAAATATATACAGACGGGAAACCTCCGTAAGGGCCCGGTCCTACGCTCAGGGGTGCGGGGAGGGAGGGTTTCCAGCAGTTCCGTAAGATGTCCCATGATGGTGCTGCGGTCAGAAGCAGCCCTTTAAACTGGCCAGAGCAGGTGGCAGGTAGCGGCTGTCCCCACCACCACCTCCCCTCAAGTGCCAGCAAGCTGGACACAGCCGTGGCCTCGTGGCAGGTGGCACGAGCTCTCCCCTCAGTCTCCCCTCCACGCTACCCTCTGATATGCGAGAGGCACCCTTAGCCAGCGATCCGCCTGACACCTGCTAGCATCTTACGGAACTACAAGGGGAACGTAGGACAGTGGTTTAGGGGTGGCTGCTCCTCTGTATATGTTACTCTGTGCTTATAGGTAGGGGAGAGAAACCGTTAGCAAAGCTTAATTAGTCCTTGCTGGCGGCACTGTGTCTCGGACACTCAGGTTGGGACACCTGTTTGGAGTGCGGGACAAAGCTGGTATGCCTCTGCCACGTCGTCGCTTCCGGTTGCTTTTAAATTTAACGGCTACAGGAAATTCTCCATTTTGAGTAATTTCTAGATTAACCAAACGGGTAATGTAGAAATTACTAATTACATTCGATTGTCCTCTAAGTAAGCATTCATTCCGTGATGCTCCTTGGTTGGTGAAAATTAATAAACCATCCTAAATTAATTGATTTAATTTTGCTACTTTTTAATTTAGGTCCCGTCCGATCTGTTATTGGTATCAGGGAGTTTGTAATTTTACTCGCAAGTCGAATCCAAGGTCGGAATAACATATTTAGTTTTATTTTGCTCCGATTTCTTTCTTATGGCACAGCCGTTGCGGCCGTGTATTGTGTGCCCTCAAAACGTCTGTGCGTTACAACGAGTTCGCGTTCGGTTCCAAAAGCCCTTATCGATTGCGTTTCGTTGAATGCTTCGCATGCTGACACTTGGTCATGACCAGCATTGTAATCCGCTTCAATTTCCGTTCTTGCAGAATCTTTTTCCGGCTGCAGCGATATCGGAGATTTGTTGTTTCACCGGATTTCACTGTGCACTACTGAAATGATCGTAGGGGAAAGCCCGCATCTCATCGCTACCTCGGAGATGCTGTGTGCCATCTCTTGCACGCTGGTTATAACACCATGTTAAAACTCTAATCGTGATAACCTGTCATTGTAACCTATCTAACGCGTTAGCCAGATAAGTTTTTTACAGGCGTTGCCGACCGCAGCGCTGTCGTCTGAGTCTTTAACTATCTCGGTGTTTTCCATAGACGAAAGATAACATAGACTGTGCGTGACGTCATTATACTGAAACCAACATCTAAGTCACGTGACTCGGGGCAGGAACCCCTTTTCTTCATTACGAGTAATACGAAATGTAGCTGAGAGCTGCAGTTCTTATCCTTTGTTGTGGAAATTAAGCGTAGATTTGAATAATAGAACGTGTTAGCGTATTCTTATTGCATAGTAGTACAACTGGCGTTAGTTCTCCGCAATTGCAAGAATTAATGCGGTAGCTACTGTTTTTTACATGTGCCTAGATGAAACGTATTGACAGTCTTTTTACAAGCAACATCACAACATATTTTAAACGAAAGATTGTTGTCATGGTACTATGAGTCTTTTAGTTTGTATTTTACCCATGAGTAGAAGATCAACTACCAGTTTAACACGTGCATCAGCTTCCTTAAGATTCCTCAACAATACCTGTGAAATGTTTCGTTGTGCTTTTATAAGAAATGAAATCTGTTTGCATCCATAATGGCCGATATTAACAAAATACGACCATTTTTTTTTTCTTTTTGTAACAGACTGTGGTGCCAAAACGTAAAACAACGAAAATATTGGCTGTTTACATTAAATAATGTGGTAGTCAGGAAACATTATCGATGCACTCGGCAAGAAGTGACTATAAGTCTAATGAATAATCAGTATGAATGTTTAGCTTCGTGTAACGTTATTGAAAGCAGATTTTCGCCAGAAATCACTTAATTGCTTACATATAAACTTCGTCAAGAACACCTTGAAGTATCTTCCCACCGATAATCACATTCATAAGTTGCAAAGAGTAAAAGAGTCATAGCGTAACTCAAACACCGAGGATGTGTAATTCTGTTGCTTCTGAAAATAGCTGACAATACGGTACTTTTCCCTGGCGCACATGTAAGAACGACAATCAGTATTAATAACAAGATTAAATTAGGTTATCTTTACTACTAGATGTGTAATAGCAATACGAGAAGTCGTTTTATTGTTATAATCAAAGCTCTATTTCACCTATAAACGAGAAAACTGTTGCTCATAAATATGAAAAATCAGTGACGTCACTCCGAGTAATATTAGATGTTGTCTTCAAACCATAACGCAGCAGAGATATGGACACGTGCAGTCTATGTTATCTTTGGTCTATGGTGTTTTCATACTTATGCCTACACCACTTTCTTTGGATCTTCACTGTCTATATTAGTGGCTGCACTATAATGTCTTTCATCGATATGTAAGAAAAGAATAATATAAACTCTGGTGTCGATCAACTAAATTTTTATAGCCGGACAATTATAATTAAGGGCGAAGCGTAAAACTTTGTGTTCTGCAGTCAAAAAGGGTACACGAGTGGATTTTCGCTTCCAAAAGCCCATATATATGTTTCTCAGAATGGTTCACACTTGTAGAAAGGCGAGCAGTTTGCGAAAGGATTGCACTTCTGTCACGTCAACGATTCTCCTCAGTTGACGTAGGTCTAGTTGTTGCTGGATCTTATTCCAGCCGCAGGGATGTTGGAGATTTGATATTTTATCGGTATCCCGTTATTCCCGGTGCACTCGTGAAATGGTCGTACTAGAAAATCGCACGTCATCGCTTCCTCGGAGGTGCTGTGTCACAGCTCTCGTGCGGCGGCTATAACGCCACGTTCAGATTCACTCAAATCGTGATAACCCGCCATTGTACCAGCAGTGACCGTTCTAACGCCTCAGCCAAACACCTGACGTCCTTTGAGTGTTTATATATCTCTGGTTTTGCATTCACATAGCTATACAACTTTCTTTGGCTCTTCGGTGTAGTTTCATTCGTGCGCAACGCATATGCTGCTGCTGCGTGTAAACGGCCTCACACTGAAAAATAAATTCCAACCAGTATTTTGCATGAATTATTTATCCTTAGTAGCTTCGGACATAAATCCATCACCTGATGACGGTAAGGATTTATGAATTTTATAATCCGATGGCAGGGATAAATTATTACGTTTGCAAGCATCATCGTGCAGATTATAGCCTGCTGAGTATTGCCAGTTGTGAGACGAACTAAAGCTCCATAATTTTTTTGCTGCTGTTTTTACATCATTCATGGTTGTATGACAGAAAGTACTGTTAAGTTTTTATTACTGAGTTTCTCAGTACGTTGGTAAAATCTGTGTGACTGACGTTACCGTGGTGTGAGTGTACAATAACAACGTCTTCACCGCACATTAGAAACTTTCATGGTCTATGTGGTTATAAAATCATATAGTAGTTAGACCAAAACAAAATTTTCAAGCGGGAATGCCCGTGTTGTCTGAGGTGTCATGTCATGGATAGCGTGGTCCCCCCTTTTCGGAGGTTCAAGTCCTCTCTTGGACATGTGTGTGTGTGTGTGTGTGTGTGTGTGTGTGTATTTAGTCTTCGGATAAGTTAGTTTAAGCAGTTTAGGGAACCATGATTTCACCAGTTTGATTCCTTAGGTTTACAAATATTTGAACAATTTTAAAACTTCTTTTGAAATTAACGTTTACATTGCACGGTTGGATCTTTTTCGGATCTTCATCGGTGTCTCCAGATGGCTGAATACTGTCGAAAGCCAGCGACATGTTTACTTCCAGAATGCTACGTTCTCGCGTTCATCCCGAGTAATGGTAGAAAACTGTTGATGGGCCTTCGTCGTTTGGTAAATACAAAAACAAATGCTAAAACAGAGGACGAAACAAAAATACTGTTGCGTCGCATCGGTCCTTTTTCTGGAAACTGTTTATGTTCCTCGTCCACCCTGTCAAGGTGTTTAGTGAAGAAGAGGGCGGAGAATCCAAAATACCGTTGAGCCGCGTCTGTTATTTCCTGGGAGCTGTATCTGTTTCTCGTCCACCCTAGCTGACTTCCGTGACTGCCGCGCAGGTGTAGCCGCGTGGTCTAAGGCACCATGCAACGCACGAGGCGGAAGTATGTGTGTGTGTGTGTGTGTGTGTGTGTGTGTGTGTGTGTGTGTGTGTATTGTCCTTAGTGTTACTTTCAGTAATTTTTAAGTCTAGAGACTGATGTCCATAGCAGTTTCGTCCTAAATACATTTCAACATTTACCATGTGATGAAGCGTAAGCACAAGACGCGAGCCTGTTTACGCCGCCGCTATTAAAATTTTATTCAACAATCAACTGATTCACGCTCTAACCATCTATAAATATTAATTTTAAAATGTCACAAACCCCATACTCATCTTATTCCTTAATACAACTCACAATGCTTATTTTTACGTTCCTGATATTGTGGAGAACTCTCGTGGAGAATTGTGTAACATTATATACAGTGAATAACTTTAATATTCGGACACTAAGATATTTTTAGTTTGCTGCGTTATAACTGTATTCTGAACAAACAAAAATATAATATAACCAAGTATTAAATGAAGGTACATGTCTTGGAAATAACAGTATGAACGTTGTTTACATAACGCAAAACAGTTGTTAAAGAATGCGATTAATGTAAACCACTCTTAGATGGTCACGTTACTTTAATATCCGGACAGATGGCAGTGTCCCACTTGTCACCGTTCACGCCGGAGTGAGCAGGCCTGCTTCGTCAGAGGGCAGGTGTGTGTTTACAAGCGCGGTTGACTGTCCAGACGATACGATGCCACGCAAAGCTAATACCAGCTTTGAGATACAACTTGTGATTTTTCACAATGCGAAAGGAAAATCATATCGACAAATTGCTGCCATGCTCAACTTGAGTAAGAGTACTGTGGCAGATATTGTCAGGCGTTTCAAAAACGACGACCGTATGGACTCCATACCACAAATGGGCCAGCCACAGAAGTTGAATGGTCGTGACAAGAGTAAACTAATACGAAAAGTAAAGAAGGATCCTACACTCAATACACCGAGATTAGCACGTGAGCTTCTAAACGAGACTGGCAAAAAGGTACATCCTCAAACGATTCACAGAGCATTGAAAGAAAGTGGATACAATGGAAGAGTGGTTAGGAAGAAACCGTATGTGAATCAACAGAATCGACAGTAAAGATTGGACTTTGCTAGGGAGTTTATTACGAAGGATGCAATTTGGTGGAATGACGTCATTTTTTCCGACGAAAGTAAATTTAACGTTTGTGGGTCGGAAGGACGAAGCATGGTGTGGCGGAAGAAGAATGAGGACTTTACAGTCACAAATATTAAACCAACTGTAAATCATGGAGGTGGCAGCGTCCTTGTCTGGGGCTGTATATCGACATTTGAACCGGGCAGATTGGTGTTCATCGACAATACTATGGACAAATATATCTACTTGAACATATTAAAGAACTATTTACGAAAAAGTGCTGAAACCATGATATATCAAACACTTCACATTTTACCAGGACAATGACCCGAAACATTAGGCTCGCAATGTGCAGCAATATATGTTGTACAACTCCCCCAGAGTCCTACAACTACCACCTCTGTCACCAGACCTCAACCCGATTGAGAATGTGTGCGGAGAACTGAAGCGACGTATTAGAAGTACACCAATATCTTCCAAAGAACGTCTGAAGCGTCGACTAAAAGAAGAATCGGACGGTCTACGTGCGGACTATTTAAAAAAATATCATTAGCAGTATGCTGCAGCGTTTGAAAGAAGTGATAAAACAGAATGGCTACACAAAAAGATATTGAAACATTTATTTTCCATAAAATTTTGTACTGAAATACATAGTTCCGCAAAGTGTCCGAATATTAAAGTAACGCGAATATAGGACCGAGTTGTATTTAAAGTGTATTATTAAGGAAGTTATGTAAGTTATCTTAATAAAATTTATATTATTACTTACAAGACACATCACGTAATGTAATAACTCAAATGTTCAAATGTTTGTAAAGCTTATGGGACTCAACTACGGGGTCATCAGTCCCTAAACTTACAAACTAGTTATGAACTACTTACGAACTATAACGGCACAAATATCCATGCCCGAGGGGGGATTCGAACCCCCGACCGTAGTGTCCGTGCAGACCGTCACTGGAGTGCCTTAGTCCCCTCGGCGACCGCGGCCGGCAACAATTAGGCGATCAGGTGAGATTATCATACACAATACACATATGGTAAACTATGTTAGGTTTAAAAGTAAACAGCCACCGGTTGCAGATTTATGAACAACCGGTTTCAGGCAATTTTTGCCCTTTTTTACTGTAGTCGACATAATCGACTTGCGAGAGTCAGCACCTGCAGTAATATTTGAAATGATTTATTGTCTGATTATCAGTCAACAGTTGCAATAGGTTTTTCTGTTGCATTTACTTTCTTGAAACTATTATTATTATTATTATTATCTTCAAAATTGTCATGACATAGACGAGACGTGTTGCGGTCCTAACTAAGAAGATTTTGAAGTTTATCCTGATTCTTGATGGATCGAAACATGTAAATGCAAAAAAGAAAACAAACTGCTGAGTGTTAATGAGACGCCGACCGCAGTGACCGAGGGGTCTGACACGCTCCAGTCACGGTCTGCACGGCCACTACGGTCGGGAGTTCGAATCCCCCCTCGGGCATGGATATTTGTGCCATCCTTAGTCTTAGCTAGTTCATAAGTAGTTGTTAAGCTTAGGGACTGATGACCCCGTAGTTAAGTCCCATAAGTTCTACAAACATTTGAACATTTTTTGTTAATGATACAATAAATCATTTCAGTTATTGCCCTTCTTCAGGTATCTGTACAGGAAAGAGATACAGAACAATATACAAGTACAAATATTACAGAAAGTACGAAGTAGAATAACAGACTTAAAGGGGCAAGAGGAACACTGTAGATAAAGCTTCCTTGAAAAGTAGCAAAATATTAATACGATATTCTGCTGTATTCTGATAAAGTAAGTGACTATACAAACTATTAAGTTTATATAAACTAAAAATTTTTGTTACTTACTATAATCGTGCCATGTAAATTCATTCAGAGCATTGTGTAAGAACACTGAACAGTGAGTGCACATGAATGATAATCAGACAATGACTGTTCATTAGATCTGTTATTTCCGGAGATTCTATCTGATATCAGGCTTGATTCCATTGTGTCATTTGCGCTCAACGCAGCAATCAGTCGTAAATATTTTGTTTATTCAGATCTGGATTTCGACCACAGTGTGATCATTATCAGTGTTTAAAACAAACAATTTAAACATGTAACACTTGTAAAACATGAACGAATACTTAGACTATCTGACATTGCCTTTATAAAAAAAAAAAACTGGTCTAAAATATATATGATCTAAATTAATATGGTTTATATTGAAAGTTAGGTGATACGAAGTTCACTGGGTCATCTAGTCGACTTGGCAATGCTTGGCAATTGCTAATGTGTATGTACTCTTGCTCTGAATGTAAATGAATATTTGAAGACTAATGCCCGGTTTCTGGAAAACTATAGTTACCGTGCCGTTAAATACCGCCACGTTATAAATTTAACATGCCAGATAACTTCCTTGGGTTGCCCGTAGCTGATTTCAGCCGTTCTCGAGTTTTAGCGAGACTAACGAACAGCAATTCATTATCACCATCTTAAATACACTACTGGCCATTAAAATTGCTACACCTAGAAAATGCAGATGATAAACGGGTATTCATTGGACAAATATATTATACTAGGACATGTGATTACATAGATCCTCAGAAATCAGTACCCAGAACAACCACCTTTGGCCTTGATACGCTTGGGCATTGAGTCAAACAGAGCTTGGATGGCGTGCACAGGTACAGATGCCCATGCAGTTTCGACACGATACCACAGTTCATCAAGAGTAGTGACTAGCTTATTGTGACGAGCCAGTGACTCGGCCATCATTTACCAGACGTTTTCAGTTGGTGAGAGATCTGGGCCGGCCGCGGTGGCCGAGGGGACTGAGGCGCTTCAGTCACGGTCTGCACGGCCACTACGGTCGGGGGTTCGAATCCCCCTCGGGCATGGATATTTGTGCCGTCCTTAGTTGTAGCTAGTTCATAAGTAGTTTGTAAGTTTAGGGACTGATGACCCCGTAGTTAAGTCCCATAGACTCTACAAACGTTTGAACATTTGAGAGATCTGGAGAATGTGCTGGCCAGGGCACCAGTCGATCATTTTCCGTATCCAGAAAGGCCCGTACAGGACCTGAAACATGCGGTCGTGCATTATGCTGCTGAAATGTAGTGTTTCGCAGGGATCGAATGAAGGGTAGAACCAGGGATTGTAACACATCTGAAATGTAACGGCCACTATTCACGAGACGTGTAACCAATGGCACTCTACACCATCATGCCGGGTGACGAATACACGCTTCCAATGTGCGTTCACCGCGATGTCGCCAAACAAGGATGAGACCATCGTGATCCTGTAAACACAACCTGGATTCATCCGAAAACATGACGTTTTGCCATTTGTACACTCAGGTTGGTCTTTGCATACACCATCGCAGGCGCTCCTGTCTGTGATGCAGCGTCAAGCTGATAGTTCATGCTGCTGCAAACGTCGACGAACTGTTCGTGCAGATAGTTGTTGTCTTGCAAACGTCCCCAACTGTTGACTCAGGAATCGAGTCATGGCTGCACGGTCCTTTACAACCATGCGGATAAGATTGCTGTCATCTCGACTACTAGTGACACGAGGCCGTTGGGATCCAGCACGGCGTTCCGTATTGCCCTCCTGCACCCACCGATTCCATATTCTGCTAACACTTATTGGATCGCGACCAATGCCAGCAGCAGTGTTGCGAGACGATAAACCGCCATCGCGATAGGCTTCAATCAGACCTTTATCACGAGGCATCACAACAAACGTTTACCAGGCAACGCCGATCAACTGCTGTTTGTGTATGAGAAATCGGTTGGAAACTTTCCTCATGTCAGCACGTTGTAGGTGTCGACACCGGCGCCAACCTTTTGTGAATGCTCTGAAAAGCTAATCATTTGCATATCACAGCATCTTCTTCCTGTCTGTAGAACGTCATCTTCGTGGTGTAGCATTTTTAATGGCCCAGAGTGTATTAATGGGCCTTAAGATATTATATTTACCACTGGCCACAGTGGCCGAGCGGTCTGCGGCGCGCCAGTCACAGTCTGCACGGTCGCTACGGTCGGGGGTTCGAATCCCCCCTCGGGCATGGATGTTTGTGTCGTCTTTAGTATAAGGTAGTTCATAAGTAATTTGAAACTTTAGGGACTGATGATCTCGCAGGTAAGTCCCTTAAGCTTAGCAAACATTTGAACATTTGTTATATTTACTAGTGAGAAAGGTTTTGTATGATGATACTCCAGCTTTAACTACCATGGTTCTATATTTTCCAAGATTTACAAGGAATATAATTCTACTACATTTAAATTAAAAATCACAATTTTGTGTGTGTTATACAAGTTTATTTTTGTTTACTTAACCAGTTTATTTTTGTTTACTTAACCAGTTTTCGGCTCATTAGACCATCTTCATTGACTGCTGTGTCAAAGAGGTTACAATGTTTAGATACAGTATGGGAAGAGATGACAAATGACTCCACTTAAATCGACATACATAGTATAACACTTCTTTGACATTATGTTATTACAGTTATCAACTTAAAAACTAAACAGTAATAAATGAATATACAGTGTGTGGAGGATAAAACAAGGAATAAATTTGAATGTAACCTGGGAACTGGAACTACCATTACAAACAAACTGATAATACTGATATATAAATATATATAAGTGCCTTGATAATAATTTTGCGCGATAATTATAGATGGTGCTACACATGACAGTTGTAAGGCCAAGTTTGGAGTGGGATCAAGAACTTAGAATTAATAGTTACTGCATTAGATTAAACTAAAACAAATCTGTCTAATGAAATTAGTATTCCAAAAATTCAGGTAGCTGAAAATGAATATTATGTTGTAAGCTACACTGGGGCCGAATTTTCAAAAGCTAAAAATAAATAACAATAAATGAATACACATGAGTTTGGGACTGTGGGGTAAACAAGTAATCCAGTTTTTAGAATTAATATTGAAACTTTGATTGTCTGACTTTGATCTATTAGTTCTACAAATAAAATTAATAAAAGGCTAGGTCTATTTTTAGATTTTTAGGTTTTTTGTAATGTAGGAATGGAAAAGTCAGTGTGGGAGTTGATGGAAAACTTAGGTAATTGATTGTACTATGAGGAAATGTATGAAGAGACTGGAACTGACAGGGTAGGAGGTAATGTAACTCAGGGATGAATTAATTGAAATCCAATAGGGGTGAACTGTTTAGACGTGTTTGATCATTTAATACTAAATCAGGGCTATGGGCTAAGTGTTTATTGATTTCAAGAGCTTCTAATAGGTTAAGCTTTTGGTCCTTGTTTGATAAGTGAAGGACTTGAAACAGTGGCTGGTAGCTATAGCCCTCAGTACATGCTCAGCAAATGTGGACTTCTGATTCTGTAGCCTCCAGCTGCGTTCATGTTCAGCTAGTCTAGCTGCTATGCTTGTGCCTGACTGACCAATATAAAACGTATCGCAATCTTGACAAGTAATTTTATACACTCCACTGTTGTTTAGTAAAGGAGTCTTCTCTTTGCTATTAAAGATACTCTGAGCTGTGGTGTTTTGATGTGGTAGGAAACCATTTAGTTGCAGGATTTCAGTGGTTTATATACTTGTAACATTTGTATTGTACACCATTTCCTACATTCATTGGAGTGGGAGTCAGAGGGAGCATAGAGGAGGGTGGGGTTATCATTTTCTTCTTTTGTTTTTTTGTGCAAAATTCCATTGATCAGGGCTGGACCGTAGCCATTGGTTGTGGAATAAATTTTATGGTGTCTTATGAGTGCATGTTTTCGCGGCGATATCCATTAATGAAATCTTCTCGGGTTACAAGCGGCGTCATGTGGTTGACTGCCCACGAGCTTTCGACAGAGAACTCCTCTGCCATTGTCAAGTGGACAATGGCAGAGGAGTTCTCTATCGAAAACTCGTGGGCAGTAAACCACATGACGCGGCTTGTAACCCGAGAAGATTTCATTTATGGTATCTTATTCTGATGTGAAATCCTCTGAAGACATGGGAACAGATATGAGGCTATGCACCATGGAGTGGAAAGCTGTTTGTATGTATTTGTTTATTTTTGCAGTGGTTACAGGTGTGCCAGTTGGGAGTGTAAACCTACTGAGGTGGCAAAAGTCTGCTAAACTAAAGCAGCAATCGTTGCCCTGGTATCGGGCTGGCCATTAAATCTCACTGCAGGCTACAGAGTAGCAACTTGCAGTAAGTTTACTTCTACTAACTAATTCTAATTACATCTAAGTTAGCCTAAGGTCTTCTCCGGTGGTTTCGTCCGGTTCCTCCTGGTTTAGGGGGGGGGGGTCGATTCCGCAACCATGCTACGGCGGGCAGACTCGAACTCGGCAACTTTTAATGAGCACAAGAAGGAACTGGAAAGGGCCGGTTAATCCCTGACTCGAATTCGGCAACTCTGCTCCCAGGCCCTCTCAGTCAGCCACCTGGGGAGGGACTTTGGAATGTAAGAACGCTTCGTCACCATCTCGTCAACTGGCTAGCGTCTCGGCAGAGAAAGCTTTTCAGAATCTGCAAAAAATTAATGACGACGCTGTGGTAACAATTCAGTATCTGTTACATTGTTCACTATAGGCAGAGAAAACTTATTTACGTGTTTCGTAGGCCATCTTGAGCACGGGCCACTTCCAGTACACTCAATTTCTATGAAACTCTCTTGGTAAGCATTATGCAGAACTACCTCTGAAAAATAGCTGAGCAGGCATTCCACAGTTGTATTGCGCATGTCAAAGGTGATCGGAAGAACACTTACCTGGTATTGAAAAATTTGATCCATAAATATGATATGGCCAAACAGGACGATTGTCATCAATAAAATTATTTTTTAATGATTTCAGGAAATGCGGTGTATCGAAGCACAAGAAAATTGCCTTTTATTGTTCAAAAAGAAAATACGTCGTACTTGAGAAGTTGCTTCCACGCTTCCAAATTCATCGTTCTCTTTTCGTACGTAACAGGTTCAACAAGAACCTCAACACTTTTAAGTGTTACGATTTATGACTGTCCTTAATAAATTGCTTGTTATTCTAATAAAAAATTTAATGTGTTGGATGGTCTCCATTGTTTTTGCTGACGTAGCCTTAGCTGAACTCAGGACTTTATGTAAAGCACCTGATTGATAATTGCTATCTGGTTTCTGTACAAGTTATAAATACCTTCCGTTTCCTATATTTTACCCCCACTACATTCAGATTTTGAAGGAGTGTATTACAGACAACATTGTTAAGAGCTATCTTCAAACCTCCAAAAGCTAGAAATGTGGGTTTGACTCTCCTTAATAAATCTAATAAATCATAAGGTGAGTATCGCCTCACTTGTTCCCACATTTCTCCTAAATCCAAACTGAAAACGCATTCTACCTGTTTTACATTTTTCTGCAAGTAATTAGTGTTAGAATTTTTGAACCCTGACGTATTAACCATGGCTGTAATGTTCGGCAAAATTTAGTAAGTGTGAAAGTGTCACGGAGATTATTAGAAAACTTCAGTATCAAATCCTGCAAAAGAGACGTTCTGTATGGTGATACTGGCTTCTGTCAAAATACCGAGAGCATGCGTTTTTGAAGTATCAAGCAATATATTACTTCCTCCTACTTATATCTCGCAGAAAGTACAAGAGGATAAAATTAGAGTCCACGTGGAAGCAATCTTTTTTGCCGCGAACCATATGCCAAGTACCCTACTCCATACATCGTGATGTGTCTTGCGGAGTAGGGCTGTAGATGTAAGCATTTGAGTTCATAAAAAAAAGAAATCTCTGACGCACCTAACCTGACGTGTGTCAGTCAAGTGTCCGCCTGTCAGTGGGTTGCCATGCAGGAGGCCTGGGTTTCGAGATTTTCTACGCTCTGGGAATGGATGTTGTGTCGTCCTTATCATCGTTTCATCATCAGTGACACGCAAGTCACTGAAGTGGTGTCAGCACCAGACTTGCACCAGGCAGGCCGAACATGACCTCAGTTGGGGTTTAATAGCAATACACGCACGGGATAATCAGAAAGTGAAGTAAATGGCGTAACTGAACATGTCTGTGTTTTCTTTTAATTAGTCGTACCCTCACTGTTGGACATAGAAAATATACAGTGTCCGAAATAGAATCACTTGGAAATATACAGACTTTCGAGAAGTTTTATTTTTATCTGCTTCGAAGATGAGTCGAAGTTGTTACTAATTACAAGTCACTATCATTCTTGCAATACTGGAAACTAACGCACTACAGATTAAATCGCTGGGGTTTAGCTGTTCATACATACAAATTCCATTTGCACCTTATATTTCAGCCTCTGATCTAAGTAGGTGTGCAGGGCGGGTTTTGGCGCACTCCCTAGAGGCCAAGTTCAAGGTCACTGGCCTTATGAGGGCGGTTTCTGGCGAAACCCCCTTACGAGGGCGGTTTCTGGCGTAATCATGACTAATTCATGTTTTACGACCCTAATATAAAAATTTGCAAGATTAAAAATAATTTGCATGATTTTTGACCCTAATTATAAAATTTGACATGATTAATGACTTTTTCAACACCCCCTTCCTGTTCCACCACTCGCTGAGTACAAGACCCCTCCCCCATCCCACCACTCTCCCCCATCCCATCCAAGTTCACATTCCGTGACCTCCTAGCTCGGAATCCCCCCACAGCATGCATGTTCTGAGATTTTTATATTACGTAGAGACATCGCTGTTTATGTAAATAATTTGCTCTCCCATTCCATACAGAACCATAATTCTATTAAAAAATCTTATTTTTATGACACCACAGACCTGCGGCATCGCAAAAAAGGGCGGGACCCCGCGAAGCACAGTGCAGCTGAGGGGTGTCGGCTTCTCTCCCCTTACAAGGATGGTTTCTGGCACAACCATGGCTAGTTCATGATTCATGTGTGTGCAGCTGCAGTCATTTAATCAAACAGACAGTCGGTATGTTGCAGAACGGCATGTCGCCACATGGCGACTCCAAAGGCACGCGCCCCTTACCGATGGGCCGCAAAATATGGTAGGTAATCAGGGCGCCAGTAAGCAGTAGTTGCCGCCATGCCTGAACGCCAACTGCGAGAAGGCCAACCCTCGCAGCGACTGACACAAGGCTGGCCTTCCGACTACCACAGGGCGAGTGTGACGCCCTCGTCCACACACTTGCCTGCCGCTGCATCCAGTTTAATTTTTAACTTTCAGTTCCAAATAGCAGCATCGCTCTTCCCTCCTGTGCAAATCCCCCAACCAACAGCTTACGGGATTTTAACTTTTATTTCCTAAATAATACAACTATTAACACAATTATACACCACACAAATGTGGAACCTAATTCGGCGATAACTGTTTCTGAGGTTATTGTGAGGAAAATATTCTTGACTGGGAGCAATATGATTGGAATAACAGAACCCAGTTTCAGCTATCGAAATATTTGTATGAAGATAAAAAGCGGCAGTGTAGTGGTAAATATGTAGTGGTAAATACATCCCTTCGTGATACGTGTTTACATACAGAAAACACGTCTTTGTGTATACATTTAGATGTAGAAAACAGTTCGTTCTTTATTTTGTTCTGTGTAACTTTAATAATATCTGGCTTACTTTTTAATTATCAGTTCCAAATAGTAGCATCCCTCTTCCCTCCTGTGCAAATCCCCCAACCAACAGCGTTCGGAATTTTAACATTTATTTCTTAAATAATACATTATGAAGACAATGCTACTCCACACTAATGCAGAATTTCTATATAGAATTTTAAGATTGTAATTTTTTTTTAAAACTAGTTGTCATTCCACCACGAATCTAGGCACATAGAGTACAATAAATGTTGGCTTCTTAAGATTTTTAGTAAGGTTTCTATAGGTGCAAGATCTAATTCGATGATAAATGTGTTTGAGGGCATTCTGAGGAATAATATTCTGGACTGGGAGAAATAGGTGTCTCCTGCATAACACAGCCGTTCCTTTTTTATTTTGTTCGAGTGACTTTAATAACATACAGCTTAATTTTTAACTTTCAGTTCGAAATAGTAGCATCTCTCCTCCATCCTGTGCAAATCCTCCAACCAACAGCATTCGCGACTTTAATTTTTATTTCCTATGGAACTCAAGGTTTACAACTTATGCAAACGAATGCTTCTTAAATATTGTTAGTGGAACGAAGATGCATGAAGGTACCAGACATAATTTGGTGATAACTGTTTCTGAGGGCATTGTGAGGAAAATGCTCTAGACTGGGAGAAATATGAGTCTCATGATTTAATATAGCTCTTCTGTGTAATACATATATCGTCCTTGCTGGCATCAGTATTAAGAATCTCCACGTAAATTACAGGTAGACAATTGAAACTAAAAGCTGTCAGAGGATCATTTATAAGCTTTTCTAGGTCTTTCGTGTCTGGAAGATTTACCCGTACATCAGTCATAAATGTTTAAACAAAATATCATACTGTTTTATTATTTTAAGCACTCTCACAACATGCTCTTCGTTTTAGACTACCAATGCAACAGCCTACAGACATGTAGACATGTTTTTTTTTATTTTTTTATTTTTTTTTATAGTGCATCTTAGATAATAAATGCGAAGTAGTTAAACTTTTTTGGAGTACTAGTTTAAACTTTTTGGGCTTACTATTTCTTATAACATCCAGTATAGTTTTTAACTTTTAGCTAAAATTTACATCTATGTCTTGCATTTACGCCTCCAGCTATTAAATCGGTAAGTACAGGGAAGGTAACTTTCGAAATCCAATACCTTTTTATTTGCCTACTTTTTTACCGCTTTAATAGAAGCTACTTGTAATTTTTCCAATGGAGAGTATTTGGTGATTTTTACCGTACATTCTATTTACTACAAAATATGACTATTAAAACAAGTCTAGTACACACTCCAGAGGAATTTCTGCTTACGATTTTTTAAATTTACATCTTCTAAATATAAATGTTCATTCTATCCAAAGATATACACACAGCTACACCATCGTTCTTAATGCAGCATGAACAGGGATCAGCTATAGGATATATAATTCTGTGCATGTCCATGGTAGCGCCGAAGCTGGACCTGTCGGGGCAGCTGATCCACTTTTAATGCGCCGCCGTGAAGGCCATCCTGCGGAATGTATGAATTCTCCGCCCTGCGAACTTTCCGCCCAACTAGAAATCTGCAAACCCTCCACCTCGTACCTGCTGCATCCATTGTGTCCCATCCTACCTGCAGCCGGACCGTTCTAATTCCCTTACTCCTTGTTCCCTGGACTAGGCCCAACGCTGCCTGCACAGTTCTGTCTGCCTGTTAGTACGCTGGAGTTTTCGTAAACTTCAAATCGTGGCACTTGGATATTACCATCTCAGTAGTTGTGATATGGAAGTTACAATTCGTGGTAAGCCTAGTTGCCACTATGAAAGTTACTCCTACACAGTGAAGAAAACGAAGGAAGATGGGACTGTGATTTGGCACTGTTCTAAACAGGTAGAGAAATATAGCCGAGGAAAGCTGAAAAACCAAGTATTCTACAGTGATCTTTTCGCACGGCTGGAAGTACAGAGGACATTGAACCAGGCGAAGGAGAGGGCACGAGATGAAAATACGTCTATTTCAAAAATCCATTCAGAGGAGCTAGTTACCTTGCATAATCGAGGGTACACACTTTGTGACAGAAATGCCAGAGCAGCGAACAATGAAGAGGACGTTATACAAACAAATGGCAGAGTTACAGGGAAATGAGAGAGATCCAGAGACAAGAGAAGAGATTGAACTTAAAGGAAAGCTATTAACTGTGAATGATGGCAGCAGATTCCTGTTAAGGGACAATGAATCAGGAGACAGGATAATAGTTTTTGTAAGAGCAGGGAGAAGTGCTGTAGCAAACAGTTTTCACAAATAAATACAATTCATGTAGGTTTTGGAAGTAATAAAAATGAGACTAATATCTACCCAGTTGCAATTGCATTGTTACCAAAGAAACGGAAAGAGACATACATCCGCCTTTTCAGTAATGTGCTGGAAAATATTCCAGAATGGAACCATGTAAGCATGGCAGCAGCGATTTCTGCAATTATACATACGTTTCCAACTTCCTCAGTGCATGGGAGCTATTTCCAATGAGAAAGTCACTCTGGAGGAAAGTACAGGATCTTGGACTCACTCATGAATATAAAGAAAATGAAGAAGTGAGACAACAAATTCGCATGTGTGTTGCGCTGTCGTTTCTATGGCCTGAAGATGTATGTTATGGCTGGCTGGAGATACATTCACGGGCACCGGATGTTTCTAAACTTTCTGACTATTTTGTACAGAGATGGTTGGAAAATGAAGAGAACTGTATTAGCCTTTGGATCTGCTACAAACGGCTCCACCAAACTACTAACTCAGTAGAGAGCTGCCATAACAAAATCAATAATATGCTTTCCAAACCAAATCCGAAAATTTGGGATGTAATTACTTCCATGAAAAAAGAAGCAGGAAATTCAGCGTGCGCCTTAATGAGAAGGGAGCTGAGTATGGAAGGTAAAAGAAAGAAAACAGTGTACATAAAACGGGATGAAAGACTGGAGATAATATTGAACAAGTACGTGGAGGATGGTGAGATAAGGGCTTGCTTGAAGGCTATCTTCTACCTTCAAAAACTAGACTAAACAATGTATTGGAATAAGTATATAAATAAAAAAATATATGAAATGTAAATGCAATCTTTAATTTTTTTAATACAAAAAAGTTTTAAAAATTTGACGAAGGTTATAAGCTGATTTAAAACACTCCCACATGACAACAAAATTACTTTTGCTATTAAGCCAGACCAAATTATCAATTAAAATTAAGCTCCACTACACATGTGTGAATGCAATTCCAAGTATTTAATAAGAGCACTTTTATGAAAATATATCTAATGATAATGACTGCTGTCTGGTGCTGGAAAAAACCGAATCTTCTTTATGTACTGAAATAATCTAAAGTCTCTGTGAAGACTTATTTTGTTCTGTCTGTCTATTTGTTGTTTATCTCATCAAGCGAGGTTAGCGCAGTAGCTAACCAGGGCTCAATCATTTGGCCGTCCATAGTCTACTGTATTTGGTTTTCCTTGTTTAAACAAATGCTGTGAAGCTTCCTAAAGAGATCAAGGTACCTTCCTCCCCCCCCCCCACCCAACCACACCTCTCCCGTAACCAACAATATGAGCGAAATCTAAATCTCTAATGATCACAACTGTGGACGTGACATGAACACCAAATTCAAAATTGGTTTTCTCTAGGTAGTAAATGATGAATGATCATATACTGAGCTAAAATTAAGGATATCTGTGGAATGTAAACCTGCTGTTTGTGAGTTCTCATTCCCTTTAAAAGATGCGCACTAATGATGCAAAGATGAGAGCTATTTAAATATTAAGTTATTGAATGACTTGGTGATATTTACCGTGATCGATTTTGAGCTCGCACAGAATTGTGTTAATTTCCTACTTTGTCACCTACACCTCGAATATCTTTTTCCGCTTCAGACTGACGTTTACGCAATGGTTTAGCTATGTATTTTGGTACCCAACACTGACTTCTGTCATCTTAAACATTTACCATCCTCACAAAATCATTTATTTATTTATTTACTACTATCTATAGGACCATTCATCCGTTTGAGGTGTTGTGTAGGTAAGGTATTTCTGTTTACACTTATGGTTTTGTTGCTAAGGTTTTAGGGTTTAAAAATTCAACCACACTTGAAAACTTTTGACAAATTTATATGCGTTGTTCAAACGTGTGCCTGTGGTAAAGAGACAACGACAAGAGTAGTACAACCTGTGACTTTTAGTTGAATGTGCCATCCAAATTCTAAAAACATAGCATATTTTGTTCCTTGTACCAAAAGATATTTCTTCCAATAAGATACCTAATGTTTCTTGCAGGAATGTGGTGTACTTCCCGCCATTTAGATATCCTTCGATCAAATAGGGGCTTAAAATTCTGTCCTCCAGAATACCACACCATACATTCACTGACCACGGTTTTTGCAGCCAACGTGAATTTTCAGTTGCTTAATAATGCTTGTTATGCAGATTAACATTTCCATGGCTTGTGAATGTAGCCTTGTCAGTAAGTAAAATCAAATTAATAAATGTGTCATCCCTTTGAATCTAAAGTTGAGACCATTGGCAGAATTCAATGTGACGCACACAGTCCGTACCAGTTACTTTTTGGTGGAGACTGATATAGCAAGGATGATATTTATGGCGATGCAGAACACGAACAACAGTACTCTGAATCTTTCCAGGTGTCCTTACACTTTGACGAAAACTAACACAAGGATCTCGAACCACAATCGCAAAAACACCAATTTTCGTATGTTCATTAGTAACTTAACTTTGCTGGATATGCTACCAGTACATTAAAGATCCAGTTGTTCCTTAATTTATCATACACATATTTAAATGTACAACGTGTAGGGTGAGTACATAAATCAGAAGCATATCAACTTGTTCTTTGAAGAAGTACATCATTCACATTCGTTTGATTTGACCACCATTCCTGTTTGTGTTGTATTGCAAAACGGTCTAATGGTGTTTATATGTAAATACGCTGTATTCTGCGAATATTTACTATTTGTATGATATACAAGAGAGAACTATCAGAGCATGTGCTTCAATAAGTGCCAAAGTGATGAGGAGTACCACTCAATCCATGATAAGAATATTGCAGCACTGCATTGATACCTATGGTCATCACTTCAAACACCTTCTGTAAATGGACATTAATGCCACCTTTTAGGCCTTTGTTGTCGTTCAAAAACCTTACTGTTACACATAATTGGATTCGTCTCGATAGCCGCTATCAGAAAATAAGTACTAAATATTAACATCCCATTAAAAAAATAATAATATTGACCTTCGTATCTCTGAACCAACCCCAGCTATCAACAAAAAAGCAACATCATATTATGGCTCCCCTTATCCTTATTCTAGGTGGTAATAGTGAGTGACTGACGCTGCATATACACAGATTGTAGCTTTACGTAAAGAGGAGAATCTACTTGTGCCTACACATTATAAGGCGAATACGATACTTCATGTGTACAGTATCGTCGGAATGAAAACTCTTTGAGCCTTCTCCCAAGTGACGTTACCATATATATACAATTTGCTTTTGTTGGCACGGACTGCGGATTACTGCCCATGAAAGAAAATTCATAAAGGACGAAAATATCGTCTATAATAGCCTGCAGTGTATGATCAGGTCTTCAACTGTTCTTAGGGGAAATGCATGTGATGCTCACCTGCAGGAGACAGGAGAGGGCTAGAGCCAGCCGCGCTGCAGGGAATTTTCTATCCCGGCTGGCCCGACATCCTCATGGGATTAGTGGACCCTTCCCATGGGATTAGTCCTCGACCTTTCTGGGTGGAAAATTCGCTGAGCGGAGAATTCACAGGGCTGAGAATTCACGACACCATCTCGCGCCCCGTGCGCATGTGCCGCACACACACAATAGCGTCCTAACTGGCCAGCTTGTAATGGGGAAGAGCAGCCGCCGCATTCCGCTCCCGAACGGCGAGCTTCACATCGAGATTTGCGCGGGGTTCACATGACAGTTGCTTTCGGAAACCACAATTCCTACAAATGAGATTGCCGGTCTTCAGAAATAACATAATACTCGAACATAAAGTGTGTTCCAAAATTCTGCAACTAACCGATGTCAGAGATATAAGCCTATAATTTTTGTACATCTGATCGACGAACCTTCTTGTAAACTCGAATAACCTGCTTTTTTCCAATCCTTACAAACACTTCGTTCGTCTAGAGACTTTGGGTACACTGCTGCTATAAGGGGGCACGTTCCAACTCATACTCCACATGAAATCGAATTGGTATCACACCACATCCAGCGGCCTATCCTCTGCTTAATGATTTCTGTTGTATCATCCTCCCTGCCATTTGTTGAATACTCGTCCCGGTCTAGTTGTCAGGAAACGTACTGGTGCAGGATCGTGGTCAGCTAAAACAGTTCTATAGAGATTAGAATTACGAGTTTTATTGACTGAAGAATACAATGATACTCAACTCTTATCTGTTCTTCTCTCTTCTCGCGGCGTCTTCCGTATCATGCTAGCTGCGCTGGGATGTAGTTACTGCCTAGTTCGTAGCCAAGTTCTGACGGGCATCCAGACGCATGTCGACCTAGATATAGGCGCTTGTAGAGGGCGCGCGTCTATGGTTACTCCCTCGAAGAGGCGCGGCACCAGCTTGTGATTGGCTTTCGGTCGACCGCTACCTTCTTTACTATCGTTCTCTTGCATCTGGTGTGTGATGCTGATTTCACGCCACAACAATTTCAATTAGTCTCCTATCCCTCTGACACTTATTTCAATATATGTCATTTTGTCGTTCGTGCGATGGATTAGAGTAGAACTAAAGTCCTTTCTTCCTCAGTGAACAGCTTTGGAGAAAGACATTTAATATATCGACCTTTGGTGTGTCATCTTCTTTTGCAACACCATTACGGGAGAGTGTGTGTGGATATCTGGTTACGACCCTTCTGCCTATTTGACATAACACCAAAATGTCTTAGGGTTTTCTGCCACGTCGGTACAGAAAACATTGCTCTCATAACTGATGAACAACTCTCGCTAATTTCGGCATCATTTAATTTTAGCTTCTCTGCAAGAAGTGCTGTAGTGAAGTTTTCTTTGCTTTAGTTACAGTTTCGAAACTATTGTTGAAACACGGTGGATCTTTCCTTACTAGGCACATCTCTAAAGCAAATTGTACGGTGCACTTTAACTTCCTCCACAGTTGCTCAAGACTGTCAGGGTTAGCGACCAAACTATGGAGTTGGACAGTCAAATACTCTGAAATCTGGCCCTTTTCGTTTTTGGTAAATAAGACCTTAATAATTTTCTCGGTGTTTCTATTTATAGGTTTATTCATTGAGGCTGTAATGGCCTTACGAACGCTCATACCGTGATCTACACTCACTGCATCGAAAAGTTCGCCTGCCGCGGTGGCCGAGGGGACTGAGGCGCTCCAGTCAGCGGTCTGTACGGCCACTACAGTCAGGAGTTCGAATCCCCCCTCGGGCATTGGTATTTGTGCCGTCCTTAGTATTAGCTAGTTTGTAAGTTTAGTCCCATAGACTCTACAAACATTTGAACATTTTTTATTTTTATTTTTCCGACTTTGTAATTATTTCACTTCTCCCGGTTTTGAGACCGGACTTCTTCGGTCTCTGTGAACGCTCCCAGTCGCATGTTGTTGCCTCTCAGTAGCTTCCTTATGAAATTCCACGCAGTTCTAGTGGTTGCATGCCGTAGTTAATTTTCTTTATTTTTCGGAAATTGGATTTATATATTATTATCGGTTTTCGGAACCACGTGCGTGTGATTTTGTGTAATGTATCCGATTTTTATCCACTTCACCTTCAGTGATGTGCGATCATGTAACGCAGCCGTGTTTCGCCGTTAGCTTGTTTGCTCGCGGTCTAATCTAGATGCAACTTAACTTTGCTATACTCATGCACCATCTCAAATCGAGCACGACAGACCAGAGCCATCTTCGCAGTTTTAATGTATATTGTGTTGTGTGGTACCTGCGGGTTTGCTGAATTTCGGCTTTGATAGCGGCGCCTGCTTCTGCCTCGCTTCAGCACGCTGATTTTGGTGAGTTTCGCTATTGCATTGCGTGTGTGTGAGCGAGTGAGTATTTTTTTGTAAATCCTCTCCCCAGTAGCGTTACGTTCTGGGTAATTTACGTTAAATTCAATGCTGGGCATGGTCAGTATTAGTTCCTGTAAGGAGACGCATTATTATGATATTAACAAAATTGGTTCCCCATTTTGTTTGCGTTCGACCTGAATAAACTAGTTAAGTTCAGTATAATTTTGACTTGCCTATAAATTGTAGATTTCGAGCACCTTCCCCCTTTTATTTAATATTATCTTTCACCAGTGCGGAGAACAAGCTCAGATGCAATTTTTTATGTTTAAGTTCCGTTGCGCCATAAATGTTTTTCTTTAGCCACCTTTATGAAATAGCTTTAATTGTGGTGACTTGTTTATTAATGCCTGTGTGTAATTTCGTGTGAGATGCTACGTACATTGGCCACTGTATCGTTAACTTCCTGTTATTACAGTAAATTGAACCAAGTCAGTTCTCAATTTGGGCCAGAGAACAAGGTTTTGCAGCAGGGAGTAGCCCGTAGTTCACACGGACCTTTTTGCTAGTTTTACTGCTAAAATTAAGCTTTTTATGTAACAGCAAACTCTTATCTGGGCACCTTCAACCAGAATTAATCTGTTATTACAAACCGTGGTCCAATTTTATCTGACTCACCGCTGCCAGGATTCGCTCTTCTAGCGGATCATCTGTTCAGTGACATAGTTTTTTGCTTTAAATGCTTCTGGGAATATTTTAATTTTTTTTCTTTCCTCCCAGTGGGTGAATATGTGATATTAGCAGCGCGCATTTATGTTTTCAGCACTCGTGTGTTTCAGTGTATGTTATATTTTATTTTTTATTTATTTATTTTGTATTTTTGTATGGGTTATTTTATTTAATTGTTTTTGTAAAAAGAGCACAGCCACAGTGCACTACGTGTGAAGGTTTTAGTTCGTGTTTCGTTACGCGGTTTTGTTAGCCTAATCTTGTGTTTGCTACTTTTGTTGCCATAAACTAAATCAAAGTGAGGAGGGTTTAAAGTCATTTAGGTCAGATCTATCGACAGAAGGAAAAAGTAGCGAATAATTGGCCCTTAGAGGTTTTTTTATGCATTTGTACTAATTAAAAGTTAAAATTTTCATATTGTGTGTGAAAGCTGAAATAATTTCATCATTTTTAATTTCTGTCCTTTTATTGTTGTGACTCAGTAAGTGTTTGACATTTGTGTAGATTATAGAAACTGCACTTGAATGAGAATAAATCCAATATTGTGGGACCACCTAATTCATGTACAGTTGACATGTATTTTGACATTTTCTTAGCAATAATTCAAATGCAGGCTATACTCTTTCTATCAGTTATATTATAAAGCATTAATTTCTCTTGCCATTTTGTAAACACTGAAGGAGCTGTTATAAAGAAGTAGCTACTTCAGTGAGATTTATTGTTCATGATTTAAACCATATGTGCAAGTACCTGTAAACAATCATATTCATAAATAAAGAATTGTTATTTATTATTCCCATTTAGATCTTTGAATTTTAAAAAAGAAATCTCCATTTTCAACTTTTCATTATTAGAAACAATGTTTTATTATTACAGTGAAACCTCTTCACAGCATTCCTCCATATAATGTTTTCCTCCATATTACGTCCATTTTTTTCGTTCCCAATAAAAAGGCCATTTAACTAATGTTAAATTTTCCTCTTTACTGTGTTTCCTCAATACTACAGTTTCCTCCATGTAATGCTCGTATTTTTGGAACCCTAATCAATTGTTTCCCTCTTTATAATGTTTACGCGACTGTATGACGACGTGTCATTTTCCGTTCTGTAATTCACAGTTCACACCAGCTCTAAAAGCCTGCGCTCGGTGTGCTTCACATGTCAGCGACAGAGCACAAGTCATGTGACAAAAGAAGTACGGTACATCTGGCTTACAATCTCTTGGCGCCGTTTCAGTTTTTTGCTAAGTTTTCGAGTTGCTTCTGTTCTGATTAAAGTAGCTAACATTTCATGTCTGTGTAGATATTGTGCAATGAATCAAAGCAAAGTACAACATTTTTAAGTTTTCATTGAACAGGGGACATGGGTGAGAAGCCGAAGAAGATTTACCTTGAAGAGAAAGTTTTGATTATGAAAAAAGTAGAGGCGTGTCCCGGTATGAGTTGTGTGGAACTAGCGAAGCAACTTGAATTGGCCCCTTCTACACTGTATTGAAGAACAGACTGTTGTTAAATCATGGAAGCTTACAAGAAGTTTGGGAATTTGAAACATATGCGTATGAAACCGTCTGCTTATGACAAAATGGAACAAGTGTTACTAACGTGGTTTCAGCAAGAACATACTGCCAACATTATTATAAAGTGAACAATTTTGATGAAAAAGGCTCTTCAGATATCGTTGCAATTAGGAATTCAAAATTTTGAAGTGCCCAATGGGTGGATCGATGAATTTCAACAATGGTCTTTATAAGGCGGAATATGGCGAAAGTAAAAGTGTGGATGAACCCACTATAGCTCAGTGGATGCAGACTCTGTCTAATTTGATAAGTAATTGACATTTATAATGCTGATAAAACCGTCATATTCTTTAATTTAGTGCTGAACAAAAGTGGACGTGACCAGAAGTGAGGGCAGGGCCGAACAAAGCGAAGCGCATATCAATATGCCGGTTTCCGCTACTTGACGATGATTACGGGCCTACAAGAGACGGCGACGGCTCTTCTAGGAGAAGTAATCGGAGCGACAATAGCGCTAGGAACAACCGCCAGGCGGAATGTTCTAGCAGCGGGGAGTCCGGTCCTTCCAATGCACAGAATCAGCCGCAGCGGAGGAACGAGCGCGGTTATTGGAGCCGACGAACAGTGAAAGTTCGGGAACGGTAATAAAGGCTGCCGACGCGATAAAGGCCAGAAAAAAATCTCGACATCCGCCAACAGAAGACGTGGAAATCAAGTCCGCTAATCCGAGCCACAATCGACCCGAAGACCCCTGCCCTAGCACAAGCCAGTAACATACATTCTAAGTTTTGTTTAATTTTGTGTTTTCCAGGGTACATTTAGTGTTATTCTTACCGACTATGTGATTGGTGTTTGTGAATTTATGCTGAATTTTGTATGCCTTTTGCAGTGTTTCTGTAAGTGGTTTGTGTTAATAATGTATATATAAGGAACTCATAGTTCAATGGGGCGATCTATAATTGTTTAATAATGATTTTGCAGACAAGATCGCATTTTGCATTTATTATGTTACCGGTTTCGGCGTGCTCGACGCCATCTTCAGACCTGTCGTAATTTACATAACTTCACGATATTTTTATATACTAAAAGAGTACATCCAGTTTGAGGCATCACTAAACACAAAATTAGTAGTCACAAATTATATATATATATATATATATATATATATATATATATAATGGAAAGTCCAGGTTGGAATAAATAATATAGTGAGGACAGTTACAACTCACCGCAAAGACGTGGCGACGAGATGCGACAGGCACATACAAAAGACACACATACAACACATTCAGCTATCGGCCATGGCCTTCTTCAGAAATAGAGCACTCACGCAATCACACAGGCACACAACACAGTCATACAACCATCACCTCCGACTGATATATATATATATATATATATATATATATATATATATATATATATATATTCTGATGGTTTTGAAGCGAGGTACTTCAAAGTCTAAGTTCAATACTAACGAACGAAGGAGTTCATGTAAATTTCATTGACAATATTCACCCTGGCTTATTAATAGAACCAACTTGCATTTTTTTTTTTTTTTTCAGATAAGTTTTGCAGGGCAATTTGGTAAATTAAAGGACCGAGCGTGATCTGTGGAAGAGGTCAGTATAACACCTATACATCTTCTGATGGTTTTGAAGCGAGGTACTTCAAAGTCTAAATTCAATAATAATTGAAGTCCAGTATAACACCTATACATCTTCTGATGGTTTTGAAGCGAGGTACTTCAAAGTCTAAGTTCAATACTAATTGAAGTCCAGTATAACACCTATACATCTTCTGATGGTTTTGAAGCGAGGTACTTCAAAGTCTAAGTTCAATACTAATTGAAGTCCAGTTATACTGGACTTCAATTAGTATTGAACTCAGACTTAGTCCAGTATAACTGCACTTCAATTAGTATTGAACATAGACTTTGAAGTACCTCGCTTCAAAACCATCAGAAGATGTATATATATTTTTTATTTGTGACTACTAATTTTATGTTTAGTGATGCCTCAACCTGGATGTACTCTTTTAGTATATAAAAATGTCGTGAAGTTATGTAAATTACGACCGCTCTGAAGATGACGTCGAGCACGCCGAAACCGGTAACATAATAAATGAAAAATGCGATCTTGACTGCAAAATCATTATTAATTAATAGTGTATTTTGTTATGTGTGTCCTTTGTATATGTATGTGTTTGTTGTGCGATTTCATTTCGCCATATCGCGTCTTTATGTTGTATGCTATAAGGTGCATGCTATAAGGTGCACGCTGCTCTTGGCGTGGTTAACAGCAACTTGCCAGTTCCATCTGGTCAGCTGTTCGACACTTCGTTTGGTACTTAAAGAATTATTAGTGTGACATATCCGTGTCTCTGTTAGCTATAATACTGCTCACCTCACATAGTCCCTTTTTTGTCTATGTTTTTGTTTCCATCGTGAGAATTGATGGTGCACAATCGAAGTTCTTTAGGCCATGTTAAGTATTTTATTGTGTATATCTTGTTTATGTAATTTTTTGTCCCTGTTTCTCGTTTTTAAGTGTGCGTGTGATCTTCTTCACTGTGCATGAAGCTAGCCTTTTTTTTATCGAGTGCTGAGCTGTCATCTTTACTGTAGATTTTGTATCGGCAATATCCCCGTTAGGTAGCATGTTAATAAGACGCCGTGGAGGCGCCAACGCCGTAATTCATAGGATTTTTAGTTGCACGTGGATGCACTGTGGTGTTGATGCTTAGGAGTCTAGATAATTTTATCTAGGGATTGTACGTTTGAATAACAGGAGGTGTGCGATTCGACCGGTAGACGGTTGCAGCAGAGCGCGATCGAAGGGGTTCATCTAAATTTCATTGACAATATTCACCCTGCCTTATTAATAGAACCAACTTGCATTTTTTTTTTTTCAGATAAGTTTTGCAGGGCAATTTGGTAAATTAAAGGACCGAGCTTGGTCTGTGGAAGAGGTCAGAATCACATTCAGAAGCAAAAAAAGTATATATATTCACTAAGTGTGTTTGCCTCTGTAACTTATAAAATAATAGGCGACGGGAAATTTTAATGCGGTAGGTCAAGACAAGAAATGTTGCACTTTCTGCGGAGCTATGAACATAGTTTATTGTATCATTTCCAAAGAGTTACAGCACAAAGATATAATTTTTTAAATGGAACAATAGTTTTTTCTATCGTGCATTGGATTCGTTGAAACCAGCTGCGTCCAAATCAATTTAAACTACATTCCTATCACTGTTAGTTTGGGAGCTACAACCCTTCAAAGTTCCGGGGACGGAGGCTGCGATAGCGTAGCTAACTGGCCGAGTAGCTATCCCCTGGGGCACGGCCTACTGTCTCATGACCACCAGCCAGTCAGCTACGCTGTCGTAGCCTCCGCCCCCCTAAACTTTGAAGGGTTGTAGCTCCCAAACTAACAGTGATAGGAATGTAGTTTAAATTGATTTGGACGCAGCTGGTTTCAAGGAACCCAATGCACGATAGAAAAAACTATTGTTCCATTTAAAAAATTATATGTTTGTGCTGTAACTCTTAGGAAAATGATACAATAAACTATGTTCATAGCTCCGCAGAAAGTGCAACATTTCTTTTGTTGACCTACCGCATTAAAATAACCCGTCACCTATTATTCTATAAGTTACAGAGGCAAACACACTTAGTGAAACACCCTGTATATCTGTGTGTTTGTGTTTGTGTGTGTGTGTGTGTGTGTGTGTGTGTGTGTGTGTGAGAGAGAGAGAGAGAGAGAGAGAGAGAGAGAGAGAGAGAGAGAGAGGAAATAATAAAAGGAAAATAAAGGAGTTACGAACGACAAGCTCAAGGTCAAGGAACTGTCCGCCTAACATATACGACGAGGGCACATGACGGCCTAACATTGATAGGACGGCAAACCTTGCAACCACTAATTCTCATTCTTAATTTTGCAGCATGATTGTGGTAATATTAGGTTACATTGGAAGTCACTAGTACCTTAACTTAGGAATGTGTAACATGTGTGGATTTGTAGTGTTTATTTCATGTGTTTGTACATTTGATCATGTGTTTTCCTTTTGTTTTGTTTCCAAGATGTATTATCTCGTTTTTAGTTAATATGTGTAACTGTGTTCTCGCCTCTGCATGATCGATGGGCTTAAGTCTGTTTACAGGCGCTAACCTCCAGTTTGCAGAGCATGGAACCAGACCGGCGGGCTCAAGAAAACTCCCTCCATGCCTCGCGCGGTAGTTAGATTAATTTGCGCCCGGGCTGTAGGTAGTTAGTTTTTGTAGTTAGTGTTTGCATAGCGCTGCATAGAGTCTTAGTAGTTAGTTTTTGCATAGCGCTGCATGCTGCATGGGTGAAGGTACCTTTGCCTTCCTCAAACTAACACTGACGTGACGAATTGTCCTGTGGACTGAATTATAGTAATTGTGGACCATGTTTAATTTATTAAACATATTATTTTCGATGTTATATTAAGTTATAGCATAACCTATTTCATTATTGATGGGTACCTCTGTGTGATTTCAATGTAATATGTCGTTTTTGTGTTTTGTGTTTCAATGTGATTTGAAATAGAATTCTTAAATCTGAGAACATTGCATCTTTAATGTTGAAATGTTTTATGTAATACAGAACGAAGGAACTAAGAACCTAGGTGTTCTACTCGTCATTTGGCTCATTTAAGTGTTAATTTTGTATATCTTAATAAGTGTTTTAATTTTAAAATGTTATGGCTAAACATGTCAACTGTATTTTATTAAATGTTTAATTGAAAAAGTATTCGAGGGCTCTCCACGACTGTGACACGATGGAGTTCCTTGTAAGTTTAGGGAGTCTTGTGGTAACAATGTGTCCCAAGGTGTTGACAGATTTGTTGAAGGTGTCTGTGACCGAGACGGAGGCATGTGTCAGTCGAAAATCACACCAGCCTCCCGTGCGGGAGCGGACCAACACCGAAACCGGAGTTACCAGGGGTTTGGTGGGAAGCCGGAAGACGAGCGGCCAACCTGTCATGCCTCCATAACAGGTACTCGGTCAGGAGGTCCCAGCTGGCTAGTTTGGATGATTAGCAGCCACACAAAACAGCGTGGCCACCGGGCTACACAATGCCCGGTGCCAAGCTACTGGCTGTCAGCGCACACAAAAGAACGGGGTCCCGCTGGTCAGTCGCTATTCCTGAGCTCTTCCAGTGGTTAGCCTTCGAAGCCACTTAGCACCCGTTGGGCCACCTACCACGGGAACAAGGATCGCCAGGCCTGCAGACAGGTGCACTAACCACACCCTCCTACATACGTCAGATGCAGTTGAATAGCTGAGAAAGAGACCCAAAAAGTTTAAAGTATCCTTTTATGTGTGTGATTTTAGTTTCCTCCCAGTATCCACTAGAAGATTGTCTCCCACCCCCCTTTTTGAAGGCCCTAGCCTACGTTTCGAACTGATGAGAACAGTGTTTGTGACTTAAAAACCAGTGTTGAGTGGACGACAATGTGAAGGACAGCATCAGATGGAGCAGTCAAAACAGTGAATGCTCTGAGAGTACGAAATACGATTTGAGTGTAATTACTTCTGCTTATAAAACGAATATTGAAGAGTCCTGCCTTTTGTATTTCAGATGTAACAACAATTTTGGAATTTATGATTTTGTGTGCTTCCGGAGCCTCAGTCATATAATTTTTTATTTATTTATTTATTTTTGTTTATTTTTTTTTTCGCAACCTGGTTTCAGTCTTAGGTCTTTTTCAAGTACTGTGATAAAAGTTGTCAGACAGGTTACCTTATGTCATGCTCATAGTAATTGTTTTCATTGTTATGATCATCACATAAGGAGACCTGCCTGACAACTTTATCACTGCACTTGAAAATGGCCAAAGCTGAAACCAGGTGGCGACAATAAACAAAACCAAAATTTTCAGTCAGATGGCGGTTAGTTCCTTAAAAAAATATTGTAATTGGTTTCTGCTTTATTGCGAAACTTTTATTTTCTTTTTGCGCTTTCAATGTTTTATTGTCACGTTTGTGAGGATTTTACTTCAGCTACAGCTGTAATGGCTGATCTTGTGAACTACGTCATTTGCTATAAATTAATATATATATATATATATATATATATATATATATATATATATATATATATGACAGCAATTAATTATCTTGGGTCGCCACCATATTTCTCTAAAATATGGAAAATTAAAATGTTACTGATCAGCTATAATGTGATCGTAGATATTTTGAAACATATAATAAATATAACTACTCTATTGCAATGTATCTGTTGTACACCAAAAAATGCACTTGAAAAATTATTGGTACACTGTGGAATTTAACTATTCTGTTTCCCCTCCAAAATAGTGAGAAATGTTAAAATATTTTTGCAAAACAGAATGCTATTAGATTGGCTACACAGGGGGTTGAAATTATCGTTAGCCCTAAGCTAAAAAAAAATGTTCAAATGTTTGTATAGTCTATGGGACTTAACTACGGGGTCATCAGTCCCTAAACTTACAAACTATTTATGAACTACTTACGAACTAGGACGGCACAAATATCCATGCCCGAGGGGGAATTCGAACCCCCGACCGTAGTGGCCGTGCAGACCGTGACTGGAGCGCCTTAGTCCTCTCAGCCACTGCGGCCGGCTAGCCTTAAGCTCCCCAGAGTAAATAGGCAGATCTCAAAAGAATAAAAGAAGGGACAGAATCCAACAAGTCTGATTCATATAACCCCCCAGCAAGTGTGTCACCTTACCCACACAGATGATCATTGACGGCAGCGTCTCAGGCTCGCAGGCAGCAGACGGTGGGAGCGGATGTGGTGAAATTTTTGTTCGACCGTAATTGCTGCGACCTGTTAAGCAGGATCGACATGTAACTTAACACAGCGTCGCTATGTAGTTGCTGTGCGATTCTATCACAATAGCAGACTAATCAATATTTTTCATAGGTGACACTAAGGCCACTTGGCACAAATGAATCAGTCATTTGCGTAATAAGATCTGTAAAAACAATGCCCGATTCGCAAAGGAGCGAATGCTCTAATAGAGACTTCTAGCTAAACGAAAACTAAACTGTGGCCGCTCACAGCGTAACCACAGGACAATGTAATGTCCGTGAAGTAAACACAAGTTCTACAAGGTCCGAATCTTCGGAATCAAGCACAAGTCTAACCAGAGGACTATTTAAGACGATGTCCTCCCCGCGAATCTAAACGGAGTCTTGCATGTCTCCCTAGGTCCGAACACTTTGGGCGGTCGAACTGGAGTCCCCCGAGGTCCGTACACTTCGGACGCTCAGACAGGAGTCCCCTGAGGTCCGTACACTTCGGACGCTCAAACAGGAGTCTCCTGAGGTCCGTACACTTCGGACGCTCAAATAGGAGTCCCGAGGTCCACACACTTCGGACGCTCAAACAGGAGTCTCCCGAGGTTCGTACACTTTGGGCGGTCGAACAGCAGTCTCCTGTGCCTCCTCGCGCTCTGCCACAGCTCACGGCAAGTGACGGGTGGCCACACCCACACGCAAAAGACGCACCAATCTCGGCTAACAGCTAATAGTCAAACTAATCGGATAGCGTAGCGCTGTTGACAGATTGTTTAGCTGTCATACTAAAATAATTTGCCGAATCAGGACACGTTCTCTGCGGCTGCCAAGAGGCTCTGCCCACGCCACCAAAGCTTCCCGCGGATTTTACCGTTCCCAGGGTGAGTGCCCTGCAAGAAATTTCAGCTTGCTCCTAGCTACAGTCACACGGCCTATAAATGTTGATGTTGTGCTATATATACAGCCTCTGGAGCCAAACCCCTGGGGTGCCAAGTGGGCAGAAAGCTTTCCTCTCAACCTAACCATTTGTCATACTATTTTCAAACTCTGCTGCCTTCAAGGAAGTTTTTTAGATAACGGGGCCCAGAGCACTCTGCTATTGTTTGTATCCGGCAAATTCCTCTCTTGCGGAACGGCCGAATGACTAAAAACACAGAGTAACATATACAGAGGAACAGCCCCCTCTAAACCACTGTCCTATGCTCCCCTCGTAGTTCCGTAAGATGCTAGCAGGTGTCAGGCGGATCGCTGGCTTAGGGTGCCTCTCGCACCTCCAAAAGCTTCTCTGCTCTGCGCGGCCCGACCGTACCGAACACGGAAAACCACTTCTTAGCAGCCAAGCTGCGCCATTAAACATTAAAATCGCGAAATTTTATATGAACATAGAATGTACTACAATCCCAGGAACCCATCACCCCTGATGTGCCCCCAAAGGCACAGAAATCATAATAAAGATCTACAGAGAAAAATGTTACATACTTAAATAATTAGCGTAAAGATAAAGATACAGTATCACAAGGTTAGTATGAAAAATAGCCTAATTACAGCCCCCGTCTCACAATCTAGTAAATTTCTAGTTATTGCAAACCATATAGGTTTCTTACGTACGGAACTGTAGAGAAGAAACGTTGACGATTCTGGGTAGAAAACCATCGTATTTCTGCAGAAGGTTGGGTCTTCTGTTGGTAATTAGCCATTCTTTCTTAATAGGAAATAAATTCTTGATTAAAAAGTCGTAGGTTTCAAGATAATCTTAGATAAAATGTCTTGCAAAATATCGTTTCAAACCTGCCAGTGGTTCTTAGGAAACCTAATAAAGACAAATGTGGAGTTACTTAGATTTTTATGGCACTACATACCTTCACTAATGTAAAAAGTAATTTAAATTAATTTAAACGATACCGCTATTCACACTCATGGGATAACGTTCTGAGAAGTGTACATTGCCTGCCGCTTGGAGTGCTGATGTTGTGGCGTATAACAAAAAAATCTGTGGAAGTACCGTGACTATGTATGTTACGTGTGTTAGACTATAGTGTTGTGCCACAATATCGATGTTGACCTTGAATCCGCAGGCCAACATGTTTCAAATGCTAATCAATTCCACAGAACATACTACACTACTGGCCATTAAAATTACTACACCAAAAAGAAATGCAGATGATAAACAGATATTCATTGGACAAATATACTAAGAACTGACATGTTATTTCACATGTTATTTTCACGCAATTTGGGTGCATAGATCTTGAGAAATCAGTACCCAGAACAACCAACTCTGGCCGTAATAACGGCCTTGATACGCCTTGGCATTGACTCAAACAGAGTTTGGATGTCGTGCCCATGCAGCTTCAACACGATACCACAGTTCATCAAGAGCAGTGAGTGGCGTGTTGTGACGATCCAGTTGCTCTCCCACCACTGACCAGACGTTTTCAGTTGGTGAGGCATCTGGAGAATATGCTGGCCAGGGCAGCAGTCGAACATTTTCCGTATCCAGAAAGGCCCATACAGGACCTGCAACATGCGGTCGAGCATTATCCTGCTGAAATGTAGGGTTTCCCAGGGATCGATTGAAGGGTAGAGCCACGGGTATAAAACATCTGAAATGTAACAGCCACGGTTCAAAGTGCCGTCGATGCGAACAAGAGGTGACAGAGACGTGACGTGTAACCAATGGCACTCCATATGATCAGGCCAGGTGATACGCCATTATGGCGATGACGAATACACGCTTCCAATGTGCAACGTCGCCAAACCTGGATTCATTCGAAAAAATTACGTTTTGCCATTCGTGCACCCCGGTTCGTCGTTGTGTACACCATCGCAGGCACTCCTGTCTGTGATGCAGCGTGAATGGTAACCGCAGCCATGGTCTCCGAGCTGATAGTTCATGCTGCTGCAAACGTCGTCGAACTGCAGATGGTTGTTGTCTTGCAAAGTCCCCATCTGTTGACTCAGGGATCGAGACGTGGCTGCAAGGTCCGTTACAGCCATGCGGGTAAGGTGCCTGTCATCTCGACTGCTAGTAATACGAGGCCGTTGGGATCCAGCACGGTATTCCGTATTGCCGTCCGGAACCCACCGATTTCGTATTCTGCTAACAGTCATTGGATCACGTCCAACGCTCCCAGCAATGTCGCAATACGATAAACCGCAATCGCGATAGGCTACAATCCGAAATTTATCAAAGTCGTGAATGTGATGTAACGCATTTATCCTGCTTACACGAGTCACAACGTTTAACCAGGCAACGCGGGTCAACTGTTGTTTGTGTATGAGAAACTGGTTGCAGACTTCCTGTCGGTTAAATTTCGCGTCTGTAGCACAGAATAAGGAGTATACAGAAAGGAAACTCCCGCTGCAGTCTGTCGTCCAAAATTTAGTGCGCATGCGCGGAATCGGAATCTTGAAAAGCAGTAAACATGTGATCACTCCCTACTCTGTGACGTGGTAATGCGCCGTCTTTGTTTGTTAATTCTGTATTTTAACTGCCTGAATCGCATAAAAGTAAACAAGTATTTAGTGCAGTGCAGTGAAAAGAAAGAACTGTGTGTCAGTAGTTGGAGCTGTTCCGTTTTATTATGAGCAGCAATAAAAGAGAAGGCGACGATGGTGTTCAGCACCTAATTGCCGCAATAATTCGAATACAAATAAGGATATAAGTTTCTTCACCTTCCCAAAAGATGCTGATCAGTAAGTGAACGTCGCTATATGTGTAGTGAGAGATAAATGTTATCAGTTTCGAATGAGAGCAATGTGTGCATAATTATTAAAAGTAGCCTTGCTTCTTCTCTTGATGATAACTCTCGCTCTTGCTGTTGCTGCAGCAGTTCAACAGCATCTAAATGTTGAACTACGTTTATATTTTATAAGTTTAACGTTGCAGGGAACAATATAAAATGCATGACAAAGAATAGTGCGTAAGTAGGCAGGTAAAATTTTACTTACGACATTGGAGGCGTAGTGTGCTAATGTTGGCAACGAATGCTCTTCTGATACTCAAATAGATTAAGGGGAATAATTATTTTATGCTGTTCCTGCTCTGTGGCTGACAGATTCCTCTATATACCCTTCTCCGATCAGTAAATTAATGATACTCCTAAAGCAAATACAACTTTTATATATGCCCAGACGTCATTAGTTCTATGTAATCACGTTGTCCTACTGAAACTAACTCAATATTTTGTGCGAATTTATTCATGTCAAATAAAACATGGCAGTTGTAAAGTCACTTTCTTTTTTATAACTAATTTCCCAAAAAAAAACTCCGCGTTATTTGGCTTTTTCAAGAGATAAGCAGCAAATAAAACGATCATCAATTCCACCGTACATTTTCGTAGTTGTATTAAAATTTAGGCCTTTTCTTCGTTGGATTACAATTAGGTGCAAGAAGAGGGCGCAAAATAGATGAGAGCATAATGAAAAGACGTTTCCTTTCGTAAAAGTTGGTGAGATTAGCTGCAGTTCGTGAAAAGTCCATTTCCAGCCAAAGTACTAAGTGGTTATAGTTCAGCGTTTACTGCTTTTCAACATGACGTCGAGCGCAACGCTTGGTAACATACAGATCAAAGGCGCCAGCCCCAGCTTTCCCTTCTGTATGCTCCCTATTCTGTGTCTGTAGCACGTCATCTTCGCGGTGTAGCAATTGTGATGGCCAGGAGTTTAACATACGAGGGGGAGTTGGAAAATAAGTTTCCCCTGTCGACTGTAGGCAGAGTTGTGTATGATAGGAAAAAAATAGAATGGGACATTAAAGATAAATCTTTATTTTCTACATAATTTCCAAGTACATTGAGACATTTGTCAAACGGCTTATAAGCTTCAAAAAGCGGTCCAGGAAAAAATTAGGGCGTTGCATAAGGAAGAAGCGTTGAACGGCTATGGAGTGGAAACATCCGTCATCACCTGTCTGAAAAATGTTCAAAAGCACTCCGTCTACATTAAAGTGCTATTCACCGTTTTCTGGGACGCCCAAGGAGTTTTGTTGCTGGACTTTTTGGAGGATGCAACCATCAGTATTGTGCGGTACTGTGCCACTCTGTCTAAATTGAAAGATGTGATTCGGAAAAAGCGGCCTGGCCTTCTCAGATGTGGCGATCTGCAGTTGGATGGCAATGCGAGACCGCACTCTGTGACGGCGACGCAAAACCGTACTGCAACTCTTGATCGCGACTCTTGACCATCCGACATACAGTCCTGTTCACGCACCAAGTGACTTCTATCTGTTTCTAGCTTTGAAGAGGACTCTCGGTGGAAGGCACTTTGGAAGCAATGCTGACTTCAAACAAGCTGTTAAAAGCTTCTTCCATATTCTAGGCTCTGATTTTTTCCTGGATGTCTTTTTAAAGCTTATAAAGCTGTATGACAAATGTCTCAAAGTACTTGGAAATTATATAGAAAAATATAAATATGTATTATCTTTAATGCCTCATCCCATTTTTTTTCCTTTCGTACACAGCTCTGGCCACAGTCGACAAGGGAAACTTATTTTCCAACTCCCCCACGTACATGTCATGTGAATACAAACTTCCTATCGCTAGTCTTTCAAGGTCTTCTGCTCTCTCTGAAAATGAGTGTGTAATATTGATCATTCTGTAGTGTGTGACACGAAGTACTGTATTAATCAATTAACCACAATGGCGTAAATTGCTTTACTGTACTAAGAGCTGGAGCGACTTACGGCGAACTACCCCCTATCCTCAGATATATTTTTTCCCCTCAGAGCGTTTCTCTCGTGTTTTTCTCTGAATGCCGTTTCAGCCTTCTTTTATCCCTTCCGTCCGAGAGAAAGAGGGATCGCTCGTCCTGTGTATTTTTACGTTTGTCCGTCCGATGCACACGTGTCTGTGTCGCCGCTTCTATTCTCTATAGAAGAAATGGAGTATAGTGTTGCGATTTATTTGAATAAATTAGCCTTGAGTTCCTATGTTTTTATTTTTCAGTTTCACCGCACAATGACCTGGTGTAGTAATTTAAAGTCACCGAGTCATAGACTGTGGACGTCATTATGGCTAATCTTAATTTCGTGAACCCATTTTTTCTTCTTTTCCTTTTTATTTTATTACTAGCTTAAACCCGCGGCTCCGCTCGCGTGTTGGTTGATTATGATAGATAAGCTATCTTTCAGTAGTGTGGTATGAGACTGATTTTGAAGGATGAAATGAAATACAATACCTTCTTTAGAAACAAACATTTTAATAAACATTCAAGGAAAATAATAAAATTATTCGTATGCTTATTGTTACAGAGAAAGAGCTGAAGTCATTGTAGCACGCATAGACCAAAGACATGGTCTGTTGCATCACGTTTCGCTGTATGTAACTTCTTTGCTACAGAGTCAGAATTTTTTAAATAATTTGACGACTTTCAGCCACCATATACTCCACCCTCTTACAGCTATCGGCATGGAACTGCTATAGCGTACAACGGGAGACTTTGGAAAATAATTACAGGCCATTTGTTTGCGTACTGCACTTTTCGCTGCAGAGTGAAATATTCACAAACACACACACGTAGAATTTTGTATACACCCATAACTCTCCATTCCAACATACTTCACCCCTTTATCATTATCAACCATAAAGCAACAATGCCACCAATAAAAGCTATTTTCAAAGAGAAAATATAATTTTCGAAGAGTAATTATTGTTCCGCATTTCGCGTTATATTTTTCAAATTACTAAATATCTGCCGCGGTGGAGTAGCCGAGTTATACTAAAGCGTCTCGCTGCGGAGCGCGCGGTTGCTCTCCATGGAGGTTCGAATCCTCCCTGGGTCATGTGTGTGTGTGTGTTTGTCCTTAGGTTAGTTTACCTAGGTTTAAGTAGTTTGTAAGCTACGGACTGATGACCACGCATTTTGGTCCGATAGAATTACAAACATTTTTGTAACTAAATATCTATCAGATCGCTATAAAACCGTGCCTAGAACCTTCTTCAGGTATAAATTAGTAACTGTACAAATATTTCAGTCACTGCGTCTTGTCGTTCGGACGTGATAAGCGTACACCGAACAGCCATACACATTATATATATATATATATATATATATATATATATATATATATATATATATATATATATATATGGATAAATAGCTATCCGATCGCCATAAAACCGTGCCTAAACCCTTCCCCGGGTAGACATTAGTAACTGTACAAATTTTTAGCTCTTTATGTCTTGTGGTTCAGACGTGAAAAAACGTACACCGAACAGACATTCACATTTATAGATATAGATTTATTATTTATTTATTTATCTTTGTGAATTTTCCTTGATTTTATTCACTTCATGTCTTCCGTTAAATGGCTAGAACCTGCGAGCCTATCTCTATTGTAGCTTGTTACAATTCAGAGTTCCGATAGTTGCAAATTTTTCCAAACATTTTCCATGGCCACTCTCAGCAAATCTTGCGCATGCTCAGCTGCACGAACACTAATTAGTGTAACTGGTCACATTTGATCTCAAGACCCTGCTTTACCTTAAACAGGCAGAAGCGGATTAGTGTCAGAATGTCATGAGCGACATACCAGTATTGAAACTCAAACTGCCGGCCCCGGTGGCCGAGGAGACTGAGGCGCTTCAGTCACGGTCTGCACGGCCACTACGGTCGGGGGTTCTAATCCCCTCTCGGGCATGGATATTTGTGCCGTCTTTAGTATAAAGTAGTTTATAAGTAGTTTGTAAGTTTAGGGACTGATGACCACATAGTTAAGTCCCATAAGCTTAACAAACATTTGAAACTCAAACTTTTCATTCACTTGAAAATGTATATATTGATTAATTTTCCCAATGTTTTGTGCCGAAGAGGATTTTTAATTATTTTACTTAGTAGTGGAAGCTAAACGCAGTTAATTCAAAACAACACTAAAAATTAACAAAAACGGTCGTTATGCTTGACTGACGATTTTGAACTTTTGTTATGTATGAACAGATTAAAACATTTATGAATAAATGAATAGTGCATTGGATCTATTACAACAATAAAGTTAGGGACCTACATGCTACCATTATCTGAAACAAACTGATTAGGTCACTTTATAGCAAATTATGTTTTGTAAGCAAAACATGCTGCAATGCTAGTAACATGAAACTCACTTAGTGGAACTTCTCCAAAAATACAAGATAGTATTCTATACATTCGAGAGGAAACTGTTACTAACTGTACATCATTGCTACTGTTTTTTGTCATTAATCATATTTCGAAGTCTAGTAGTCTATCGAAAACAATGTCTTAATTTGCCTTACATCTTATGGGATTAGCTGCAAAAGGAACTTAAATTCTTAATTTCTGTTCTCCTCCTGACCACAGTGGAATCAAGTGGTCAACAAATTTCAGAAGGTAAGAAGGTCTTCGTGTTTTTTTTCTTTTTTTCTCCTAGTCAAAGTCTATTTTCATAAAAATACTGAGAGGTTTGTCCTTTCTCTAGTTTTCTGTGAATTTACGAGGTTGTGAGCAAAGTGATTTTTTCACAACGCTTTAAATAACACAACTTTAAAGTTAAGATTTTCGTCTGGAGTCTGAACAAAGTACCTTTTGCAGTAATATTTTGTTCTTTATATGAACTCGCCCTCAGCCCAACTTAATTTACATACAGGCACGAATTAATCTGAATTTAAACTGTAGCTACCTAGGTGCGCGCTTAACAAGTATTTTTTACTGAGAGCTTTAATAACAGCGTTTATTTTAAAGTGAAATGCATTTGGGAGAAAAACGAAGACTGAATCCAAGACGCAATGCATATTTAAGCACGTTTATGATTTATAATACCGAAGTCAGTTTGTTGACACAAATAAACAACAGTTAGATTTAATTTTAAACTCAGTTTTCACCTTATTTTCGGTATGTAAAAGTGTGGGTTGTTTTTGAAACACCAAGATACCGAAACCGCATCTACTTTCGGAAAGTTTCCACCATCAGCGTTCATAAGAAATTTATCTAATCTCGCATAAAAGTTCTAAAAGCGATTTTCCATTACAAAAGAACTAAACCATACACAGAAAAAGTCAGGAAAGTTCTAGGTACTTTCGCTAACAGTCCTATAACGCACACATAGTGTCGTCTTCCTCATATTGTGCGACTTCACCAGAGTTTGATACAGTAACAGAGCATCTTCGATCACGTGACGTAAATTTGATATTTAATTATTTTTGCGCTTTAATTTTAGATAAATAACATTTTTGAAAAAATAATAACCGAAATTGCCATTAGAACATACTAATCATTCAGAATAACTACGATTAGAACCATACTTTTAACATAGCAAAACATTGTTAGAAATTCTAGGTCTCACAGACAGTTAAGCCACGATTCCTTTCCATGAATTATCATAATCTGCCTTAGCTGTCTTTTATGCCTTTAACGAGATATGACGCGAACCTATTGGTACAACCCATTCTCACTTCAGATTCAGGGGTGATACAACACGCTCCCAACGTTCAATTTAATAAAACTACTTGGTAAGTAGTGCACTTCTTGATACGCTTTTCTTTAATGATTTCGCCCTCAAAATTGTACTCACGATGCCTTTCTTACCCACTAAGTTTAACCGACTTCAACCCTATGGACGTGCACTTAATGATGTCACATACAAACTTATCTACCTTCTAAGAACTTTGCAGAGGGGTTCCACAAAACGTGAATATTGGGACGTCACAATAACTCTTTCCACCTCATGTACTAAGGAAGGTTGGTGTATAGCAGGTTTTTTCTAATTTTGTAAATGTTGTTGTTGTTGTGGTCTCCAGTCCGCAGACTGGTTTGATGTAGCTCTCCACGCTACCCTGTCTTGTGCAAGTCTCTTCACCTGAGAATACGTTCGGCAACCTACATCCTTTTGAATCTGCTTGCTGTATTCGTCCCACGGTCTCCCTGTACGATTTTTACCCCACACGCTTCCTTCTAATGCTAAGTTGACAATTCCTTGATGTCTAAGAATGTGTCCAACCAATCTATCTCTTCTCTTAGTCAGGGTATGCCAGAAACTCCTTTTCTCCCCGATTCGGTTAAGCACCTCCTCATTAGTTACGTAATCTACCCATCTAATTTTCATCATTCGTCTGTAGCACCACATTTCAAAAGCTTCTATCATCTTTTTATCTGAACTCCTTATCGTCCACGTTTCACTCCCATACAATGCTACACTCCAGACAAATGCTTTCAGAAAGGACTTCCTAACATTTAAATTAATATTGGATGTTAGCAAGTTTCGCTTCTTTAGAAACGCTTTTCTTCCCAAAGCCATTCTGCATGTTATGTCTTCTTTACTTCGGCCATCAGAAGTTATCTTGCTACCCAAATAACAAAATTCTTCTACTACTTTTATTGTTTCTTTACCTAATCTAATTCCTTCAGCATCCCCTGAATTTCTGACATTGCATTCCATTACCTTCGTTTTACTCTTGTTAATGTTCATCTGATATCTTCCTTTCAAGACACTGTCCCATCCATTCAATTGTTCTTCCATATCTTTTGCGGTCTCTGACAGAATGACTATGTCATCAGCAAACCGCACTGTTTTTATTTCTTATCCCTGCACTTTAATGCCCTCTCCAAATTTCTCCTTCTGTTCCTTCACTGCCTGCTCAATGTACAGATTGAACAACATTTGGGAAAGGCTACAACCCTGTCTTACTCCCTTCCCAACCTTTGTGTCCCTATCTTGCCCTTCGACTCTAATAGCAGCTGTCTGGTATTTGTATAGATTGAATATAACTCTTCGCTCCCTATATTTTACCCGTGCTACCTTCAGAATTTGGAAGAGTGTATTCCAGTCGACATTGTCAAAAGCTTTCTCCAAATCGAGAAACGCTAAAAACGTAGGTTTCCCTTTCCTTAGTCTAACTCCTAAGATAAGTCGTAATGTATTACCTCCCGTTCCTTACATTTCTCCTAAATCCAAACTGATCTTCCCCGAGGTCGGATTTCACAAGTTTTTCCATTCGTCTGTAAATAATTCGTGTTAGTATTTTGCAACTATGACTTTAAACTGATAGTTCTGTAAGTTTCACACTTGTCTGCACTTGCTTTCTTTGGAATTGGAATTACAATATTCTTCTTGAAGTCGGAAGGTATTTCCCCTGTCTCATTTCATTTTGTAAATATTAGTTGTCATAAATCCTGCGTCAAACATGTTTTTTTTTTTTAAATTAATACAGATACCTGAAGAAGTACCTTTAACGGTGCGAAACCGGTTGGGACCTAATAAAGGCGTAAACCACAGCTCGGGCGGATTATGAAAATTCATGTCTGTGTTACCTTCTAGAATTTCTTAACAATGTATTTCAACTGCGGATGCCCAAATTATAAAATAGTTTATGATACGAAAATAGCTTAATCTTTGTTCAACCTAGATTTTCGTCTCGTATATTTCTAACAACTTAACTTAAAAAAAGAAAGGGAGAAAAGAAGAAAAACGCGACAGTGCCAAGTGAACTACTGTTGATGTTACGAAACTCTAAATGTAATGTGCACAGCCGCCAGAATTTTGGCGATTGTGGGTCCGTAGTCAGTTTGTAGAGTACGGTCGAGGGGTTAAAGCAGTGCGACTCCCACGCTTCATTACTCGGATTAAATTCATCCAGTATTTCAGAACAAGAGCACTTTGCCACATCCGACAAACTTCGCGCATCGTTTCAGAAACTATTTCGAAACTTTTTCTCGTTAACTCAGCAGCGCGCCCTTCATCCTATCTGACACCCACTACCACCCCAACCACACGCACGCACATACACACACACACACACACACACACACACACACACACACACACACACAGTCGCGCTGGAGTAGCCGAGCGGTCTGGAGCGCCACGTTGCGGATCGCGCGGTCCCCCGCGTTGGTGGTTCGAATTCTCCATCGGGCATGGATGTGTGTGTTGTCCTTAGGTTAGTTTAACTTAGTTTAAGTAATTGGTAAGCTACGGACTAATAACCACGCAGTTGAGTCCGATAGATTTACAAACATTTGAAGAAACACACAAACACACACACACACACACACACACACACACACACACACATACCTACATACATGTATACCCACACACAAAATAAAGAAAGAAAGTTCGTTTACCGCTTACTGCAGTTTCTCTGTCCAAACTGGATATCACAGGAGATACTACATTTAATCGATGAAAGGAGGAAATATAAAAATGCAGTAAATGAAACGGGCAAAATGGAGTACAGACGACTAAGAAATGAGATTGACAGGAAGTGCAAAATGGCTAAGCAGGAGTGGCTAGAAGGCAAATGCAAGGATGTAGAAGAATGTATAAATAGGGGAAAAATAGATACAGCCTGCAGGAAAATAAAAGAAACATTTGGAGATCAGAAAAACAGCTCTAAGAATATCAAGGACACTGATAGAAAACCAGTTCTCAGCAAAGAAGGGAAAGTTGAAAGTTGGAAAGAGTATATAGAGGGGCTCTACAAAGGAAATGAACATCGAGACAACATTGTAGGAAGGGAAGAGGATGAAGATGAAATAGGAGATACTGTACTGAGAGAAGAATTTGACAGAGCTCTGAAAGACCTAAGTCGAAACAAGGCCCCTGGAGTAGATGATATTCCCTCAGAGCTAATGAAGTCTCTGGGAGAACCAGCTATGACAAACCTGTTCCACCTGGTGTGTAAGATATATGAGACAGGTGAAGTACCCTCAGACATTCCAAAGAAAGCAGGCGCAGACAGTTGTGAAAATTACAGAACCATCAGTTTGATAAGCCATGGTTGCAAAATATTAACACGAATTATTTACAGAAGGATGGAAAAACTGGTAGAAGCCGACCTCGGGGAAGATCAGTTTTGATTCAGGTGAAATGTAGGATCTCGGGAGGCAATACGCGCTTTACGGCTTATCCTAGAAGATAGATTAAGAAAAGGCAAACCTACATTTCTAGCTTTTGTAGATTTGGAGAAGACTTTTGAAAATGTTGATTGGAATAAACTCTTTGAAGTTCTGAAGCAAGCAGCAGTAAAATATAGGGAGCGTAAGGTTATTTACAACTTGTACAAAAACCAGACGGTGGTTGTCAGAGTTGAAGGGCATGAAAGGGATGCAGTGGTTGGAAAGGGAGTAAGACAAGGTTGTAGTCTTTCTCCATTGTTATTCATTTTGTACATTGAGCAAGCTATAAAAGAAAGCAAGGAGAAATTTGGTGAAGGAATTAAAGTTCAGGGGGAAGAATTAAAAACATTGTGTTTTGCCGATAACATAGTAATTCTGTCAGATACAGCAAGGACCTGGAGGAGCAATTGAACGGAATGGACAGTGTGCTGAAAGGTGCATATAAGATGAACATTAACAAGAGCAAAACTAGGATAATGGAGTGCAGTCTAAGGAAATCAGGTGATGCTGAAGGAATTAGAAAATCAAATGTTTGTATAGTCTATGGGACTTAACTACGGGGTCATCAGTCCCTAAACTTACAAACTACCTATGAACTACTTACGACCTAGGACGGCACAAATATCCATGCCCGAGGGGGGATTCGAACCCTCGATCGTAGTGGCCGTGCAGATCGTGACTGGAGCGCCTCAGTCTCCTCGGCCACCGCGGCCGGCTCTGAAGGAATTAGATTAGTTAACGAAGCAATAAAGGAGATAGATGAGTTTTGTTACTTGGGCAGTAAAATAACAAATGATAGTAGCAGTACAGAGGATATAAAATGCAGAATGGCAATGGGTAGATAAAACGTTCTTGAAAAATATAAATTTGTTAACATCGAATATTGATTTAAGCCTAAGGAAGTCCTTTCTGAAGGCATTTATTTGTATGGAGTGTTTCCTTGTATGGGAGTGAAACATGGACGATAAACAGTGCGGACAGGAAGAGGACTGAGGCTTTTGAAATGTGGTGCTACAGAAGAATACTGAAGATTAGGTGGGTGGATCGCGTAACTAATGAGGAGGTACTGAACAGAATTGGGGAGAAAAGAAATTTCTGGTATACCTTGACTAAAAGAAGGGATAGATTGATAGGGCACATTCTTAGGCATCAGGGAATTGTGAATTTAGCGTTGGAGGGAAGTGTGTGGGGTTTTTGTATGTTTGTATAGCTTATGGGACTTAACTACGGGGTCATCAGTCCCTAAACTTACAAACTACTTATGAACTAGCTTACACTAAGGACTGCACAAATATCCATGCCCGAGGGGGGATTCGAACCCCCGACCGTAGTGGCCGTGCTGACCGTGACTGACGCGCCGCAGTCTCCTCGGCCACCGCGGGCGGCGTGTGGGGTAAAAACCGCAGAGGAAGACCAAGAGATGGATACAGTAAGCAGATTCAAACTGATGTAGGTTGCCGTTCTTATGTGGAGATGAAGAGGCTTGCTCAGGATAGGATATTGTGGAGAGTTGCATCAAACCAGTCTTCGGACTGAAGACAACAACAACAACAACAACAACTGTTAAATTTCAGCATCCGGTATGACGTTTTAATATGGTTCTTCTGTTGTAGCCCACTTTGCAGATAGTGCTGACATATCCCACTGGAATATTACCACTGGTGGGAGAGGTCCTCTGCGGCAGTAGCGGCCGGCATCGAGCACTGTCATGCAGAATGATGGGGTGCTGTCCGTGAAATGTAGCCGCTTTCGCGTGGGCGCTGGACGACACATTTCGTGGAACAGCGCCCTATCATTCTACATGACAATGCACGATGCCGCGTCGCTGCTGCCGTCCAGAACCTCTTACACCGTACACAACGGGAGACTCTAAAACACCAACCACACTCACCCGACTTGTGTCCTTGTAATTACCGTCTATCTGACAAAGTGGAAGAACCACTGCGAACGATCCAGTACAACACCACTGACAGCATTATCCGTGCTACTGGGTGATCAATATGGGACATCACTAGAAACGGATACGCCAATTGAAACTTCCTGGTGGAGTAAAACTGTGTCCCAGAACCGGGATTCGAACCAGCGAAATCTGCCTTTCGCCGGAAAACGCTGTACCGTCCGTGCTATCCCGCCACGGTTCAGGGTCCGTCTTCACAACTTCTACCAGTACCTCGCCCCCTACTTACCAAGAGTGCTTCTGTGAAGTTTGGAAAGAAGGATACGAGGTACTCTTCTTTCTCTTTAGCCATCTGCATCTACATAGATACTCTGCAAATCACATGTTAGTCCCTGGTAGAGGGTTTATTAACCACTTTCATAATCTTTCTCTACCGTTCCATTCTCTAATAGCGCGCGAGAAGAAAGAACTAATAAATCTTTCCGTTTTCGATCTGATTTCTCTTATTTTACTGGGATGGTCATGTCTCCCTATATAGGTGGGCGCTAGCAAAACAATTTCACATTGAGAAGTAAAAGTCGGTGATTGAAACTTCGCAAACAGATCACGCCGCAATGAATAACGTCTTTCTTTTAATGATTTCCACCCCAATTCGTGCGACATTTCCGTGACGCTTTCCCCCCCGTAACGTGATAAAACAAAACGAGCTGCCCTTCTCTGAACCTTCTCAATATCTTCCGTCAGTCCCACCTGGTGAGGGTCCCACACTGGGCAACGTACTCCAGGAGAGGACGCACAAGTATGATGTAGGCAGTCTCTTTGGTGGCGCTGTTGCATTTTCGAAGCGTTCTGCCAGTGAAATGTAATCTTTGGTTCGCCTTCCCCACAATATTTTCTTTTTCAAAGAAAAAAAGTTGTATCACATAACTATGACCAACTTTGCCCATTCTCAGAATTTCAATGACAACGTTGACTATTTATGGCTGCTAAACAAAAAGTGCGGCTTCTTCAAAATTGAAACATATGCTCCAGTCTAAATTGTTCGTAATTGTTAACTCCTAGGTATTTGGTAGAATTTACGACTTAAGGTTTGACTGATTTATCGCGTAATTGAAGTTCAGTGGATTTCTTTTAGTGGTCATGTGTATTACTTCACACGTTTCATTATTTAGTGTTAATTGCCAATTTTCGCACCATGTAGAAATTGTGTATAAATCGATTTGCAGTTTCTTTTGATCCTCTGTTGACTTAACCGATAAACGATAGCATCATCCCCGGACAGTCTAAGAGAGCTATTCAAATTGTCTCCTAACTCGTTTATAAACACAAGGAAGAGTATGGGACGTATAACGCTTCCCTGGAACACGCCAGATATCACTTCTGTTTTACTCAATGGCTTACCGTCAATTACTACGAACTGTGTCCTATCTGATAGGAAATCGCGAATCCAATTGCACAATTGGGGCGATATTCCATAAGCACGCAGTTTCATTAGAAGACGCTTGTGGGGTACAGTGTCAAAAGCCTTTCGGAAATCCAGAAATATGGAATCGATTTGAGATCCCTTGTCGATTACACTTGTCACTTCATGTGAATATAGAGCAAGCTGTGTTTCGCAAGAGTGTTGACTATAGGTTAATAGGTCGTTCTCTTCGCTGTAATTCATAATGTTTGAACAAAGTATATGTTCCACAATCCTACTGCAAATCGACGTCAATTGAGATGTGCCTGTAATTTTGGGGATCACTCCTATTGCCTTACTTTGGCAATTTTGGACCTCGGCAACTTTCCAGTCTTTGGGTACGGATCTTTCGCTGAGTAATCGGGTGTATATGACAGCTAAGTATGGAGCTATTGCATCTGCGTACTCTGAGAGAGGTCTAGTTGGTGTACAGTCTGGTCCGGAAGATTTGTTTCTGTTTACTAACATAAGTTGTTTTATTACCCCAGGACCATCTACTTCTAAATTTCGCATGTTGGCAGCCATGTTCCCGCAGATGTAGGATCGGCTTTCATAATTAGGACTTGGCGCGTTAATGTTTAGGGGGTGTTCGGATGCTCTTCCCGTCGCCACCCAATGCCCCCCCCCCCTGGAGGAATATGTATCCTAAATGTCCGCATATAGTGTTATATGTGTGAAAGTGTAAAGTGTCACGAAATTTTTGTGAATCGTGTAACTGAGGCGGGCCTTTGAGACCAGCCCGGTATTCACCTAGGGGAATACGGAAAACTGCCTAAAAACCACATCCAGGTTGGCCGGTACTCAGACCCCTTCGTTAATCCGCCGAGCTACGAGGCTAGATACCGGCAGAAGTAAAGTTGTTAGGACGGAACGTGAAGCGTGCCCGGAAAGCTCTGACAGTAGAGCGCTTTTCCGCGAAAGGCAAGGGTCCCACAATTTTAACCTGCCAGGATGTATCTTACCAGCGCACATTCTGCAATAGAGTGAAACGGATACTTGGCAAAAAAGACCTAAATATTGGAATCCATGATACTGAAGTTTCGTAACTCTGTCAATAAAGTCGATTCAGAGAAAAAGCAACAGTGGAAGAACAGATGACAAGACCGCAAATATTTTTATATCCTGTTTATTCCCGATGACCGGTTTCGACATTCTATGGTGTCATCATCTGGTCTCATTGACTAAAACTGCTTATAACAATGTTCCACATAAAATCTGGTAGGTGTACTGCTTTTATGTAGGTGCCCAACCAAACAGGTGCACTACTGTGGTCATTATTTTATGTAGATTTTACTTTAACTTTGACCAGCTATCTATTTTATTTCTGACTACACACCAGCACATGATTTTATATATAAATATCAACCAGTACACCTATCAGATTTTATGTGGAACATTGTTATAAGCAGTTTTTGTCAATGAGACCAAATCATGACGCCATAAAGTGTCGGTCGAAACCGGGGTCGAGAACAAATAGAATATAAAAAATTTACGATCTTGGCGTCTTTCCCATATATAAAATACGATCGCTCCCTAAGTTGAGTAAATTATATGAAAAACAACAGTATTCATTACTGTTATCCAGTCATTTTATTTAACTTATTCTTTCAAATTAATACAGATCAAATGCATACCTCCTACCGTGACTTAAACTGTATGGTTTGCATTTGTTTACATTTGTCCTGCCATCTACAATTGTTAAAGCTAACTTTGTGTTTTCCAGAATACTCAGCACAATAAATTGCTGAAATATTACTGCAAATTCCCAGGGTATTCATTAAGGTACTGCGAGGGTGGTCCCGTAACTACCTAGCCTGACAGACAGATGGCAGTCGTTGTTGAAAAACTGGATTAGAAAGTAGACGATATATGATGAATATGTTTCAATTTTTAAGACGCCACACTTTTTAGTATTTGTTTAGCAGCCATAAATAGTCAACGTTGTCATTGAACTTGTGAGAATCGGCAAAGTTGGTCATAGTTACGTGATACAACTTTTTTTTCTTTGAAAGGCCTCAGCGCAACCAGTACTAAAGCTGAGCTAGATTCTACTTTGGGAGAGTCGGCACCTTCGTTTACAATAGTAAAATATTGGGAAGGTGAGTTTACATGAGGCCGTACGAGCTGAGAAGACGATCAAACCAGTGGTCGACCAAATGAGGCGACCACTCCAGAAGTGGTTAAGAAAATTCATTCAGAGGTACTGGATAGCCGCCAACTGAAAGTGCGCAAGCTAGTTCGAATTTCAAAAAGTGTTGTGCATCGCATATTATCTGATAATTTGAACATTAGAAAACTGTGTGCATGGATGTTTCAATTGAGTTTTTAGAGACGTTTCACACAACAAAGGCAATTTTTTCTTCTCCCTTTCATAACCGTGGATGAAACATGGGCCGATCATTTCACTCCCGAGAGAAAAGAACAATCAAAGCAATGGACACAAATTGGAGAACCGACTCCAAAGAAGGCGAAGAGCGTTTCATCTGCGGGCAAGATCATGGCGCCTTTTTTTATGAACGTGGGATAATTTCCATTGCCTACCTTGAAAAAGGAAAAACAATCAACGGCGAGTATTATGAGAACTTAGTGTAATGTTTGATAGAAGAAAGCAAGTAAAAACGGTCGTATTTGACCAAGAAAAAGGTATGTTTTTTTAGGACAATGTACCATTTCATAAGTCCGTTATTGCAATGTCCAATATCCATGAGTTAAAGTTTGAATTGTTACCTCATGCACCTTATTCGCCAGATTTAGCCCCCTTGGATTATTTTCTCTTCCCAGACTTTAAAAAATAACTCGGTGTTCGAAGATTTTCAAAAACTGAAAACGTGATTTCGGAAGTTAATAGCTATTTCGAGGAGTTAGACAGATCTCATTGTAAAAATTGTATCGCATTTAATGAACGTCGCGAAGTGTATAGAACTGAAGGGAAATTATGTTGGAAGATAAATATTTTTTTTACCAAAATTTTGTGTTTTCTTTGTTGGGTCATACGTTCAACGGAAAAGATTAACAACTAGCATGTCTACCGCTTTCCGCGGCAACCTGAAAACTTGCTTCGCAAGTGTTTGTGAACTGCTCTCAGATGTGAACCGTGCTGCCGTGTTCGTTTCTGAGCACCTTTCCTTCTGAAAATGACTTTATAAAGAATACTAGGCCTAGGCTACATAGATTTGCGTTTCCTATATATCTCACAAATGTTCCTTATGCAGCTACTAAGACCAAGAATAGATCAAGCGATACTAGTACACACTGCATAAATTTAGTATTCCCCTCAAAATAAATTTGCAGATAGTAATTACTCACGCACTTTTGCCCTAGTTGGCCTCCACACAGATCTGGATTTGTACAGAAGATTACAAGGTGGGTTTTTAGCATTGCAAAACGAAACAAAGAATGACGGATTATTAGAGGATGTACAAATCGGATATCATTAATTGAAACTAGTTTATAGGAAATTGAGATTACAGTTGCAACAGTTAACCGAAGTGGTTTCTCGGACATTAATACGTAAAAAACCAGGTTGATTAGCTGCAGGAGGGAACAAACAACAAACATTATTTGGAACAGCAGATCCAAAAATTAAACAGTACTTCGGTAGCTGACGAGACAAAAAGAAAAAAAAACCTGTTTATATGCATAAAACATGTTAGAACTATGGAAAGAGGAGTACTGAATGTCACCAAAACTGTGCGGAATTTAGCGAAACTGCTACGACATATCTACATTGTTGCGCCCTTTAGAAGAAAGAAAAGAAGATGCCGGAATGGGGGTAGAAACGTTACAGGAAGCCATAAACCAAGCTCTTCATTAAGCACGGTTCTATTTTGTCCACGTCAAATTTTTTTAGGATTACACGAAGCATAAAGAGATTTTCCAGATTGATTAAGCAATGTTATGCTAGTAAATAATGAGAACATGCAATTCTTACTTAGTAGGAACGCACAGTACCAGTGTTACACGATACATCCATTTCCGATGAAATGGGGTACCACTGGGAAATGGGTGCAATTCGAAACACGCGAAGTGTTATTACTTTTAACATGAAGAGATTCTCATGTGCTAATGACGACATCATAATTGAAACGTTCTATTAGGAACAGTTATTTTTGTTGTTGTTGTTTAGAGAAGCAACTGTAATATAAATTAACAATCGCCGGTATGAAATGTAATTATTATTGGGTAGAATGAGTACAGATGAATATAGGAAAAATATTTTAATTCCGCAACTAAAAATCCAACGACTTGCCGATTACAGAATATATTCAATATACAGTTCCGACATAGTAATTATCACTTGCTATGAAAAATGTGAGCCAACTGGAATGAAGAAGTTAGAATTACAGGGTAATAGATTATAGGTCAGTGGGACTAGGTATGTAATAATAGAGAAACAACTTCATCTACCAGCTATTATCAAGGGCACAACGATGATTAACGTGTCTCGAGCAGTTTTGTATTGTCCGGAAACACAACCACATATACTACCTAAACAAAACCTAGCCCTTGTCAGAATTACCTTAGATTCAAGTTCATTGGAATCCTTGAATTAGTCAATAAAGTAAGATTCTTATCTGTTTTGTGTGTCATAAACGTAATACAGAGTACTTGTTAGTGACATTTTAATTCTACTTTTCCTGCCGCAGTAGGTAGAGCCAATCTGTGCTCTCCCTCCATCGTTGGTGGTTTCCCAGACTCTATATTAGCCTATTTTTCAGACTGCTATGATCGCTCAAAGAACTGTCTAGCCGTTTGCTTCCCAACAATCATAGAGAGTATCAGGGCTCTGTCCTGCAGAACTTGTAGTCGTTTCCGTATATGGCATTTAGCAGCAATTCCCCATACTATGATCGTTCATTCTAGCACTAGTCGCATCAGTGCTGGGTATAGCGTTACCGTGGAGACAATTTTGATGAGACAAATCACATCCAGTCAGATTATGGCTTCACCATAGTAGGTGGAACAAGGTGGAACATGTTTTTAATTTAAGGCAGAGACTGTTTAGCAGGACCCTGTAATGTCTAGCGTTTGCCAACACTTAACATGTGACGATACCTATGTACTTAATCTATTGAAAGTTTTACAAACGCGTCGTTTAACATGTGATTAATACGCAAGTATATGTGCTTCAGCTAAAACCTCTTTTCAAGTTATGAAAAAAATCTAAAGGGCACAGATATGACTGGAGATGAGTTGCTACAGCGATGTGTAATCAAACTTTAACTACTTACAGCATATTGCTGTGTTTTCCAGCAATGAATTTTGTGAGGAGAAGACGATGAAAATTTTACTGGAGATTAGGTCCGCCTGGTATCTTTTTCACAAACCGAAGTCATTACATAATTTTAGAGACATACTGATGTAGAAATGAAACAGTTTATAGATCGGGTTTTAAACTCTCATGATTTTAGGTTGGCATCCGTGTGATAAGCTGAGAACAACAGTCATTAAAAATTAAAGAGATATACTGATGTAGAAATGAAACAGTTTATAGGTCGAGTTTTAAACTCTCATGATTTTAGGTTGGCATCCGTATCATAAGCTGAGAACAACAATGGGATAAAAATTGTTCTGTTCGTAACCTCAATATAGCGTATATCCGAATAACGATAGTGTGACCGCTTGTAGTGTCAACTTAAATGAACAGTTATCCGTGTTTGACTTCCTGAATGTTGAAAACAGGTTAAAATCTTTCCTCAGGTGATTCTAACTTTGATAGTTGTATGAAACATGAATTTTTTATTTTATTTTATTTTATTTTATTTTTTTTTTTTTTCAGTACCTCAAAAAATCAAACTTCCTTGTCTGACAAGCAATGTCTTGGACGGGCATTTATAAAGGCCAAAGTATTACAGAAGAGCTTGTACCAAAGAGAGTTACGGTAAGTGTTAGCACCGTTCGTAAAATTATCAGTAAGAAGTTCAAGCGCAGCAAAACAAGTACAAGATTAGAACCGATATAGTGCAGCAAAATACAATAGAAAACTGACTGTAGCCATGGCGGATAAGTGTATTAACGGTGACTGTATGAAATAGTTGGTATTCTTTATTACTACTGCCAGTCACTTTATTGCATTTGTTTAATTTGAAACATTGCAACGCTTTTAGAGCATATTGTGCTCATTACTATATAAGGAACTGTACCATGTAATTCAAAAATGTTCAAATGTTTGTAAATCGATGGGACTCAACTACTCCTGTCATCAGTTACCAGGCTTACGAACTACTTAAACTAACTTACGCTTAGGACAGCAAATACACCCATTTTAGAAAAAATGTCTGGATAAGTATAAATAAACCCCTGCCCGAGGGAGGACTCGAACGTCCGACGGCAGCGATGCGCTCCCCAACTAGGCGCCTTGTAACGCTCTGCCACTCCAGAACATGTTGTTCTTCGTTTTTGAGGTCGTATCTATGGTTACGGAAGAGGAGGGGGGAGGGGAACCTGGATGACTATAAAATGCAGCGAAGTCTTCTGTTAGTTTTGCTGGTGGTTGTGAATTATATCGCCTTCTTTATAGGATGCACATAGGTTTGCATCAGATGTTGTGGTGTAGTTATCGTTTGGTTCACTTCTATAACGAACCGGAAAATTGTAAGTGAGCAACAAAGTGCCATAAAAGTGAATCACATGATAACTTCACCACAACATCTGATGCAAACCTTTGTGCATTCCATGCAGGTAGGGATATAATTCACAACCACTAGCAAAACCAACGGAAGACATCGCTGCACATCATTTTTTGGCCAACCACTGTCCGCCCTCCCCCCGTTAAACGACAGATACGAGCCCAACATTGTATAGTTCCTTATATAGTAATGTAAGCAATTTGCCGTATGAACAACGCCTGAAGATGAGCAGAACATGCTCGAAACACATTGCAATGCAATGCAATAAAATGACTGGTAGCAGTAATAACAAATATTAATTAAGAAAAGGAAATATTTTCATTTAATTGTAATAAATTTACACGTGTTACTATCGGTATGGAGTCTTTCTGTTAAAGCATTGTTTCTCAACCTGTGGTCTGTGGACCACAATAGCTCCGCAAGAGCTAAAATATGATCCGCAAAAGATGTGAAATTGCAAACTTTTATTCCTTTTTAATTGTTAATTCGTTCTTACACGGTCTGTCGTCGTTAAATTGACAACGACTCTGATGATGACAGAAGTGGATTGGAAAGGTACTCATTTATCTCTTTGTGTTCTGACCGCTTACTGAATTTCAAACTGATAGGATCTGCAAGAACGTATTTGAATTCTTCTTCTTAGGCAGATCTGTTGTAAGAAGGCTAAAACAGGCAATAACAGTCCGGAAATCTCCTTCCGCTTCGCAATATTTGTTCCACAAGTTATTTAGGTGAACAAGGGTATCCTGCTTGAAAACAAATCAAGGAATCGATTGAAAGTACTTGATGATATGCACGTATCTTTGAACAACAATTTTAGGATTACTGAAGGATTACTGAAATTGAAAATACGACGAAATTCTTAAAATCGTTATTAGAAATACTAAATGAGCAGTATTGGCCGTAAAAATCTTTTTCATTTATTGTGACAAATAGATTTCAGTTATCTTAATAACCATCCTCAGTGCAGATGCTGGAATTCACAAGAGATGTTACGTGAATTATGGCATTACACATATATCTGACGTGCTCCACAATACAATTTCCAGATATTGCAATATCTCGAAATTGTATTCTGGAATACGTCATATATATATGTAATGCAATAATTCATGTAACATCTCTTGTGAATTTCTGCATCTGCACTGAGGATGGTTATTAAGATAACTGAAATCCATTTGCGATAATAAATGCTAAAGATTTTTACGGCCAATGCTGCTTCATTTAATATTTCTAACAACTATTGTGTGGCCGTTGAGCATATCATTCCATATAATGGAATCCAACCTTAAAATCATATTGCTGTAAAACTAATTAAATATTCTACTAAATGCTTCTATTATAATTGTACTGTTAATAGATATACAGGGTGTTACAAAAAGGTACGGACAAACTTTCAGGAAACATTCATCACACACAAAGAAAGAAAATATGTTATGCGGACATGCTCCGGAAACGCTTAATTTCCATGTTAGAGCTCATTTTAGAATTTCTCTTTAAATGTAAATTGAAATAATTCGTGCAAACAATTGTTAAAATACCCAATTGATTCGTTAGTATGTACTGTACTTCCTCGATTCACCGCATTTGTAAACATTGCACTGACTGCAAAACCACGTTCGTGATGAACACTAACCAGTTGATGCTACGTACTGATGTGCTTGATGCTAGTACTGTAGAGCAGTGATTTGCATGTCAACACAAGCACTGAAGTCAACATTACCTTCCTTCAATTGGGCTAACTGGCGGTGAAACGCGGAAGTACAGTACATACTAACGAAACAACTGGGTATTTTGACAATTGTCTGCACGAATTATTTCAATTTACATTTAAAGACAAATACTACAATGTGCTCTAACATAGAAATTAAGCGTTTCCGGACACATGTCCACATAACGTATTTTCTTTCTTTGTGTGTGAGGAATGTTTCCTGTAAGTTTGGCCGTACGTTTTTGTAAAACCTGTATGCAGTTTAACGAACATGTTAAAATTTTTGATTAAAGTTTATTTTACTCGAAACTTGTGGTCCGTGCTGACAACAAAGAGCCGCGGTGGAGTAGCCGAGCGGTCTAAAGCGTCTCGCTACGGAGCGCGCTGTTGCTCGCCGTGGAGGTTCGAGTCCTCCCTGGGGCATGGTTGTGTGTGTGTTGTCCTTAGGTTAGTTTACCTAGGTTTAAGTAGTTTGTAAGCTACGGACTGATGACCACGCAGTTTGGTCTGATAGATTTACAAACATTTAAACTTTTTTTTTTTTTTTTTTTTTTTTTTTTTTTTTTTTTTTTTTTGACAACAAAGAAATTAAGTGGTCCCTCGTCTTAAAAGAAAGGTGGTTTCCACTGTGTGGCATTACGAAATAATACCCCCACAACATGTACTGTAGTTTGTGTTACATTTTATGTTCTTAAATAAATTTTCTCTTGCTCCATTGCAAATCGGTTGTTACTTTAAAAATAAACATCGTACGTGGCAAACAGATGTTTGGATTACCGGGGGACCTGAAACCCGGTAATTTTGTGTGGCTACATCAAGAGCTTCAAAACCAAATGAAGCGTAATGAAATAGTACGATAATTTGGTTCTGCGGGGAAGGAGAGGGGTAAGGCGGGTCGGAACGCTAACAAGACTCGGCCCGTTCGGAAGAGAAATAAATGAACGGAGTTATCCCTTGCCCTTTTCTCGCCAAAAAAAAAAAAGAGGACCGAGCCTTATAAAGATTCACGGTGGGGGAAGGAAGACGGGAGGGCGCGAGGGCTGCGCAGACAGCGCCGGCTCTAGTCGACCTCTAGGGTCGAACTTTCTTCCTCCGACTATCGACCAGCCGGGGCAGCCACGCCATTGGCTGGCATCGGCAAAACCTCTCAGCCCCGCCCGGCGGAAGAGTAGGAGCCGAGGATACGAAAGAGCGGGCAAAGCGCACCGACGAAGAGAACACTCGGACGGCTTTATCGAGTTGAAGTTGAAAGATTGCTTCTCGTCCCCAAGCAATTCCAATTCATTTTGTTACATTGCTATAAAAAATACGGGAGGAGCAGGAGGGGAACAGAATTGCGCCGGCGAGGGGATATTCCCGCAGTGTCGGGAAATTAATGGTGGCATAAAGGGTGCGCAATGGCGGTTGCCTAGCAACAGGCGCCCGACTCACATCGAACAGGAGAGCTGCGAGCAGTCTCCCCTGCTTCATTCCTGATATGGACGGAGCTTCATCTGAGAGATACGAGCCATTACAGTGCCGGCGAATCTGCGATTCAGTCGGAATAAACACTCAGAGGAACTTTTAATGCTTTTCATTATTCGTCTGTCTGTGAGTTGTTATTCTCTTCACGAGGAGCGTGTTTGACCTCTAACGGCAGGAAATACACGAGCACGTGCTTAGAATAACCACACGCGGTCTAATCAGTTCCGTGCAAAACGTTGCGTTCTATCAGAAATACCATTTTAATCCTTTCAGACCTGATTTTTTTCTCTGTCAAGGAAATTATTTTGGCCCACTTTAGGTTACGGTAGTAACACTAAAAGTGGGCCTTTGCGAACGTTTTTTGACAGCTCGAAATTTAAATAGAAATAACGGCTTAACCATTCACCCGACACGAAAATTGAATAACCGAATTTGTAGAGGAGAAAACTTTCTACATCTTTTCTCTCTTACGTTTTTTTTCATATCTCGTATCGTTTCAGAGATATTTGCAAAAATAACGGCAATTTTGGGATGTGTGTCTGTCTGTCCATCTGCCTGTCTCTCCGTAACGTGTTCCCCGTTTTTAAGACGAACCGTTCAACCGATCAACACCAAATTTTACAGACATAATTGTAGGCCGGCAGAGAGCAGAACCTCCCTTTTTCAAATTTTCGGACAAAAATACGCTAGTACTGCCAAAAAAGCCGTTTGTAATATAATTGTAATTGCAAAGGAACCGTTCATCTGACACGAACATTGAATAACCTAATTGGTAGAGGGGGTAATTCTCTACAACTTCGCACTATTTTTTTTTTTTTTTTTTTTTTTTTTCATATCTTGCATCGTTGCAGAGATATTTGCAAAAATAACGGCGATTTCTGTCTGGCTGTAACGTATTCCCACACTTTAGGTCGAACCGTTCAACCGATCGGCACCAAATTTTACAGACATAATTGATGGTTACCGGAGACTAGAACCTCGCTTTTTCAAATATTTCGGACAAGAAATACGTTAGTAATACAAAAAAGGCCGTTTGTAATGTAATTTTAATTGCATATAAACCGTTCATCTGACGCAAAAATTGAATAACCGAATTTGTAGAGGAGAAGATTCTCTACAGCTTTGTACCCTTATGTTGTTTTTTTTTTTTTTTTCATATCTCGTATCGTTTGAGAGATATTTACAAAAATAACAGAGTTTTGACACCCTCCACTGAATTAAAGAAAGCCATCCGTTCGCAGATGTCACGTGACATTCCTCGCCCAGAACTCTCCGTGGCATAAGCCATCTTGCGTTGCGTATTTGATGTATTTCTTATTTTAACTTACACGTTGTCATTTCAAAGCAATGGCGCACTGAAGAATTAACAAAAACACGTCGTTCTTCGTACGATGAATGATAATCTAGTGTCTACAAATGCCATATTAGCATCATTTAACAACGGCCATCAATAGCATGAGATTAAACAACGCAACGTCTAAGTGTTGGCCATAGCGTAATGGGCAATGCGTTGCACTGTGACACTGAAGGTCCAAAACCCGCTACTACCTTAATTTTTTTCCTAAAAGGGTTTCAGACACTCTTATTAATTTTTTATTGTTTACATTATTATTTTGGTCCAAAATGTTTGCAAAAACTTATAAAACTACAAATCTAAAGTGGGCCGTAAAACACGTCAGTCCAATTTTTTATGCTGTAATACTCTTCAGTGAAATTTTCAATGATTTTAGAAGCAAGATCTGTGCAATTATATGCACCCATTTTCATTCTGCAACACTGCGTATTTAAGGACTAAATTAATTTATTTTGTAGTACCAACTGTTGTACTAAAATAAACTGATCGTTCAATAACTACATCGCAAAATAACAACTACTACTTTCAGTTATACAGCGCAATACAATTAACCCACAAGTTCCGTGTTCTTTGAAGTTCGTAAACTGCTGCGCAGTACAACACCCGCTTCTCAGTATTTTTATAGTGATCTTCCGCAGGTGGCAGTAATTGTGCACGATGAAATGATCGAACACTTAGGTGTCGTACACATGTTCTTTCCATTGAGAAAAAACGCTTCTGAACCATCTTAGACACCGTAGAAGTTATGTACACATTTTTAACCAGAGGGTCCGAAAGGGTTAATGGAGAGAAACAAAGTAAGAAGGTATAGGCGGGAAATTACACGCAATTCAATGTTATCAGCTTATCATTACCTTTCACGTTAAGAGTTATTGTATGGCTGCAGCACTTACAGGTACTTCAACCTCAACAAACATGTCTTAAAATGCGTGTTTTGAAAATATCTTTAATGCGAAGTTCCATTTTCCATCCGAACTTTTGTAGTGTCGCAGAGTAAATACGAAATCCGTCAAATGCGGCACATTACCGTGAACTCAAGATTATGCTCCTCTATATGTTCCTTTGTTACGCTACCTCAGCACAGGGCGCGTGATCTAGTCATCCAACTACAGCACATGTAATAGCATTAATCAGGTAATAGTAGTAGTCAGCCAAAAGTACACTTCCTCGACGCGGAAACATTCAAACCGGAAAATTCATATCGTATAATAGGCAAAATTAAGCCATGTCGGTACATTTATTTGGCTGTTTGGCGAATTCCGAGGACGTTGTAACACGAGGATAGCTGATGTATTGACCGGACAAGGGTACATACAAGAACCTATCAACCACAGAACAGGAACAGCATTAACTTCCGCAAATTTGTCGCGAATTTCGATTACACTGTTACATGATGATAGTTGATTTACTGCCCGGCTATGAGGAAGAATGCATGTTCCTTCGAGCACATCGCTCCAAATAAGAGATGCATCATCTTTTCGTCCAGGTGAGTAAATCTTACCCTCGCGGAGGAATTGTAATGCAATAATTCTGTCGAAGAATGCTGCAAGCAGGATAAACAACTATAATTATGTGCCTCCAGCAAAATCCACGTCCAGTATGAACAGGTATATGATAGCATTCCTTTGTCTATTGCCATATGCATATTTTTGTACGAGAATCATACTTCTGATCTTCGACGAAAAGTGTTTTACTGTGTTGTGATTAACTAACTACAGCTGATATACTGTATTCGAATTCTGCTCTGTGACTAGCTAAACAGACCATGTTTCCTCGGCATTCATTATTAACAAAAGAATATCGCAATGCCTGACTTCACTGTCACACTTCCCTGGGCTCTTGCAGCGTATTTCACTACTTTCGTCATTATAACTCAATATTAAGTAAAAATGCTCTCCTGATGGTACATCACATTAAATATTTCCGGTAGACAAGCCGTTTTCAGGGCGATTTTATGTCCTACATTGCCCGAAAGTGCTATTTCCATATCATTTTAAATCAACAGTGTCAAAAAATCTTGCCTAATTATAATAGTTCGAATCACCCATATCATATACAAGTGATAGTGTTTATATTAGCCCTCAAATGGTAGATGCGGCATTTCCATTAAATGATTGAAACGAAGTGCCAGAAATACATGATAGTTAGGCCTATTTCATCATAAAAATTGACTCTCTGACTTGTAATTTTCTGCATCAAACTATATGTTGCAATATGTGACATAGACGTACTGCGGCTGGCCTCCTTCCTTTCTTTTCCTTCAGTGTGTCTGTTGATCTGGTGCAGGTAACTCGACGAAGCTGACGTGGAGGCGACCTAACTGCGTGAGTCGTGGTATTACGTGGTATCAGAAGATAGTTCTGGTGTCTTTTAATAAGGCAGTATGCTCATTACAACACTCAGCCACGTAAAATTTTAATAATATCTTGTTAAAGTTTCATCCCTCGTATCTTACTGGAAATTTCTGTCCAAAGGTAGGCTGGACATAATTCACAAAATTGAGCAGAATTTTATATCAGGAGTACTCTAATATCGGTGAAATGTTGGAAAAAAAATACCAGTTTTCGTGACAACAGTTAACAGTCCATTTTTTTCTATTCGAATCTTTCGGGAAACGAGCCGTTGTAAATCTACTTCCAGAATAATTAGAACAGTTTACGGCAGCAGAACCACCCATACTTTCGTACTAAAGAACCGGGATGCAAATTCTGTAGCACCGCAGCATGTTTACACTTAGTCATAGGCAACAAACTGGCGGATGCGCCTTCTCGCACTTACAGGAGCCTTAACTCGACTTGCGCCGTCAGACGATCACTTGGAAGATGGAATGGCAGGTAATGGCGTTCAACGTTGAAAGCAGATTCTTCCTGCACACAACCGTTGGTGTTTTGCTTTAACAACTGTTGGGAACTGGTAAAGCTGTAGGTTCGAAAGTTGGTGGGAAGGATGTGGACAAGGACTGCAACTAAAATAAGTGGTTAGTCCTCAAAGGATTTGTGTTGTTGTTGTTGTGGTCTTCAGTCCGCAGACTGATTTGATGCAGCTCTCCACGTTACCCTGTCCTGTGCAAGTCTTTTCATCTGAGAATACGTTCGGCAACCTACATCCTTTTGAATCTGCTTACTGTATCGGTCCCTCGGTCTCCCTCTACGATTTTTACCCCAGATACTGACACTGAGGTCTTGGGAGGGGGGGGGGGGGGGGAGGCTGAGGTCAATCACCGAGCGGACGTGATTTCTAAAAGGTACGTGTAAGACCCGTTCCTTTGCTATTTTTGTTAAAATGTTTGTAATCCTAAGGGACCAAACTGCTAGCATCCTCAGTTTCGCGGTATCATATAAGATACTTCACTTTTGGAATTTTTCGTGCAGCCGACAACCAACAATGGCACAAGCAGTACTTCATGCTTAATGTGGCTGGTAATTGTTGCAAGCGTTACTCCTTTGCCACGTCAGTATAAAATGGAGTGTCTGATCTATTCCCGTACTGCTAGGAGAAACGAAGTTAAATAAAATATTATTTCTTCAATTTTGGAGTCAGTTTTCATTTATTACGTTGCATTCATATATGCTAATCATGTCAGTTGTGATGGGTAACTTAGATTACGAGTAAATGTGGAATTCATACGTAAAAGAACAGAAGTATAACATTTGATACTTTGGTTCTTTAACATGACAAAGCAGACAGCGCCCACAACGGAGACTGGTGATTTGTGTTCCCTTACAGAACTCACGGATGATGAAATTTCGGCACTGGCAAATCAGATAGACGCACATCTTTCTGATTTTGAATTTGAAGCTAGCGAAAACGAATTTGAAACAAATGTTGGACCAATAGAGGAAAAACAGTAACTCCTCTTGGGAAACTTCGGTCGAGGAATCTCTTAGTCACTTGCAGCGACATGTTAGGATGGTAAGTAGAGGAAATGAACATGATTCTTACAGGCACAAAGATATGTAAGTTCTGAGTTCCTTTAACAAACTTTTTTTAATACTGAGGAATTAAATTAATTAGATAATGAACTGCAGAAATTACCGATTCTTTTCTCTTATCTTTCAAACAGATTTTCACCAACGTTAATTGTTGCACTACAGCCAGTGTCTAATTGCACTCTGCGGAAGCCATTTGAATATTTTGAAGTCGAATACCAAAATCAATATTGTTTTCAACAGATTCTGCTATGAGGAGGCACCCACGACCAGGTGGTTCGGCGGGATGAAAAACTTGCCATAGTTAAATGGTTTGGTAGTAGAAGGATATATCTGACTTCAACTCAGTTTGGTGTAGAGCCTACAGACAAATGTACAAGATAATGCACCAGCCATCCATTCTGTGTGAATACAATGCTAAGATGGGAGGTGTTGATATGTTGGATCGGGTAATAAGTAAATATGCAATGACAAAAAGAAAAAAGAATGGACCGTAAAAACATATTTTTCCATTTCTTTGATTTCTGTCTGGTTGCTTCCTGGCTGCAGTACCATGCTGATGCCTTACAAGTCAACAACGGGCTTCAGGAGAAAGATGTTATGGACTAGTACCACTTCAGAATGGATGTGGCAGATCATCTTCTACACACAAAAAATGCTCCCCCAGTTGAGAGTGGTTCAGATGAAGAGATTGCTGTAACAGAAACTGAAGAAACACCATACCACATTTAGCTACAAGATAAGATTGTTTAAAACATTTACCTGAAAATATGTCAAAAATACAGAAAAACAGATCAAAGTGCTACCTCTCAGGATGCAATTCATTGACATTTGTTAGATGTACGTCATGTAAAGTGTTTCTTTGTTTCAATAATGACAGAAATTAATTCAGTAAATTTCACACTTAGTTGTATTTGAGATGCATATGTATGTAAATTGTATAGCTTAAGACCCGAAGTATCATATACGATACTTCCTATTATGCCCTTGTAGGAACAATACAATTTTTTTATTATTGTGTGTTATTTCTTGTACCTATAAGGTAATAAAAAAAATTATGTTTCGATTTCTTCTCATTGCATGAACTGCTATGGGTTTGAAGAGTGGACTAAACTGCTAGGGTCAACGGTGCCTAGACTTAACATAAATTAACCGGAACTAACTTCTGATAAGGACAACAACACACCAATTCCCCAGGGAAGACTGGAACGTCCGGTAGGAGCGGCTGCGCAATCCTCGACTTGGTTCCCTAGACCGCACGGCAGCCATTTTTGCAACAGGAAGGTGATGTGTTGTTCTAACAGGATAACGCTCACCCATACACTGTGTGCTTTGCAAGACTTGCAGCAACTTCGCAGATCAGCACGATCTCTGGTCTTGCCTGCAAACAAGTACGTGTGGGCCATGTTGGGACATCTGACCACGTGCGACCCGTCGACCCATAACTCCTGCAGAATCAGAGCTTGGGATTGTTATGCTTGGAGGCTACACCATGTACTAATACTTGTGTGTCAGCATAGATCCACACCCGGTACCTCAGTACCGCCTGAATTATTGATCTGTAAATCGTTTCATATAGGAGGGACCGGGACAAGTTGGCGATTGTAATATTTCTGGCTTAAAGCCATCATATTAAGATCGGGCTATTGCGTCAGTGCAGCTGGTTAGGACCAGTAGGCGACAGATGGTAAAAGCTGGTGAGAACCACGACAGGTGGTACAATAGGTCCAATAGGTCGGGTTCTCATGGGAAAGAGCACTAGCAAATCTCCCCGAATTCTAGGGAAGTCCCCGAGCGGCAGGCACTGGACGCTGATAGGCTGTAGCACTGGCGGTCACGCGCCAAAACGCAATCATATTTTTTTATACTTTATAAACAAATTATTTATTCAATGTCAAACTCAATTTAGAAAAAACCCTCAAAGCTAAGCTATGTCCTGAGTAGGTAAAACATATTAACAATTGTTAATTTAATAAACAAAATAATTAATTTAAGACGGACGATGCACGGCAGCCATATTTGTCGAGCGAAGGCAGCCTTACATCGAGCCACCACACTTATGTTCAGTACACGCACTCGGAGGGGTAACATGTGAATCAAGAACACGCACTTGGAGAAGTATCATGCATACGTAGGTGGTCATAAGACATGGTTTAATCATCTTAGATCTAGGCAAAATGACTTTATATTTACTTTCAATTAAGAAAATATGTGTCAAGTGGTTATTAAGCAGTTTGCTGGTTTTTGCTTTCTTGAAATAAATCAGATGGCATACCGATTCCCGAGGGCTTCAGTTTTATTCCGCAATCAGATCAGCTCCTGCCAATAGTTTAACAATTTCAGCCTGAATCAAGAACTCTGACTTGCGTGCCATCACCTTCGTGGGGACGACATCTATATAAGACGTCAGTTTGGTGAACTTTTAGAGTTTCTATTCTTCACACAGTGCAGTGGGGAGCAACTACAATCCTCGCGTACACTGTCATGAAAACGCAAACTGTTGTGCGTCATCCATGGCAACATGGAGGAGGAAAGGAAATGATATAGGGCCAGTTAATATACCCCCTGTAGACATTTTCATGTTGTACAATGCTAACGATTAAACATTTTTAACAAATTCAAATTTTGAAGAAATTATATTTTCATTGCAATTATTGATTCATTGCAATGTTCGTAATTATATACAGGATGGTCCAAAATTCCCGTTATAACTTATAGGACTTGTAGAGGGTAGTGAGAACATAACATTTTGAATAGGAACCCACGTCCACAAACGTATTGTTTCCTTTCAGATGTGTAACTCGTCAACGTCTGCTTAGGGACAGAGAAACATCTCAGAGTTCCCTGTCCTGGTGTGGAGAGAGTGTACCAGAACGTGCTTCGGAGATGCAGTGTGTAACGACGTTGGTGGTCGCCACATCGAGCCGCTGTTGTAATGCATCAGTACGTTGCAGCTGGTGCCGTAGATGATGGTTTCTTGTTGTCGACTAATGTAAACCATAAGGTATAAATTGTAATGAAAAAACATAATAATAACGGAACGATTCGGTATTCTTTTCAAACTGGTTGCAACAATTAGGTACTTTCCTGTGTTAAAAATATGGTTCGAATTGTTGTTATTCTGAATGATTGTAACATTCAGACAGCATTTTCGCTCGTAATTCTTACAAAACATCTGTTATTTTTACGTAATTAAAGCTTAAAAATCATCAAATTTCACGATTAGATCACGTGATCGAAAACGCTCCGTTATTGGTTGAAGTACTGGTGACGTCATAGAACACCTACAGCGCGGCAACTAGACGTCGGAGCTGTATTATTGTATGCGTTTCCTCCATTTCGCAGCTTTAAGTTCAGTTTTTTCGTGATCTAAATTTGTTTACAGTTTTTATGCCACAATGGAAGATGTGAAGGCTGACAGCGGAAACCTCCCTAAAGTTGATGCAATTATGGTGTCTTCATTCTTTAAAAACAATCCAAATTTTTACGTGCCAGAAATAAGAAACGTGAAAACTGCATTGTAAGTAACGCATACCTACATTTTAAAGCTAATTACTTCGAGAGATATTTTATGCCATTGGAAAAAAGTACCCTATTTGTTGATGTCAGCAGACTTACTCTGAAGTCACCATATAATACAATAAAGGGTGAAATTTTATCTTCTATCGAAGCGGCCTTGATTGATTACGTTGGCAACATCTACAACACGATAGAAAATCTTTGTTCAGATGTTCAGAGCACATAAAATGACTAGTGTATCGTACAGACCATGAAGTAAATAAATCATGCTGTTCCTGCTCTATGATTCTTGTATGTACCCTTGTCCGGTCAGTAAAAGTAACTGCCCTCGTAAATCAAAGGTTTCACGACAAAATATTTGCGCTGTCACGCGATTGGCTAATGGCGACGTCTCATAATTCTCGCTATTCAGCATCTGTTGCCAACATAGTCACAGGAAGCCGCCGGGATAGTTAGTAAAATTTAACCCAGTAAAGCACGCAGTTAAGGGAGTAATTTTATTTAACTACTTCAATAGTGGTGCAAAGTGAAACATCAAAACCTGTATAATACAGCAAAAATGCCTAGTGTATAGTTATAAAATATAACTATAGTATAGAACAGGGACAGCGGGTTGCGTCGGCGGTGTTTTCATATCGCTCGTAGGTTGGCAACGTACATTTCGCGTAGCCAAAGGCATGTCACTTTCACGGAAACATTGCGAGCGAGACACGATGGAATAAATTTATAGCGCCGAAATTACAGCGCTTTTCTGGTTTGTTGTTTTTGTGAGTGAATGTTTGCGATTGTGTGTAAACTTTCTGCCATACATATCAGTATTTTCCTTACATATTCAAGATTTGGTTTTATAAGAATGTGTCACTACTTTTGACACTACAAACTAATCCATTTACGTTTACTCGTCCACATACGAAGCCCCATGTTTTAATTTTAAAAAACGCTAATCAGTTGAAACGTTATTTATTTGCAATTGCTTGGTAGAGCCCTGTGCAGAAGAAAAGACTTGCGTTATTTTATTTGTGTTTACTAATACTTTTATATTCCACCATATTTTTCGTCGAAACACTGTGTCAATAAACACATATTTGGGTAACTAACACTTTTAATCGTATTTACACTTGCATATTGCGAAAGTTTGAAAGCTAAATAAATCGGGGCATTAAAGATATCTCACATATACGTATATTACGATAGGGTAAGTTGTTGTAAAGTAACCAGAAGGGCGTTGTCGATGTATGAAACGGTTGCTTGACTAAGATCTATTGGTGATAAAATTGCACTTACTGGAGATAAATAATCGATGCTATACTTTTATAGTCGGCTGCAACAATATTAATGTTGTTCTTTCACCAAATATATTAGGAAACGGCTTTAATTACACATAAATCGTAGGCGTGTAACATTGCAAAATTTTACTTCTACCCATATGAAGTAGCCGCTACTTCATTTGGATCTCTTCGCGCCAGTGTCAACCACTTTTTGCGTATCTTCTGATTTTTTGGTACTTGGTACTAGAACAATTTTTCTGGAGTCTTGACAGCTGTATTGGTACAGTGCGAAACTAAGCAATATTTGTAGGTCATTATTCAAACGTTAACGCCCAAACACGAGGCTTCGACCGAAACATTATACAGGTATTTGTTTATCTTACGAGAGCAGCAGCAGTAGCAGCGTGTTGAATGACGTCACAGGCATCACGTGAATCAAATGTAGCGTTTTAGCGGGCTTTCAAATTATTTGAATTTCATTTTTTATTTTTTTTTTTATTTTTTTTTTTTTAAGTACTGAAATCCACAAGGTAAAAAAGCATGTTCGGACCATAATATGACATAATTAACAATTTAAAACGATTTCCAGAAAACAGTCAAATACCCTATTGTACCGGGACACGCCTAATTACATTCCTCAAGTAGGAGTGGATGAGATAATCATCTGAATTGAAATCGTCGTTTCCGGACTTGGGTTCCTATTCAAAATGTTATGTACTCACTACGTTCTATAAGTCCTAGAAGGCTGTATTTCCGACCACCTTCTATAATTTTAATTTTAACATTTTTTTATTTATTTATTTATTTATTTATTTATTTATTTTTTTTTTTATTTTTTTTTTTTTTTTTTTTTTTTTTTTTTGCTAATTTTAGTAAGTAATGCAAAACTGTCATCTTGTCTCAGTACTTGGACAAGACGATTTTGAGCACGGTGCAAGATGACACATAATAAAACTGCAATGAATTTTTATTATTATAAATATTAATACATTGCTGTACATGCATCAAAAGAAGTCACATACAAATTTCTCTCCTTCAGTTTGACTAGTCTTTGTGCCACAATCTGAAGCACATACATGCAACACTGTACCCAGTCTTCTGACGGATATTCATATATCTCATCACATCCAGGACAATGCACTAAATTCTCTTCGAAAGCATAAGTTGATGTCGCATCTCTGGCTTTTTTCTTTAAATGAGAAGAAGAAACCGTTAGTTTATTAGTAAAAGCTCTTTCTCGTCTTTGTTACTTTAGAAGTTGTTGTTCCATCTTTTGCGCTTCTTTCTGCTGTAAAGTATCGTTCGTAGCCTTGCTTTTTAAAACTTTTGCACATTTTGAGTTCTAAGTTTCCACATGTTTAGTTTTTCTTTTGGCAATGGTTTAAGTCAAGAATACGCCTGCATAATTTTGGTTTACCCAGATGAGCACACCTTGATGGTTCTTCGTTTTCATTCAGCCTTTCTGAGGACAGGACATTAGGTTCTTAACTCGGATTTTCCTGTTCAGTAAGATTGCCTGCAGCAAGAGCATGATTTGAAGGTTGTTAACTTGTCCTAGCCAACTTGTCCCTTAAGACAATGTTAGAAACATTCCATTATTGCGGCAGTTTAAGAAAGAATGACATACAAGTACACAGTCTTTGTGAAAAGCACATTGCTCAAATTACACATGTACGGCAAAGTGTAAAACAATATCTTTCCTGTTAGTCAGCGAAGTCTTAATTCAGAGATGTAGAAAATTACAACACGTCACAGATAGTTCTAGATCAGTGTTGCCAACCTAGGGACAAGTTCCATCCTAGGCACTGTTGACTCTTTTTTCCACTGTAATGGTGGATTTCCGGTCTCTTTGCCAAACGTAGGAAATTTTCTCAGGGACGATGCGTAATGGAAGTAAGTTTTATTTATTTTTGGAGAATGCCATTAGGGTTCACTAAAGTTGGCGCTTGAAAATGGCTCCTTGTGACGAATCCATGGGGGAGGGCACAATGAGTATGCAGCCTTTTTTAATTTTATTTAATTTTTTTCTCATTTTTATTTATTTTTGGAAGCTGCCATTTTGGTTAACCAACGCTGGCGCTTGAAAATGGCTCTTTGTGGCGAATCCCGGGAAAGGGGGCGGGGAGCGATAGAAACCAGTTTGGGCCTTTGGTCCGTAGGGACTTTCATGGTGAACGTAGGCTTTTTTTTTTTTTTTTTTTTTTTTTTTTTTTTGATATGTCACCTTGGGACATGGTTGGAAACGAGTTGGCAACACTGGATACGACACGAGCGGCGCCAGTCCAGTATATTTTACTTCCTAGTGCTAGGAGTATGCATACAGTGCAGCTACCTAGAAACGGAAATTGAAACTAAACAAATTATTAATCTTGCCCCGCTCTCCCCTAATCCATATGCACTAACAATTAATCTTGAGTTAATTGGAAAACTCGAAGAGGGTGTATAGATTATTATTTTCGCAGTGTATTTATAACTCAGAATGATCACTATGGCAACCAACACAGCTTCTCAAAGGGAGACCAGTTTCTTGATACCGATACAGCACAGTCACACAAGACACGGCATCTAACAATGAGAATATAGTAAGGTTCGTAGTAACTATATTTTCCACTCCTTAATTAATAACTAACTTAACAATATGGTGATGGAATTACCTGACCTGGCCTTTAAAGTTCTTACACATGTAACTCTTGATAAAACAAATACACATGGGGTTACCAGATGTCCGTCTTCAGAAAAGAGGACATTTCTAGAGTCATAAAAGAATCTTCTGTCTTTCTCTCTCGTATTGACAACTCAAGTATTAGTGATGTCTCTACTGTATTATCAGAGTCTTGTTTGTAATACATCTTACGAAATTTGTTCATCATCTTACAAATTAAAGAAACATGAAGTGTTGAGACCCGTAGAACGAATTACATGACTACATAGCAGTGAAGCCATAATATTTCATCACGTCACCACTTGTAATTATCGTCTTAAGTGCTGAACATTTTTTACACACTTATACCTCGCCCCCCCCCCCCCGTTTTTACCTGATAACGAATAAAGTTACTGTAAAAATTATTTAAGCGTTCCTTGATATAGTTATGCTCCCATTTCGGATCAGACCGACGTGACTATAAACATGATTAACATCTAGATTCTAGTGAGTGAATGGAAAATGTAAGGCCTAGGTGAAGAAAGCAATGAATAAAATAAACTTTGCATTTGCCGTACAGAGGCTCGCAATTAATTATTTAAAGCTACTCAGTTTTTTGGACAAAAGCTTTAACTCGATTTTTTTTTCAAAACACTGTTTATGTAGTTACGTCGCTTTCGCCCTAAACAGACGGATGGTGACTGTGGCATGTGACCTTATTTGTATGAAGTTTTGAACAAGGTTTCAACTTACGTATAACAAACATTTCACTGGCTTTTGATCTTAAAGTCATAAGTGTCCTTGACAGGCAACACTCAGAACTGCCGAGTCAAAGCTCGACGGACTGAACGTCTTATTTTTGGGTGTCGCACAACATTTCGACCAGAGAAAGGGGGGGGGGTGAGTTTCATATTGTACTGTGTGTATTGCACTGTCTTGCATTGTTGCAGACGTATGGTTTTAATTGGCCGCCTCGAAGCTCGTATTCCGCGACAATTGCGACGCCAATTATTTCAATACTTCCGAAGTAGCAGCGACGGCACAGAAACGAGAAAATTAAAAACATTGTTTCAAGAAAGGTTAAATTCTCTAGAGTTATTGTGACAGTTCAGAGAGTTGTATTTACGCACTTTCAAGATGAATCAGTTGCACAACGGAAAAAAGAGGACTTTTCCCATTTTGTTAAAAACTCGGCAGGACTGCTTTTAGGGTCCAAAAAAGAGGACATGTCCGGGTAAAAGAGGACGTCTGGTAACCCTACGTACACACACACTCACGCACAATGCCGTTTTCCCATACTTGATGAAGTTCAGCCACTTTTCACCCAGTTCTCAAGAAGCACCTGCACCCTCTGAAATTCCTTAGTGCGACACACACACACAGAAATATACCCTACGCCGTTCAGACAGAACATGGCCTCATCTGGGTGCAGCGGTGAATTGCCACATGTAAATTCCGAGTCCGTGGAGCGAAGTGGATGCGATTTGCAAGTTAAGTTGCTGAAAGATGACAAGAGGAATGTTACGGCCGTGGAGAAATTGCAGATTCTTCCACGCAAGCGAATTATAAGCAGCTCCAGCCTGTGGCGCAGCGGTAATTCAAGGATAATATTTCTTGATTACTCAGATGATTAATTCTGAAGATGCGCCTTAATATCGTGCATGTAATGCGTAATCGTATCACCGCACTCTCCGTATATTTAACATCATCTTTTAATTCCTTCTATGTTTCAGCATGAACATTCTCTAATGAAAGCCTAGCTAAGATGGTACATGACAGTTAACCATAAAATTACTCTTATTTGGAATACCACTACGTCGTGTACAATTAACACAAGAGTCTCCTATCCTTAGTCTTATGTCCATTCCATTGCATAAAAACTAAAAATAATGTAGAAACCAGCGACAGGATTGCACCGTGCGGCGTTTACCCACATACTTGCGTCTGAATGACTACGCCGGTAAATCTGAAGCAGCTAACCGCTATTTTCCCGTATGTATATACATCGCGTTACACTTGCTGCCGTCTGGGTGTGGAGTCCTCTCCATCTTGCTCTCTCATCGCCGCGCAGGAGTTGCCGCTTGGTCTGAGACAACATGCTACGGACTTGGTGGTCACTCCCGCCGGACGTTCGAGTCCTCCGTAACGAATATATATATATATATATATATATATATATATATATATATATATATATATATATATATATATATATATATATATGTGTGTGTGTGTGTGTGTGTGTGTGTGTGTGTGTGTGTGTGTGTTATCCATAGTTTAAGTAGTTTGTAAGTCTAGGCACTGATAAACTTAGCAGTTTGGTCCAATAGGTTTACAAACATCTAAACATTTTGTCCTCCCACCACATTTCTGCTTCCATTTCTTGCCACCTCACACCTCTTATTTCACACATGTTTTTACTTCCTTTTTCCACCGTCTCCTTGGGCGCCGTCCTACGTCCTTTTCTATCCATCCTTCCATAATTTTGGGTACTCTCTTCCCCCACATCCTCTTAACATGCCCCTACCATCTTAATATCTCTTTTCGATTTCCTCTTTCATACTTTCCTGTTTAAGGTCCTTCCTCGCATCCACATTCCTTACTCTGTTAATTTTTGTTTTACCTTTCACTGCTCTGAGAAATTTCATTTCCCCTGCTTGCAGTCTGCTCCAGTCCCTTTTTGTCTTTGTCCATGTTTCTCCACCTTAGGTGACAATAGGAAAGCAAAAATTCTTCTACATAAGAAGTCTGGCTTTTTCTGGAACTTCCTTCTTCCAAATAAGATGTTCCATTGTTTGAAAAAATTTCTCTGCCTTCTGTAAACTCCTTTCAGTTTCATTCGTTATCCTTCCATCGTTGGATATTTTACTGCCTGGATGTGAAACTGTTTACCACTTTGCGAGTTTCTCCTTTGAGATCCCTTTTCCTCTTCCAAACATCATCACTTCACTCTTCTCTTTATTGTTCTTGATTCGTACCTTTTCATGATTTCCTTCCATCCATCAATTTGTAACTGCACATCTACCTCTTTATCGCTCCATATATCCATATCATCTGCAAAAATAATCTTTCCATCTCTTTCTTTTACCATGTATTTAACTGCCCTATTCATTCCCTTGACAGCGATGCGTGCACTAGAGTGTTTGCGTGATCATGTACAAATTTTCGCGCCTCCACAAGGTTCATGCCTACTTGTACAAGCATAACTTTTTACTATAGAGGACATAATCTATTTGCGAGAGTCATCAACCGCACTAATATTTCAAAGAATGTATTGTCTGATTTTCAGCCAACAATTGCGAATGATGTTTTACATGTATATGTTTCAATCCTTTTGTATAATCTTCGGAATCCTGTAGTTGCGTCTGCATTCCGTCTGTAGATGATCCATAAGGATTGAAACATGTATATTTAAAAAAAAAACGTTTGACAACTGTTGGCTGATAGATAATAAATTATTTGAAGCATCAGTTTGTTTACAATCAGTGAAGCTGAAACGTCGATGAGTTGTGTTTGGAAGGCTTTTGTTTGTATTACAAAAATTATCATAAAATATAATGAAAGAGTAAACTTGATCCTGGGGTACAGAGTGTTTAAAGAAGCGGGAGTACAACTCCCACACGCCGTTGTTTCTTATTGTTTACATAATGAAACATTGCATCTGTTAAGAATTTCTTCTTGCTTGTAAGTGTAAGAGAGGCTCAACAACAGTAATACAAAATACTTCAGTGAATATTTGTAACTGACAGAATAAATTCTTGAAACACCTTGTGCTAAACGTAAAAAAATGCGTTATTGAGGCAGTGTTTCGTTTTATAAATCACTGATAACACATTTACAAGCTTTCCAAAATCTATATTGGTGACTCAGATAGTTGTTTTTCTTCTCTTTTTTTCCTATTTAATATTGTATTATTGACTTGCCCTACATCACGGTACAATATTTATACATAATTTAATAAAAAACATATCTATCAAATCTTTCCCACCTGCTTGTAAAAACAGTTCTTGGTTCACGTGTTCGATTATTATGTTCCGCTTTATATACACCAGAATCGTGGGTTGTGAAGAAGAGACAGACGAGCAACATACAGGGGAGCGTCATGAAACTGCATAAATGCAGATTCGGAATGAATGAAACAGGGTGGGAAATGAAAGGGAGAAATAAATTTTGAAAGAGAGCCCTACAAGAGACCAGAGATGAGTCAAGAGTGAGATGATGTAGATATGTCTAGAGAATGGATGATGCCAAGATACTAAGGAAAATAGAAGAACTTGAAATGTAGTGCAAAAGGCCAAGAGACAGGTGGATCGTGGGAATGGAGAAAGAAAGCAGAAAAGAGGGAAAGAATGGGACTGAGTGCAGAGAGAAAGATGGTGATACAGCACCTCACAGACGTTTAATGAACAAAGTAAGAGCATATGGTCTATCAGACCAATTGTGTGATTGGATTGAGGAGTTCCTAGATAACAGAAAGCAGCATGTCATTCTCAATGGAGAGAAGTCTTCCGAAGAGTGATGTCAGGTGTGCCACAGGATAGTGTCGTGGGTCCGTTGCTGTTCACGATATATATAAATGACCTTGCGGATAACATCGGAAGTTCGCTGAGGCTTTTTGCGGATGATGCTGTAGTGTATAGAGAAGTTGTAACAATGGAAAATTGTATTGAAATGCAGGAGGATCTACATCGAATTGACGCATGGGGCAGGGAATGGCAACGCAATCTCAATGTAGACAAGTGTCATGTGCTACGAATACATAGAAGGAAAGATCCTGTATCATTTAGCTACACTATAGCGGGTCAGAAACTGGAAGAAGTTAATTCCATAAATTATCTGGGAATGATTTAAAATTGAACGACTATATAAAATCAATCGTCAGTAAATCAGATGCCAGACTTAGATTCATTGGAAGAATCCTAAGGAAATGCAGTCCGAAAACAAAATAAGTAGGTTACAGTACACTTGTTCGCCCACAGCAGCTTGAATACTGCTCATCGATGTGGGATCCGTACCAGGTGGGGTTGATAGAGGAAGTAGAAAAGATCCAACGGAGAGCAGCGCGCTTCGTTACAGGATCATTTAGTAAACGAGAAAGTGTTACGGAGATGATCGATAAACTCCAGTGGAAGAGTCTGTAGGAGAGACGCTCTGTCGCTCAGTACGGGCTTTTGTCGAAGTTTCGAGAACATACCTTTACCGAGGAGTCTAGCAGTATATTGCTCCCTCCTACGTATATTTCGTGTAGAGATCATGAAGATAAAATCAGAAAGATTAGAGCCCACACAGAGGCATACCGACAATCTTTCTTTCCGCAACAATACGGGACTGGAATAGGAGGGAAAACGGATAGTTGTACCCTCCGCCACACACCTTTCGGGTGGCTTGCGGAGTATGAATGTAGATGTAGATGTGGGAGAATAGAAAACTGTGGAGCGGCTGTTGTTCCAAGCAGCTGGAAACCGCAGATAATGATGAGAATGAAAGGCAAAATATGTGCGTTACGTTGTACTGGTTAACAAAACAGATTAAAGTTTCGTCCACTATCTGAACACGCTCAGTGACGAGCCATGACAAACGCTAGCGTCAGCCGTTTGCACCAACAGCCGCCTCCTGCTGCTGGTTTTAGGCGGCAGGGAAGTATAGTTTGTGTTATTGGCCGCCAACTGTAAACACATGGGTTCCAGCAACGGATGCGGGGGGGGGGGGGGGGGGGGGGGCACGTCGTCCAACGAGTCTCTTCCGGGTGTTGGTGGCCGAGTTTAAACATAGCAGCGGAGCCGTCGAGACTTGGAGGTTTGTCTGGGGAGAAGAGTTGCAGATAGTGGTGGTGCTTTCAACACAGTTTGGTTTTCAGACTTTTTGTTCTCTTCTTTTCACGTGCCTACACACAGTCGGAAAAACTGTACTCCTGGAAAGACGACGTCGATTTTGATCAGATGACGACAGGTGTCACATCCGGAACAGTAGAAGTACTGATAGTGGTTTCGTCCACCGACATATAGCGTAGTGATATAGTTACCAGAGCACCTTCTGTGTGTACATTTTAATAGTGAATGTTTATATCATAAGGGCGAATGTGATATTAATGTGTGAAGCAAACAGGCTACAGCCAACTAAGCAAGTTTCAAAAGGGTCAAATTCTGGATCCAAATTCTGGATCTGGATCTGGATGTTTCGAATTTGAACATGCTACCGCGGTTGTGAAGCGATGCTCATTGCATCGTAAACCATTCAGTGTGTCTGAATTTTACGCCACCTGTTATATATATATTTCTTTTTTTAACAGGTGGCGTAAAATTCAGACACACTGCATGGTTTACGATGCAGTGAGCATCGCTTCACAACACTGAGTTTCTTCCTAATTCTTGCACTAAATATGGATTATGACTATAATTCCGTCGCACCTCAACGAAACATGATCATTTGCTACTGTAAAAATTTTCGCATTACAGTTATCATAGAGCATCTCCAGCCTTGTTCGCCAGTCGATTTCATCTCCCTAGAGCGTTTACAGGTGAAATTTTTACAAACAAGGAATGTCTGACCCCTTTTGCTGAACATTGTCTTTACACTGTCCTCCATATTAGGTATCAATCTCCTACGCGATTAACAAAACTGTATACCGAAACTCACCACAACACGAACTAAGCAGAAGAAAGAAGCATACTGGGTCTAACGCGGTGCTGCCGGTCGCACCTTTCAGCAGGGAAGCTTACCTGCAAAGTTGCTCATTTCGCGTGTGGGGATTAGCAAGGCCTATATCTACGCTTCTCAGTACGTGTCCTCCCGTAGACAGGTGCTACAGGTCTTCGGTATACCCGCATTTGCAAAGTACCAGTGAATCTCTATATACCGTATATATGTAGCGGCTGACCAATTGGCTGCTTTCGCTCTCGGACGTGTATTTATATGATGACATATCAAAGCCTCAACACGTCATAGTAAAATCATTCTATACCCAGAGGCGTCGGCAGAGGGCGGCAGAGGGGGCTACTGCTGTTGGAAGAAAATCCGCGTTTTAATCAAATGTCTTTAAATTTTACTAGGTTATAAAATTCATATACAGAAGGATGGAAAAGCTGGTAGAAGCAGACCTCGGGGAAGATCAGTTTGGGTTCAGGAGAAATGTAGGAACACGGGAGGCAATACTCACTTTACGGCTTATCCTAGAAGATAGATTAAGAAAAGGCAAACCAACATTTCTAGCTTTTGTAGATTTGGAGAAGGCTTTTGACAATGTTGATTGGAATAAACTCTTTCAAGTTCTGAAGCAAGCAGGAGTAAAATATAGGGAGCGTAAGGTTATTTGCAACTTGTACAAAAACCAGACAGCGGTTGTCAGAGTTGAAGGGCATGAAAGGGTTGCAGTGGTTGGAAAGGGAGTAAGACAGGGTTGTAGCCTTTCCCCATTGTTGTTCAATTTGTACATTGAGCAAGCTATAAAGGAAAGCAAGGAGAAGTTTGGAGAAGGAATTAAAGTTCAGGGTGAAGAATTAAAAACATTGCGTTTTGCCGACGACATAGTAATTCTGTCAGATACAGCAAAGGACCTGGAAGAGCAATTGAACGGAATGGACAGTGTGCTGAAAGGTGCATATAAGATGAACATTAACAAGAGTAAAACTAGGGTAATGGAGTGCAGTGTAAGAAAATCAGGTGATGCTGAAGGAATTAGACTAGGTAACGAAACAAGAAAGGAGGTAGATGAGTTTTGTTACTTGGGCAGTAAAATAACAAATGATGGTCGCAGTACAGATGATATAAAATGCAGAATGGCAATGGGTAGAAAGGAGTTTTTGAAAAAGAGAAATTTGTTAACATCGAATATTGATTTAAGCCTAAGGAATTCCTTTCTGAAGGCATTTGTATGGAGTGTTGCTTTGTATGGGAGTGAAACATGGACGATAAGCAGTGTGGACAGAAAGAGGATAGAGGCTTTTGAAATGTGGTGCTACAGAAGAATGCTGAAGATAAGGTGGGTGGATCGCGTAACTAATGAGGAGGTACTGAACCGAATTGGGGAGAAAAGAAATTTCTGGCATACCTTGACTAAAGGAAGGGATAGATTGGTAGGACACATTCTTAGACATCAAGGAACTGTGAATTTAGCGTTGGAGGGAAGTGTGTGGGGTAAAAATCGCAGAGGGAGACCAAGAGACGCGTATGGTAAGCAGATTCAAGTGGATGTGGGTTGTCGTTCTTATGAGGAGATGAAAAGGCTTGCTCAGGATAGAGTAGGGTGGAGAGCTGCATCAAACCAGTCTCTGGACTGAAGACCACAACAACAACATAAAATTCATTATAATCGTTTAGAACTTTTCTTGCCATCAAACAATTTTGCAACTGTATTCAATTTTTGTACCATTATTTCCTGATTTCCTCGTTTCTATTCTGCACTCCACCCCCCGGCCCCCACCTCCCATTACAGTCAGATAGCACGCGTTTGGACTGTGCCTGATGTTTGACTTTTAGCATTTCCACCTATTCAGCGTGAATGAGCGAGCGACGTGGCACAGTGATCAAATCCTGGCATAAGCAGTCTCCGGAATGTGATTCCTTAATTTCTCCTGGCGAATAACAACTTCGAAAAACTTACGGGTATGCTTCCAGGTATCAAAATCAACGACGGTCGATATTTCGGCAGGAGACCACCCTGCCATTTTCAAGGCGAAACTGCAGTAAGAAAGCAATGTGCAACGATCTTTAAAACCTCGGGTTTCAATGAGTAAACAGGAAAGACAACACACACCGAGCAAGCAAGCACACAGCGCCGACACGACCAAAGATCAAACCGGTCAGAACATCGATAATAAACATCAGTTATCGAAAGATGAGGTCGGATTAGTTTTCTCCCCCTCTTTTTTGACAAGTGAGAGAGCAGGATCCCAAGTGGAATTTAAGCAGAAGCCTCCATCCCTATTCATAATGTTGTCACCTAGTTTTTTTTTTTTTTTTTTTTTTTTTTTTAAATCTTATGGGACTTAACTACGGGGTCATCAGTCCCTAAACTTACAAACTACTTATGAACTACTTACGAACTAGAACGGCACAAATATCCATGCCCGAGGGGGGATTCGAACCCCCGACCGTAGTGGCCGTGCTGACCGTGACTGGAGCGCCTCAGTCACCTCGGCCACCGCGGCCGGCGGTTTTATTTCTATCGCTTCCTTGATAACACAGTCCCAGTAGTTGGAAGTGCATGCCAGAATTTCCGTTTTGTCATATTCCATAGGGTGACCTGTGTCAAGACAGTGTTCGGCCACAGCAAATTTGTTTGGCTGTTGTAAACATGTGTGACGTTTATGCTCAGTACAACGGTCCTCAATAGTCCTAATAGTTTGACCAACATATGACATGCCACAGCTACATGGGATACGGTAGACACCTGCCTTACGCAAACCGAGTTCATCCTTAACGGATCCCAACAGTGCTTTAATTTTTGAAGGTGGACGAAACACACATTTTACATTATTTTTACGCAAAATCTTATTAGAAGTGCTGCCAACGTATGGCAGAAAGGTTACTGACATGGGTGCCGACTCAGTGTTATCATCACTAGCCCGTTGCACATGTGGTCGATAGCGCAACGCTCTTTTAACCTGCCCTTCACCATAGCCATTCTGTTGAAAAGTTACCTCCAGATGAGACAGCTCAGCGGGCAAACTTTCTAGGTCGGAAATGACATGAGCCCTATGTACTAAGGTTCGAAGAACCCCTTCACGTTGAGCTGGGTGGTGACAACTATCAGCTTGCAAATACAAATCAGTATGCGTTGGCTTCCTATAAACCGAATGTCCCAACGTACCATCTGCCTTTCTCCCGACCAACACATCAAGGAAGGGAAGGCAACCACTCATCTTTGGTCGTGTCGGCACTGTATGCTTGCTTGCTCAGTGTGTGTTGTCTTTCCTGTTTACTCATTGAAAACCGAGGTTTTAAAGATCGTTGCACATTGCTTTCTTACTGCAGTTTCGCCATGAAAATGACAGGATGGTCTCCTGCCGAAATATCGGCCGTCGTCGATTTTAGTACCTGGCAGCATACCCGTACGTTTTTCGAAGTCTCCGGAATACCTGCATTCAATATGAGTTTCGCATTAGAAAGTTATCGGAAGAAGGCAGTGTGCCTGAACTGTGTCATCGGTTGAGAGCTGCCCTGGCTGGTCCTATAGAGTTAACCCCCGCAGCTGTTGGCGAGGTAAGTGACACCATCGTTGCGTGTCAGAATTTGTGTGCCGACCTTGCTGAGGATGTCGAGGGGTTGAAAGTTATGCCTCCGTTTCAGGGCAATATAATATCGACAACTTAACTAAAAGATCGTTTTAGAGTCAGTACCGCCCCCGGATCTACACAATTGTTTTAGTTGGTTTGTTGGGGCCAAATACCTCACGGTACTAGACCTAAACCAGGCCTACTACAAGATACCACTAGCGGAAGAATCAAAACCTGTTACAGCCGTCAGTATCGATTTTAACCTGTTTGAATTTAACCGGGTGCCCTTGAGGTTAGCAATTGGCGCGGTCGTGTTATCTAGGCTTCTCGATTCCCTGTTGGGAGACTTAAAGTTCAAATGTGTATATAATTATCTAGACGATGTGGTTATATATAGTCAGAATTTTGAAGATCATCTCGATCACTTCAAGCAGGTCATGCAGCGCTTGAAGGAGACTGGGCTTACTGTCAAACCTGCAAAGGTCACTCTTGCTCGTGACTGGATATCTTTGTTGGGACATATTGTCTCATCTCGTGTGGTAGAAATTGACCAGAGCAGAACTACTGCCATTCACAGCTTTCAGGTGCCGCGTGATAAGAAAGGTATTGCTAGATTTGTTGGGATGGTAAATAATTTTAGGAAGTATGTGCCCAATTTTGCACAACTTGCTGCACCGTTAAACGAACTGCAACGTAAAGGCGTAAGTTGTCCTGGGGAGAGTCGCAGGAGGCTGCATTTGGTGGGCTTAAGCAGGCACGCCAGTATTGGGTATTCCCGACTTTAATTTACCATTTATTGTCTAGACCGATGTTTTAAATACAGGTTTAGCTGCAATTTTCTTGCAGGAAGATGTGTTGTTCAAATGTTTGTAGAACTTATGGGACTTAACTACGGGGTTGCAGGAAGATAATTGTCAGAGAAGACCATTAGCATATGCGTCTAGGGCTATATCCCCTGTGGAAGCAAAGTACTCTGTGTATGAGCTTGAATCTTTAGCAGTGTTGTTAGCATTAGAACATTTCAAAGTTTTATCTGGAACACCGACATTTTGTGTTCGATAACCAGGCTAGCAGTTGGGCCCTAGCTCGTCCTCGTAAGACTGGGAGGGTGGCCAGGCAGGCAGTGCAGATTTCTGCATTCCAGTTTGATGTTGTGCACACCAGGGGCACGCAGAACATGGTAGCTGATGCCCTAAGCCGGATGCTCCAGGAACGACACGAGGCTGGGGAAGAGCCAGTGGAACTGCAGGAGACCTTCGCGGTTATGACTATCCTGACAGAGGTCCCAGCTCTGTTTAGTGACCTTACAGGAGAGCAAGAACGTGAAACTCAATTACAGACAGTACGACATAAGTTGTGTCAGGACGAAGTGGTGTCAGGCTATTCAATTCAAAGGGGCCTCCTTTGCCACAAGTATGCAGGGGATGCTCAACCAAAGTTGTGTTTACCTAAGAGCTTGGTTCTGGCGATCTTTAAATACTTCCATGAGTCCCTCTGTGTGTGTGTGTGGGGGGGGGGGGCATTCCATCTATATCTACATGGGATACTCTGCAAATCACATTCAAGTGCCAGGCAGAGGGTTCATCGAACCGCAATTATACTATTTATCTCCCATTCCATTCTCGAATAGCATATCGTGACAATACGAAACGAGCTGCCATTCATTGGACACTTTCGATGTCCTCCGTCAATTTTTTTTAAATTTCTTTATTATGGGACTTAACTACGGGGTCATTAGTCCCTAAACTTACAAACTACTTATGAACTACTTACGAACTAGGACGGCACAAATATCCATGCCCGAGAGGGGGATTCGAACCCCCGACCGAAGTGGCCGCGCAGACCGTGATGAAGCGCCTCAGCCTCCTCGGCCACCGCGGCCGGCTCCTCCGTCAAACCCAACTGATAAGGATCCCACACTGGGCTGCAATACTCCAAAAATGGACGGACAAGCGTAGTGTATGCAGTTTCTTTTGTAGTTCCGTTGCATGTTTTAAGGGTTCTGCCAATAAAATGCAGTCTCTGGTTCGCCTTTCCCACGATATTATCTACGTGTTCTTTCCAATTGAAGTCTGAAGTAATAATAATTCCTAGGTATTTTGTGGAGTTTACGGCCTTCACATTTGATTGATTTATCATAAAACATGGGTCACAATAAGGGAGCAATTGACATGGAAGGGGTTCAAGAAATGGTTGGTAGATGCGAGGCATGCAGCAAGGCTAAATTAAGTGTTGTCCCAGGGGAGGGCTACTGCAATCCACTCGTGAGTTCCAACCCATGGAAAAAATATTTATTGATTATTTGGGGGCTTTACCCCAAACACAAAGGGGAAATAGATTCCTGCTGGTGGCCGTCGACGGCTTTAAGCGTTTTATTTGGTTGATTCCTAACACCATGATAACGTCTGGAGTGACGCTCCGGCATCTGTGATGTATATTCGCCAGTTTTGGCTCTCCTGGAGCTCTGGTGAGTGACAACGCTCCTGCGTTTGTCTCAAAGGAATTCATGAAATTTAGCTTCGGTCGATATATATGCCACATTACGACCACCCCTTACTACCCGCAGCCGTTGTTCGCAGAAAGGATCAACTGGAATTTGAAATCTGCCCTTATTGCGTATCATTCGGCGTCAGAGAGCAGTTGGGATTTATCCCTAGATTGGTTAGCGTGAGCTTTAATTACAGCCCAGCACAAATCACATAAGAGCACTCCCGCACGGATGGTGTTTACCTTTCCTGTTAACTCACCACTAGCCAATATTTGGTCACTTAATGACTTACTTCCCGAGAAGTGGGAGCACCAACAGCTTAAGCCGACAAGGGAGGCTGCATGGAGGAACATTACATGAGCACGTCATCAGCAACAGGTCCGTTATAATAAGGGGGGACAAGCTTTCAGTCCTACAGTTGTTGATCAGGTGTTTCTTAAGAATATTCGCTGTATCAGCCAGGGCAGCCAAGCAAATACGGGCAAACTGACTCCCCGTTTCATGGGACATTCACGGTCATAAGGAAAATCTCCCCTGTTAATTTCATTTTGCGTGGAGAGGCTGTTAGGAAAACTGGATTAACGTTTGATTCCCCCCCCCCCCCCCGCGGTGGGTTTAATTTTAAGAGGAGGTGGTCGAGCCGTACCGCACAATTATCGATTATTTTCGGATTTTATCTTTGCCACCTTGACTTGCTGGGCCATCTCAGGAGGTTTGGGGAGTGTTGACTAGAGGGCGTCCTGGATGGCTGATAAGCATCTTTCTGTGGCGAGGCAGTGGAGCGTCTCAGCTACCTGAGTAACCACTACTGACACGCACTGTTGCAATTTATTCCTACGTGCTTATTTCTCCTAGTAAAAGATATTGTCGTTAAAAAAAAGGCCAAGTCTCTTTTATAAACAAAGGAATGTGTCAAGATGGCGACTGATTAGCTGGTAAGATGACTACTTGAAAGACGACCGTCTGTCGTCTTCCATATACTTTTTTTTTACTTCTGTAAAGTTATAATTTATTTAATGTCGCTAGATTATCATTTTGTTAAAACTTGAACCCCACTCTTTTCAAGGCTTGAGGATTAGCATTTTTATTTCAAGTATTAAAATATTAGTTAATATTGCGAGGTTTTTCTTATTTTATTATGTTAATAATTTAATATTACATTAATTAATGTGGCATAGGTACGACTTCCCCACTACACCACTGTCCCTGTGAGAATGTGCAGTTATTTTACTTTTAAGTGGGTGTGAGAATCTATGACTGTCTGAATGTGGGAAGTGATAGCTCGCTTTGCATCGTTCTCTCTCGCTCAGAGTCAATAGCTGCTGATACGACCAAAGAGGTTTCCACACCCTTTGGTTGCGAGCTAGTTAGTGAGCCTACTCTAGGTCGAGTCTGTCTGTCCCCACCACCGCTATTTCTTGGATTTTCCTGTTTCCGGTGGCCTTCCGCATCCGGTGATCTCTCGGTTGGTCATTCTGGGCTCGACATCTGGTAAGGTAAGGTTGGTTCTGCTCTGGTAGCGTTTCATTGGCTAGCACATTTAACTTAGGTTCGTGAACTTAGAATCTTTTTTTTTTAAATATTTTCTCCGATCGTGTGTGGAAATGTGTTCTCGTTTTTCAATTCAGTGATTACACATAGATAAACGCGGAGTGTGTGATTCTAGTTGCAGTTTGATAACAGCCTGGTATGTTAAAACCTTTTGTGATCATGTGGCGGTGTATGAACTCTGAACTTTCTAGCTTTGTGGGGCCCGATTTATAATAGGTGATATGTTCATTTTTGTACAGTGCATGTAAAAATCTTCTCATCATTTCCTTCCGTTAGTGATATGTGTTCCACGTGATTTGTTCATAGAACAAAGCCTTCAGCTTCCACTCATGTTTGTTCCATGCCCATCAGGCAAGTAACTATGTAGCTGTCCTAATTTCCAGTAATATTTCGCAATCTTCTCACCCTGCCTATTCTAAATTTGCTGGTTCTTCTCTGACTTGTAATACGCACTCTGCCTTTGTCAGTAATTCTCCCTGAGCCTTGGGCAACCTCCTTCAATAGCTTCCTTACATAATTCTAAGCATTTCTATGGGCTGCATGCTGCAGTTAATTTTCTTTATTTTTCGGAAACTGGATGTATTCAATTTTATCGGTTTTCGGAACCACGTGGGTCCGAGTTCCGACTTCCGGGCCACTTTTCATATAAAACCAGTACCTAGATCGATTACTGACAGACTGCAATTTAAGAATCCACCGTGATTTGGTATAATGAATCCGATTTTAAACCACTTCACCATCAGTGGACTGCGTTCATATAACGTAGCCGTGTATCGCCGTTAGCGTGTTTGCTCGCGGTCCAATTCAGATGTAATTGAACTTACTATACACACGCACCATCTCAAAACAGGCACGACAGACCAGAGCCAGTTTGAAAGTGTTTTTGTATATTGTGTTTTGTGCTACCTCCGACTCGCTGAATTTCGCCGACGATAGCGGCGCCTGCTTCCGCCTCGTCTCAGCATGCTGTTTTTGGTGAGTTTCGCTGTGGCATTGCTGTGTGTGACAGGATGAGTGCTGTTCGTGAATCCTTCCCCCCAGTAGCGTTAAATCATGTATAATTTAGGCTGGGCACCGTCCGCATTAATCCATGTAAGAGATGCATTTTATTGTATTAACAAAATTTGTTCCCCATTTTACTTGTTTTCTATTTGAATAAACAAGTTTAAGTTCAGCATAATCCGCAAGTTGCCTATAAATTGTAGTTTTAGAGCACCTTCCCTCTTTTATTTAATATTGTTCTTCACAAGTGCTGAGAACAAGTTCAGATGCAATTATTTGTGTCTAAATTCCGTTGCGCCATAAATGTTTCCTTAGCGACCTTTCTAAGATAACTTTAATTGTAGTGGCTAGCTTATTAATGTTTGTGTGTAATAACGTGTGAGCTGCTATGTATATTGACCAGTGTAGTATTAACTTCCTGTTATTGAAGTAATTTGAAACGAGTCAGTTCTCAGTTTGGGCCAGGGAACAAGGCTTTGTAGCAGGGAGTAACCAGTAGTTCACGAGGACCTCATTTGCTAATTTCAATGATAAAACAAGGCTCTTGTTACGTATAGTGGTCGACTTTTATCCTTTCAAAAAATAAATAAATAAAAATCATCACTATAGGATACATCCTGTTTAGCAGGACACAAGTTGATTGTGGTATGTGCTTGATGGTAACTGTGCCTTATCAGGCGCTTACAAGTAAAGGTTGCACGTGTTTAAACGTGGAAATTGTGTTACTCATTAGGGAAATGACCTTGTGCAAGGTAGTATAAACCTAAGATTTTATGTCAGAAGTTTAAATTGTTTGTGGTTATTAATACCGTTTATTTTAATTGTATTTTAATGCTTTATTTTATTTAAATGTATTTGAACTGTTCACTCGCGGCTAAGAGAGCCGTCAGATTTTACATAACCTGTTTTAGTGAGTCTTGCATACTGTGCACAGGCGCACATGGATGCTTGTTGTTGGCTTGAATTATGAACTTAGAAGAATGTTATTTATTTTCGTATGGCTTACAAGCAGCGTTAACATAAAATCAGGCAATACTTTTGCAGCTTAGAGGTCATTATATATTCACACCAAATACAAAAAACTATCTAGATTTTAATATCTAAGTTCCTAAACCAGGAACAGCAGACACCTTAGTGACTGTTTGTCTCATTTCCTGCTATTATCTTTAGTTCGTCTCATGTGGAGTAATTGCGTAACGTTGAAATTAACAATCGGCCATTTTACGCCTGGTACCTAAATTATATTGTCAACTGTACTATTGATTGTTTCACCAAACGTAATTAATGTTGCTCTGTTGTGTACTGTCACTAATAGATTGTGTTTTAGCTTTTACCTCCGCATTGGTCAATAAATATTACCTGAGGTATGAATTATGGCATACAGCAATAAGTTGTGAGGAACTGAACACAGGCCAGTATCTGTAACTACTGCATCCAAAGCCTGTGACGTAGAACAGTGGGTTCTTTTAATGTACGCCATTGAAGTTTATTCTCATCTGTTAGTGTGTCATGTCTAAATAGCCCTTCAGGCAAAGTCATTAATAATTGTTTAAGAAATTGGTCCGATTTGGTTAAAGTGTGTGTCAAGTCTTAGGTTGGCACCAGTGATTGGGCTTCTTCAATGAGTTGTTGTCAAAATTTGTGTTCCAATTGTAACAGCACCTTACCACTCCCTCAAACTTTAATAAAAAGGTTAAAAGGTGACCGTATCATGCAGTCTTTCGGAATGGCCTGCCATGCAATTTTTACCTGTTGCCTCAGGTGGCACAGATTTCGTGGCAGTTTTGCAGACCTCGCAAGATTACGTTTCATCCGGTACCAAACATGCACCGTGGGGGATTGACCTGGGGATCGTACTGGCCAAGGTAGTTGACGTACACCTCGAAGAGCACAATGGGAGCCATGGGATTCACGTGGACATGCATTATCCTGTTGGAACAAGATACGGCCTTATTGGTGCATGAACTGTAGCAAGACAGGTTGGTGATGGTTTCAATGTATGGTTCATTGTTAAATTTTTCCTCAACGATCACCAGGGGAGAACGGCTAGTGTAGGGTACAGCTCCCCACACCATGATGCCAGGTGTCAGCTCCTTGTGCCTTTGTCGTATACACTCCAGATTTCCTCTCTCCCCTGCACGACGCCACACATGGACGGACACGAACTGAGCAACGTAGATGCGGTCGAGATAGGCCTCACTAATCCCCAAACACGAATTGGGCAACATTCCCTTCTACATCTACATTCATACTCCGCAAGCCACGCGGTGGTGTGTGGCGGAGGGTACCTCCTATTCCAGTCACGTATTGTTCGAGGAAAGAACGATTGTCGGTATGCCTCTGTGTGGGCTCTAATCTCTCTGATTTTATCTTCATGATCTCTTCGCGAGATATAAGTAGGAGGGAGCAATATACTGCTAGACTCCTCAGTAAAGGTATGTTCTCGAAACTTCGACAAAAGCCCGTACCGGGCGACAGAGCGTCTCTCCTGCAGAGTCTTCCACTGGCTTTTATCGATCATCTCCGTAACGCTTTCTCGATTACCAAATGATCCTGTAACGAAGCGCGCTGCTCTCTGTTGGATCTTTTCTACTTCCGCTATCAACCCCACTTAGTACGGATCCCACACCGGTGAGTGGTATTCAAGCTGTGGGCAAACAAGTGTACTGTAACCTACTTCCTTTGTTTTCGGACTGCATTTCCTTAGGATTCTTCCAATGAATCTAAGTCTGGCATCTTAGTCGTGAGTTCGGTGTAAAATTTTGTTAAACGCATATTAGAGTTATACTAATCTGGACAAGGTAAAGGCAATGTTTAGCGAAAGGGATCAGACATTCCTTGTTTGGGAAATTTCACCTTTAAATGCTATGAAGGAGGTGATATCGACAGGCGAGCAGGGCTGGAGATGCTCTAAGAATAACTGTAATGCCAAAATTTTTACAATAGAGAATGATCATGTTTTGTCAAAGTGCGACGTAAATCATAGTCGTGATCGATATTTAGTGCAAGGCAGGAAGAAAATCAGTGTCGAATACAATAATATGGAAAGCTACCTATGATATTAACGAACGACCGACAAAAACCATTAATAAGGAGGTGCAGATGCAGAGCCATTTGCCCAACAGAATACAAACAGACACAATCGACTTCCAAAAACGGACAAGAGAACCAGAGAAAGAGAGAAATTGAAAAATGGCGAAATTGATAGTTTGCACTTTTTAACGTGTTTCCTATAAAATTTATTTCCATAAGATCAATAAATTTACTACTTAAAAGTGTTTGCAACACGTGTATGTGGCTTACTGATCTACAAAATTTGTTCCCATAAGTTCAATAAATTTCCTGAATAAATGTATTTGCAAAGGGACCCGCACGTTGGCAGTTGAGTAGGTGAGCAGGTAAAAGTTGCTCAGTTCATGTATTGGCGGTCAGGACCGTTTGGGGCAAGTTGCTCAATTCGTATGTTGAGTAGGTAAAAGTTGCCCAGTTCGTGTGATCCGCCACACATGCATACGACCATAATTGGCACCGAGGCAGAAGTGACTCTCATCACTGAAGACAACACGCCTCCATTTGTCCTTCATAAACGCCTATCGCGACACCCCTGCAGGCGGGATTGGGGCGTGAGTGGAACACACCCTAGCGGTACGCATGATCGTGCATCATGGGGTCGTGAGTCATGCCCTACACTGGCCGTTCTCCACTGGTGACCGTCAAGGGAACGTTGAACAGTGCACGATACAGTCACACCATCATTCAACCTATATTGATACCGTTCATATACTAACAAGGCACGTGTATCCCTTACCACCCAACGTGGTCTTAGAGATGTACGTCAACTACCCTGACCAGAACGTTCCCCAGATCTCTCCCCCATTGAGCATGTTTGGGACCAGATGAAAGATGATCTTGAGAAGTATGCACGACCGGCAGGAAATCTGGCCAAACTGAAACACCAAGAGTAAATTAAATGGCAGGCCAATCCCCAAGACTAAATTTGTCACCTCTACGATCGTCTCCGTGGGAGAATTGCAGATCTCTCTCCATTGAGCATGATTGGGACCAGATGAAAGATGATCTTGAGAAGTATGCATGACCGGCACGAAATCTGGCCAAACAGAAACACCGAGAGCAAAGTAAATGGCAGACCATTCCGCAAGACTAAATTTGTCACCTCTACGATCGTCTCTGTGGGAGAATTGCAGCTTACATAGCTGCAAAAGGAGGGTATGCACGGTACTGGCGTCGACACTGCGTTCGCTCTGGTGACTGTACTCACGTGCGTATGGATCCATCTGTGTGATAGTGTGTTGAAGACTCCCTAACGCCTGCTGTATCAAAGAACTCCTGGTGTTCTTTCTCTCTCTCTCTTTTTTTTTTTTTTTTTTTTTTTTTTTTGTCCTGGAGAGTATTTTGATGAAAACAGTACGGCTGGAGCTTAACATACATCAAGGAGCTGAAAATGCTAAACTCTTGATAAAGGAAGCCACCTCAAAACTCCTAAGGCGGTGGACATTTGATGACTGGAAGTAGGTGGTATAGTCCGATGAATCTACGTTTCGACTGCTTCCTAGGAACGACCGTGATGTGTATCGAAATCTCAAAAAGAAGCTTCCGATAAGGCATGCCTGTTTACTTCAGTCAGACAAGGGAGAGGTTCCGTCACGACTTGAGCATCTCTATCGTGGTATTCAACTATCGCGACCATTACTGACCGCATGTATATTTCACCATTATCACCAACTAACTGCTTACTAACACAGTGCTAACAAACACTGCCATACTCCAAAATGATAATGCGTCCACATACTCAGCCAAAAATGTTGAGGTGTGCTTTGTACAGCAGCAGGAAATTAGCAGATATATCCACTGGACACAATTTTCCATTTCTCAACGTAAATAAAACGTTATTGCGAGTTTCAGAGCAGTGAGACGGTGCCAAATTTGCAGCTGTTGAAATAATTGCCGGATGTTTTGCTACAATGTTTTGCTACGAAGACATTCGGTTGGAAACTACACTGGTCAAACAATGAGAAGATAATTTCAGATATCTAGGTCCTGAAATTTGTAATAGGCAGAATGAATTAAAATGGTTCGACGTCTTTCTGTCGGTTCTACAGAATGGAGACAACAATATTACGGCAACCGAGACAGTGGAAAGAACATGAAGTTGCTGCAGAGGAGGTTCGTGTTGAATTGTGTTTACCAAACGAATTACACAATCATTTCTTGCTTATGTGCAGGGAACATATCATGGTGGTGAACGAATGGTGTGGGTAGGAGTCAGTATTGGTGAATGTACGGACCTCTATATCGTTCAGAATGGCGCTTTGGCTGTTGACAGGTGTAGATACGAGATCCTTCGTTTGTTTGGTTTTTTTTTCTTTTTTTTTTTTTTTTTTTCTTTTTTTTGCCTACGCTGATGGGTTCCTTCTGGGGGACGATAACTCTTGTCCCTACAGAGCTGAACTGGTAGACAACATGCTTGAAGCTGAAGGAATTGAATTAATGGAGTGCCCAGGGCTTCAGCCCGATTGAGAATGTCTGGGATGCACTTGGCAGATGCATTGCAGCCAGACAAGCGTCTCATACAACGGTTGCAGAGATGGATATTGCACTCTAGGAAGAATGGCCAAATATCCCTCAAGAGCTGACATAACATGAGTCTGTCAATGCCACGCAAGTGTACAACTGTACTGGCCGTCCGAGGTGACCTCACGCCATATTAGAGGGCAACGAGAATGACGTTTTCACTATTATGGTAGCCCCATGGTTGCACGCTCTAAGTTAACGCCATGTAAACCTCAAGTAAAAAGGTGAGACAGTACAATATCGTGCTGTAACATACACAAACTACAATTGTATCCACTATCAGAATAAAATACGTTACCATGTGTATATTGTGTATGGTATCTCAAGTGATTCTCTAATTGTTTTGAGCAATGTATAAAGACACTTTACTACGAATGTTTTCCTTGAGAAGTCGCAGCTTTTCTCTAAGCCAAAGATGGGCCAACTCCTTACTAATCAATAAATATTCTGTCCAGCTTAGGTGCTCATATTATTTTGCCCACCTCCTGTTTAAATAAAGTTCCGCTTTTGGCATTAGATGGCCCAATCGGGCACAACTGTCGCGTCGAATGCGATTTGGAGGGGCATATGGATAGCACACTCCTCCCTCGTATATGAAGCAACGAAACTTTACACATGTGTTAAAAAGTAGCATACTTTGGCTTGTGCAGTACAGAAGTAGATGTAGATGAACGACCTTAGAAATCTGAAAATTTGTCAATTTTTTTCCAAATAAAAACAGAAATAAACTTATATGAGCGCATTGTTTCGCGGCGAGTTATGTTGATAAAATTCTCTCGGGCTTCCAGCCGCGTCATGTGGTTTACTGTCCACGACGTTTCGGCCGAGATCTTCTCGGCTATTGTCCAGTGGTTGACTGTCGAGTGATTGCTGCTGTCGTCCTTATATAGCTGCACTGGGGGCTGTGACGTCACTGGTGCTCCGCGACATGTCCATAAAAGGCAATGTTTTGGTAGCGTGCCTGCCGCGCCCGCTTCAACCTTCCGATCGCCGGGCTCCAAGCTGTGCTCAGCTGTAAGCCGCCGTCTCTGTTAAGAGTATTGTCTGCTATTTTGATCTCAAACGCCTCTTTTATTACACTATCCCAGAAACTGTTCGTTCTTGGTATTATGGATGTCTCCTCAAATGCAATACAATGTCTGTTTTCAAGTGCATGCTCCACAATTGCTGACTTTTCTGGATAACGTAAACGACAACATCGTTCGTGTTCCACACAGCGCTGTTCAATAGTGCGCACTGTTTGTCCTATATAAAATTGTGTACAAGCACAAGGTATTTTATATACTGCCTGTGTTCTTATGCCTACATAATCCTTTACAGGTCTCATCAACTGCCGTATTTTTGAAGGAGCCCTAAAGACCGAGTCGATCTTGTGTCTCTTAAGGAGTCGGCTAATCTTTCCAGTGATTGAGCCACAAAACGGCAAAAAGGCAAGTTTCTTTGAGTCCTCCTCTGGTGGCTCAATCACTGGAAAGATTAGCCGACTCCTTAAGAGACACAAGATCGACTCGGTCTTCACGGCTCCTTCAAAAATACGTCAGTTGATGAAACCTGTTAAAGATGGTGTAGGCCTAAGAACACCAAGAATATATAAAATACCTTGTGGTTGTGGACAATTTTATATAGGACAAACAGTGCGCACTATTGAACAGCGCTGTGTGGAACACGAACGATGTTGTCGTTTACGCTATCCCGAAAAGTCATCAATTGTTGAGCATTTGAGGAGACATCCATAATTACAAGAACGAACAGTTTTTGGGACAGTGTAATAAACGAGGCGATTGAGATCAAAATAGCTGACAATACTCTTACAAGGGGACGCCGTCAATTGTGAAATTCAGATTCGATTCATATTGCGCATAATGAAAGCTCATGGCACCAAGCACCAAGATGCACTTCTCAGCCGTTGTCGAGAAAATCGACAATTAAAAAAAGCCGTTGCGGTGAAATACTCTCTACCATCTCTACGATTAGTAATATTTTACAGAGGCGTGGCGCAGCGGTAAGCGCTCGGGTTCATAATCCGGTCGCCGAATCAAATTTCGCGGTATGTAACTTTTTTTATTGTTTGTTTTTTGTAATTCAAATGTATACACACACACACACACACACACACACACATATATATATATATATATATATATATATATATATATATATATATATATATATATATATATATATATATATATATAAAGACAATTAATAACATTAGTTTTTCCACGACAAACGACTTTCAAACAACTTATTCTATGCTACCGGCGACTTCGAACATCATTATGTTTTCCGCAAACAGAGTTGTATTTCACAAATGTTATTAATTGTCTTAACAATGTTTATCGCGTCTAGTCAACGAAAGAAGTATAAACGATATTCCAAAACGAATACGTGTAGTGTAAGTCAAACCTGACGAACGATAGAACAATTTTTCAGAATGTCAATCAGGCGTGTTTCCCAACAGATAATAAAAAAAAAATTGTTCTTCTAAAAACACATCGTTTATCACATGTGCTCGATGTCGTGCTGTTTTCTGCTTTCCATATTTCTATGATAACTATCAGTGTGGTTCGTGCGATATATATGAAATACAAATAATAAAACAGATGCATGCCGCGAGATTCGATCCGGCGACCTTCGGATTATCAACCCGAACGCTTACCGCTGCGCCACCCCTCTGTACAAAATTACTACTCGTAGAGATGGTAGAGAGTATTTAACCGCAACGGCTTTTTTTAATTGTCGATTTTCTCGACAACGGCTGAGAAGTGCATCTTAGTGCTTTGCCAAATTACACCTCTGGCCATGAGCTTTTATTACGCGCAGTATGAATGGAATCTGAATTTCACAATTGGCGGCCTCCCCTTGTTAGTAGAGACGGCGGCTTGCAGCTGAGCACGGCTTGGAACCCGGCGATCGGAAAGTTGAAGCGGGCGCGGCAGGCACGCGACCAAAACATTGCCTTTTATGATCATGTCGCGGAGGACCAGTGACGTCACAGCCAGTAGTGTAGCTATATAAGGACGACACCAGCAATCACTCGATAGTCAACCTCTGGACAATAGCCGAGGAGATCTCGGCCGAAACGTCGTGGACAGTAAACCACATGACGTGGCTGGAAACCTGAGAAAATTTTATCAATTAATAAACATTTCAATAGATGGCAAAGTGAGACTCACGTCCGTTTTGTCCAGCTATGTACACATGTTTTCGCGTCTGCGTGTAACTTATGCCAACTGGAGCGTATTTTTAAGCATTCGTGTGTCTCTGCGTGGGTAACTTATGTAAGACAAAAAGTTGTCAAGCATCGGCTTCACTGATGTTCCTGCTGCAGCGCCTCTTATTGATCCGTTATCCAATTACTTTATCCATCATGTATTGTATCGAGAGCCGCTCCCTTAATGTCGCCCCACCTCAGCTGATGTCGTTCGCTCCTCTTATTTTGTAGCTGCCTTTGTTCGGTTGCTCCACCCGCTCACCGCCGGCGTGAGGCGGCTGCCTCCCTGTTAACAACACACAGCCGACTTCCACGCACCCTCCGACAACGCCCCTCTTGTCACTGTCTCACATGTTCTGACAGCAAAATCATTACGGGTCATCCGAGCGGCAGTGGGGAGCAAGAAGGACGTGGAGCTGCGATAGCCTCGAAAATGGAATCGAAAACAGCGAGAGCAATGACTGATCCAGTAGACAGCAGCCTCTGGCACTAATGTCACATATTTTACTTCGTGGTTAGGGCATCTCAAGCAGTAATGAAATGCCAGTCATGACGAGAGACTGTAATTACTGTAGTACAGTATTATTGTCATTATTGACGGCCGTAAATATACGAATTTGAAATATCCAATCGTCTCGAATTTTCAAATGTCTGTAAACCTAAAGGACCAAACTGCTTAGATCATCGATCACTAGACATACAAACTAATTTATGCTAAAGACAACAGAAACACACACACAAATAGACACAGACACGTTAGACACAGAAAAAAATAAAAATAAAAAATAAATTAAAAAAACACACACACACAAACATTTAAGCTTTCGCAACCGTCGGTTGATTCGTCAGCAAAAGAGGAAGGAAAGAGGGGAAAAAGGAAAGGATGCGGGTTTTAATAAGGTACTGGATGAGGGGTCATTCCAATCCCGGGAGTGGAAGGACTTACCTTAGGAGTAAAAAGGAAGGTAAACAAATACACACACACCCACACATATACACACGCAAACACACCTAGGAAAGTCCTTCCACTCCCGGGATTGGAATGACCCCTCATCCAGTTCCTTAAACCCGCATCCTTACCTTTTTCCCCTCCTTCCTTCCTCTTTTCCTGACGAAGCGACCAACGGTTGCGAAAGCTTGAATGTTTGTGTGTGTGTGTGTGTGTGTGTGTGTGGTTTTTTTTTTTTTTTTTTTTTTTTTTCCTTCTGTGTCTATCGGCGAGCCTGTGCTTTGGATAAGCCAAACAATCTTTATTTTTATACATATCTTTCCCACCAGGAAAGTCTCCTTTTCACTAAGTGTGTAACTTATAAAATAATAGGTGACGGGAAATTTTAATGCGGTAGGTCAACACAAGAAATGTTACACATTCTGCGGAGCTATGGACATAGTTTATTGTATCATTTTCCAAAGAGTTACACCACAAAGATATAATTTTTTAAATGGAACAATAGTTTTTTCTATCGTGTATTGGATTCGTTTAAACCAGCTGCGTGGTGGTCATGAGACAGTGGACCGTGCCCCAGGGGATAGCCACTCGGCCAATCAGCTACGCTATCGCAGCCTCCACCCCCGGAACTTTGAAGGGTTGTAGCTCCCAAACTAACAGTGATAGAAATGTAGTTTAAATTGATTTGGACGTAGCTAGTTTCAACGAATCCAATGCACGATAGAAAAAAACTATTGTTCCATTTAAAAAATATATCTTTGTGCTGTAACTCTTTGGAAAATGATACAATAAACTATGTTCATAGCTCCGCACAAAGTGTAATATTTCTTGTGTTGATCTACCGCACTAAAATTTCCCGTCACCTATTATTTTATAAGTTACAGAGGCAAACACACTTAGTGAAACACCCTGTATATACAGGGTGTTACAAAAAGGTACGCCCAAACTTTGAGGAAACATTCCACACACACAAAGCAAGAAAATATGTTATATGGACATGTGTCCGGAAACGCTTAATTTCCATGTTAGAGCTCATTTTATTACGGATGAGGCTTCATTCCAACATGATCAAATTGTAAATTTTCACAATCAGCTTGTGTGGGCTGACGAGAATTATCCAACAAAGGAATTGACAATATGAGGAATATGCATTATTGGTCCGCAGACAATCCAAGATGGCTCCGTCAGGTAGAGCATCAACGTCCGTGGAAAGTGAATGTTTGGTGTGGGATTATTGGAGATACCATTATCGGACATTTCTTTGTAAATGGCGTCCAAAATGGCAGACAGTACTCCAGATTTATACAACACAATCTTCCTGTTCTCTTGGACACCGTACCTTGAACAGGAGAATGGTCACGTGGTATCAGCATGACGGATGCCCTGCACATAACTACTTAAGAGCACTACGACTTCTGAACCGTAAGTTCCCTGGTAGGTGGATTGGACCCTGGTAGGTGGATTGGACGTGGTGGCCCAATTAGGTGGCCTGCCCGATCTCCGGACTTTACACCGCTGGATTTTTTCTTTGGGGAGCAGTGAAGGATGCTGTTTACTAACATGAACCAACAACACTAGAGGACATGTAGTAACGCTTTATTAATGCTTGTACAGCCATCAAAGAGTAAACAGTAGCACGACGTAGGGCATCCTTCATCCGCAGAGTGACCCTATGTATGCAAGCCAATGGTTATCACTTTGAGCATGATATGTGAATGCTATGTTTAGTATGTAGTGCTGGTATCACAGTGCAAGTTTCTACAAAGGGCCATTTTACCCAGTGATGTTGAGAAACATTTGTTTAAAACAATTTGTCATGTAACGCATTAGATAAACATAACATTCATAAATATGTGATAATAAAACTAATTGGTTAAACATGTTTACATTCATCTTCTATGTCTTACCTGAACTTCCCAAATCAAAACATTTTTACCTAAACAACGGTAAAACCTTTAGTCCACTTGCTCGTTTCACTAAAACCATCAACATGAATTTTACTGAGTGAATGATGCACTGTCACTTGCTCTAGATCTACAGTAAAGTAAAGTTTTATCGTTGAACGGCATTACCTTTTTAGTAACGTATTAACGATAAGCGAAGTTAACTATGTGACTAACGTTGCGGTATACAGATATGTTACAGAAACGCATCACCCCTAGCCTATGGAATAAATACCTGCTGGAATATACGACTTTAATGCAGGATGGCAGCAGACCGTATTATTCGTTTCGGACCTCTTGGTAAGTATGGAAGTGCGATTACGCCTGTCAATCACATCGCGATTACGGGCAGCGTGGGGTTCACGCCTGAGCCTCAGGACGTGCGCTAGCAGCGTATTTCGGGTTTTTCAAGCGTCAACTTCGCGTCGCAATATCTCGGGATGTAATTGGAATATTGCGATGAAATCAGCACCATTGTGTATGTGATTTGTCATGTTATGGATTGCTGTCCACTCCCATGAACCACAGACATTGCCGAGGTGGGGTGGCTTGCGTGCCTCAACGATACAGATAGCCGTACCGTAGGTGCAACCACAGCGGAGGGGTATCTGTGGAGAGGCCAGACAAACGTGTGGTTCCTGAAGAGGGGCAGCAGCCTTTTCAGTAGTTACAGGGGCAACAGTCTGGATGATTGACTGAGCTTGTAACATCAGCTAATGTGGCTTTGCCACACAGCTACTGCGAACGGTTGAAAGCAAGGGGAAACTACAGCCGTTACCTTTCCCGAGGACATGCAGCTCTACTGTATGAACATATGATGATGGCATCCTCTCGGGTAAAATATTCCGGAGGTAATATAGTCCCCCATTCGGATCTCCGGGCGGGGACTACTCAGGAGGATGTGATCATCGACAATACTGGCATTCTAAGGGTCGGAGCGTGGAATGTTAGATCACTTAATCGAGTAGGAAAATTAGAAAATTTAAAAAGGGAAATGGATAGGTTGAAGTTAGATATAGTGGGGATTAGTGAAGTTCGGTGGCAGGATGAACAGGATTTCTGGTCAGGTGAGTACAGGATTGTTGTTGTTGTTGTTGTGGTCTTCAGTCCGGAGACTGGTTTGATGCAGCTCTCCACAATACCCTATCCTGAGCAAGCCTCTTCATCTCCACATAAGAACGACAACCTACATCTGTCTGAATCTGCTTACTGTATCCATCTCTTGGTCTTCCCCTGCGATTTTTTCCCCACACACTTCCCTCCAACGCTAAATTAACAATTCCTTGATGTCTAAGAATGTGTCCTACCAATCTATCCCTTCTTTTAGTCAAGGTATGCCAGAAATTCCTTTTCTCCCCAATTCTGTTCAGTACCTCCTCATTAGTTACGCGATCCACCCACCTAATCTTCAGCATTCTTCTGTAGCACCATATTTCAAAAGCCTCAATCCTCTTCCTGTCCGCACTGTTTATCGTCCATGTCTCACTCCCATACAAGGCAACACTCCATACAAATGCCCTCAGAAAGGACTTCCTTAGGCCTAAATCAATATTCGATGTTAACAAATTTCTCTTTTTCAAAAACGCTTTTCTACCCATTGCCATTCTGCATTTTATATCCTCTGTACTGCGCCCATCATTTGTTATTTTACTGCCCAAGTAACAAAACTCATCTACCTCCTTTATTGCTTCGTTTCCCAATCTAATTCCTTCAGCATCACCTGATTTTCTTACACTGCACTCCATTACCCTAGTTTTGCTCTTGTTAATGTTCATCTTATATGCACCTTTCAGCACACTGTCCATTCCATTCAATTGCTCTTCCAGGTCCTTTGCTGTATCTGACAGAATTACTATGTCATCGGCAAAACGCAATGTTTTTAATTCTTCCCCCTGAACTTTTATACCTTCACCAAATTTCTCCTTGCTTTCCTTTATAGCTTGTTCAATGTACAAATTGAATAACATTGGAGAAAGGCTACAACCCTGTCTCACTCCCTTCCCAACCACTGCATCCCTTTCATGCCCTTCAACTCTGACAACCGCTGTCTGGTTTTTGTACAAGTTGTAAATAACCTTACGCTCCCTATAATTTACTCCTGCTTTTTTCAGAACTTTAAAGAGTTTATTCCAATCAACATTGTCAAAAGCCTTCTCCAAATCTACAAAAGCTAGAAATGTAGATTTGCCTTTTCTTAATCTATCTTCTAGGATAAGCCGTAAAGTGAGTATTGCCTCCCGTGTTCCTACATTTCTCCTGAACCCAAACTGATCTTCCCCGAGGTCGGCTTCTACCAGCTTTTCCATCCTTCTGTATATAATTCGCGTTAATATTTTGCAGCCATGACTTATTAAACTGATGGTTCTGTAGTTTTCACACCTGTCTGCACCTGCTTTCTTAGGGATGGGGATTATAACATTTTTCTTAAAGTCTGAGGGTACTTCACCTGTCTCATACATCTTACACACCAGGTGAAACAATTTTGTCATGGCTGGTTCTCCCAGAGACTTCAGTAGCTCTGAGGGAATATCATCTATTCCAGGGGCCTTGTTTCGACTTAGGTCTTTCAGGGCTCTGTCAAATTCTTCTCTCAGTACAGTATCTCCTATTTCATCTTCATCTACATCCTCTTCCCTTCCTACAATATTGTCTCGAAGTTCATTTCCTTTGTAGAGCCCCTCTATATATTCTTTCCACCTTTCAGCTTTCCCTTCTTTGCTGAGAACTGGTTTTCCATCAGTGTCCTTGATATTCATAGAGCTGTTTTTCTTATCTCCAAATGTTTCTTTTATTTTCCTGTAGGCTGTATCTATTTTTCCCCTATTTATACATTCTTCTACATCCTTGCATTTGCCTTCTAGCCACTCCTGCTTAGCCATTTTGCTCTTCCTGTCAATCTCATTTCTTAGTCGTCTGTACTCCATTTTGCCTGTTTCATTTACTGCATTTTTATATTTTCTCCTTTCATCGATTAAATTTAGTATCTCCTGTGATATCCAAGGATTTTTTGTAGGTCTTGCCTTCCTACCTATTTTGTCCTCTGCTACCTTCACTATTTCATCTCTCAATTTTACCCATTCCTCCTCTACTGTTTTATTTCCCCCCGTTTCTGTCAATTGTTGCCTAAAGCTCCCTCTGAAATTTTTAAGAACCTCAGGTTCCTTCAATTTATCCAGGTCCCATCTCCTTATTTTCCTACCTTTTTGTAGTTTCTTTAGTTTCAGCCTACAGTTCATAACCAACAAGTTATGGTCAGAGTCTATATCTGCCCCTGGGTATGTCTTACACTGTAGAACCTGATTCCGAAATCTATGTCTTACCATTATAAAATCTATCTGATATCTTCCGGTGTCTCCTGGTCTCTTCCACGTATACAACCTTCTTTCGTGATTCTTGAACCAGGTGTTTGTTATAACTAAATTATGTTCTGTGCAAAATTCTACCAGGCGGCTTCCTCTTTCATTCCTTTTGCCCAGACCATATTCACCTACTATCTTCCCTTCCCTTCTTTGTCCTGCTACCGAATTCCAGTCTCCCATAACAATTAAGTTTTCCTCTCCCTTAATTGTCTGAATAATTTCGTTTAGCTCCTCATATATTTCTTCGATTTCCTCATCATCGGCAGAGCTAGTTGGCATATAAACCTGTACTACTGTTGTCGGTGTTGGCTTCGTATCTATCTTGACAATGATAATGCGATCACTGTGCTGGTCATAGTAGTTTACCCGCATTCCTATTTTCTTATTCAATATCAATCCTACTCCTGTGATACCCCCAACTGATTTTGTATTTATAATCCTGTACTCACCTGACCAGAAATCCTGTTCATCCTGCCACCGAACTTCACTAATCCCCACTATATCTAACTTCAACCTATCCATTTCCCTTTTTAAATTTTCTAATTTTCCTACACGATTAAGGGATCTAACATTACACGCTCCGACCCGTAGAATGCCAGTATTGTCTTTCCTGATGATCACATCCTCCTGAGTAGTCCCCGCCCGGAGATCCGAATGGGGGACTATTTTACCTCCGGAATATTTTACCCGAGAGGATGCCATCATCATATGTTCATACAGTAGAGCTGCATGTCCTCGGGAAAGGTAACGGCTGTAGTTTCCCCTTGCTTTCAGCCGTTCGCAGTAGCTGTGTGGCAAAGCCACATTAGCTGATGTTACAAGGCCAGCTCAGTCAATCATCCAGACTGTTGCCCCTGTAACTACTGAAGAGGCTGCTGCCCCTCTTCAGGAACCACACGTTTGTCTGGCCTCTCCACAGATACCCCTCCGCTGTGGTTGCACCTACGGTACGGCTATCTGTATCGTTGAGGCACGCAAGCCACCCCACCTCGGCAATGTCTGTGGTTCATGGGAGTGGATTATAAATACAAAATACAGGATTATAAATACAAAATCAGTTGGGGGTATCACAGGAGTAGGATTGATAATGAATAAGAAAATAGGAATGCGGGTAAACTACTATGACCAGCACAGTGATCGCATTATCATTGTCAAGATAGATACGAAGCCAACACCGACAACGGTAGTACAGGTTTATATGCCAACTAGCTCTGCCGATGATGAGGAAATCGAAGAAATATATGAGGAGCTAAACGAAATTATTCAGACAATTAAGGGAGAGGAAAACTTAATTGTTATGGGAGACTGGAATTCGGTAGTAGGACAAAGAAGGGAAGGGAAGATAGTAGGTGAATATGGTCTGGGCAAAAGGAATGAAAGAGGAAGCCGCCTGGTAGAATTTTGCACAGAACATAATTTAGTTATAACAAACACCTGGTTCAAGAATCACAAAAGAAGGTTGTATACGTGGAAGAGACCAGGAGACACCGGGAGATACCAGATAGATTTTATAATGGTAAGACATAGATTTAGGAACCAGGTTTTACAGTGTAAGACATACCCAGGAGCAGATACAGACTCTGACCATAACTTGTTGGTTATGAACTGTAGGCTGAAACTAAAGAAACTTCAAAAAGGTAGGAAAATAAGGAGATGGGACCTGGATAAATTGAAGGAACCTGAGGTTCTTAAGAATTTCAGAGGGAGCTTTAGGCAACAATTGACAGAAACAGGGGAAAATAAAACAGTAGAGGAGGAATGGATAAAATTGAGAGATGAAATAGTGAAGGTAGCAGAGGACAAAATAAGTAGGAAGGCAAGACCTACAAAAAATCCTTGGATATCACAGGAGATACTAAATTTAATCGATGAAAGGAGAAAATATAAAAATGCAGTAAATGAAACAGGCAAAATGGAGTACAGACGACTAAGAAATGAGATTGACAGGAAGTGCAAAATAGCTAAGCAGGAGTGGCTAGAAGGCAAATGCAAGGATGTAGAAGAATGTATAAATAGGGGAAAAATAGATACAGCCTACAGGAAAATAAAAGAAACATTTGGAGATAAGAAAAACAGCTCTATGAATATCAAGGACACTGATGGAAAAACTGTTTTCAGCAAAGAAGGGAAAGCTGAAAGGTGGAAAGAGTATATAGAGGGGCTCTAAAGGAAATGAACTTAGAGACAATGTTGTAGGAAGGGAAGAGGATGTAGATGAAGATGAAATTGGAGATACTGTACTAAGAGAAGAATTTGTCACAGCCCTGAAAGACCTAAGTCGAAATAAGGCCCCTGGAGTAGATGATATTCCCTCAGAGCTACTGAAGTCTCTGGGAGAACCAGCCATGACAAACCTGTTTCACCTGGTGTGTAAGATTTATGAGACAGGCGAAGTACCCTCAGACTTTAAGAAAAATGTTATAATCCCCATTCCAAAGAAAGCAGGTGCAGACAGGTGTGAAAACTACAGAACCATCAGTTTAATAAGTCATGGTTGCAAAATATTAACTCGAATTATATACAGAAGGATGGAAAAGCTGGTAGAAGCCGACCTCGGGGAAGATCAGTTTGGGTTCAGGAGAAATGTAGGAACACGGGAGGCAATACTCACTTTACGGCTTATCCTAGAAGATAGATTAAGAAAAGGCTAACCTACATTTCTAGCTTTTGTAGATTTGGAGAAGGCTTTTGACAATGTTGATTGGAATACACTCTTTCAAGTTCTGAAGCAAGCAGGAGTAAAATATAGGGAGCGTAAGGTTATTTACAACTTGTACAAAAACCAGACAGCAGTTGTCAGAGTTGAAGGGCATGAAAGGTATGCAGTGGTTGGAAAGGGAGTAAGACAAGGTTGTAGTCTTTCTCCATTGTTATTCAATTTGTACATTGAGCAAGCTATAAAGGAAAGCAAGGAGAAATTTGGAGAAGGAATTAAAGTTCAGGGTGAAGAATTAAAAACATTGCGTTTTGCCGACGACATAGTAATTCTGTCAGATACAGCAAAGGACATGGAAGAGCAATTGAACGGAATGGACAGTGTGCTGAAAGGTGCATATAAGATGAACATTAACAAGAGCAAAACTAGGGTAATGGAGTGCAGTCTAAGAAAATCAGGTGATGCTGAAGGAATTAGATTGGGAAACGAAGCAATAAAGGAGTTAGATGCGTTTTGTTACTTGGGCAGTAAAATAACAAATGATGGTCGAAGTACAGAGGATATAAAATGCAGAATGGCAATGGGTAGAAAAGCGTTCTTGAAAAAGAGAAATTTGTTAACCTCGAATATTGATTTAAGCCTAAGGAAGTCCTTTCTGAAGGCATTTGTGTGGAGTGTTGTCTTGTATGGGAGTGAGACATGGACGATAAACGGTGCGGACAGGAAGATGATAGAGGCTTTTGAAATATGGTGCTACAGAAGAATGCTGAAGATTAGGTGGGTGGACCGCGTAACTAATGAGGAGGTACTGAACAGAATTGGGGAGAAAAGAAATTTCTGGCATACCTTGACTAAAAGAAGGGATAGATTGGTAGGACACATTCTTAGACATCAAGGAATTGTGAATTTAGCGTTGGAGGGAAGTGTGTGGGCTAAAAATTTCAGAGGAAGACCAAAAGATGGATACAGTAAGCAGATTCAGAGAGATGTTCTTATGTGGAAATGAAGAGGATTGCTCAGGATAGGGTATTGTGGAGAGCTGCATCAAACCAGTCTTCGGACTGAAGACCACAACAACAACAACAACAACAACAACATGGATTGCTGAAGAAAAAATATAGGGTGTCTATTTAAAAAAAACATAGGTTTGTGTTAAAAAACATATTTGCTTTCGTTTTAGAATGTTTCCAAATATGTACATTCATGGGCCCCATCCGTACATTGATACCAGTGAAAGTCGTTTTCCAATAGCTGTTATTGTTTCAGAGATATTTTGCCTGGACAAGATGGCTGGGACACCCTATATATATATATATATATATATATATATATATATATATATATATATATATATATATGTGTGTGTGTGTGTGTGTGTGTGTGTGTGTGTGTGTGTGTGTGTGTGTGTGTGTGTGTGTGTGCGTATCATAAAGAGCAGCTCTTTTGTAGACCATATTTTTCACATACCTCCCCTACGGACGGAGGCCATGGAATTGGGCCATCTCTGACTATCCATCTGTTAGGGAAGGTTTCGTTAGGACGGAGGGGAGAGGGGAAACGTCTTGCTATAGAGTCTTGCGTTTCCTGCAGCCGAGAAACGGCATAATTCACCAACATGTCTAGGGAAAGATATCCTCTACATTGTTTTTAAGGAAGAAAAATGGGCCACTCACTCCATAATACATTAACCAACAACATCCATTAACCTTTGGACTGTCTAGAATGTCTTCTCGTACGACACGAGGATATTCAATTCCCAAGATCCGGAATTATGGCAGTTAACTAAGCCACAAACATGAATGTAGTCTAACGGGAAGGATACAGAAGCCCAAAAAAACATTGACCTCATTCAAGCATGACCCGTTGCAAATTGTTCCCGTTTTGGGTAATCATCCGGTTGTAATGGCTGAACTGCTGTAACTAGACACTCAATTTACTGCGTTTGCGAACTACTTCACTTAATGTACTCTTCGCCACTTGAAGCTCCAGCGAAGCCTGTCTAATCGATTTCTGTGGCGACCTCGTTAATGCAGATTGAATTGCCTGCACCGTCTCCTCCCAAATAGTTGCTCTGCCTTTGCTTGTCCTCTACTGTAGCCAACCTGCTCCTAAAACAGTTGCAATCCACGATCTGATTACCTTGATGTCAGCTGCATTCACTCCGTAACAGGACACAAACTTCTGCTGGATAGTAATAGATGATATGGTTTTTGCTAGCCACACAACAAGTTGAGCTTCCTCCTCGTGGAGAAGCCATTTTCACGATATAGCTCAGACAGCGCTTTTTGTGCCGAAAATGTTCTATGAGGCACAGGCAGCTATAGAGAACCTTCAATGGATTCCTAGTAGACGTGTAACAAAAACCCGAGCGTTACCATTATAAATATAATTATTATTTAATCTTGAAATCAGGGTAAACAATTATGATCACATTGTATTTCTGTCCTCTCAGATTGTGGATAGAACACAATCATTCCTAATCTTATCAGATTACCTATCTTGCATATTTCTTCTACAGCAACTTATCAAAAACGCTTCCTCCATATAACGCATTTCTCTTTCACACAAAGCTGTACACCAAACACACGTTCTCAATAATTTCTTCCCCAAAATATAGTCAATGTTTGACAGAATACTTTTGGCTGGAATGCCCCATTTAACAGTGTTAGGCTGCTTTTGATGTTCTAGTTTCGTGTTTCATAGGTTAAGTGCAGTTGCGTCTCCTGATTTGTATTTTAAAGCCTTGAAAATAAATAAACCCTGTTACACTTTACACTCTAGCCCCCTTTTTGTCAAGATCAAAGAAAACTCATTTTTGAAACTGTGTTGCTCCCAACAATTAGGGAATCGGGTGAGATATTATGCACAATATACATATACATCCCTATGAATCACAGACATTGCCGAGATGGGGTGGCTTGGGTGACTCAACGATACAGATAGCCGTACCGTAGGTGCAACCATGGCGGAGGGGTTTCTGTAGAGAGGCCAGACAAATGTGTGGTTCCTGAGAGGGGCAGGAGCCTTTTCAGTAGTTACAGGGGCAACAGTCTGGATGATTGACTGAGCTGGCCTTGTAACATCAGCTAATGTGGCTTTGCCACACAGTTACTGCGAACGGCCGAAAGCAGCATTGGTGAAGAGGAATAGTGGGCGAAACCTCAACTGACAACGACCGAAGAACTTTACATCTAACCAACATAAAACAATCACGGCTAAAGCGACTGCAATGCTCAACAGTCACTTGAGTATTTATATACAAACTTTTGGAGAATAACATTCACGGAAGGGCTGCAATTACTAAACTAGTGTCCCAATGTTTGTAAATCTAAGGAACTTGGTCATCAGTCCCTAGCCGTACAAACTATTTACACTAACTTAGAGTAACTTATGCTAAGGACAACACAAACGCCCATGCCCGAGGGAGGACTCGAACCCTCGACGGCGAATGGCCGTGCGCACAGCAGCAGGGCGCCTTAGGGCGCACGGCCATTCTGCCGCGACAATTACTAATCACGGAAGTTATGAAACAAGTAGTTCCACTACAATAAAAGCTGGGTATGTAATGACTGAATGTATATGGTATGGACCGATAAATCAACGTTTACATTACTTCCTACAAACAACCAGATTTATGTATCAAAAACCGCAAAAAAGAAGCTTACCATACAATATTCCTTCAGTAAAGCATGGAGGAGGTTCCATCACGATTTACATATCCATACCGCTACCCTTCATGCTCAGATAACTGTGAATGAATATTTCGTCTCCCTTGACAACTAACTGCTTACTATGACTAACATATTGCGAACAAACAATGTTGTATATCAAAATGATGATGCGACCACATACACAACCAAGAAGGTTCAGGCGTGCTATCTGTTGTGGTCTTCAATCCAGAGACTGGTTTGGTGCAGCTATCCACCCTACTATATCCCGAGCAAGCCTCTTTATCTCCTCATAAGAACGGCACCCTACATCCATTTGAATCTGCTTACTGTATTCTCTCTTGGTCTCCCTCTGCTATTTTCACCCCACACACTTCCCTCCAGTACTGCATTCACGATTCCTTGATGTTCAACAATGTGTCCTACCAATCGATGCCTTCTTTTAGTCAAGGTGTGCCAAAAACTCCTTTTCTCCCCAATTCTGTACAGTACCGTTTTATTGGTTACGCGATCTACCCACCTAATCTTCAGCATTCTTCCCTAGCACCACATTTCAAAAGCCTCTACCCTCTTCCTGTTCGCACTGTTTATCGTCCAAGTTTCACTCCCACATAAGGCAACCCTAAACACAAATGCCTTCAGAAAGGACTTCCTTACGCTTAAATTAATATTCGATGCTAATAAATTTCCCTTTTTCGAAAACGCTTTTCTTCCCTTTGCCATTCTGCATTTTATATCCTCTGCACTGCGACCATCATGTGTTATTTTACTGCCCAAGTAACAAACCTCATCAACCACCTTAATGGTATCATTACCTAATCTAATTCCTTGAGCATTGTCTGATTTTCTTAGACTGCACTCCATTACTCGTGTTTTGCTCTTGTGAATGTTCATCTTGTATGCACTTTTCAACACACTGTCCATTCCGTTCAGCTGCTCTACCAGGTACTTTGCCGTCTGTGACAAAATTACTATATCATCTTTTATCCATTATGGACGAGGAACACTGCGACTGTGGTGAAATAAGCTATCATGACAGCAACAAGTCGCCTTTTATGCAAAATGTTTTTATTACATTTCTCCCATTACCGGTTTCGATATGCCTAGCATATCATCATCAGATTATGGACGGTGTTTTATGTTACAGACGGTGTGTAGTGGGATTTGTGCATCTGTTATAATTACAAAAAACAAAAGAAGTGAACTATATGACGAGCATACCTGACATAATAATATTGACTTAGGCCTAAATATTGCTACTTACAGTTTGTGTTATCCATAAATCGATTGTCACGATTGGTAGCGTTCACACATTAATTGTGCTGTTATGCACCTCACACGTATTACACAGCATTTATTGTGCTGCTAAACACTTTATACATGTTATACCATACAGTTTCCACACGAAAGTGTTTAGCAGCACAATATGTGCATGCTGCCACTTATGTTGAGTAATACGTGTGAAGTGCATAGCAGCACAGTTAATGTGTGTTTGCTACCAATTGTGGCAATGGATTGATGGACAAAACAAATTGTAAGTAGCAACCTTTAGACCCAAGTCAATATTATTATGTCAGTTATGCTCGCCACATAATTCACTTGTTTTGTTTTTTGTAATTATAACAGATGCACAAATCCCACTATGCACCATCTGTAATATAAAAGACCATACACCATCTGATGATGATAAGCTAGGCATATCGAAACCGGTAATGGGAGAAATGCAATAAAAACATTTTGCATAAAAGGCGACTGGTTGCTGCCATTCAAGATACCTTACTATATCATCGGCAAAACGCAATATTTTTATTTCTTCACCCTGAACTTTAATTCCTTCTCCAAATTTCTCCTTACTTTCCTGAATAACAGTGGAGAAAGGCGACAACTCTGTCTTACTTCCTTCCCAACCTCTGTATCCATTTTATGCCCTTCAAATCTGATAACTACTGTCTGGTTTTTGTACAAGTTGTAAATAACCCTCCGTTTCCTATATTTTACTCATGCTGATTTCAGAATTTGAGAGAGTCTATTCCTATCAACGTTGTCAAAAGCTTTTTCCAAATCTACAAAAGCTAGAGATGTAGGTTTGCCTTTCCTTAATCTATCTTCTACGATAAGGCGTTAAAGTGAGGATTGCCTCTCCTGAATCCGAACTGTTATACCCAGAGGTCGGCTTCTACCAGCTTTTCCATCCTTCCTTAAATAATGCGTGTTAAAATTTTGCCATGACTTATTAAACTGATGGTTCTGCAATTTTCACATCTGTCTGCTACTGCTCTCTTTGGAATGGAGATTATTACATTTTTCTTAAAGTCTGAGGGTATTTCCCCTGTCTCGTACATCTTACGTTCCAGGTGAAATACTTTTGTCATGGTTCGTTCTCCTAGAGACGTCAGTAGTTCTGAGGAAGTATCGTCCAATCCATGGGCCTTGTTTCGTCTTAGCTCTTCATGTGCACTGTTAAATTCTTCTCTCAGTAAAGTATCTCCTATTTCATCTTTATCTACTTGCTCTTCCTTTCCTACAATATTGTTTCTAAGTTCATTTCTTTGGAGAATCCCTCTATATATTCTTTCCACCTTTCAGCTTCTCTGCTGAGAACTGGTTTTCCGTCTGAGTCCTACATATTCATACAGCTGCATTTCTTTTCTCTTTTATTTTCCTGTAAGCGCTATCAATTTTTCCCCTATTTAAACACTCTTATACTGACTTGCATTTGCCTTCTAGCCACTCCTGCTTAGCTATTTTGCACTTCCTGTCGATGTCATTTCTTAGTCATCTGTGCTCTATTTTGCCTGTTTCATTTAGTACATTTTTATATTTTCTCCTTTCATCGATTAAATTTAGTATTTCCTGAAAGATCCAATGATTATTCGTAGGTATTGCCTTTCTATCTACTTTGTCCTCATCTGCCTTCACTATTTCATCTCTCAATGCTACCCATTCGCCTCCTACTGTTTTATCCCGCCCCCCCCCCCCCCCCGTTTCTGTCAATTGTTGCCTAAAGCTGCCTCTGAAATTCTCAAGAATTTAAGTTTCCTTCAATTACAGTTCATGAGCAATAAGATATGGTATGAGTCTATATCTGCCCCTAGGTATGTGTTACTATTTAAAACCTAGTTCTGAAATCTATGTCTTACCATCATAAAATCTATCTGGTACCTTCCGGTGTCTCCCAGTTTCTTCCACATATACAACCTTCTTTCACGATTCTTAAACCAGGTGTTTGTTATGATTAAATTATGTTCCGTGCAAAATTCTAACAGGAAACTTCCTCTCTCATACCTTTTGTCCTGTTCATATTCACCTGCTATGTTTCCTTCCCTTCCTTTCTCTACTACCGAATTCCAGTCTCCTATATCTAAGTTATCATCTCCCTTAATTTGAATAATTTCCTTTACCACCTCATACATTTCTTCGATATCGTCATCATCGTCAGAGCTAGTTGGCATATAAACCTGAACTGTTGTGGTCAATGTTGGCTTCTTATCTATCTTGACTGTGATAATGTGATCGCTGCGCTGTTCATAGTAGTTTACCAGCATTCCTATTTTCTTATTCATTATCAGACCAACTCTTGTAATACCCCAACTGATTTTGTATTTATAATCTTGTGCGCACCTGACCAGAAATCCTGTTCCTCTTTCCACCGAACTTCACTAATTCCCACTATATCTAACTTCAACATATCCAGTTTTCTTTTTAAATTTTCTAACCTGCCTACCCGATTAAGGGATCTAACATTCCACACTCCAATCCGTAGAATGCCAGTGTTGTCTTTGCTGATGATCACATCCTCCTGAGTAGTCCCCGCCCGCGGATCCAAATGGGGGACTATTTTATTCCGTAATATTTTACCCGAGAGGATGCCATCATTAGAGCTCATGTCCTCAGGAAAAGTAACGGATGTAGTTTCCCCTTGCTTTCAGCCGTTCGCTGTAACTGTGTGGCAAATCCACATTAGCTGATATCACAAGGCCATCTCAGTCATCCAGACTGTTGCCCCTGTAACTACTGAAAGTCTGCTGCCCCTCTTCAGGAACCACACGTTTGTCTGGCATCTCTACAGGTACCCCTCCACTATGGTTGCACGTACGGCACGGCTATTTGTGTCGTTCAGGCTCGCAAGCCACACCACCTCGTCAATGTTTGTGGTTTAAGGGGCTGGGCGTTCCATATACAGCATCAAAAAACTATCAAAAATTTCCCCTGTAAAACAAAATCGCTATGGGAGTTTTAGGCGATTTACGAATATGTTCCTCGAGTGTTGCCGGTGTTCCCAAAGCCAATGGTGAACAAGCTCCTGTCTATGCCAGCCGTACAAATTTTTTTGTCCAATCTTTGCATGTGTAGTGATGACGAATGGAGGGAGGCTAGAGATGAGGAATGTAAATAATGAGTACACAGCTGTGAGTATATTTGCGATTCTTAGCACGTGCGCCCGTCGCTTCTTATCGATCTGTCTGGCCCAACGGCAAACGAGTAATCATCACATGGACGGTGCCTATACCTTCAAATATTCCTCGTATTTCCAGTGAACATATATCGGTTTCTAGCGTAGGTCCTACAACGATGTTGATGTGTTCAGTTGCCCAGTGGGTTCGAATACGATCTTTTGTTATCACTGTCCAAGCTCCAAGCCAAAATGCCACTTAACAGTACCCTTAATTGTTTCTAAATATTGCGATTTGGCATATAATATGATAATTTATATCTCTTGACAATGTACTGAGGCATGGAAAGCTGAAATACAATAAGTAATAAGTAGTTCATTAATGAAGTAGAAACATAGCTGAAAACAATTATTATCTACATCTACATAGATACTCTGCAAATCACATTTAAGTGCCTGGCAGAGGGTTCATTAACCACCTTCATAACTTTTCTCTACCGTTCCATTCTCTAATAGCGCGCGGGAAGAAAGAACACCTAAATCGTTCCGTTTTCGATCTGATTTCTCTTATTTTATTGGGATGGTCATGTCTCCCTAAGTAGGTGGGTGCTAGCAAAATATTTTCACATTCAGAACTAAAAGTCGGTGATTGAAACTTCGCAAACAGATCACGCCGCAATGAATAACGTCTTTCTTTTAATGATTTCCACCCCAATTCGTGCAACATTTCCGTGACGCTTTCCCCCCCGTGACGTGATAAAACAAAACGAGCTGCCCTTCTCTGAACCTTCTCAATATCTTCCGTCAGTCCCACCTGGTGAGGGTCCCACAAGGGGCAACAGTACTCCAAGAGAGGACGCACAAGTGTGATGTAGGCAGTCTCTTTGGTGGAGCTGGTGCATCGTCTAAGCGTTCTGCCAATGAAACGTAACCTTTGGTTCGCCTTCCCCACAATATTTTCTATGTGTTCTCTCCAGTCAAAGTTGTTCGTAATTGTAACTCCTAGGTATTTGGTAGAATTTACGATCTTAAGGTTTGACTGATTTATCGCGTAATTGAAATTCAGCGGACTTCTTTTAGTGGTCATGTGTATTACTTCACACTTTTCTTTATTTAGTGTCAATTACCAATTTTCGCACCAAGTAGAAATTTTGTCTAAATCGCTTTGCAGTTGCTTTTGATCCTCTGTTGACTTCACTAACCGATAAACGACAGCATCATCCACTAACAGTCTAAGGGAGCTATTCAGATTATCTCCTAAATCGTTTATAAACACGAGGAAGAGTAGGGGACCAATAACGCTTCCCTGTGGAACGCCAGATATCACTTCTGTTTTACTCGATGACTTACCGTCAATTACAACGAACTGTGTCCTTTCTGATAGGAAATCGTGAATCCAATCGCACAATTGGGGAGATATTCCATAAGCACGCAATTTCATTAGAAGCCGCTTGTGGGGTACAGTATCAAAAGCCTTCCGGAAATCCAGAAATATGGAAACGATTTGAGATCCCTTGTCGATGGCACTTAACACTTCATGTGAATAAAGGGCAAGCTGTGTTTCGCAAGAGCGATACTTTCTGAATCCGTGCTGACTATTGGTTAATAGGTCGTTCTCTTCGAGGTAGTACATAATATTCGAACAAAGTATATGCTCCAAAATCCTACTGCAAATCGACGTCAACGAGATAGGCCTGTAATTTTGGGGATCACTCCTATTGCCTTTCTTGAATATTGGAGTAATTTGGGCAACTTTCCAGTCTTTGGGTACGGATCTTTCGCTGAGTGATCGGTTGTAAATTATAGCTAAGTAAGGAGCTATTGCATCAGCATACTCTGAGAGGAATCTAGTTGGTATACAATCTGGCCCGGAAGATTTATTTTTGTTTAGTGACTTAAGTTGTTTTACTACTCCAGGAACATCTACTTCTAAGTTTCGCATGCTGGCAGCTGTTCTTGGATTGAATACTGGAGTGTTCACTTCGTCTTCTTTGGTGAAAGAATTTCGGAAAGCTGTGTTTAGTAATTCTGTCTTAGCAGTACTGTCGTTGGTAGTATTACCATTGCTATCGCGTAGTGAAGGTATTGTTTGTGTTTTGCCGCCAGTGTACTTCACATATGACCAGAATTTCTTTGGATTTTCTGCAAGATTACGAGACAGGATTTCGTTGTGGAAACAACTATAAGATTCTCGCATTGAAGTCCGCGCTAGGTTGCGAGTTTCAGTAAAAGATTGCCAGTCTTGCGGATTCTGTGTCTTTTTAAATTTTGCATGCGTTTTTCTTTGTTTCTGCAACAGTGATCTGACCTGTTTTGTGTACCACGGGGGGTCAGCCCCCTCTTTTATTAGTTTATTTGGTATAAATCTCTCGATTGCTACTGATATTGTGTCTTTGAAAGTAAGCCACAACTGATCTACACTCGCATTTTTAGTTTTGAAGGACTGGAGACTATCACTCAGGAAAGCGTGAAGCGAATTTTTATCTGCTTTATTGAATAGATATATTTTTCGTTTATTTTTGGTGCATTTGGGAATTTCGATATTCAGTCTCGCTACTACAACTCGATGTTCGCTAATCCCTGTATCTGTTTTGATGCTCTTTACTATCTCGGGATTATTTGTTGCTAGGAGATCAAGAGTATTTTCGCAACCACGTACTATTCTAGTGGGTTCATGAACTAACTGTTCGAAGTAGTTCTCAGAAAAAGCATTCAGAACTAGTTCGGACGATGTTTTATATCTACCCCCGGTTTTGAATACGTAATTATGCCAACATATCGAGGGTAAATTAAAGTCGCCACCGATTATAACAGTATGCTTCGTATACCTATTTGAAATATGATTCAAGCTTTCTTTGAACATTTCTGCAACCGCATCGTCTGAGTCAGGGGGCCGATAAAAAGATCCAATTATTAATTTATTTCGGTGGTCAGGTATCACCTCTACCCAGACCAATTCACAGGAAGTATCTGCCTCAATTTCGTTGCAGGATAAACCGTTTGTAACAGCAATAAACACGCCACCCCCTGTTTTATTTATTCTATCCTTTCTGAAGACCATTTGGCCCTTTGAAAAAATTTCGGCCGAATTTATCTCAGGCGACAGCCAGCTTTCAGAACCTATAACGATTTGTGCCTCAGTACTTTCTATCAGCGCTTGGAGCTCTGGAATTTTCCCAACACAGCTACGACAATTTACAACTGTTACACCAATGGTTTTTATGTCTACTTTCTTTCCGTGTCTGACCTGCCCCCTTTGAGACTGAAACCCATTTTGTGTATTCCCGAGGCCATCTAACCTAAAAAACCGCCCAGTCCACGCCACACAGCCCCCGCTACCCGTGTAGCCGCTTCCTGAGTGTAGTGGACTCCTGACCTATTTAGCGGAACCCGAAAACCCACCACCCTTTGGCGCAATCTGCAGCCGACACGGTCGCAGAACCGTCTGAGCCTCTGATTCAGACCCTCCACTCGGCTCTGAACCAAAGGTCCGCAGTCAGTCCTGTCGACAATGCTGCAGATGGTGAGCTCCGCTTTCATCTTGCAAGCAAGACTGGCAGTCTTAACCAATTCTGATAGCCGCTCAAAACCAGAGAGGATCTCTTCCGATCCAAAGCGACACACATCATTGGTCCCAACATGAGCCACCACCTGCAGTTGGCTGCACCCTGTGCTCTTCATGGCATCCGGAAGGAGCCGTTCCACATCCGGAATGACTCCCCCCGGTATGCACACGGAGTGCACATTGGAATTCTTCCCCTCCCTAGTAGCCATTTTCCTAAGGGGCTCCATTACCCGCCTAACGTTGGAGCTCCCAACTACCAACAAACCCACCCTCTGTGAGTGCCCGGATCTTGAAGGCAGAGGGGCAAGTACAGTATTATTCTTACGGTTGGCTCTCTTTCAACTGGATGCACTATTGTCGTTCCAAGCGTGAGACTTAAACGTTAGACTGTGATATCATTATCTAATTGTATCAGTTTTATATTCATTGCGGTGAATCCTGTCTATTAGTTTTCTGGTGCACTACGAAAGTAAAAGTGCGTCTATTGGTTCTTTGCTTCAAATTACGACATCTTTCATTTTCCTGATTTGATTTTGTTGAAATAAAGCCTGTACGTTGCCCCAGGCTATTATCAATTTATCTGTGATACCCCATGAATGTACGTTTAGTACTTTCAGATATTTTCCGTACTGCACCATGCTTATAAGCATAGTGTACATAAAAATTCGAAGTACGATATCTTTTCTTTCCCTGATTTGATTTTGATGAAAAGAAGCCTTCGAGCTATTGTAAAATTACCTGTGAAGCCCTACGAAGTTTCGTGTAATACTTTTGGAGATTACTCTTTGCAAATAGACACATGATTTATGAAATGAAGCGTTTATGTAACCGCCACCCTCACGTTACCTGTGAAAAACTTCTGAAAATTCGACTATTAGTTTTGCAGATTAACGTGACGACAGAGAAAGAGAGACATGACGGTTGTAGTTAAAAAAGAACGTTAAAATGTGATACCATTTTTACAGTGATCCGATTTTCATGAAAATAAGTATGCCGAAGTTACCTGTGAAAACCCCATGTGAATTCGTGAATTAGTTTTGAAGATAAGTGGTTTCTAATAGATCAACAGACAGATACTGGAAACACTTAAAACTGCCTTCTAACTTAAGGAATGCTTTCAAATGTGACTCATCATGGCACAACAAACCGTACAGGACCTGCAACATGCGATCGTGCATTATTCTGCTGAAATGTAGAGCTTCGCAGAGATCGAATGAAGGGTAGAACCACGGATCGTAACACATCTGAAGTGGAATGGCCACTGTTTCAAAGTGTCGTGGATGCGAACAAGAGGTGACCGAGACGCGTAACCAATGGCACCCCATACGATCACGCCGGCTGATACGCCAGTATGGCGATGACGAATACACGGTTCCATTGTGCATTCACCGCGATGTTGCCAAACACGGATGCGACCATCAGGATGCTGTAAACAGAACCTGGATTCATTCGTGCGCCCAGGTTCGTCGTTGCGTAAAAATGTTCAAATGTTTACAAATCTATCGGACCAAACTGCGTGGTCATCAGTCCGTAGCTTACAAACTACTTAAACCTAGGTAAACTAACCTAAGGACAAACACACACACCCATGCCCCAGGGAGGACTCGAACCTCCACGGCGAGCAACCGCGCGCTCCGCAGCGAGACGATTTAGACCACTCGGCTACTCCACAGCGGCTCGTCGTTGCTTACACCATCGAAGGCCTCCAGTCTGTAGGCAGCGTCAAGGATAACTACAGCCATGGTCTCCGAGCAGATAGTCCATGCTGCTGCAAACGTCGTCGAAGTGTTCATGCAAATGGTTGTTGTCTTGCAAACGTCCCCAACTGTTGACTCAGGGATCGAGACGTGGCTGCACGATCCGTTACGGCCATGCTCATAAGATACCTGTCATCTCGACTGCTAGTGATACGAGGCCGTTGGGATCCAGCACGACGTTCCGTATTGCCATCCTGAACATACCGATTCCATATTCTGCTATCAGTCATTGGATCGCGACCAACGCGAGCAGCAATGTCGCGATACGATAAACCGCAATCGCGATAGGCTACAATCCGACCTTTATCAAAGTCGGAAACATGATGGTACGCATTTCTCCTCCTTACACGAGGCATCACAACAACGTTTCACCAGGCAACGTCGGTCAAGTGCTGTTAGTGTAAGAGAACTCGGTTGCAAACTTTCTTCATATCTGCACGTCTTAGGTGTCGCCACCAGCGCCAACCTTGTGTGAATTCTCTGGAAAGCTAATCATTTGCCTATCACAGCATCTTCTTCCTGTCGGTTAAATTTCGCGTCTGTAGCACGTCATCTTCGTGGTGTAGCAATTTTAATCGCCAGGAGTGTAACTAAATGTGTTTTACAAGGTCTACATTAAATTTTCTACAGTGGACGGACAAAACATGCACTCTACTGCATAATGTTGCATTTTGGCACCACTGCGTATATATAAATATTGAGACACGAGCACAGTGCACAACTGCTAAAGCTCGGAAGTTGACTTGGAGTATATTATACATTTTGTTCTGTGACGGTCAATACGAGTTAAATGTTTGATCTCTCAGACTTCCAAAGAGGCCCGATAGAGGATGTCCGGTAAGTGAGAGCATCTGTGACGAAAACTGCTGCACTGTTTAACGGTTCACTAGCGAAATTATCTTCTGTAATGACAGCGTATAAAAACAAGGTAAAACGACATTGGCGAAGAGGAATAGTGAGCACAACCCGATGTTAACTAACAACAACTGACGAGCTTTATGAACGATTGTAACCAGACAACGTAAAACTACCAAGGCAAAAGTGACAGCAAAACTCAACACTCACTTTAGTAGTACTGTGAAAGTAGACTGTTATCAAAATAGCAAGATCTCAGGCAGTTGAGATCAACAAATGTAAATTAAAACGCTCACTGCTGCTCTTAATTACTTTACGAGTGACCACAGTACATGCGCAATGGAAATTTATCTAACTGCTCAGTCCTTAAGAGAGCAGCTAACGTTTTAACAAACACAAAGTCAATGTTAAAAAGAAATGAATAGATAATTAAACATGGGATGGGGAGCATGAAATCTAAAGCAGACGTTTGATACTTTAAAATCATAATCTATTCAGTAAAATAAACAAGCAAATCAATCTGGGTAGACCAAATTAAGCACTCACCTTGTACAAAAGTGAATTAAATCATAAAATTACTGCCGATAATAAAACTGTTTCTGTCCTTTATGAATATGGAGATAATGTG